>OY751433.1:11593934-12231592 GCA_963565745.1 Phengaris arion | reverse complement strand
AATAATAATTTAAAAAAATATATAATTGAGAAAGATATAATAAGAATCACAAAAATATTATTCTTACCGGGATTCGAACCCACGACATTCCGAATTTCCAAACAATGCAAAAATTATACGTAAATACGCATACCAAGCTGCCAATCAGACTGACGTAAGAGAGTCGAAATTATTTATATATTGTTTCACGACAAAATAAAAAGACATATATTGCTTAAAAATGCGCAGTTTCTAGGGATAAGACCTATCTAGATCGATTATTATCCCCCAAAACTCCCTGCAGGCTAAATTTCACGGTAATTCTTGTAGCCGCTAATAGAGATACCGATTATATATAGTTATACAAGATTGCCTCGTTTAAAGTATAACATTTATATGGGCGCTGTCATGATTTTGACAGATTTTCACATAATTCTCATTCGCCGTTACGTTTACGCCACTGTCAATTGTTCCTGCTAGGCCCATAGTACTAATAGTTACCGGTATGGTGTACCTATAGTACAATGTTACAAACAGGTTAAAAAGTACACAGAAAATCCCAAACGTAATCTTAACCCATACCGAAACTGTCTATAAATCTCGTAACCCTCTAATGGTCGGTTGCGCTTGCATTAGCAGAAATAATACCCCGGTCGCTCCGACCCCGCCACTTATAAATCAATCATGAACCATCCCCCTTTATTTCGTTACTTAACATCATCATGAAATCCTTTATTAAAGGAATGGAACTTAAAGTTATGTTTCGTTAGTCGAATGACTACAATTTTTATTAAAAAAATATAACCAGAGTAAACTATATAGCCTAATGTTATCCGGGCCATTATTACGAATCTCTTGACACCTCATTTATTAAAATCGGGCCAGTAGTTTATGCGCAACGGTGAAAAAAGCATACATACATATAACATACATAGACTGCCACAATCCCTTCCTTTTGGCTTCGCCGTAGTCGGGTAAAAAAACTAATATGTTCATATTTTATTATAGTAATAAAGGGGGCAAAAAGGAAAAATGTATAACTTCATCTTGACTATAGTGTCTATATAGTAGGTATTTAACAAAAAAAATAGGTAAGATAGGTACCTAGATTACAAAGATATATAAGAAATAAAATATTGTGTTTTTTTATTTCATAAAAGCTGATATATATATACTAAACAGATTTTACGACACTTTTATTATCTATATACGTGTATAAAACTTTTAATTAGGCAAGGAAACCGGTCAGCTAATTAAAAAAGTTATAAAAAGCTATAATGAAAATTAAGTTAATCCTAAAATACCAAAACAACCGCTCGCTTTGAAAACTCGTTTGAATAAAATTAAACTCTTACAGGTGGTAGTTTTCCTTTGCCTAAAGGCACCAGCTTTTAAGGATCCGTCGCATGCATCCGATAGGCAGAATATTAAAAAAAAAATCTCCAACAACGGATAGATATAGTTGAAAAGTTACAAGATAAATTACGAGTTTTTATGACATTACCAGTCAGAAAATTAAACATGTGAAAAAGATAAGGTAAGTATCACATTTTCTTGTCAATTATGCGTAGACAGCGCAGATAATGTGGTGTCTAATTGGCGTGAATTGTTATTGTTTAGTTACAATTAACAAACAGTTATCAGAGCTCATTGTGTGGTTATTTACACCCTAGTCGGTAAAAAGGGTTATTCGTTTCAGATATTTTTAAATGCTTTTATTAAGTTACTAGATGTTGCCCGCGCTAAAGGAAATCTCGCGGGAACCGTACATTTCCGCGATAAAAAGTAGCCTATGTCATTCCCCGTGGTCTGATCTACTTCTGTGCTTAATTTCATCAAAATCTGTGCAGTAGTTTCGGAGCCTATAAATGCAAACAAACATACAAACAAATCTTTCCTCTTTAAGACATTAGAATTTAGAATAGAAGGTTAACTTACATGTAGATTATAAAAGCTGAATAAAATGACAACATAAAATTGACAACCTATAGGAAAATGGGTATGTTAGGTTAGGCTACATGTAAGATCATGAAATTAGTAGGTAAATTTTAATCACTACTCATACTACGTTATTAGGTATGTTATATTACTACGAATTTTATATTACACTAAGGGCCTGTTTCGCAATCGAATAATAATAAGTGACGAATGGTTTATCCAGAGGCTTCGTCTCTGTCGCTCAGTATACAGTAAGCAGCGACAAAACTACCGGATAAGCTTCGTAAGTAAGTAGGCGATTGTAAAACACGCCCATATATTATTACGAGTTAGATTAAGTGAGTTAAAAAAACAACAACATTTTCTACTTAGATATAACCCTTGTCAATTAAAATACATGTAAGAAATTTAATAAGCAGACGCTTCACACTAGGAACTGTAGGCGTAAAAGGAAACTCTTAATTTGATCTAAGGAAACTCCACCCTGAGTTTCATAGACTATTATAACTTGTAGCGTAGCGTAATGGAAGTTACCGCAAGCTACCGACCGTGCCTGTTTTCTATGTAACAACTATGTTAGGTAAGTAGGTACAGTACAACCAAGCCCTCAACGTCTTTCGGCAGACGTTGTTTTCATATATCGACTATCATCGAAACGAAGATTGCCAAGGACATCAGGAGGGTTAGCAGGAACAATTGACAACTACGTATTAGTAACTTTGTCGAAACAGAATTGTATGAAAATTGTAGCAGCGCCCAATACAAGTGACGGTCGATAACGAATTAGTATACGAAGCATAATAATTATTTAACCTTTGCAATATTGCTAAGGTTAAAGAAACAGAAATTTCAAAAAAACAAAAGGATAATGTGGTATTTAAAGCGTTATATGATAAAAGCTGACAAGACATAAAAGAAACTATAACCCGACTACGTAAAAGGGGGTCTAAAAAGGCCGAAACTAGAAAATAATTCACATAGAAATCCAGAAATGCATAGGTACAAAAATGGTCAAGCTAGAGCCGTGGTCGAGCCGAGGTTATTTAAAATTCATTTTGTTATGCATTGTCTGTAAAATTTTTATCTATTAAATAAAATATATTTTATGAAGGTAATATATATAATATAATATATAAATTATATTTTATAGTCATAAATTACGTAATGTTCGAAAATTGTACAACTGAGCTGCACGAATGGTACGACCGCATTTTAAACGTGGATTTTGATATTAAACAATACGACATAATACATTTTTACATATTTGTAATGTGCTCGCCAATAACATTCTTTTACGAAACACGTGATGATTATCTCCGATTTTTTTAGATGTTAGAATCTGAGCTTCAATTTTCGAAATACAAAATTTTGAAAAACTTAAATAGCCTATTTAGGCTATATAAGTTTATAATAATATAATAATAACGTAATGGCACCATTACGAATCTATTGGCACCTCATTAATTAAAATCGGACCAGTAGTTTAGACGGTACGACAAACATACATACATATATACATAGACTGCCAAAATCATTACCCTTCCTTTTGGCTTCGGCGTAGTCGGGTAAAAAGAGAATTATAGAAAAAAAAACTCCAAAATTAATCTCACATCCACTCAATCTAGGGGGTCCTGTCTTGCCCACAGTTGTGCAAGATATTATCCTTTTCTTACATTTTGCACATGACTTATTCATTTGACTAATGCGCCTAGTCACTTGCCATATTAACAGTAGAATAAGTAAGGATTATTTTTTTACTAAATATATTTATGAAACTACTACGATATCTAGCTGTAGCCCGCGTTAATACAGTATCCCAAAGGAACACTGTACTTTTTCGGGATAAAAAGTAGCCTATGTTTTAATCCAGAGCCTAAACTACTACCATACCAAATTTCATCAAAATCCGTTCATTAGTTTTTGCGTGAAAGAGTAACAAACATCCATCCATTCTCACAAACCTTCACATTTATAATATTGGTAGGATAGTAGAATATAGTAGGAAGTAGGATAAAAGTCTTTGAGATATTATGCTCAAAACCTTAAGTACCCCATATGGCCTCACCGTCACATGTTCATTTCAGCAGTGTTAATTAAAGTAGCGTTTGAGTTTTCAATAATTTATCACATAATCTAAAATTTAAAATTCTCTCCTTAAATAATTAATATTATATACCCACACATTGATTGGGGCACCTTCAAGGTAAACGATTAAAAAATTTTTATTGATTAAAAAATAATTAAAAAATTAATTTGCCTATTTCACCCATGCTAATGTTGTACAAAACAGTTGGCTCATTTATCACGAACAATCGATCCAGCCTGCGTATGTAGATAACCTGAGTATTGTGTGGTCCCTAATCCCTGTAGACCTAAAGGCTAAACAAACATATACCATTATAAGGCCTAGGTTACACTAACAAGTAAAGGGACGTTTGCGGTATCAGGTATTCCGGCATGATAGTCCCGCTTTAAGGCTGTATTTTCTACTGTCCCCAGCAAGAGCAATAATGCTTCGCTTTTACAGACAGACAACAATCTCAACAGTACGAATCTTCGTGTAATTGTATACGTTTTATGTCTGTCTGGAAATAATGCACCTGTCAAAGGAGTTTTTCCTCTAATGAATAAGGCTAAGAACTGACGGAGCGATTTTCAGTCAGATCTGCGATTTTATTTCAAAACTCACGAGACCGGTTATTTGCGCGATTAGCCGCAATTACGATTTTGCAACGTGGCGATCGAAAATCGCAAGACGGGCGACTGCAAATTTAAACATAAGAATTTCGCCCGCCAATCGATCGCAGAGCGCACGGGCGCAAATCGCCGAGGTTGCGGGTAATCGCGACCCGCGCGATTCTACTTAACTAGTCGCCCACTGCACCGGTGCAGCGACACCCGCAAACAATCGCGCACGCCGTGGGCGTAAATCGGATCGTGAGTTTTGCTTTAATTTTTTACATATTTTTTTATTCTACAGAAGCTGCGGGTCCGCAATCGCGGCGGGCGCGACTAATAATCGCTCCGTGAGTACTTAGCCTAACATATGGACAAGTGAGAAAGCTATTTTGATTACAAAGACTGATATCAACAAATAACGTGACAAGTTCCATTCAGGCTTCAGCTGCTTTAAATCTAGACCCAACATTTTGAAACTGACGTAGTATAGGTACCTAGTTAAGAGTCGACCGAAGTGTACCGTCTTTCGGGGTTTTAAGTGGCAACAAATTTTAACCTATAAAATAGAATCAATTTTTTGCTCGCTCGCGTTTCACATAAAAAGTATAATATTATGTTATGAATCAGCTTCCGTTGTTTATGTGTTAGAGCTTGGTTCGATTCCCGCATTGGAATAACAAAAAATGTTGTTTCCAAGTTTGGTTAGGACAATGCAGGGTGATCACCTGAATGTCTGACAAGAAAGATGATCCATGCGTCGGATGGGCATGTAAAAAGACGGACCTGCGTCTGATCTCTCGCCAGTCGTGTCGGTTATCCTTCCCACTGGGTAATGACTTATGAGAACAAAGGAAGAGAGAGTGCTCTTGTGTACTGCGCACATACTTGGGCACTATAAAATTACTCCTGTGTAACTGGCCTGGTTTCATTGGAACCGGCCACCCTCACCGAAATCGGTGTGGGGGAGTTATTTTATATTTTTTATATTATTATGAATCAACGTTCTAATAAAGAATGTTGATTTTATTGTTTTTATCTGAAGTGCACTTTTTACTAATTGGGTATAAAACTTAAGCAATTTTTAACTTTTAAATTATACCACCTTAATTAAAACCTTACAAACTAAAGTTAAGTGGCCCGGGGCCGCCAAATCTTAATATACGCCTATGCTAAAAGAAATCTATTGTTGATAATTTTCTTTATTGTATTGTTACTGACCCTGTTTTTTTAATCCTTAGTGTAGGTATATTTTTTAATAAATTTCGCTGTTGTCCCGCTGTGATATTAAAAATAAATGATCATGTTATGTATCGGTACTATATCTAATAAGATAATTAGAAAATTGATCTAAATTTCTTTTTATTTTTTTATTTTTTGATACCAAAATACCAATATACCGACCGATACGGATTGATTTCGCATAAATTAAAGCGTAATACAAATCTATTACTAAGTACACCAGGGTGGCTGGTACTTATTATTTCATAAAGTATTTAGTACAACATTTCCGTTGCACTTTTTAATTAAAACACAAAGTTCAAGAGGCAGGTAGTTCCTTATAATAATATTATGGTTGGTATTACTTTTTAATTATTCAATTGGCTTACTGTCTTTGCTTAGCTAAGTTGTCTAAGTCTAAGTTGGGTTCTAATTAACTAGGTATATAGTTTTAAGCTTGAATTTCAAGCAGCACAAAACATAATCTATCATTGAGTGTAAACAATGTTCGTGCCAATTGAAAAAAAAAATGTCTCGCCTAGAATCATTTATAATTAAAAAAACGCATTTACATACAGCTTTAAGGAGTAAGTATTAGGTTCAAATCTATCCAGGTTTTTAATTTCTACAAAATTTTAAGCATTTATAGTGTAGAATATTCTTAAAGACTGGTAATATTAAACTTTAAAACTCCCTAAACAATTACTGTCATTTGTCAGTAGTCTGACCCTGTACCTACAGGTCAGGGTAATGTAAGCGTAAGGTAAATTTTGCAGTGGACTTACTGGGCATCATTTCGACGTGCGAAGATGTGTCCATCATATTGTGGTGGTGCAGCATGTCGGGTGGGGACTGCACCAGCCCCCCACCGCCGTTGGCCATCACCATCACTGGTGGAGATGATTATGATGATGTCACTCAACAAGGAACCAGTTCGCTGCTCAAATTAATTTTGCATAAATTTAACAACGAACACTTTATCGAGTTTCTATATTATGTAGTTCAAAAGGAACACTAAAGACACTAGCTAGTTACGTTAAAAAACACTAAAGCAAGAGGCACTTCGTATTAAAAAAATGGTCTGTACATTTACACGCATCCTTCCACGTCAAAGGCCGAGCCCACACTGCCGCATTATATTTACTTGTGTATAGATCGGAACCAAAGCGCATGAGCAGGCCGTTCTCGATAGGGATTGGCCGGAATTTAGAACGCCTTTTAAAATGGGGGCCGGGGATTGGTCGACGGTGCACCATTTTCCCGCCCCATACTCCGATACCCTTACAAAATGGCGCCCCCTTATAGCCTTTTGATGCTTTTTTGAACATTTCCTCGAGTAAAAAATAATCCTGTTCGAATATAATGAGCATGATTTATGATTTCGATCTGCGGTCTCATACAGGCCGTAGTAATCTAGTGTCGGCGTTTGGCGGTTTTTTACATCGTGACTCAGGTTTTTGTCTGGTAATGTAAGTTATGTTCATGTAATGCGAAACACATAATATTATGTGTCTCTGACAATAACAATAATATTTTTAATCATTATTGTAGCACTTTCAAATCGATATTGGGCATACACCTTTTTAGATTTCACGTGTACACCAAGCTTTATGTCTCCGCTAAGCGGATGGATATGAACCTACCGATCTATCGATTGGTTACAAAATACAAAGATAATTTAAACAGATAGAAAACTTCTAATTATAGACTGTATACTATGCATTTTAAAAGGGTAGTAATGTAGTTATTATACTTAATTTTGGTAGCATAATATAATCTATCTAATTTCTAGACAATAGTATTTTACAACTAGGTATGTTGGTATTGTGGGTAGTAGTAGTTATAGGTACCTAATGTGTACTTACAATGTTAGGTATTTTTGATTTAAAAATAAAAATAGTCTATACCATTAGAATATTAAGGGCCTTACGCACCGTCCATCCTGCAAATCCAGCACCGATACTAATGGCCGTTATTAATACCGGTGCTGGATTTGCAGAAAACGTGAGTATGGCGCTTTAGTGTTAAAGCCAATGACTTCTATTGCAAAACTAAGGATGGGCTTTAAGACGTAGGTACATTTGAGAGAAATAATATCTTGATTTTAGAAGACTATTTCAAATAAATGCGGACTGATTATAACTGCGGAAAGCATATTATGTCAAGATGACAAAATATGTCGACTGCTCCAAACAACCCCAAAAGTGGGGCAGTTTAAGTGTGGACACTTTTAGCCTCGACAATCGACATGCCTAGTCTATAATGTTAAAGTTGGGTTCCTTATAGCTATCTGAATGAACGGTAGGTAAAAATCTACAGGTTGGAAGTTGTAACCATGAAACTTATTTGGGGCAATTCTTTTTGTGGGGCGATCCGAAATTCTTATTCGCCTTATTTAGTAATTTTGTCACCATACCTCATTTGTCAATAAATTCTACTAATCAGCAGTCAACAATGTGTGACGTAAAAAAAAATCGGCGCCAAATACTGCGCCCTTGTCTAAGTCCCACAGATAAAATACTTGCATAGATAATAAAGCTATCTCCCAGATGTCAGAGATAATTTGAAAAGTTGTACCTTGTTACAGACGAATAAGGTTCAAAATAACAGATATTGTTTTGAGGAAGGAAGTGAATCGCAGATGTTCGTAAGATGATAACAATTTTTGCGCGAAAGAAAAAAGGGACACTCAAAAAACTAACAAGAAAAATATATCTGCTTGTTCTTTGCATAGGTACTTATCTAATGAGAAATAGTTTTACGATACAATATTGTTATTAAACTGCAGAAAGCATATAACTATGTCATCATAAAAGTAGACAAAGATAATAATATAAAACTAAGCATTAGAATATTACCAAATATAGTCCTCTTAGGGAGACTTCAATATTTTCAGCGTAGCTTACACTAACAGCGTAATTTTCACTAATTAAGTACCTATGTAGGTCCCAATCAAAATAGGTTTTCTATACGTACAATATCGACCCAAGAACTTAATTGATATTGTTTCTAAGTCGAGTCGAGCAGTTTCTAAACATATTCCTTTGCACTAGGACGCCTCAAAATATTTATACACAAAAGAAACTACCGCAACGACTGCAGACGTGGTTGAACTACGTATTTACACGTGAGCGTGTGTGCGTGCCTACGATTCAGCGGTGCTGTTAAGCGATTTTCATTTTATGCCTGGTCGAGCGGCAACTTGTTCTATAGTACAAAGTAGATTCTAATTATACTTTGTTATATGAACTTGGTAGGCAGTAGGTACTTTACATTTGCTAACTTTCACTTATACTGGGTCATATTTTCCAACAAGACCAACAAAATCATTAACAATTACAATTCCGTCTTTGTTTTGAGATGTTTTGTCTTTGACGATAATGATGGGGGAGCCGGCCGGAAGCGGGCGGCGGACGTCCACGGACACGGTCAGATTTATTGATTGTGGCCAATTCACTCACAAGTCTACGAAGGGATTGATAGTCTATTTCGCTTCAATATTCTTGTATGAATCATAGAGGGAAACTATGATAGTAGCTCCCTTTTTTGAAATTGCTCCACTTTCTGAAATCACTCCATATTACTTTCTAACTAAATAAAATAAAAGTTATTTAACTTCAATTTTTCATTGACCAATTTATAAAAAGTAAAAAACATTTCCATAACACATTTTCAGCGATTTAAGCGGACCTTTTTATTTTATGACATATAAATCCATATCAATATACATACCGTATAGGACAGATAAATGTTGATCACATTTAGCGTTCCCATATATTAAAGACTGGAGGCTAAAAAAGGCACTCAAAAAATGACCTTTTTTGAGTGCCTTTTTTACATTTGACTTTTTACAGTGTTGCGCTGCAAAATTACGGCAAAATAGTAAAAGAGATGGTCGAGACATACTATTATAGGTGAAAGTGGAATAATATCAATAATTGTTGTAATTACAGTTCGAGAGCTCCATGGCCTAGTGAGTAGACCGTTTTGCACTCGAGAGAGTGCAAGTTCGATTCCCAGGTTGTGGCGTGTACCAATGAGACTTTTTCAAATCTCAAGTACATTTATACTGACGCTTCAACGGTGAAGTAAAACATCGTGTGGAAACCCGCACATGGTTGGCCCCAGACGTATTAACCAGTCATTCCTCTGGACTGACTGTGTTGTGAGAATGCCGTATGTGCTTGGGCAACCATACGACATTTAAAAACCAACTTTCCCAGGCACTACAGTATTTCAAGAGTGGTTACTTCGGTCGGAGAATACTGTATAAATCATCCAATAACGGATGAAAAGGCCTTCGTTTTTTTTAAGTACATAAGGCATTTCACAATAATTTCAAAATTAAAGCCTTAGTTCGATCGTTTACATCATAGTCCGATCGATTCTTATCAGATATGACAATATTTTTAGGCTAATTGCATACGAAGTCTGTCCTTATGTACAAGTCTATGGTAGCAAAATTAACTTTTGATATCCGCGACAGTAATTATTTCTATCTTGATCAGATATGCCTTTAAGGATCGAAGCGTCTATTAAAACCGAATTAGACTGAAGATAGTATGAAGATAATTTGCAACTATGTGCTGCAGTAATGACATAAAATCATTAGTTTAGTAAATATACTAAGCTAATGATTTTATCATGGCCTGCGTATTAACGCAGGCCATAGAATATTCCATATCGATCGAAATTGTAATGAGTATGGTATCTAGATATTACATAGTGCCGCTGTAACCGAGCTTAGCTCGGAGCAGGTTTAAAAAAATATAAAGAATCGCAAAAATATTCGCCTGACCGGGATTCGAACCCGCGACACCAATTTGCCAATAACGCAAAAATTATACATTCGCATACCAAACTGCCATTAGGACAGACATAAATAGAGTTAAAATGTTGATATACCTATTGTTTCAGGACTATAAATAATTATAATCTTTGAAAATGCGCGGTTTTCCAGAGATAAGACCTAGCTAGATCAATTGTTCTCCCCCAAAACTCCCTGCATACTAAATTTAATTGAATTTTTTTTTTCATTGCAGCCGTTTCTGAGATTCTGATTATAGCTACACAAGAATGGCTCGTTTAAAGTATGATAATATTTAATTTTCTTCTTCATTATCTATTTTGAATGATTAGGAGCTTTGGAACGTATCGCGTAGCGCGTGTAGCTCTGCGCGTAGCGTATGTAGCATTCAGAAGAGTCCCCTTTTCAATAGGGAGAAAGTTCGGAAAAAAACTGATTCATTGATTAGCAAAGGATTTATATGTTGTTGTTATTATTGTTAATCTTATACTTTAAACGAGACAATCTTGTATGTATATTATCGGTTTCTCGAAAACTTCAAGTTTTAGCATGAAATTTAGTATGCAGGGAGTTTTAGGGGAGAATAATTAATCGATCTAGCTCGGTCTTGTCCCTGGAAAAATGCGCATTTTTAAGTATATAATATGTGTTTTTTCTTTCGTCGTGCAACAATAATTTCAATAATTCCGACTCAATTAAGTATGTCAGTCCGATTGGCAATTTGGCATGCGTATATGTATTATTTTTGCGTTGTTCGAAAATCCGGAATGCTTCGATGGTTCGAATCCCGGTCAGATAATTGTTTTTGTGATTCTTTTTTATTTTTATATCTACTTGAACTCCGAGCGAAGCTCGGTTACCCAGGTGCTATACAATATACGACATACGTTGAATATTTACTTGACATTCTCATTACAAGTTACGAGTATGGAACTGTTATATATTTATATACGCCATTAAATTAATCTACCAAGGCTTATCCATTTATTTAAAAAGGAAAATAAGATATGCCTATCTAATATTCTATATATTATTACTATTATATGACCTCGAAACAACCCCTTCATGCGCATTACTGAGTACCTACCTACCGTGTTCCTATATCGTCAAGTCTAAAGTCTAGTCAAAGTCCAAATAATAATAATAATATCTATGGACGCTTCACACCACGTCAATCTGGTCCCGTGGTAAGTTCTCGAAGAACTTGTGTGACGGGTTCCGGACAACGAAATATATTTAATACGTTTTATATTAGACATATATTTAAGATTTTTATTACATTATACACATATTTAATACACATCCATGACCCAGCAACACATAAAAACTTGTTGTTCCTTCGGCGGGATTCGAACCCGCGACCCCCGGCTTGAGCACAAACACCCTCAACCACTGAGCCACAGAGGTCGTCAAATATATAGTCAGTATAGTCCATGAGTCATGTCAGTCGATTCAGTAAAGTGGTAGAAGCTTACTGAAAGTTCCTAGGGAGTTTTGGCGGGAAACACAAAATAGCACGTTTTTAGAAGTTGTACCACTTGCCCACACTTGTGCACGTTAACGAATATTTAATAGTTAATATTCTACCAATATTACACATTAAGAACTGAGGTAACACAAATTTATGAAATATTACAAATTCCACAACGTCACCCATTGAACTCCCCGGCAAAACTCCCAGAACTAATCTTCCTACAAGAAAAAGTTGCGCCATCTCATTTTCACCAGACTTGTCACCATACATGTCAGCCATATTTATTTCACCATACTTCAAATGTTAAAATCCCCAAAAGTGGGGCCATTTAAACGGGGACAGTTTTTGCCTCGACATGCCTCGCCTATAATATATACGTCTATGATGCATACACACTCTATATTTAACACATTGTTACAATTTTAGAGCATATATCCTTGTTCAGTTCAAGGACTTAAATGCTTGCACAATACACGTGCAAAATGTCAACGTCGGCCGCTTAGAAAAAAAAATTGATAATGGCGTCAAAGAAATGGCGCCAAACGATGTGTTAAATGTGGCCATTATTTTGATAAGTTTTTTTTGGAGCCACTTAGCCTTTTGTAAGTTGAGGTGATCGCCTTGAGTGACAATGCGAGTATTATTTGTGTGTTTCGGTGCGTGATTGGTACAAATATTTGTACAACTTTCGTTTTCGATATAACAAGAAAACATTATTTATTCAAATGCATTCGTGTGTTAACGCCTCGATGTTTGTCACAGAAATAGAAGATGCACGCTTGTAGCTTGTTTTAAAAATTGATTAAGCTTTATTTTTTTATTATAAAACGTTTATAATGTAAATAATAAATATTTCAAGCTTTTAATACGGCACATGTTAAGATAATTAGTTAAGAGTGATTATGAATAATTTTATATCCATATTCAAAGAAAATCTGTCAAATTTAAAATTTATCGACATTAATTGGCTTAAATTGTTCCAAATTTAAATCTCGTTGAATTTTAATGCCGGTGGCTGTAGTTATAATAAAACTAATAACTAAGGCCATAACATAATGTTTTAATTGGTTTTAATGATATGAATTTCATATAAAATCCATATCATTTTATGAAATTATCTTCTTTATATATAAATAATATACAGCTGTTCTTTGCTCTAAATTCATATACGTAAATGATTAAACAAATGCTATGTGGCTAAGATTTTTAACCCATAAAAAACCTACTTTTTTATGCAAAATCTCTCCTATTTCGTGAGTGCATAAAGAAAAAGTATTCATTCGCTGGTCCTTTTTGTTGAGGGTCGGTTAAAAGGGCTCCCGCTTAAAGAGATTAAGCTACTGAGGTAGGGCAAATCTGACAGGGTAGTTGGTAAAAACCTACTGACAAAGGACCGTGAGGATTTCACGCGTCGTGCTGACGAGATTAGCCGCGTCTTGTGTTATACGTTGGTCATTTTGATATTTTTTAATTTATTTGGATTTGTATAAAAGGCGTTTGCTCTGAAAAGTATTGAGATATTTCGATGTTTTGGCTTGATGCTTCTGTGGAAGCAATTAGTATTAAAGAGACTTGTACGTACTTGACGTGAAAAAGTAACATAAATATTTAAATTATTGTTAAATTTAGTATTTTTAATAGTAGCCTGCTAAGTGAGAGTAATTATTTATTAATTATTAAATTATACATTTAAGTCTGATTTTAAAGTTAAACACTTTAAAAATAAGGTTACCTTATTTATGGTGACCTGCAGATTGCAATCTTCATTTTGAGCTTTTTAATAATAAGTATTATGTTCGAGACTGCAGATTTCAGTCCCAAATCCACGATTCACATAAAGTAAGACATTACCAGAAGATGTTGTTGCAAGTGACAACCTCGCAAAGTGCCGCCATAAATAGGATTTCACGTACTGTATTAAAAGTTTTTTTTTACACTTCTGTATTGTGACACAGGATAATCGCGCCATTAGAGATCCTTTATAAGGGATTATATGAGACCAAGCGTGAACCAAGTGGCCTACTAAACCTTTGTTAGAGAAGAAAAGTGACTCTTATAATAAGAAAAAAATATATATTTTTAATGCTGTCTCCTAAAATAATGCCTGGTCACTATCTTATTTTTTGTACTTGAATTTGTAATTTACAAAATTAAAAATAAATATATATATTTCCAAAGGATATGGGGCGTTTTACTGTAGAACAATAAGTAAGTGTCAGTCATACGTTGCATATCTGCAGCAGGTGGGGTAAATACTGTAATATTTTTAGTAATTTCAATGAATACTCACGAAAATTATAAATGTGAATGTGAGTTGTTGTTGTTGTTGTTGAGTGTTTATTTGGTTGTTACGCTTTCACGTGAAAACTACACAACCGATCATCATGAAATTTGGCACAGATATAGAGTGGACCACGGGGAAGGACATAGGCTACTTTTATCGCGGGAAAATGTACGTTTCCCGCGGGAACATACGATTAACAATTTATTGATTATCTCCACTTCTCTATGGATCTGATATGTGAATGAATATTGTACAATCTAATAGTGTTTTGGGTTGTGGCCGCTACTCACAACCTTTTTAAACAGCGGTTAAAAACTCCCAATGTCTTTTGTTTTTAAGTATGAACTCTATAGAGTAAGTCTATAAAAACTAAAAGTTATGCTATATTATCTGTTACCTACAGATAATATAGCATAACTTTAGTTTTATGGACTCTTTAAAATTTTATTAATTACTACATAATTATTTTTTAATTAACACCCAATTGTGTGAAAATAATAAGTAGAAATGCATAAATGAGCTGATTTTAAGTACCTAATTAAAATTCTAACTATCCAAGAACAAGTGACGATTTCCATACAAAATACAAATGATAATAATATTTTTATATTATGTAGTCATAAAATGTATAACATACTTTTGGTTTTACGAGCACTTTGACCCAGTATTAGTAGTTTATCAGGAAAACATATGTTTTATTGAATCCCGTTCTTGTAATCCTATTACTATTATAAATGTGAATGTTTGTGAGGATGGATGGATTTTAGTTTTACTTTTAAGCAAAAACCACTGAACAGATAGTAGTTTAGGCTCTGAATTAAAATGTAAGCTACTTTTTATCCCCAAAACGTACGGTGTTCCCGTGGGATGCTTTAATCACGCGAGTGGGGACAAAAGCTATTTTGGAAGAAATTATTTAAATTGGTTGGTTGCTGCTGGCTTTGCAGATTTTTTCTTTTCTTTTTTGGTGAAACCAGAGATAGATTGAGATTGGGGATGAAGGCTATCTTTTAAACACAAAGTAGGCTTGAAAATAAGGTTATTTAATATTAGTAGTCTAACCATTTCATGTCATATTTACCTGGTCGTTCTTCAATAATAACATTAGCGACAATATTAGCAACAAACATGTATTCTTATAAGTTTCTCTTTACCTAATGATTGTAAACCCAGCATTTGAATTCGATAAGGTTTTCATTATTTGAATCACCCTTTAAATTAATTATAGACGAGGCATGTCGGGGCAAAAAGTGTCCACACTTAAACTGCCCTACGTTTGGGCTTGTCTAGGCAGTCGACGTTTGACATTTGTCATCTTGGCATTTTGACATTTGCTTTTCTTGCATCTGTCAAATGTACGTCATAGCCCACCCATAGTTTTGAAATCATTGAATTGAACCCAGAAGAAAGCTTTTATTGACAGCTCTCTGTATGTTCTATCTTTATAACGTTCACACGCAAACGACAAAGGACTCCCGTTTAAACTCAAGTGCCGGAGTTATCAATGCACAGATGCACTTACACGCCGTATATTGTCCATAATTTGTCGGTCAAGTACCACAATCGAGAAGTGTGTCTCATCTTTTAATAGCCGATCTAGGCCCAGTAGTAATCGTTCGCTGTTCTTAGGCATAAATAAAATCTGATGAAATTACTTTCGAAACGCGAGAAAATATAACTAACCTTATTGATTTCAGATATTTACGCGCATATTATTCATTGTTTTAACACTTACGGATTTTGTCTACTTTCCAGCAGCCGAGGTCACGGGAGTCTTATCAGTCCTCGTCTTCTCAGTCCGTGACCACGGCTGCTGGAATGTAACCGAAACGTCGGAAAAAAAATTGCACCGCGACACAATCCGTAAGTGTTTAACGGCCCGTTTCAATAACCTATCTACCAATAACCATTTCTTAAAAACGTCAAATTTGTATTGACGAAAAATTGTCAAAAAACCGGCAAATGATTGAATGACGACGTTTTTAACAAATAGTTATTGGTAGATACGTTATTGAAACCAGCCGTAAAACTACAAATGACCTTACTTTTTTAACAATAAGCTCAGTACTCAGGAGTCAATAATAATTGGTCACTGTCCTTAAATATAAATAAAATTTTATGAAATAACAATTCAAGCATAAGAATGTAATGCAAAAAAAGCAAAATAAATGTAATACAATTTGCAGTTATACTAACTGCAAATTGCATTACATTTTTTTTAATAAAGGTAATTGAAAAATATTAGAGAAATGTGCTATTAAATCTTGAGTAACTGCGTTGAGTTCTGATTCACAAAAATATTTATCTGACCGTATGCAGCCGTTTTTGGGAAACCGATTTTATACATACAAGATTGTCTCATTTAAAGCATAACACAATTTGAGTCACATTAAAGCATTGCGTAGTACATAATAAAAGCTAAGTGCAGCTTAGTAGGTACTTTCGGTAGCTTTTTTCATGTTTCCTTATAGCAGCACATTTAATCAGGCCCACGTTATGCCTCGGCAGTCCGGCCCTGGCGGCTCGTGACAGCGTAACGCTTTTACCACTGTTTGCACATAATAGTCACTATCAGCTATGATAAGACCGCGGGATTAAACGGTAATGGATTGTGATAACATTATGTTTATTTGTATTCTACTTTAGTTTTATTGAGTCCGTGCCTGCTAATCAACTGTCTCTTTCCACGAATTTGGATAACTTAAAAAAGAGCAAGTTCTCAATTCGACTGTACGTTTTTTTGTACTTAAAATATTTACTTAATATTTACTTATTACTTATAGTACACAAAATAGGAACATACACTAAAAGTTCTCTAGGTAGAGCCAAGTTAACAATAATATCTATGGACGCCTTCACACCACGTCAATCTGGTCCCGTGCGAAGTTCTCGAAGTACTTATGTTACGGGTACCAGACAACGAAAATATATTTAACCCCACCAAAAACGATACCATATGATGAGTGACTCGCACTGTCAAAAAGTTATCAGATCTCATGTAAAAATAAGCTTCTGACTACACGTCTTAACTCCAAATCATTACTTCACAAACTTTACACCTTAGTTAAGATATGTGGTCTGCAGGCCTAGCATGTGCACCCTAGAAACACCGAGAATCGAAAAAATGACAGAAGAAACATGAATACCATTCGAAGCAAAATAGGTCTTATTGTAAGGCAGCAAGGTCCATCCATGCTTCGTCGTTATGAGAAACAACATATTTTCTTTTCTTCCCGAGCATGAGCTCACAAAATGGCCTCTTTTGACAGCTAAACTAGAAACGTTTTCTTAATTCAATGTCAAACAGTCTTTATTACTGTCAACTACTCCACATCATGGCGCTCCTTGACAAATAGTTTCTTTACGTTCAGTCATTTGCTTGAATATTTGTTCGTTTTTTTGACAGAAAATTTCCCAGCAGCCATTTTAAAAATATGGCTGTTTTACATATTGACTTCAATTGACGACTTTGTTACCATGGATTAAGAACAATTTTGCAACGAACTATTTTAGGTAGAATATTTCTTCTCTAAAATTATTTTTTTGAATCGCCATGCTAAGCCCGCTGGTCACTTCCACACAGTAACTTGGGCATAAGGTGAAAAATTTACTTACTGTTTTTCTGTAAAACTATTCTTGTAGGAACGAAACGGCCTACCATCATTTATTTTTCTCAGTCAGGTTTTTAATACATATATTTTAGATTTAAATATATTATTATTATTATTATATAATACACTCATTTAATAGACGTCCGTTACCTAGGAACCCAGAAAACTTTTTTGTCACTGGCGGAATTCTAACCCGCGACCTCCGCGGCTTGAGCGCTAACACGCTAACCACTGAGCCAGAGAGGTGGTCAAATATATTATGCCGCAGTTTCAAGAAAATACCTGAAGTGTAGGTTAGGTCAGGTTTAATTATTTCAAAACCAGGCTAGATTAGAGATCATAAAATGTCTAGTTCCTTATTTGAGAGAATGTAAATAAATAAATAAAAAAATCTTTATTTGAACACAAAACTAAAATACATTAGTACAAAGTACAATGCAAAATAAAAGATTATGTTATTTTTGACCAAAGTCCAGACAGTGGAGTGCGTATATTGGCGACAGTAACAAGTTCTCTGTTCCAAGTGCTTGGTTGGCAAAAAACGCCTACATCCTTATTCAACCGGATATGTTTAGTTAAAAGTTCATTATGTTTGTTCACTGATTTTAAGTTGAACTTACATGTGCATTACAATAAAAATAGTCAAGCAAAAATAGAACTGCCTAAGTGTAATCGCCAATACACCATTCGCATGACGCTATCGATTGGATGGCTACTCTTACAGTAGCCATCTTAGTACTTAGACTAAGTTCATATTTTTCATAACTTTTTTTTTCATCTGCAACTAAGGATTCTTTGATCAGCTCCATTGAAAATATGTCAAACATCTAATGTATCTGTAAAAAGTTACCACAAATTTAAAATAACACAGCAAGATAGTCAAGGCCCTAGGCTTGTCTAAATCATTACCTATAATACATAAAACTTACTTAAGCTCGTAAAAAGTACAAAGAGCATAATAAGGGCGCAACTAAAAAACCGGGTACGTCGGGTGACCAACTCCAATGACGCGCAGACGGACACATTCCGGGCTGGCGACTCACTTATCACACAAATAAATTTACGCCCGTCCTTCAATACTGACCCCAGTGTCCAATAAATCTAATTGACATTTTTTTTAAATATCTTGTTTCTAGTTGATAGGCATAAAAAATAAGGTAAAAAGCTAGCTGGTGGTCCGGTTACACTACGTCACCTACGAAATTTTCTTAATTACTAGAATATTTCCTTCTCTATGTGGGGAAAGTGGGAATTATTGTAATCTGGCTTATACTTATTCGATTTGTTTGAATATTTTTGCGAGTATTAGTTCGTACTGTACGATTCGAAGTCCTGACGTAGACGTTTATACGAATAAGGTACTGTTTGTTTGTTTTTAAACCAGGGTCCAGTATCTCGAAAACTTTTTGTAGGTATTTCGACCATTTTGCGAAAGTCTACATAGTATACTCAGTGTGAAGATCGCAAATGTTCGTAATTATGATTTATATTCAGCCATGATTCGGCCACCCTTTGGCGTGACTAGCGCTTACGGCTCGTTTATATCAATTTACTGTTTTAACAATCTGTATGAGTACGCGTTTTTTGAAAGTTTATAATATGATATCAGACCTTTTTGCTATTTATGTGCATAATTTAATATATTTTTGCGGATGACTATCTATTCTAAATGGATTCGTAAAACTTACTAGAGAGGCTAGCATTTGACGAAGAAATTATCCTAGAGTGTGCCTTTTTATTGCTATTTGACTTTTTAATATTCATATTAAAAAAACATACTGTATTAAATAAATTTTAACATTTACAACTTTTATACTCTGAAACATTTTGTTTATTTAATAAAAACAAATTTTGTATTGTACAACTTCATCTTTTGCTGTCGAAAGTAACAGATTAAAACATGTTAATCTATTATGCTTACACAATCGGCCAACACGAACTCGTACAAAAGGATATTTAAATAATATTTTAATACCGCCCTCTCGAAATTAACCCTTTTATTGAATAATTAAATAAAAAAAGTGCACAGCCAGTCACAATGAAGGCATATTTCCTACATTATATTCACGTAATAATTAATATTCAAAGCTATAGAAAATATTTCTCTTTAAGTTGTCCATCAAATACCCCAATGTGAGGGAGCAATGTAGCTGATTAAATTGTTTAATACTTGAAAAGGTTTTGGTACTTTATTTTATGAAAAAAAATTATTAGAGTTCACATCCTTTTCATATCATTGATGATGGAATTTTATAGAATAAATAAAAAGTGAGTATTCTAAAAATAAAATAGGTTGAAAACTTAACTCGATGTTACTAACTAAAATCTTAATATGAAAACTTAAACTTTAAGAACGGACCAACCAACCGAGCTGTGGCACCGACCGTGAGTACTACGCAATAGTTTATTTTATAAAAATGTTCTATAAAATGCTCCATCTCTTTATGTATTTTGAATATGTACCATAGGCTTCTTGTATTATGATTGCGCACAAATATGAAAGCTACTAGCCAATTTTATAACCCGACTGGGTTATGTTTCGCGCGTATCTTGTATGTATGTATGTTTGTTTGTGAATTCCTTTATATATTATGCTCACAAGTATCAAGGCTATGCGAGCGCAGTACACAAAATCAGGAGCGGCATATGGGGTCGTGTATGGCTCATCGCGCGCAATATCACTCCGCTCTATTACCCACAGCTCATACAGCACTAAAACAATTAGGTGCTAAAGCTACTAACGCGGTATTCAAGTATCAAGATGCACGATTACGTACATACTGAAGCTACCATCGCTATCATGATACCTATCTTATGCTATAATGGTAATTAAATAATGGCAACCATAACAAAAACTGAAATGAAAATGAATGCAAATGAATACATAGGTAAAGATTATTTTACGTAGGAATGTCTAATTGCCGTTCATTTCTTCTTTGACCCATGACTAAAATTCAAGAGCAATTAATTTCATTTTACTTTTTAATAGATTTAATAGTTCATAGTGGGTACAAGCTATTTTCTGCAGTAATTTACAGTTCTTCATGAGCAAAGATGACCATTTCAGTCGAACGCTCCAGAAAAATTAAAAACATAGGTTATCAATAAAAATAATGACGTCACAAAGTAGACGGAAATATGGTGCATTAAAATGATTAAAACGCAGTCCCTCCGCAAACAAAGACTAATCAGAGGAGTCATCGGTGTATCGCTCAAATCACGGCCGCAACCGTAATTATTGACACAAATGATTAAAACACGCGTCTAATGTATAGAAAACATGTTTTTTCGTATTCCTGCTTTATTATCGATATGGGAAAGTTTGTTCCCCTTGTTTGGATTTCACACCCATGAATTTTTTTGATTAAAACTTGCGTTAATGCATGGGGTGTACCGCAAGGGTGCAGTCTAGGTCGTTTCCTTTATTTATTGTATGACTGTCTTGGATCATCGCACTTTTCGCACGTTCTACTAACATATAGAACAGTATTATAAAGTAAAGCCAGAAATGAACCTAGAATAAACCCAGAAATAAACTACACAACTATATAATCATCCTTAAACAAAATCAATCTATCTCCATAATATATCAAAATGATTAACTAAACCACTCCGTGGATTCTATGTTACAACGGTTTTAAGTCCCACTGGAGTTTACCTATGGACGACGTTCCGACCTCTTATAATGCCCATGGGGATCGCGTGAAGAAGAATTTAATAAGGGAGCGTACAAAAAATGTAATGAAAAAATAATATAGCCGTTATTCCTGTCCAGCTGTTAAATAAAAATTATTCGGCACGTGACTAGAACTGCCCCGTGGGGAATCGCGACATCGGTTACTGTAAATTCTTGAAATAATAAATGTTACCGCAAAATATTGGTGCATTTGTCGAATGTGAATTTCAATTTCATATAGGTAAAGCAAGTGATGGTGAAATATTAAAATAATTTTTGGATTAACATACAATATTGTATTTAATAACGCAACAGTTTTGCTACTATCCGTGCAAAATAGAAAAAAAACCGTAAAGCTTAAAAACTTAGCATTTAAAAAAAAATTAACAGACTCTCCACGTAGAGCAAGGTGATATATTTAAGTAAGCCGGTAAAGTCGTAAAAATTGTAATTTGTATATCGGAATTTAAATAAAAAAATATGTTTATCAAAACAAATTAAAATACAAAAATGTAAATGTCCCCGTTACCTACGTGTCCGTACTTATGTGTTCGCGCATGACTAATAGAGTGACAATACTATCAAAATAAGCCGAACTCGAATATGTTTTAACAGTAGAAGTTTGAATCGGCGATAAATTCTAGAACCATAACACCGTGGTGATCGGGAGACCACACATTAATCTAATAAACACAAAACATCCTAATGACAGTCAAAAGTCGGCGCCATGACAGCGCGTGCGCGCCGCGTGTCGCCGCGTGGCGCCAAATGGATATTATTGTTTTCCGTGCGTTCCTTCTTCAAATTTCCTTATTGTTTTCCAATTATTCAATTTTGAACTCTAATACTATACACGTAATGTCCTTTATAAAATTGTTAAACATAACTTTACTTTTAACAACATATTGTAAAATTTTACGTTAAAAGCTCTGATAGTGATCATTATAGGCAGGGTTTAAGGTTCATATTTCAATGTGCAAAAGAATGAGATTAGAATTTTAACATTGGTAGAGTCAGTTATCTTGTATCGGTTTGCGAATGAAGGCTCAAACGAATTTAGTCTCTATACATTTGAGTTAAAAACTAAAACTGCGAGTACTTTAATTAATCTTGATGGTAATAAAAGTGACATATTGGTGGTCATTATGAAATTATCCTTATTGTCAGCAATAATGTATTCGGAAGGTTCGGAAGCGGCATAAATAATTGCTGAGCTAATAATGACGATAGTTTGTTTACGCTGAATTTTAATCTAGATTGAATTTGGAGGTCAATAGAATATAAGTTTTAAGAAACTTCAATGAAGCCTTAAGACTAAGAATTGTGGAATATAGAGTTTAACAGTCTGTATGACATTAGACAATATTTAAATAAATATTTTACTACACCTACATTATTCACATACTCAGTAGGTACCTGGGTGTTTCAGAGATAAGACAAACATAGATCGAATTTTCTCACCAAAACTCCATGCATACTAAATACTTGCAGCAGTTTTCGAGAAAGCGATTATATATATACAAGATTGTCTCGTTTAAGGTATAAGATAATGTTGTACCAGAACGAAAAAAACAAAAAAAAATACATAAGCATTAAAGGTTAAGCAGTCTTTAGCGGGATGAAAACGGAAGTGCTGTGTGCGAGACGGAACCATTCATCATGTAAAAAGCCTGCAGCGTCGGCAACTCCGCCGCTAATACACCCGCCCGCGCCACGTCGCCACGTGCGCATTGTGTCATGGATGAAAAAATGTGAATGTTTTTCAATCGAAATATTTGTGGTGAATGTATTTTTTAAGCAATTTGTTCATTGATTAATGACTGTTTACTGTCACAGAATAATTATTAGTTTTTCGAATTATTTGTATTGTTTTTTTTTTTTTGAAAATTTTAGAGAAAAGTGTAGACACATACTAATCTTGAAAAAATGTAAATTAGAAAGGCAGATTTAAAACAAAAAACGGAAAGAATTAAGTGTATATATTTTGGGGATTGATAAATAATCTCAAAAGAATATAATATATCGCGACCACATAGTCTAATAAGAATTTCGAACGAGTGTTTGTCTGGAGTATGTGGCAGAATGTAATAAATCCCGGCGGTAAGCCGCTAATAGTATCTGCAAACGGCCGGGCATAGAGATTATCACAATCACTCATATTGTTACATCGACAAGCTGTTATGTGATAGAGAGCCAAGAAAATATTTGTTTAATGATACATATTACTTTATAAATTATTATGTAATGTACAATGGCTATAACAATCTTAGAAGTCGGAATTTTCAGAACTTCAAGGGGCCGCAGACCTGTGTATACAGTTATGATTTGCGTTTTCCTTGCGTTTCCGAAATTAAGGATCTTGACAGAAAGACAGACGAACCCACGGACATCAAAGGGTTCCGTTTCTTCCTTTTGAGGTACGGAACCCTAAAAACCTAAGAAAAGAACATTTGGCTCAAAATATTTTAGGCAGATTTAAAAGGTTATAAAACCACAATAATTATATTGATGCACTTTCACAATTTCATCGTGACATCTAACATAACACATTTCAATAACTGGGGAGCATAAAATAACAAAGTCATGAATTTTTCATATTATGTGTTAGGGCGGAAAATGACAAGATGTGTTGCGATAGCGGCCGCGCTGCGTAATTTGTTTGGACTAATGCGGCGTATGCGGCGGGTGAAATCACTTATTACCTACTTTATCAATTTTTTATTTATTTATTAGTGTGTAAAAGAAATAATAAAAATATTGTTTTTGGATGTCAGAGCAACTGGTGTTGTATTGCACTAAATGTAGGAATTTTTCTGTCATTCTACATATTTAGTCTGTTTTTAGTTTCTACATAGTTTAATTAGTTATACGATTATTTACATTTTTTTGAAAAAAAAAATACCTCAAGTGCCTCCATAATTCATTAAAAAGGTCATCAATTAAATATTAAATACGCTACACCATATTTACTAATATATTACAATTTACAAAGCTCAATTTCGAATAGATATCTTTAAAATGCAGCGCCGCGTCGCGTATTGTCTCGTATCACCGACAAACTCTCACATATCTTAGAAATGTTGTCGACAATGCTATGTCTAAGCCCTAATGCATCGTATCTGTAATCCGACATATTCTGTGATGGCTGGCCACCCTCAGGGCGGTCCTGACGGTAGGTAATAGGTTTATCTGTAAGCCGCCTGCGCTAGACCGTGAACAGATTATTCTCTCTGTCTTATCCATATTCATGTATAAGCTTATGTTATGATCGTACATAAAACTTAATATTCGACTAGAGATCGCCCTGTGGCCGAACTTCGCTCATAATAATTCATATAACTTTAGAACCCTCTAAATCGTTTTGCCTCTTAGATAGAAAAAAAAATGAAAATGTTGTGACAGATTGACAATTCACATCAACGTTAACATATCTTCCTCTATGTGTAACATAAATAATGTGTGTTAAATGTTAATAATTAATCTGAGATAGTGTGTGTTGTTGTCATTTTTATCAATTTTATGTACTTATTTCTAAAAAATATTAGCTTTCTGCACACCTTCTTCTGCATAAGCTTCAACTGCCAAATATCACACGCTTCCGTTCGCACAACTGTCGTGTCGTATTAATAATATTCAATCTGGCTTGGCTGAATTTTGTAATGTTTAACGCTTATGGTGAAGACAATTTTGAAGGCTACTAAAGTCGTACTTTAAACACTGTTAAGAATAAAGAATCCAGAATTCGCTAGAGCCTTTTTTAAGTTCTTTGGATTTTTCTGAGCTGGCTCTCTATAAACTACAATTTTTATCAAAAAAACTATAACCCGACTACGTAAATTACATAAAATACATGCCTATGTTATCCGGGTAATTCTTGCGAATCTATTGACTTTTCAAATATTAAGACGCTACTGTGGAAGTTGGAACAAACATACACACCCCACCCCACGCTACTGATAAACATAAACATAAACACATACAAACAACCCTTTCAACATTCATGAACATAAACATAAACACATACAAACAACCCTTTTTGGCTTCGCCGTAGTCGGGTAAAAATTAGTGTATTCAATAATATAAATTACTATTCCTTCATTTATCATCATCCAAAAATGGCATCATTTTTGTGTGATTTCATGAACATAAACATAAACACATACAAACAACCCTTTCAACATTCATGAACATAAACATAAACACATACAAACAACCCTTTTTGGCTTCGCCGTAGTCGGGTAAAAATTTGTGTATTCAATAATATAAATTACTATTCCTTCATTTATCATCATCCAAAAATGGCATCATTTTTGTGTGATTTCATGAACATAAACATAAACACATACAAACAACCCTTTCAACATTCATGAACATAAGCATAAACACATACAAACAACCCTTTTTGGCTTCGCCGTAGTCGGGTAAAAATTAGTGTATTCAATAATATAAATTACTATTCCTTCATTTATCATCATCCAAAAATGGCATCATTTTTGTCATTTCTGATATAGCTGTTATTTTCTAGTATATTATACGATTAGTTCACTGCATACATCCATTGATACATTTTCAATAGTTTCTCCTTTTGACCGATGAGAACCTTCCACTTACACCACCACCACCACCGCCACCACCACCCGTGTCACTTCTCGTATTGCACATAGATGTTGCCAGCGACTCCGCTCGTAAAAGGAAATCCTACGGAAAGCGTATATTTCGCCGCAATAAAAAGTAGACTATTCTTCGCGGTGGTCTACTCTATAAATTTAGGCCTTTTTTATCCGTTATTGGATGATTTATACAGGATTCTCCGAGCAAAGAAAAAGTAACTCTTGAAATACTGTAGTGCCTGGGACAGTTGGTTTTTTAATGTCGCATGGTTGCCCAAGCACATACGGCATTCTCACAAGATAGTCAGCCTAGTCCAGAGGAATGACTTGTCAATACGTCTGGGGCCAACCGTGTGCGGGTTTCCTTACGATGTTGTCCTTCATAGTTAGAGCGTCCGTATAATGTACATGAGATCTGAAAAAGGCTCATTGGTACACGCCACAACCTGGGAATCGAACCTGCACTGTCTCGAGTGCGAATCAAACGGTCTATCTACCTACCTAGGCGAATCAAACGGTTTAGGCCACGGAGCTCTTTATTCTCTCTTATCAATGCTAACATACAATCATAGAAATAATTAAAGATTATTTTAAACACAAATTACAAAAAAAAAATATTAACCGACATCCAAAAAAAGTTATACGTTCGGCTGTATATATTATATGCTCGGGAAGGCCGAAGCCCACTTGTAGTTATTTATATATATATATAGCGCCGAGCTGTGAAAACTTCGATAGCATCGTGGCGCTTATTGATCGCCACATCACTTTCCCCTGAAGACCGGAGGTCGAATCTGGAGTCTTCTGTTTGAGTCGCCAGTGCCAGAGAGTCCCCAGTGAGTCGGAACTATGCTGCTGCTGCACGGGCTCCAGTGACGTGACGTGCGGGGCCGACCGCGATGCATTGAGGCTGGTGGTCGAGGTACCCGATGAGGCTGGCGTGGTGCGGAGAGGTGGGGAGTGATGATGATGTCCAGAAGGAGGCGTATTACGTCGGTGTCACCAATGTGGGAAGAGTGGATGCCCCAAAGGGAGATCTCCGACCGAGCGAGATGATATACTCGGTCAGGCCAAAGTCCACTTGTAGTTATTTCAGCTGTCGTATATATAGCGCCGAGCTGTGAAAACTTCGATTGCGCGATTCAGGATCGTGGCGCTAATTGGTCCGCCACAATGTATAGGGTTATACCCTATACATTGGGTATATCTATAGGGTATATATATCCCAAATTGGTCCTTTTGACATCAAAGTGGTGACCTGATCATGGGATCCATGAGAAATCGAGGGAACTCCTCGAAATTTATATGGACACATACAGTGATTTTGACTTTGTCTGAAGTAGTCCAAGCATATGCTACCAAAAAGTAAGATTTTGCATCAAGGTATTACGAGGGCGGCACTGAAAATTTCGGGAATCAAGGAAGTGACACAACATTACTATTTAAAAATGTGTTTATTGCTTTTCGAAGTATTCTCCTCGAAATTTTACACATTTTTCCATACGATGGAACCAATCATTGAAGCAACCATTCCATTCGGAAGTTGGGGTCTCCAAAATGGCCGTTTTGTAGGCGTCCACAGCTTCTTCAGGTGATGAAAATCTCTGACCACGCAATTTATTATTTATTTTAGGGAAAGTATAGAAATCATTAGGGCTTAGGTCGGGGCTGTACGGCGGATGGTCTAATAATTCTATGATTTCTTGCTCTAAAAACTCTTTTGTTCTGTGCGCGGTGTGAGAACTCGCATTGTCGTGATGGAGGATGATGCGGCGGTTGCAGTTCTCTTTACGGAGTTCAGAAACGACCTGTGGCAAACAAATGTTAGCATACCATTCTGCATTAACCGTTCTTTGTCCCTCAAGAGGAACAGTCGCAACATGGCCGGTTTTGGAGACAAACGTGGCCACCATTTTTTTGCAACACTCCGTGAACGAACAATTTTTGTTGGCTTTAACTCATTTTCGAACACCCAAACTCGTGACTGGTTTTTTATTTCGCGTTCGTACGCGTATATCCATGATTCATCACCTGATACGATGTTGTATACAGCATTTGAGGATCCTGCGTGGAATCTTTCGAGAGTTCTGACGCACCAAGTAACGAGAGCCGCTTTTTGCTCTTCACAGAGCAAATGCGGTATCCATCGGGAAAACAACTTTTTTACACCTAGTTGTTCGTGCAAGATTATTTGTATTTGACTCATGCCAATGTCTAAAGTTGCCTGAATTTCGCGGTATGTCACATGTCGATCTTCCTCAATCAGCTTACGCACAGCATCAACGTTTTCTTGGGTGACTGCAGTTTTTGGACGACCTTGACGGGGATCATCACTGAGCTTGAACCGTCCACGTTGAAATTCAGCAAACCAGCGATAAATTGTGGTTTTGGATGGGGCTTCATCACCAAATGCAGAAATCATCCGGTCAACACACTGTTTTTGTGTTAAACCACTTCGAAAGTCATAATAAATCATCGCTCTAGAATTTTCTCGAGTCAATTACATTTTCTCAACGACTAAGCAAGTTTGACAAGACCTTGTGATAAGACCGAGAATCTTTTTTTAAATAAATAAACTGTATTCGATTTTTAAAACCAAGGAGTTTAAATTAAAAAGATTTTAATATGACAGGAACAGTGGAAATATTCCATTCCCGATACTTTTAGTGCAGCCTATGTATACCCTGGATCCAAAAGTACTGGACAAAACTCCTGAGTCCTTATAGATACATGTTTGAGGATTCCGGCGTTGTTTAAAGAACTACAAGCATATGCCTTCATACCACTTACAGTAATCATCATCATCATCACCACCATCTTCATACGAAACACCACAATATTATTATGATGACATAGGTACTAACTACACATCAGAGTTTTGTGCACCGACATTAATGTCTTTGACATTTTGTTATATTCAAAATTATATTTGTGATCATAATCATCACTATAGTATATTTAATGCTTACTGCTAAATTTTAGCCGCCGACTACGACAATAGATAATAATAATTATTTAATAATATAGTATCTAATCATTATCATCACTGGTGATTGTTTAGTAGGTCCGCAGGTGGGTAATGTTTATTTGAGGAAATACCACTGCCTTTTAGAAAACTGGCATGAAATAACGCTTGAGTTTGTTTTGCCGAAAGAGTGACAATAGCGGAGGCTTTTTGTATTTATAACTTTCTTAAAATGTGTTCATAATAATATAGATAATAAATTTAACTAAAAAGAGAAAAAGTATTATTTTAAAAACACAAAATTAAAACCTACTTCCAAAGTAGAAATGCACAAAAAAGAATGAAATAAAACTTATTTTCTAAAAAGAACCTTTCAAATTCGGTTAAAATTTTAACTATTTCTCTACTCAATCTTCTTATTTTTGAAGTCGATACCAGCAAAATATTTGAACGTGAGTTCTATAAAATATTATAGGATATTGTTTAGGCTGGTACCAACTTCAAAATTAAGAAGATTGAGTAGAGAAATAGTTAAAATTTTAACCGAATTTAAAAGGTTCTATTTAGAACATAAGTTTTATTTCATTCTTTTTTGTGCATTTCTACTTTGGAAGTAGGTTTTAATTTTTTGTTTAATCTCTTTATAATATTAGTGGGAAGTACGATACAGGCGTACCTTTGTTTTTCTCGGCTTAACTTGTCGGCACACAAAAATACGTCATAGCAATAAAAATTGCCAGTGTAAAGTGTTCATTAGTTTGATTCTTTAAAAAAATTGTTCCATGCGAGTTCATCAACACGTCACGTGTCGTTTCGTCACGCCGCCCGTTCCCACGCCGCGCGCCGCCTCCCGTGTTGTGATCCGACACGCCGCGTCACGGCGCATCGGGAGGTGTGAAACATCCGCATACGTTGATAGATGCTCTACTATAGTAGAGCTCTAGTTCAAAGTCCAATAAATCTATGTAATAGAGTTTTCAGCATTTAAATAGTCCAAAACTGTCCCGAAACAGGGCAGCTGGACGTGTACGGAAATAGCCAAATGAGGAGCTTTTCGGACTTATACCTGCTGTAACTTTTCGCCATCGTTCCACGCGGCAAATTTATCATCCTCATCACCTTGATGAGTGGCAGTCCTCCAGCGTGCGCTTAACCCGAAATTCAAAGCAAACCTTCAAGAAGAGCGTATTTGCCACTTGCCACTTCTCCGGTGTTGCGCAGACGATGGTTATCGCTTTTCATCAGGCAATCCCTTTTCATTGTGTGCCCCCCTATTTTTATTTAAGAAAAATGTCAATGTCAAAATTAGATCACGTGTTATCTTCGCGAGAACAGCTAATACAGCAAGTAGCGAGGATTTCTTCCAGATTTGTTAAAATTTTGTTAAAATAAATTACAACCCGTACATTACAATACGTAAATTATATAGCCTATGTTACCCGGGCAGTTATTATGAATCTATTGACACCTCATTCATTAAAATCGGATCAGCAGTGTCTAGGCGCTACGGTGGAACAAACATCCATAAATACATACCTAGACTGCCAAAACCATTACCCTTCCTCTTGGCTTTGCCGTAGTCGGGTAATAAGAGCAGTTTCAAAAATTAATGTAGAGCAACATTTCGCTCGTAAAATGTGGGGGGTGAGAACAATATGAGGTTTAATTTTAATAGAGTTCTCAGCAGCTATTGTATCAGCATACATGGATAGTGGGTACTATCGGTAAGTGGTCAATGTTCCTCACTGAATACCAAAAGAGACTTGTCACTTTAGCCAGGCCACAGATACAGCTTACTAGATGTTGCCCGCGACTTCGTACGCGCAAAAGGAAATCCCACGGGAACCTTACATTTTTCTGTGATAAAAAGAAGTCTTATGTCCTTCCCCGGTTCACTCTATCTATGAGACAAATTTCAAGTCCAGTAGTCTCGGAGCCTATTCAATGTGAAGAAACAAACATAGAAACAAATCCTTCCTCTTAATAATATGAGTGCTACAAAGTACCTACCCCTTTTTTGATCTTTTTATTATGATATTATGATTTTATCTTTTGCCACATAATTATTAAGTAGTACAGGCCGTTTATATTTCACCAAATACTTTTATTACTTTTATGGTAATCAAATATTTTTATGATTTAACTATCTAACATTAAACAATCTTATTTAATTTTTAGCATTATGTACCTACCAGACATCTTCATCAAAATTTAAATACAGTCTGTATTTATGATACCTGATGTCATTAGTCCAGTTTTGTTTCCAAGAAAAATATAGCAAAGTTAATAAAGTAAACAAAGATATCAGGCCGAAAACAATAGACATTCAATGAAGAAAGAAAACGTTCGAAATTCAAATACCCGCCGCCATTGGCGAGCAGCAACAGTGCGATTTCCAAACGTCAGATTGACAACTGATAGTGGCATATTTAAAGGAATATAAAGCTATTCAACACTTATTTTAATATAATTCGCGTATAGAAAATACTTAATAATAATAATAATATTAAAAATGTTTTATTTTTCACACAACAAAATAAAGGTACTCGTACAAAAATTACAAAATCAATAGCGTGTGAACTGGAGCCTAAGCTAGGGTACCCTGTATTTCAGGACTCCAGGTTCGCGGATATGAGGAGAACATCATAATATATTATATTTAATATATTGTATTTAATTAAGCATATATTTTGTCTGAAGATGAAGAATGTGTGTGTGTGTGTGTGTGCGTGTGTGTGCGTGTTGAGGCATGAGTAAATGAGACAAATTAATAAATTATATCTTATACTTAGTTACTGTAGTGTTGATATCAATGATTCTGTTTCTTTATAATTAAGTTTTAATAGCCATTTTTTTAGAATTATGTTTTATTGTATATATTTAATAATCTGTTTATTTTATTGTAGATATGTGGTACGAGGAAGGACAAGTGTCGTGTGAGGAAGACAGAGTGATGTTTTGTTATATTGCAGACCTTATCTGATCTTCGTTTAAGCAGAATAGTAGAATCAAAACTGAGCTCAGAGTGTTTATGCAGTGTAGCATGGAGGATATATAGACGTCTGATCGACTGAACTTGAGAGTCTTGATAAAGATTATTAGTAGGATATCTAAATGGCTTTTTAAACATTACTTTGAGCACCGACCTTTGTGCTCGTTCAAGTTTGATAATTTTAGATTTACAAGCGCCTCCCCATGCAGTGATACAATAGCCCAATACAGATTGAGCTAGTGCGAAATAAACAGTTTTCAGAAGTTGAGGCTTAAGGACGTCACGCAGATTTTTAAATATCCAGGTCAATTTTCGTGTACGTGCTGAAAGGAGGTTTATGTGAGCGTTCCAAGATAAAGCATCGTCTAATTGGACTCCCAGATATTTAATCTCACTAACTCTTTCAAGTATAAGACAGTTACAGGATGATATACCATAGTCCGTTCCACAGGTGTGTGGAACGGACTATGTGTGTTCTTGTATGAATATTTGTTCTGTCAAATGTAGGTCGTAGCATAGCCTAGCTTTAGTTTTGAAATCTTTGACCTGCGTAATGTAGTATGATTTTTTTTTTATATTACATGAGAACAGGCTTATGCATAACATTTTTTTTTGCTAAATGTATTAGTCAAAAAAATTCTTCATACGAGGTAAAAGTATCGCTATCTGTTGAAAACGATCGTACTACGATGTAAGCGATCGAACTAATGCTTCAGTAATCTGTGATAACAATGTTTAATTTTGAATGATTGAATGAGAAGATGATAAATTTGATACTTCATGTACTTTAATTACGACAGTTGATATTCTTCTACTTTTACCTATAATAACCTATAATATTACTAGCTGTCCCGGCAAACGTTGCTTTGCCATATTAAGTATTTCGCCCATATTATTTTATTGAAGTGACTAAATAAGTATGTCACCATGGCAACGTCGATCGCTATCCCGTCACACAAACAATATGGTCGCCGTCAGTCTCGCGTTGTAATAATTTACTATTTTTCATTCAACAAATGCACTTATCAATATATAAAATACCCAGTAGCCGAGTCTCAGACCTACTGAATACGCGTATAAAATTTGGTAAAAATCGGTAAAACCGTTTCGGAGGAGTACGGTAACTAACATTGTGACATGGAAATTTTATATATTAAGATATCTCGTCTATCTTTTTTACTCGTTTCTGGTAGTTTTGCAGCCTTTTACAGCGTAAGACTGATAATATTGTCAAATGTTAAACTCGAGTGCCCCAATGGCACTCAAATTAAAGACATTTTGTTACATAATACAGTAGTTATAAAAAGTAGATAACGTCAATCTCTTATTGACAGATGTCACATGCAAAGCCTATCGAGATATAATAATTAAGTTAGCCAAAAGGCTATGTATAGTGTAGACGTATCTGTGTTAATCATCTTTCATAATACGTAATTCGGATCTGTGTTAAGCATCTCTCTCATATGTACAAATAAAGAAAATTATCATAATTGTTGCTGTATTATTGTTATCACAACTCTAAAATAAGAAGGATTTGCAACCAAGAGGTCGCAGCACACAACATGGTGTCAGAAGTGGGATATGACTATTATGTAATGTAAGGTAATGCCTACTACACAATACCTATACAAATAAGCCAATTTTCAGATTAAAATTACTTAATTTACATTTTTAACGACAAACCAATTTTCAGATGATAATTGCTTGATTTACATGTTAAAATTGCAAAATTTCAAAAATCATACAATAAAATAGACATGTAATTGGAATCACATTAAGAGAAAAGACGACCTCTGTGGCTAAGTGGTTGAGCGTGTTGGTGCTCAAGCCGGTTCGAATCCCGTCGAATGAACAAATACGTGTGGCACTCGGGGACTGCCGCAGTAAAGCTATTGCATAGTAAGTCTACAAGCATACGTCTAGTCGCACGCACACAAACACCGTGCCGAAGTCTGCCGAACTGAAACGATGTTAGACGATGCACGGCTTTCAACGCCGCACCGCTGTGCCGGTCGGAGTGTCGGGGGGTGTTAGGTTTATTTTCGTTACGGAATTTCTTGATTCGGTCGCCGCGCTCAAAGCCCGCGATAAAAGCTATGCAATAGCTTAAAAGTTTTTCCGTGTGTAATATAATAAAAATCTTAAATATATGTTTAATACAAAAGTATTAAATATATTTCCGTTGTCTGGTACCCGTAGCACAGCTTCTTCGAGAACTTACCACGGTACCAGATTGATGTGGTGTGAAGCGTCCAAAGATATTATTATTATTATAAAAGAGCCAAAACAGTCTGCTTTTACGGCTCAAAAACTACCGGATACATTAGATTGACCTCTTCGATTTCCCCTCTTTTTATAGCTATAGAAAATAAGATCAAATTATCTTAAATAGACTTGTAAGTGGATGAAAGCATTCCGCCCCGACAGACAGCAGGGCAATCGAAAACACCAAGTCACCCTTGTGAAGAGGCCGCTATTGTGGTCGTGGGGTGCGCTAAAAGCCAAGTAGTAAAAAATTTTTTAAAGTAAGTCTTTAGTTCTGCCACGGGTTTTAGAGCGTGTGATCGGGGTATATAAGTAGAGAGCTAAAGGCGGCGGATTAATAAAATCCTTAAAACATAAGTGCAGCTATGAACGTATTGCTTCCATTTTCCACCAGTTTTCATGTTATTTTCAGGAGGTTTTCTGACCTAAAGACTTGACCTACGACTTGTGTGTCCATATTACATTTTCTTTTCTCACTAAGTTCATTAAATTATGCTTAATTTTAGAGCTAAAATTTAAGCTATAACATGAAATTGTAAACCCGTTTTAGTAGTTTAGATATTGAAGTTTTTAAGTAATAAAATATCCGTTACGATTTTATTCCGACTGAACGAAAGGATGGTGCTTATGGATTTCAGATCGCCATAAAAAGCTTAGAGGATCGGCAACTTCAAAAGAATTTTAAAACATTACCTTTTACGAAATTCGAATGATTCTACAAATTCGTTAAATACCTACACACCCCTAAAATCTGACACAGCAAATTACATTTAAAAGGCCAATTCTGAGTCCATAAAAATAAACGCTGGCAAATTATAGAGCGTATACAAATTGTGACCATGATAAGATCTCTTATAAAATCGCCCGTACTACTTCGACATAAAGGCGTAAAAAACACAAATAAAAATATTTTGACAAGCCATTGTCTTCATAAAAAGGTTTATCGGGGATCTTGGGCTTCCAAATTGAGGTAATTATTGGAAAGGCATTAACCACGCCTTACGTGCACGAAGGCGGCGAGCTCTCCCATTGGTCGACGCGACCGGCGCAAGCGTAACCAAACATTCGATTTTCAAATCTTTTTTTAGCTTCGGTTTTCCAATGACTTTTAAAGTATGAATGATTGATACGCCATTTGCGCTTATCTTTACAATTTATGATTCCGAGAAGAATGGTCTCGGCAAATATATCCCAATCAGAGCACGTGCTTGTTTTATTAGTATCGCTGCAGACTGCATCATCACATCTGCTTTTGTCTTGTTATTTTTCAATAGTAGTTAAACTTTAATTTTCAAATAGTTTGTAAGAAATATTGCTGTTGATTTTTTATAAGGTTTTAATGATTTACTTAAATGGTTCGACCTTAAAAATTGTGTTCGCTTTCAAACTTTAACGTGTGTTTTTTTGATTCATTCGTGTGGTCAAGTTGACCTTTTTTGTAAACTCGACATCCGCTAGTAGTCGATTAGTAGGCAGAAGCTAAAACACTGGGAAGTATTTAAAACACAGCAGAGTGCAGACACATTACCTCTGGGTCTGCTCACACCGAGTCGCGACGAGATGCATTGAAATGTGTATCTTTTTGTGTGGTGTATAAATTTAAATTTTGAATCGCTATCTTAAAAAGTGCGCGCCGCGTCGCGCCTCACTGTGAACTGACGCTCAATCAATCACCAATTTGTCAACACCTAATGCATTAAAATTAGCATTCCATTCATCATAAGTATATCACTTATTTGCTATTTATAATAACATTACCGATTGAAAACATTTAGCTTGATTCTTATATCACTTGACAGGATGTTACTAAAAATTTTAATGCGTCCATAACAAGCGTGTTCTTGACACGTGCTATATTCACAGCTAGTACTCAATAGTATGTCGGGTATTTTTAGACGACTTACGGGCTACGGCTAATGCACGTAGACGGATTTATGAGAGCGGCTCACTCAACGACCACCAATTACAACACTGTAAATATATCGCAAAAGTTATAGAAATATTGCTACAGGTACACCTCTTAATATTATACTGGGCAACACTAAGGTGAAAGGTTTAAGGTTGTTGTTTGTTGCAATAGTAGTGACTAGAGGTCGGCTAGTGGACAGTGATCGCAATTCGACCGTATTTCATGTTATTGGAACGGAGTTCCTTATGGCGCGTTGCGAATTGTATTGGGGCTAGACGGATTAATATAGGTACGACACTTTTTGCCACTCGAAATCACAATGTAATAACGACTATTAAATATGATACAAAAAACGACCTTATCACCTTGACAATAATGTAGAATTTTGCAATTACACATTGTGACTGTTATGACTGTTACATATTGTGACTAAGCGGAAGAGCGCTTGATGTTATTACTCAGTACGGAGCCGGACTTCGCGGCGGCAACACTGCGAGCAGCAAGCAACCCGCCCGCTCACCCCTGTCCTTACATAAAGCGCGGCCAACTAGTTCCGCGCGCCCTATATATACTTTGTTCAACTATTTGTTTTGTATAATATAATATATTATATCTATACAGATAAACAAAATTGAAGTGTCTGTTTGTAATTTCAAATTAACAGCTTTTATTTTCACTTAATGCATTTATGAAAATATGAATATAAGAAAAGTATGATCGGTAATTACAATAAAATATAAATCGTTAACATTTTTCTGTCCGTCTGTCAGTCTGTGAATAGAATTAACGCAAACGATTCGGTTACAACAATGTTCGCGCTCCAAAATTGTGACAATTAACAGCGTCTCCTCGTAGTGCTTAAGCGTAAAAACTTTTAATAGAAAATGGTACAGAAATACTAGAAAAAGAGAAGACTAGAGGAGAAAAGTTTTCGCCTTATCGTAGGTTACCTTTATATTTAATAATCTTACCAAGAGCATGTCAGGACATGTCTAAGGAGGGTTCCGTAGCCATCAACGCGCAATAGGTTTTCTATAAACTACTTCAAAAGCATACATGTTCAAAAGCAGAATTAAGTAGATCGAAAATTATGCGAATAAAATTTCATTGGGATACATAATACTCCTCTTTCTAGAATGTACATGTTGTCTTTTTACCCGACTACGGCGAAGCCAAAAGCAAGGATAATGATTTTGGCAGTTTATGTATGTATGTATGTATTTTTGTTGACGTTGACGACGACGATGTTGACGACCTCTGTGGCTCAGTGGTTCAGCGCGTTGGTGCTCAAGCCGGGGGTCGCGAGTTCGACTCTCGCCGAAGGAACAAAATAGTTTTTCTGTGTTCCTGGGTCATGGATGTGTATTAAATATGTGTATAATATAATAAAAATCTTAAATATATGTATAGTATTAAAAGTAATAAATATACTTCCTGTTGTCGGGTACCTGTAACACAAATTCTTCGGATACTTAGTACGGGCCCAGATTGACGTGGTGTGAATCGTCCATAGATATTATTATTATTATTTGTTTGGTCCACCCTAGCGCCTAAACTACTGATCTAATTTTTTGTGAAAAAGCTGTCAAAAGATTCGGAATAATGGCCCAGGTAACATAGGCTATATAATTTACGTAGTCCGGTAATATTTTTTATAAAAAAATGTCGTTATTTTAAAAACGAGATTACTGGAAAAAACAGACAGTTTACGATTGCACCTTTCTCTATATTATGTACTGCTTGGTGAATTCTCTATCCTACTAATATTGTAAATGTGGAAGTTTGTGAGGATGGATGGATGGATGTACTGATGGATGGATGTTTGTTACTCTTTCACGCAAAAACTACTGAATGGAGTTCGATAAAATTTGGTAATGTAGTAGTTTAGGCTCTGGATTAAAGCATAGGCTACTATTTATCCCGAAAAAATACAGTGTTCCTGAGAGATACAATATTAACGCGGGCGGAGCCGCAGGTAAAAGCTGGTTTCTAAATAAATATCAATAGTTTCTAAATAAATACCAACGCTTGAGTAAACTGTCAGCTGCCACTTAACTGTCATTTGAAAATTAGCCATCTCAACTCATGACCTTAGCCGCTTTCTTACGATAATTGGCTCTGTAGAGTCTAGAGCATTCTGTATAAAAAGTTTCTCATCCTTTTAAGATGTAAGCCAGAAGCTAAAAATACCGCAGCTATTTGAGGAGCACTCAACTCGCAAGTGCCATTTCTTATCTCCGATGGAGGAACTCCGAAAAAACGTGGCGCCATCGGCCCCTTTGATGTGAAAGTATGTATATGAAATGATTTTTAATATCCCTCATGTTATGCGATTGTACAAACGGCTCAATTATTTTGTTGCCACGGAATTATACGTTTTTTTCCGGTATTTATTTTATTACATAAATAAATAGTGCTCTGAAAAAGAAGACACTTTACAAAATATACCAAATATTTCCAAAGATACTGCAGATTGTTTCAAGCACTTGCAGCGTTTTTACAAGACTCACTTTTGTAAAAACGCTGCATACAATAGTCGTATAAGCAAGTGACGTCACACGCTACTAATGTAGCTACGAAATGTATGGCCATATGCACAAAATTTCTGATATCTCCGAAGTGTGAGCGTTTATGTTCATACACACCATATTAAATATTTTTGTATTTGCTGTGAGTAAACTAAATATGTAGGTATTTTGTTAGGCACTAATGCTGAAAAAGAAAATTATTTTTGTGAATTTGAAATGCATATAATTACAAAACTACACAAAATCATAATTTTTATTACTTTTATCAAGTTGCAATACCTAATTATTTCTTAATTCTTAGAAAAACTAAAATTTACACGTAGAAAAATACTTAATTACATGCGTAAATACAGTATCCCACGGGAACTCTGTACTTTTAGGAATAAAAAGTAGCCTATGTGTTAATTCAGATCTTAAACTACTATCATACCAAATTTCATGAAAATCCGTTAAGTAGTTTTTGCGTACGAGAAAGAGTAACAAACATCCTTCCATTCTCACATACTTTAACATTTATAAAACTAAGTAGTAGGATTAAACTGCACCTAGATGATGGAAACGTGACATTGGTAGCTCTTAGAGCTCGCATTTAACATAATATTTATATATTTTCTATTAATTTGATTGTTCCCTATTTTACTTATTTACTGGTTTATTACGAGTACAATGTTAATAACCATTAAAACAGTACCTACTTTCGAAATACTCTTATTAGTAAAAACTGTGGCGGACCAATTAGCGCCACCATATGGAATCGCGCTATCGAAGTTTTCTAAGATAGACACTATATAATATACGACATCTGAAATTCATAGCCGACATGTTTTAAAGTGTTCTTAGCTATCATGAATGATAGCTAAGAACACTTTAAATCATGTCGGCTTTCAAACAAAAAAAACTAGATCAAAATTGGTTCATCCGTTTGGGAGCTACGGTGCCACGGACAGACACACAGATACGTCAAAATTGTAATACCCCTGTGTTTTGGGGGTTAATAAGTATTTGACGCCCTGGCTACTAAAGTTTAACGTACTCTATCATAGTTTAGTGAATAAAACCATCGCGGCATCGTTTAATATCCTAATTTCTATCAACGCTACTAACGCCGCGGGATTAGCAACAAAGTGTATAACTACATATTATATTGTATTCCAAATTGGAATCCAATATCGGCGGCGTGGAGCACCTCTTGACTGTCCAATACCATTCAAATGTGTTTCATATCCGGCAGACGACGCAGACGAACTCCGCGCTCACTTTGCATTCACAAACACTCCACACTCCAAATTGGTGGATCATGGAAATTTCCAACTCGAAAACAATTGCGCCCGGATCTAATATCAATACTGACAACAAAGTTAAAGTTGGCGAATGGCGTGGGCTTTTAGGAAACCCGGTAGCTGCTTAGTCACCTGATATTTCCAATATTTCATGTTTTTGTGCTTGTAAATGACTTAAAAGTAAAAAACTTAATAAAAGACAATATTATTTTATACGACAATATTTTATATACTTTTTATCATATACATATTTTATAGTTTATATAATGTGACTTAAAAGTGACTTCAAAATTACGAGGGCGGGTCAATAAGTCCGTGACTTTTGGAATAAAACACAGATTTTTTGATAAATAAATCATTTTATTTTTCAAAGTAGCCCCCTTGAGCTCTATACACTTTGTCCAACGCTTCTCCAATTTTTTTATACCTTCCAAAAAATATGATTTGTCGAGGTCCTCAAAATAGGCCGTTGTTTGCGAGATGACTTCATCATTGGAGTCAAATCTTTTTCCACCGAGCCATTTTTTCAGGTTTGGGAACAAGAAGTAGTCACTCGGAGCCAAATCTTGAGAATAGGGTGGATGTGGGAGCAATTCATAGCCCAATTCATGGATTTTTGCCATGGCAACTGCACATGTGTGCACCCTTGCATTGTCTTGGTGAAAAAGAACTTTTTTCTTGGCCAAATGAGGTCGGTTTTGTTTTCAATTCCTCATTGAAGCGGTCCAATAAGTTGGCATAATATTCCCCATTAATTGTTCTTCCCTTTTGAAGATAGTCAATGTGGATTATCCCACGTGCATCCCAAAAAACAGTCGCCATAACTTTATTGGCTGACAAACCCACCTTGGCCTTCTTTGGCGCCGATTCACCCTTAGAAACACACTGTTTTGACTGTTGTTTGGTCTCTGGTGTGTTGTGATGGATCCATGTTTCGTCCACGGTTAAAAAACTCCTCCATATTGTGATTAAACAACGCCAAACCTTCCTGTGAAGTTGTTACACGATTGCGTTTGTGGTCGACTGTGAGCAAACGCGGCACCCATCTTGCGGAAAGCTTTCTCATGCCCAAGTGATCATTCAAAATTGAAACCACTGAGCCATGCGAGATGCCTATGGCTTCCACAATCTCTTGCACTTTTAATCTTCGGTCGGCCAACACCATATCGTGAATTTTTTCGATTGTTTCAGGTGTAGAGACCTCAACTGGGCGTCCAGGACGTTCGGCATCTTCAGTGCTTGTACGGCCACAACGAAATTCAGTAACCACTTTTTTACCATTGAAATCGATGGTGCAGAGTCCCCATAGTATTTATCACGCTTAGCCTTGGTCTCGGTAATGGTTTTTTTTCGCAAAAACTAATGCTTAATAAGCACACGAAATTCACTTGTTCCATTCCATTGTTTCCTTAAGTTACTGGATAGTCTGATAAAGATAGCTGTAAAACACAAACTAACTGACGCAGCAAGTTCAAATTTTGATAGGAGTCAACTGACAGATGCCTGTTGACAGGAGTAGTGTTGCTTTTTCAGTAAGGAGGTTAGAAATTCAAAAAGTCACGGACTTATTGACCCGCCTTAGTATTGGAGATTTTAGTAACATAATTTAATTGATTGATTTCTATCATAATAGCTATGCCCACTACGAAAAAAAACTATCTGTCAAAGTGACAGACACCCTTTCCAATCTGCCACATGGCGCGGGAGTCGCGTGCGGCTCATTGCCCGCAACTGTTGAGATCCTCCTAATTATCGGTCAAATTAACAGGATCGTGTTGGGGTAGATATATGTAGATACATAATATGTTTTGTTGTTTGTATTACCTCAGTAGCTTTTGCCCGCGGCTCCGCCCGCGTAAATAGAGCATCCCACGGGAAGTTATGCTTTTTCGGCATACAAAGTAGCCTATATGTTATGAGTTATCCAGAGCCTAAATAAATTATAAACTACTACCATAGCAAATTTCATGAAATCTGTTTATTAATTGTTGCGTTAACATCCATCCATCCATGATCCATCCATCTATCCTCACAAACTTTCACATTTAATAAAGTAGAAGGATTTGTATGGAATGTAATATTCATAGAAATGACGATCTAAAATGGTAAAATTTTATTTTCTATGGTCCTATTTATATAGCCATAAGAATTACTTACTTGCCGATACGATTTGGTCTATGGGGCCTAGACTCTAGAATCTCGATACAAGCACACGTCTTTGTGATTTAATTATTGGCATGTCTACCTGTAACATAATATTAATTAAAAAGTTGATTCGCTCGCATCAACTGATAAGAATATGCTAAAATATACCCATTGGCATAATACATAGATAAATACCTAATTTTTGATGTGTTATGCAAATAAAGTACAAAAATTAAATCCAGAAACACAAAAGCCACTTCTGAAGCTCTATTTTTTCGGAAGATTGCCTACTAATAATATACCTATCATTTTGTTTGCAAACTTCGTAAATCGTAATTCTCTTTAAAAAAAAAATCTAGCATTAAAAAAAAAACAAAATCAATAGGGTTGACAATTTTCGAGAATAGAAAAAAGAATGAGCCACCAGAAAAACCGGAATGCGTATTAATTTGCAGGGGTGGGCAACGGTGCGTGGGCACTCGCCGGTATTACTTGGGCCAGCTGTTTGCTGACCTGGAACACCCGACTCCGCTTACATTCTCGCATATTGATATTTTTTGGGGTTTACTTGAGATAACATTACGTTTTTTGATTGGAAAATAAAAGGGGATCAATAAATAAGTTATCCTACTACTATTATAAATGTGAAAGTTTGTGAGGATGGATGGATGTGTGTTACTCTTTGATGCAAATACTCCTTAACGGATTTCAAGAAATAGTAATGTTGTAGTTTAAGCTCCATATTAACACATGGGCTACTTTTTATCCCGAAAAAGTAACGTGTTCCCGTGAGGTACTGTATTTACGCGGATAAAGCCGCGGGCAAAAGCTAGTCCTTTCTATTTGCAAAAAAAATCCAATTGGGATGAAAATTGAATGAAAAGATTCTAAAAAATTCATGAACTTAAAAAATGGAAATTATTAGATAGGTAGGTGCCAATGATTTCAAAACTCATGACTATGGCTATGACGTACATTTGTCAGAAAAAATCTTCATACAGTATAAAACTACGCCATCTTGGTTTTCATGAGAATTAGATTTTTAACTGGAGACACTTTTTGCCTAAACGTGCCTCGTCTATAATATATACGTCTATGGTAGGTGCACAAAACGTTATAATGTTTTCTGTATGCCGTGAAACGTAAAGAAAGAAACTGAGCTCAAATTTTTTTCAAATAATAAGAATTCTAGAGTTCCACTACAAATCAATCTCCCTCACCAGTTTCAACTCGGAGTAGAACTTGTCATTCCTCAAGTTTTTCATGCGTGATGCCTAACAAAACAATATGGCGGAAAATGGCGAAGATTACTTACACAATAGACACGTCAACGCGTGTTAGCGGCTGAGCGGATGATCCGTGGTTTATACGAGGGTGACAGATTACTTTTTTAATTTTGATAAAGGTGCATTTGAATCGACCGATTCTAACAATCGGGACTCGGGACGCTCTTTTACTTATTCCCTGGGTCCCAAAGATTGGTAAACGCCCGGGCATTTTGGGCGTTTACCCATCTCTAGTCCCAATTGTTGAAGTTGTCATGTTCCTTAATAGAATGATTTCTTTTTGAATGTATCGATCACGAAACAATTTCAGTGGTAGGTATAGTTATTCAATAATATTCGATAACAAAATCACGATTACTGGACTTTCTTGTTTTTTTCTTTTCAGTTTTTACGCAGTCGGGTTTTTTAATTTTTTTTTTGATGGAAGTGTGTAACAGGAAGTCCCGGAAGCGCACGCGCGAAGATTTGAATTGACGAATCAGCGCGGGGTGTTAGAGTTGGCCGTCAGATGCCAATAAAATATTTCAGTAGGTACTTTTTTATTTTGACGTTGATTTCTGTCATTGCCTAATGGTAAAGTTTCCGTATTTTTTTATCATATTAGAAAATCGTACTAAGCATTGTGTTTTTTATTTAATATAATATTTTCATAAAATGTTACACATCATAATATGTGTATTGCTGTAAGGCTGGCTAGTTTTTTTTTTTTTAATTAATTGTCTGAGTTTTGCTGGAAGACCACTGGCTCTACGAAAGTAGAGTAAGGCAAATGCTTTTAAAAGTACGCCATAACTTTTCTATGTTCCATAGTCTCTAATAATAATTGTCTTCATGTTTTGAAGAACAAATTAGAGGTACACTTTACAATCAATAGTGAAAATAAAATGCAGTCACCACATATTGTATTAACTTCACAGTTTGTCCTATACATATAAGGTCCCTCTTTGTAACCCTTTTAACAAAATATGACTGTGACGTTACAACTGTATCATTAGATATTATTATGGGGCAAACACTTCGTCACCACTCCGAAATAATCAATCATTGTTCATTCATTATTGAGTGTTGGGTAAAAGTATTTGATCTCTATTCTGTAACTTTCGGTAGGTTAAGGCCCTCTTGCGCGGATCTGGGTTAAAGTTGACCGTGGGTTAAATATCATGTTATATATCTTGTTCTTCGTATTTATGAAAGAGAAGGCATGAATTTTAACCCAGGATCAACTTTAACCTAGATCTGCATCAGTGGGCCCTAACTAGGTTAAATATCATTCCTTCTCTTTCATAGACACGAAGAACGAGAGAGGTAACATGATATTTAACCCAGGGTTAACTTTAATACAGATCTGCGCAAGTGGACCTAAGAATGACAAACCTCCCAATAGATGGGTATCTTTAAAAAGTCCAACTTACTACGATAGTTTGTACTGTCTCCTTTTCACCTGATTACAGTGAAGCCAAAAGGAAGGGTAATGATTATGGCAGATATAAGACACATCGAAGACTCGCAATAAAATAAATAAATAAATTATTCATTCAGAATTTCATCCAAATTATTTGAAAATCAGTGCCCCATACAAGCTACATAGTAATTTAACACGACTCCTATGAAATGAGCAGTAGGCTTACTTACGGTACATCAAAACAACTGCCCGGGGCAGGAAAGGGTTAACTGCAATCAACTAATTGGCCTGTAATCCACGGGTATACTGTACCTGCTGTATACCTCTGTTACATCCTATCTACCTATGTAGATAATACCGTACATAATACGCTGAAACAATGTATCCTATAGTTTCCATTCTAGATTTAGGAATTTGGGAATTCTATAAATTAAACAGTATTGATGTGAAACAAAAGCTGTTTCGATTTATAAAATTATTTTTAACTCCCGACACAAAAAAGGAGTGTTATATGTTTGACGTGTCTGTCTGTCTATCTGTGTGTCTGTCCGTGGCATCGTAGCTCTTAAACGAAAGGTCGCAATAAAAGTCCGGTTTTTTTCTTTGAAAGTTGACGTGATCGAAATTGATCTTTATAGCCATGGTCCAAGAAAATATGCTCAGCCGTTTGAAGTTCATCAGCTCTTTTCTAGTTGATGAAAGGTCGTAAGCAACTTCCACTGGTCTAATTCGTTCAATATTTCGTATCCTGGCACTTCAACAATATTGCCTACACTTGGTAACGTTAAGCTGATGCTGCAGCATCACCTGGAATCCGTAGCATACACTTCTCACAAACTTATAGCAGAGGTATCGTGTTTGAGTTCATCACACCGCGGTCACCCGGCCCAGCGACGCACATAATATTAAAAATATCCTTTAAAAGTATTGAAAGGCTAAAATCGAAATTTATTGATTTATTTTTTATAGCTCTTTTTTGTGTCGGGGTTACTTAAAAATTTTAAATTTGGTTTTGTTATATTAGCAATTGCCACAGCAGAAAGAACGTACGGCAAGTTTAACTAAAACGTGCAGTGATGTAGTATAAAGTAATGTACTTTGAATTACTGCTTAATATGTTGCAGTAATCTCCTACTAATATACTATTTATAAATATGTGAGTTTGGGAGGATGGATGGATGGATGTTTGTGACTCTTTCACGCAAAAACTACTGAACGGAATTTTATGAAATTGGGTATGGTGGTGGTTAAGGCTCCGGAGTTGGACATAGGCTACTTTTTCCCTTAGGATATTTAGGTATTTATGTGTGTATGTTCGACTGTGCACATTCCACGCGGGCGGAGCTGCGCGCAAAAGGTAGTATTATTTTATTTCCAGACGAAATTCTTTCATCATTATCACCAAAAAATAAAAGGATTATAATATCTAGGCCCATAGTAATATACTGGATTTATGTTCTAGATAAACTGTTCCTGTCATGTCATTATAAAATACATCATCATCAAACTAAACTCTCCCGAGGACCTTGAGAGGCCGTATGTAAAATGTATGTATGTTTGTATGTTTGCGTTAATGTAGAGCTGCCGTCCCGCAGTAATGTCACCCACAGACCGAGCGTTAAGTGCGTAACGTGCTGTTTGCTTACTACAATTTTGTAATTTAACCGAGATTGGTATTTATTCCCGAGATATTCGACTCTTAAAATAAAATGTTTCTATCTTGTATGTTTTGAGACTAGATAAAAAGTTGGAAGGAAGAATGACAGAAAGACAACGACTCTATATTCTTACAATTCGTCTAGCTTTCACTAAGGGTTTTAAATGTTAAAAAACTAACTTAATAGTCAGTAGTTTCAGTTTAGATATTATAAGAGTAATTTAGTAATTAGAGATAACTACTAAGTTTAAATCAAAACAACTATACTATAACATATTTATAAACTGAAAATCGCATCTTATGCTTTAGAGCTTATGCTAATAAATGAAAATATTTTATATAATATTTAACTGAAGATATGTCTTTTTGATACTTGTAAAGATTTATTTATTAAACTTAATTAAAAAACCGGTATAAATCTGGCAAAGAAAAAAGCTCGAAAAGCATAGTTAAAAGCCGGCAGCGCGCCAAACCAGGGGGAAGACATCATCGTCAATCAGAAACTAACATAAATATGCTTTTACGTCGCCCCTCGAGGGCGCAAATGTACCCAAATGCGCGGGAGGGGTGGGGGCCTCGAATTTTTAGCCCGGGATTTGTTCGCCCCTGAACGTTGCCTCTCAGTTGCGGATTCATTTTTATTGTTTTAATGTGCGTTTCGAAGCATACTTTATGATTAGATTGTAGTATTTTTACCCGACTACGGCGAAGCCAAAAGGGAGGGTAATGATTTTGGCAGACATTCATATATGTATGTATCTATATGCCATCGTAGCTCCTTAACTACTGATCCAATTTTAAAGAATGAGGTGTCGATAGATTCGTATTACCCAATGGCCCGGGTAACATAGGCCTCATAATATGCGTAGTCGGGTTATAGTTTTTATCTTTTGATTATTTAAAGAGATCGTCTAGCTAACTTTATGGAAGAAGATTTTATTAAATTATATTGATTAATCGCCATATGATTCGGGCGAGATTTGAGAGAAATCGATTAAGATCACCCGATCGGTCTTATTCTTCTTCTTATATATAAAAATGGATTGCAATTTCAATGTCTCGCTAAAGGTCAAGAACGGCTGGACCTATTTGGCAAATCCTGGTCTTGAAATAATTGTGAAAATTCAGGGAAGCTTTAAACGATGAGAAATAATAAAACGTTAAACGGAAAAACTGCGGGAAACGGTTAGTTATTTATTTTTATTTCACATAGTTAAGACAGAAAACGTCTGTCGGGCTAACGTCATAAATTAACTAATTAAAAAAAAAGTCTATGACATCTCGTCATTTGATTGTTTCGCCTTTGCAAGTATTTTAACCCTGTCTTTTAACCTAAAGCAAACACGCACCCTAACCCTCAAATAGAAAGAGTTGTGAATCATTATGGAGTCAGTCGCTGACCACACCTAAACGGTCACGTGACGGCAGAGGAGTTAATCTCGATATAATGACGCTCGCGTGACGTCACGCCAGGTGACGTACTAAATGCTCTGACACACAGACGGACAGTTTACACTGGACAGACACAGAAGTGATTTCGTTTTACCTTAGCTAGAGTTTTCTGTTGAGGCTATGCGCGCGTCGCATGGGTACTAATATACCAGCTCGACCGGAAAGATTCCACGGTCTCACAAAAATCAGTTAAATAATGATCGTATCAGTCGTTCGATTAACTATAAGTTGGTTAGAGAAAACATAAAATCTGAAAGAAAGAATGAAAGAAAAGATAGTTTATTTGGTAAAACACTGAACAAGAAAAATATACATTACCAAAAAAACACAATAAATTTTACCAAATTGGTGCCCACTCAGCAAATATAGTTCGCAACGCTGATTTTCAGTAAGCACCGAAAAACAAAATGTAAAGTAATAAAAAAAACCTTAAACTATAATTTTAAAACTAAGCGCACAAAAGAATGTGATCTTATCTCAACTTTAGAAATTAATAATAAAAGGTAGGGTAGTAGAGATAAAATCATGATTGTAATTCATTCGTCTATTACTAAAGTCTAGTTACTAGCCCTATTAGCAGACAGTTACTAGCGGTTGCTAGTCGAAGGCTAGGCAGTTTGACATGTTATGATATCTCCATTTTGCAGGTGGGTTCGTGACCAGTCTGACTGGCCGTGGCTCCTCCTCCACTATCGAGATAGGTTATGTTCGACACAACGAGCCACGCTCCGAGATAAAATGCTAATTCTGTTTATCTATGGTTGTAACCTGTTGTTTTAACGATCGGGTTTGAATTAATATAGTAAGGTAGCCTTATGGTTGGAATTAAGAGTAAAACAAAATAGGTGGTAGGCATATGCATCAGATTATTCGAACTTTGAATGCCACTCTCACCACGCCACGTTTGGAAAGTATTGTAGTAAAAATTCATTTTTAAATAAAATTATTTGACTTTGACAATATAAAAAATTCGTATCGGATGTTATATCAATTTAAAGGAGGAAAATAAAACATTAATAATAACTTTAAATTGCATAATGCTCATCTACCTCTATGGCTCAATGGTTGAGCGTGTTGTTGCTCAAGAAGGGGGTCGCGGGTTCGATTCCCGCCGAAGGAACAAAAAATTTTCCTGTGTTCCTGGTTCACGGATGTGTATTAAATATGTGTATAATATAGTAAAAATCTTAAATATATATATAGTATTAAAAGTTTTAAATATTTCCGTTGTCTGGTACTGGTGACACAAGTTCTTCGAGAACTTACCACGGGACCAGATTGACGTGGTGTGAAGCGTCCATAGATATAATTATTATAATATCACGTGAAGACACCGTGTATAGAGCATGATATTGTTAATATGACTATAACATAAATATGGCTTTTAGAGACAAAGAAAAGTATGAGATTTTTTGAATTAAACGACAGTATGTATCTTGCTAGGGGTAGCGCTAACGTCACCTACAGGCTGTTTGTTTTGCTTCGGGAATATTTTGTTACCGGAGAGTGCTTGCACAGATGATGCATCGGACGGAACACACACAGTAAATATCACTATTATCGATGTGTGGCGAAATATTTGCTAAATTATAGTGGTGACGCTTACAGACGGGGTAAATATTATGCGTGTCGCATTATTTGATATTGGCTTGAAAAATTTATAAAAATGTTGGTTTCCTTTACAGAATTTCCATTGAGTCAACATTTTTGTCATAAAATATAAGGTACTTATATTCTAAAACAATTTTATCAGAAAAACGTATTAAACTGTAGGCAAGTAAGTAAAATTCTTTGACATTTTATCTTAGTCTATGAGTTTACAAATAAAGGAAAAGCCAGTATAAAGATAATAAATACAACATCATGTATAAAAATCAGTATTGCGCCCACTGGCCATCTGATTAATTACGGGGAAGGTAATGTCCGGTCAGTTCGACGCCGGAACGATGATATACAGTTAATCATTTACCCTGGGGGAACAAAACGCAGGGGTGAAAATTAACGAAAAACTGATCATCATACTCGTTAGTAATAAAACGTACGCAGTAAAATTTTATTATATAGGTATGTAGATTGTAGATATCTACTACATGGGTGTCTAAAAACATAATATTATACTTTTTAGTTGCAATGTACGAAAAATAACATTTTATCTTATTCTATAACCGTTCACACCGAGACGCGACACGGCACGCACTTTTAAACCAACTTCCAAAAAAAGGAGGCGGTTATACGTTAGGCTGTTCGGTTATATATATATATATATATATATATATATATATATATATATATATATATATATATATATATATATATATATATATTATTTTTTATTTTTTTTCATGTATTTTTTGTTTGTATTAATCGAAGTAATCACCCATGCAATCAATTCATTTTTGTTAGTTATTTAGTTTGATGCCCTTAAAGAAATCAGCTGGACGGGAGGCAACAAATTCTTCCAAGGCATTTTGTACTGAAGTTATCCAAATTCTGGAAAAATTAGTAGTCTGTAGGCGCAAGGTCTGGTGAGCTGGGCGGATGACGGAGAGCTTCCAACCCCAGTTCTTGCAACTTGGAGACCGTCTGTTGTGCAGTATGAGGTCGCGCGTTGTCGTGCAGGAGCAGCGGAGACGAGCGATTGACCAATGCTGGTTGGAGATGTGCCAGCTTCTCTATCATTGTGTTCAGTTCTTCACAGTACACATCTGCAGTAATGCTCACCCCGTTTGGTAAGAAGCTGTGATGAATCACACCGGCGCTAGATCACCAAACAGTGACCATCACTTTTCTAGGGGTAATTCCTTTATTTGTGTGTCTGTTGAGCAGTGCAAGGCACGTTTCGATGCGTACTTTGCGCTGGCGATCATTGAGTTCGTGGGGCACCCATTTGTCAACCTTTTTTACCTTGCCAATTTGACGCAAATGGACCAATATTGTTTTGACGCTAACGTCGAAAGCTGCTGCTAATTCAGCCGTAGATTGTGTATCATCAGCTTCCACAATCGCCTTTAATTCGTCATTGTCGACCAAAGTCTTTGGACGACCGCGAGGTTCATTTTTCAGGTCGAAATTTCCAGAACGGAAGCGAGTAAACCAATAACAGGTGGTGCGTTAGTTTGTAGTGTTAGCTCCGCTGCTAGCTGCCGCTTGTGCCGCGTTGCTGCCACGACGGTACTCATATTTCATAATTACCTACTCGAATTTTTAACGTATCCATGATGACGAAAAAGATTGAAATGCGATGAAAATGTAACACTAATAAATAAACAAATGACTACTTTTGGAAAGAAGAATTCAATGTTTTTAAAATAAAATTAATTTGAAATTAGAATTCTTAGCCAAACAAAAATTATTTTGATTTGAAATGGCCAGTACTGCAGAACGGCAATTTCATAGGTATATATATATATTGTATGTTTAACGATTACTCCGCCGTCTATGGACCTATTTTCAATTTTTTTAATAAAGGACTTATTTGGTATATACCCTATACAGTTTAATCCCAAATTGGTCCTTTTGACATCAAAGTGGTGACCTGATGATGGGATCCATGAGGAATCGTGGGAACTCCTCGAAATTTATATGGACACATTAATATGGTGATTTCGACTTTTCTGAAGTAATCCAAGCACATGCTACCATAAAGTAAGATTTTGCTCCAAGGTATACCCTGAATCCAAAAGTACTGAACAGAACTCCTGACTCCTTATAGATACATGTTTGGGGACTTCGGCGTTGTTTAAAGAACTGCAAGTATATGCCACTATGTCAATTAGAGTAATCATTATCACCACCACAATCATCACACCATACATCATCACATTATGATGATATAAAAGGTACTCTTCATCTTTGAACATTACTCTGCCGTTCATGGATGCATTTACAAAATTATTTTGTTGTTGTAAAGGGTATAATTCGAAATTGCCCTAGTCACTAAAGTGGAAACCTCATGATGGTGATCCATGAGGAATCGAGGGAACTCCCCAAAATTTATATGGACACATATATTGATTTTTTCTGAAGTAACACAAGCATATACTACCAAAAAATAAGATTTTGCACCAAGGTATACCTTGGATCTAAAAGCACTGAACAGAACTCCAAAGTCTTTAAAGATACGCGTTTGGAAATTTCGGCATTGTTTAAAGAACTGCAAGCATATTATGCTACTATGTAACTTATAGTAATCATCATCATCTTATTTACAATACCTAATGGAAGCTTGGCGCGTATTCATTTATACATTCGATCGTTTATTTTAAACGTTCTTAAAATGTATAATTAATAATTTAACAAATAACACAAAAAAATATATATTATTAAACAAAAAGTTAAACCGACTTCCAAAGTAAAATACACAAAAAGTATGAAAAATTCTTATTTTCTAAATAATTCCCCTTTTAAATTCAGCTAAAATTTTAATTATTTCTCTACTCAATCTTCTTAATTTTGAAGTCGTTACCAGCAAATTTGAACGTGACTTCTATGAAATATTGTAGGATATTGTGTATTTTTACATTGGCAGTCGGATTCATTTTTTGTTTAAAAATATATTTTTTTTTGTGTTATTTGTTAAATTATTACAATTAACTTAATAATAATTTACTTATTAATAATAATAAATTAATAAATTAACGATACAAAAATCGCTATTTTAAAAAGTTCGCGCCGTGTCCCGTATCGGTGTTAGTTGGCCCTAACAATACCAATAACACTATAGTCAGGAAATTTATCATGAAAACTCTATAAGAGCTTTACTTTGATCTTCATTTATTTATTTTCAGGTTTTGCTGATTTCTAGAAGTATCCAATACATAGCAAATTCTGCATCCATAATGGAATGAATGCATCTGTTTGTAATGAAATAGCCAGCCCCAAGCGTGACGCAGCGTTATGTAATTACGTGTAGATCGCTATCGGCGCATATGCCGCGATGGTTGGATAAGGCCCCCTTTGGTTGGATCATCTAGTTTTTTTTTTTTTGCAACTGTGCTTTTGACCAAGACAACGCCGGCGAGGCGTTGGCTCAGGACAGAATGGCATAATTGGATACATTATGCATCCAGGCTGATGTGTTCAACTCATCTCGAGAATTAAAGTTGTGGAAGAAGGGTGCATCGCAAGAATTAGAAGAAATTTGAAGGTAGAGTGTTTTGTAGGATTTTTTATTTATTTTATAGATTCATCTATTCAAGGTCTGATCTATACTAATATTATAAAGAGGAAAAGTGTGTTTGTTTGTTTGTTTGCATTGAAATAGGTTCCGAAACTACTGGACCGATTTTGATGAAATTTGGCAGAGATATAGATTAGACCACGGGGAAGGACATAGCATACTTTATCACCGAAAATGTACGGTTTTCACAAGATTAACTTTTGCGCACACGAAGTAGCGTGCCACATGTAGTATAAGATAAAAGAGAATAGCGTAATTAGGTATGCATGACCTACTCTTGTTTTTTTAAACAACTTTTAGTAATTTTCCTTGTTACTCTCGGCAAAGGTCAAATTAAATATTTATAATTGGATTGTAATTAAAAAAACAGTTCCTATCTTCACCTTCTTTGATCTGATAAGAAAATAATTTTATAGTTTTAGTATTTCCTTGTAATGTAGGTAACCAAAATAAGTTAATATATTCCTAAAATGAAACTAAACTGTTTAGGCGCCAGACGTTTTTAACACATATCAATCAGAATAATATAATGTTTTACATTTAAATGGGTCGTAAAATATTCCAATACGCATCATAAGATCGTGGCACATACTCACGAGCTTTTGAGAACCTTGGGATTTGAATTTTCGTATTTTTATCATACTAGCTATTGCCCGCGGCTTTGCCCGCGTGAAATTGGGTTTTAATAATAAATAGCGACCCGCCCGAAATACAATTGATAAATTATGGTTTTAATCTAACCTTATCTAACCTAATTTACTTACTATAAATGCGGTTTAAGAATTAACCTTAATACGGACGTTTTTATTGCGTAACCTAACGATTTAAATTATTTTTTTAATATAAAAAACTACTTTTTAGACTTATATATAAAAGTTAGACATATGATGTCGCTGACTTTTTTGTAGGCATTATCAAGCTCTACAACTTTTCTCTAGGACTTAATCATATATCTCCCATCGGTAAGGCAGCGTTCGTAAGAAACTTTTTCGTTCGACCGTTTTTTCTCCGACTTACTTTGCAAATCCGGCTACTACGAAAGTCTTTTAATTTTTCGAGTTAATAATTATAGGCTGTATGTCACTCACAAATCGGTTCAGTAGATCCGGAGATTACCCCCTACAACCTCACAAACCTTTTTATAATATTAGTATAGATAGTAGGTAACGATTTATTTTGTTATCTAAAATAAATAAGTAAAACTGTACCAACTGCCTAAGTAAAATTCAAACATGAAGAAGCTCAAACCAATTAGGTACACTTGTAGAAATTATAACAAATAACATTGAAAATATATTCCATCCGCACCCCTCTATAATCTGGTCATCTCTGATCCAAAGTGAGAGACTTAATTTTAGGATATCTTTAATTAAAAATGACCGAAATTGTATGAAAGTATCAGATCTACCTGAAAAAAATCAGTATGTGTAGAATATACGTGTTTTGTATGGAAACCTGGCATTTCTTCAACAAGAATCTTAATTTAACGATGTCAAGTTCAATGTGAGGCCGAGCTTATGTATTAATAGGTACATATCTACATTCACCACTCCATTACTAGATTTCTCTACGTTTTTTTAACTATTTTAAGAATATAATGCCCCTTCATCTGGTGGTCCCCTTCGGAAGTGTTTTTCCAACCCATCGCGCCGGTATTATCAGTTTTCCGGTTTTCATTTTAAAAGTCATCCGCTTTTGTTGTCCACTCGTGTGTACGTAATTCCGTAAATGTCCGGAAAATTCAGAAATTTTTTAATTGTCCCTGTATTTTTATAGACGACGACAAAATTTACATACGATTTTACAATATGTAACACGCTAAAAACTTATCCAACCAATTATACCATATTTTTAAGATAAACTTATAGACAAAGTTTATACTTAAAAAAATATGATATTTTTTACCTACTATCATGTTAGCATATAACATTCCCTGTAAAAATAGTGTTCACTCCTATGCAAATTGAAAAGCACTATGTAAATTTAGTTTTAAAGTTAAAATCAGATATCTTATCATTTATAATACATCGTTGTCTCAAAAAGGTAATGCGCATAAATAATAATAAAATAAATGGGCACAAGTATAATGTCGAAATGTAGCATCAAGTTCCGTTCGCGTTTGGCTTTTGCTTCCGTAACGATCTTTATAGAGGATGTTATAGTATTCAACTATTTATCTTAACTGTTAATTTAAGGTCTTAATTTTAAATCTACTTATAAAATCTAAAAATACCAAATTAAACAGAAAATTATTTGTTTGCATTCAGAAAAATGCAGTTTTAGTCTTTGTAAAACCAACTAGAGTCTTTCTGTGTAACAATTTACTATCAGGGAATCTAATTCATGAGCAGGTTAATCGTTGTCGAAATTTGTTCGTATTATAGTAATGTTATTTACTATGTCTATGTATCTATGTATAATAATATGTCAGTATTAAACTTACATATTACTATCATTGACAATTACATTGTGACTGCAATTCGTCATTATAATATATTAAACAAATAATTAATGAGAAGACTCTACGCATAAGCAATGCATTAGATCCCCTGATAGTACTTGAGAAAGTATGCAGAAGATTAAACATTAATAAATGCATCGCCACTATATTTTGTACCAACCGGACCTATTGTAAGTATCTCATCTTTCTTCTAAACTAACACTTTGTCCCAAAAACCTCTCGAACATAACAAAATTCGGGCTTTAAATAGCTTATTAACATATCAAAACAACATCACCCTGTGCATTAGGCGCCATAACTCTGACAGCACTTAGGCGCGGCGTGTAAATTTGTCTGATCAAAGCTCAGAGTGCGTCCGACTACCTAATTGTATGGGCTTATATCACTGTGACGCACGACCTTACTTTTCAAAATATTGTATACCTACTTTAGTCTCAGTCAGTAAAATGACAGCCGAAAATGTACTCTATAGATCAAATTTTTGTATTTATTTGGTTGCAAACTCCGGATAAACAATGAATATTTTGACCCTAAGTAACGGACAAATATGGCACTTGTATGAAGAATGGTATACCAATGAACATAATAAAAACTTACATCGAACTTCGAAGTCCTTTCAAATCTCGATAATAGATAACCCGACGAAAGTGAAGTGGCTGTCGATATCTATCTTATTTTAAACTATTTTAGATCTGTAACAAGACATGATTAAAGTTTAAAATAAAACACGTATGAAATTATTCCACAAATATTTATTCATCGCTTACACAAATTACACAATGAAATGTTACACGCAGAAGTAATATTACGCTATAGAAAAGAAATCACAGTTTTAATACATCAACAACCTGATGAAGCGTTGTTATTAACAAAATAAACTACTCGTAAACAAAATATAAACTAATTACATCACAGTTTTAGTAATGGAAAATTTTTCACACAAATTTTAAAAACCAAATCAGCGTCGAACTCAATAAAGCGTTTGATTGTGTGCATCACTTTACATTTTTGTGGTTTTTTCATTAATTCATTTTTAGTATAAAACGTTATTCACCAATTATTCCCTATTTTCTTGTATCACAGCATTCCTATAGTTTATATACCTACTTAAATACTTATGGGATTATACCCATCAGCGTTCCTCAAGGCAACCTTACAGGCCCTCATTCTTTTAAAATCTACGCATCTTATTCCCAACGTTTAATTTTAATATTAATTGCCATTGGTACCATTTTTAGCAGTACTCACTCTTAAAATTTTTAATTAAGACAGCTTTTAGACGCGACAAAATTTTGTTCCCAAATCAAGATAATATTTAGCTATCAGACAATATAAAAAGATTTTAGCAATTTGCATTTAATTTTAATATTCTAGGTATACCAAATCAAGACTTAGCGATGCGAAAATAAAATTATTATTATTTGGCCACTTAATGGCATAGATATTATTAAAATCTGAGGTGTGAAATGGCAATCATAATATGATTTTTACCTTAAAAGTGATACTAAATTTGGTCGCGTCTAGAACGACTTTAATGTTACAATTTTGATTTTTTTAAATACAATAATGCAATTGTTTGACACACAAAATCAAGGAGATTACAGAATGAAGGTGAAGAGCCAATACACTACAGTTTTATATGAATTTAAAAAATATCCGCCTTTACATGGAGATAATATATTATTAAAGGTATACGCGTAAAGGTTCCTACTACATTCATAGAAAAATATGTATAGAGACATCAAAAATTGAAACAGCCTCACAAATGTACGGTAGTAACGATATACGACACAGTTTCTGATCTAATATTGAACATTTAAATATTAAAGACGATGTATATACGAAGATAAAATCCGTGTTGCTCCATTTCTCTCGGGCTTACCTACACCTACTCTATCGAGTCTTTCTTTAAGTCTTGTGAGTACTCCCCTTACAAACCTTCAAGAACCTTCCTCTTATTGTAAAGGTCACACAGTCACTTTCGAAATTAGGTGCGCTATAAGTTTTTGTGCTTAAACATTTCGTTATATATTATAAATACAAAATAAACTCTAGAAACAATAGCATGAAATAATAATTTTTATACGTATAAAAATAATAAATTATTAATTTTGAAAAAAATAATAATATCGAATAAATATAATTTGACATAAATTAATTTCTATAGAATAAACTTTCCAATTTCGAATACCTACAGTTTCATAGTTTTGGAAAATATGAGTACAGTGTCGCCGAAATTACAAAAATAATTTTATATTTAATTGATACTTTCACAGGTACAATTAAGTACAAACATTAGTTAAGAATGAACCTCCTCCTGTATATTGACAAGAAATCGTATTCTTACAATAAACATTGACTATTGGACTTAATATTACAATTACAATCCGCGAAACTAACGCATGCATCTAAAAATAAGCGATAATGGCCTGGCCAGGCTAAATTTAGTTTCGTATATAAAGACCAGTGTTTAGAAAATATGTTGACACGCTTTTAGTTTGCGTAAACTATGCTGTCTTCATTTAGTCGACTAAATATAGCCATTTTAAAGTGCCGTCCATTAAAGATCATTCAAGTTCAGTAAAATTATAGTTACTACACCGACAAACATTTAGACACGATTACGTAAAAAGTATAGACAAAAATACAACGATCTCTTATAGATACTGTTCTCTATGTCATTATTATTAGTAACTTGTCACAAGGAATTTGTATTTTAGCCCTCGACGAAAACAGAGGGGTGTTACAAGTTTGACGTGTCTGTGTGTGTGTGTGTGTGTGTGTGTATCTGTCCGTGGCATCGTAGCTCCCAAACGTATAAAACGATTTTGATCTACGTTAATAACGTTTTTTCTTTGAAAGCTGACATGATCAAGAGTGTTCTTAGCTATCATCCATCACCATCAGCTCTATTAATGCGTGACAATGACGGGGTTTACTTAAAATTTTTGCATTTTGTTTATTGATTTTAGTAGTTACAGTTACATCGTGTAAGCCCACGGGTCAATCTCCAAGAAAATTTATTTTGTAACAGATAATGACGGTATGTTTTTTGAGGACCACACGGAATTTTACCGCCCGGCGGCCAATTTTTAGACGCACGGCAGACGATAAAACTCCTCCGTGTAGTGCTCAAAAAACATCGTCATTATCCGTTACAAAATAAATTTTCTAGGTACACGTTGTGGCAAAAATCGGCAATGATGATAAAACTCACACATAAATAATATAGTACCGTCAGCTCCTTTTTCTTTTAAGCAATATTGCTACATACTATATAATTAGTGGCACAAATTCAGTATAGTTTTTATCTTATAAATGCAATATTTCATTTGCTCAACATTGTTTGCGGTAATGCGTGTATTATTGATAGCCTTTTGACTATTATGTCAAAAAATTTGTATGCAGTGGCAAAGCGCCATCTTAATTTGTAGTGTAAAACTGGGCATGTTCTATTTGATATGGATTTTGTCTTTATCAACTATAGCATTGTCTGGGTTACGTTATATTTTAATCTCTAATCATTTTAATGGAATTGTCGTCTAATTGACTTCAAAAAAAAGATAAGAACAGATCTTTTGAGCATTTTAGTTGCGTTGCAATATTTCAAATTTAATGTTTTAATACTTTGAATATTGAATTATTTTGAATAAAATAGACAATAAAGTCACATTAAATAATATTATTCTTTCAAATAAATATGGTCAAATAATAATTAATTACATAATTTAAGTAGAGTAGTCCATAAATCCAAATATTATGTTTACTTCTTACCAGTGCAGTTTTTCGACCTGCCCTGTTTGATGACTTGAATCAGTTTAATATTTTGCGCCTCGGGGTTTTCTAAGAACTCTTCGAGCATCTAGAACAAGATAGAAACATAATAATTCAAATGAAATAAATATAAAACATAGAGCTTTAGCGAGCCCCACGTAGCATTCTATTTTATAAGTCTGAAAGTTCAAAATGTAACAAAAAAGTATTTCGCCCAACGTGGGGCTCGAACGCTCGACCCTGAGATTAAGAGTCTCATGCTCTACCGACTGAACTAGCTGGGCTGTACGACACTGTGTTAATTTAAGAAACTCAGCCTTTAGTCAAGATGAATTCGTCGCGATCTAATTTCGACGGTCGAAATTATCGAATGCATCTTGAGTAAAAGCCCAGGTTATTTTGGAATAATGAATATACAATTTGTTTTATTTTATTTTTTGTAATAATGTATATATTTTGTGAATCAAAATTAAGATAAAGACCTAAATACCATCTACAACAGAATGTTAACATTCGCAAGTAAAAAAATCCATATAAAATATGGATGGAAATGATAAAAACTCTACCATCTCCCTCTAACACAATTTCCGAAGACGCGTAAGATATATTTGTTTAGCGTGAGATATGAAGTTCTGTGGACGGCGCACGTCACATGGCTGTAGGCTGTAGCCTGAAATGTACTATCTCCACCTATATAATATTGATATCTATACAAATAAATAAAATTGAAGAGTTTGTTTGCAATTATAAAATTAACAGATTTTCACTTAATGCAAGTAAAGTATAAACGGTACTTTAAATTATCATTTTAATAAATTTTTGTCTGTCTGTTTGTTCCAGCTAATCTCTGAAACGGCTCGATCGATTTTCACGGGACTTTCACTGGCAAATAACTGATGTTACAAGGAGTAATATAGGCTACTTTTTCTAAGAGTTCTGTTTAAAAATAGGGGTCCGTTTCCGTTAGTTCTACGCAAGCGATGTTGCTGGCACCAGCTATTCTATAGTAAAAATAATAAATCTCACCTCCAAGCTCAACTCGGCCGATATGGCGGCGGATGACGCCGGGTTGTCGGCGAGCGCTATGAGCGTGGGGAGTAGCGCGTGGCTCCGCACCGGCGACACCAGCCAGTTGGCCGGCAGGGTGCAGAGCGTCTTGATCACGCTCCAGCCCTCGCAGATCGTCTCCTAGGGGATAGACAGAGTGTAAAGTCCAAGTATATAAATCTAATCTAATATCAACATCACGCAGGCCGCAGGTGCAAATTGTAACGTAAATTTAGCATAAATACAGATATAAATAAAATACTACCAGACAGACGTCGTAGATCATATATACACCCATATCATAATTCATAAGTCGCTTACGGGGGTCGTAAATTTTGCCTAGATAAAAAGTAGCCATGCCATGGAGACAAAGAACGATCTATTTCAACCACGAACTTTCGGTATTAATTATATTTGTGGTATCACCGGTTTTAATAAAGTTTTAACACTTTAAGGACTACGTAACCCATACCAAAAGGATGATTACCAAGGGGGGAGGGGGCTTAAAAATTGGGCACTCAGTATGGGTACGCTCCCATATGTACGTGTGTAAATTTTTAGTCATGTATATCCCCAGTATTATAAAATTGTTATTAACATACATAATATATCGAGCACTCAAATTATCACACTAACACATCGCACTAACACCTATAATCTTGATTTACACGAACTCATTTGCTTTACCCATGTGTTCTTCGTAGTCAGTACCATCAAAGAATACAGCATTAACTATTCATAGTAATGGTCATTCCCCTTACAAAGACAAGAAACAATAATGGCCCCAGAATGTTTCCTTGAGTGACCCTCGCTAAAACACCTGCGTCCGTGGGAAAACAATTCACTCTGTTCCACTTTGCCGAGGAAAGATGTCCCATTTGGTAGAATACTTAACTAAGTTTTAAGTAGCCATAGACAAAATTTACGATAACGTAATACATTAGATGCTATGTAGGTGTTAAATATCTGATTACTAATTGACTATTAGTAAGCTTTCGATACGGATTCCGTTTCGTGTTCATGTAAAGCTAAGTAGAGATAAATGTTGTGATACAGGCGACAATAATATTATGATTTGTTTTAAAGTTAAGATACGCGATACAATGCGCGTTATAGTAATTTAAATATAAATTATCTCCTCTTTAGTTATTTTCAAACCTATTGAATGAACCCAATTAAATTCGGTTTATTATATCTCACTTTCTTATCTTTGAACTCTTATGACAATTAATGCTCTACCAAACGATCACAGGATAAAAACAGAACCCTATTACTGACACTCCCTGTCCATCCGTCTGGGTGTCACCAGACTGCATCTCGAGTTGAATTTTTCACAGATTATGTATTTTGCTGCTTTAACAACAAATACTTTAAACAGAATAAAATAAATATTTAAGCGGGGTTCCAATACAACATACGTGATTTTTCACGTTTGGTATAGAAGCCGAAGCCGAATCCCGAAGCACGAGTCCGACTCGAACTTCGCCGGCATTTCTTTTGTCTTACAAGCATTTTAGAATTGAACTATATTTGCAATTTCCAAAATAGCCGTTAGAAGATTATATTATTATCATGACCTACCATATTCCCAAAGAGATTTTCCTACTTCATAAGTAGATATGTATGATATATAAAATTCGGAAGTTAAAAAATTATAATATCCTGGGAAAAATAATGGTGACAAATTAATATCCCTGTTTACAACGTGTAATCACAAGGTGTCACTAATTTCCTTGGACGTTACGTTCCCATGCGGGTGCGGACATGGTCAGTCCACCTGCACGAAGTTTTTTCTTTAACTGTTTATTAAAAAACCACACGACAAGTGTCCATGTAAATGAAGAACACTTATCTTTTTAGTACGAATTTGCGCTGAGTATTTTTTGTTGTACCTAGAAAATAACGAGGAAAAAACGGTTTTAGATGTATGAAAGAAGATTTTAAAATAGAAAGAAGTGACCATAATTTGAAGATTTCTGCCTTTAAGATTTTAAGATGTTTAATAATAGTAATGTCTATGGACGCTTCACGCTACGTCAATCCGGCCCCGTGCTACGTATTTGAAGAACTTGTGTTACGGGGACCAGACAACGGGAAGTATATTTAATACTTTTGTATTATACATATATTTAAGATTTTTACTATATTATACACACATTTAATACACGTCCATGATCCAGGAACACAGAAAAACTTTTAGTTCCTTCCGTGGGATTCGAACCCGGCGGTCGCGGAGCCACAGAGCCACAGAGGCCGGCAATTTTATCAAGAACCTAAAATAGTCTCAGTCCTAAAGTGGTATATTCCCTCTCAATCCTTCCTGGATAACCTTTGTTTCCCACACAGAGTATCCAAAAAAAATTGTTTCTAGATGACATACCTGAAGCTGTGGATTGTTGACGACCACGAATCCCACTAGCACGATGAGATCCAGTACCATTGTCTGCGATAGAGTCTGGTCCAGGCGTGGGTTTTGTATCTCGCTCACTATAGACAAAATATTCTGGCTTAGTGGAATGGATGTTGTACGCGTATAATATTGATAGTATCAAGGTTAGTATAAAAAAATTATATACTCAAAAATATTTAAATATTACTGGATAAATGTAAAAAATATAATATTTTATGTGTAGTTTAGTAATTAGATACATCTAAAAATACATTTTTTTAATTTATTTTTTCTATACTAAATTAGAAAAATCGTTACATCATTACTTATTTACTATTTATTCACTATAGTAAGTATGAAGTTAAACGCATAAACGGAGATATTTACAAATATGTTCCTGCGGCCTTATATTTCATACACTTATACACCTAATAGTGACGAGACTTCACTATTAGGTGTATTAAGTGTATGAAAATTTGTAAACAAATCACTGTACCTATGAAAATATAGATTTTTAGTAGGTATACCGTTTCTACTGAAAAGTTACTCATATTTAAGAGTACTATTAATTTATGCAATAAAAAAAATATTCATCTAGCCTATTGTGTGATGTGTACTAATTAATAATTATACGTGTAAAAGTAATGCTTACGTTTTCTCGGTGCTTCTTTTTCATTGGGCGCATGTTGCGAAAGAAGTCTCGCTACAGCCGCACGAAATTCTAGCGGCCACCTTCCTTCACCAAATGCTTCCTATGAAAGAAGAACAAACGTCGAGTGACTACCCTTTAAATTTTTAGCGTTTCAAAAATTTGCAACAATGTAGGAGAATTTTCTTTGCTTTTTACCCGATTACGGCGAAGCCAAAAGGAAGAGTAATGATTTTGGCAGTCTATGTATGTATGTTCCACCGTAGCGCCTAAATTACCTATACTATTCTTATGAATGAGGTGTCAATAGATTCGTAACAATGGCCCGGGTGACATAGGCTATACAGTTTACGTAGTCGGGACTCGGGTTATATTATTTAACATTCGATTATTATTTAAAAACTCATTAATGGAAGAATTTCATCCAAATTTTTTACAAAAAATGTTTACAAAACAGCTATATAGATTTCTTTTTCGCAAAAAGACATCCTTTTAAATCAACTCCTAAGAGAAACCACTTCATCCAACGATGCGACTAAAATAGCGGAAACCAAATCTTACATGGGGTAAAGTTTAGGAGATGGGGTCAGAAATCTGTTCAACATTGCGTACCTCACGCGCGCTGGTCACGCAAGGCCGAGATTTGAGATGCCACGCTCCGGAGATTACCGAAATAAATTACGACGGGGAAAGTTTGCTTTCCTTGAGAAATTGTTGGAATCGAATTAAGAAAGAATTGAGTATAACAATAAATTTAAGGAAGAGTGAAATTATAAAAAGAATATCCCGTAAAACAATTAAAGCAAACACAGTATAAGATTTTAGAAGTAGGTAAGTAAAAATAATAAAATAAATAGGAAAAATTTAACATATAAAAGAAATAAAAAAAAAACATTTTATTTACTAGCTTTATTCCGCGCCTCCGCCCGCGTAAATATAGTACCGGGTATCCCCCGGGAATACTGTACTTTTTCGGCATAAAAAGGGGCCTATTTTTTAATCCAGAGCCTAAACTACTACCATACTAAATTTCATCGAAATCCATTCAGTAGTTTTTGGGTGAAAGGAGTAACAAACATGTCAAACAAACAACAAACAAGTCGCAAAACTGGTATTGGTGTCGCATTAAAAATCCTACTTAAAAGTATTCGAGCATGATAAGCCGTAACACTATATTCGATTGTAATCACAATTAAGAGCACATGTACCATCAATCATTATTAATTTTCCCCCCAAAATCGAAAACCACATCTGCGACCGCGGCTAATAAACTTATAATCGTGTTTATTATCTATTACAGCCCACCATAGACAAGGCAAACAAACAGTGGCCCCATGGGTCCGCAATTATTCATGCCGAGCTCTGCGCAACATCAAAGTTTAGAGAGGTGTCCCACAGGGATCCATTCTTTGTTTGATTTTTATTATTATTTCATTTTATATTTACATACCCTTAGTTTCGTTTTGAAGATGTTTGCTAATGTTATGATTAGTGATATAAATAGAATGTTTTAATTTGCTACGTAAATAATTGTTAGCGTTTATTTACCTTTCTTATTAGAGTCCGGAAAGCAAAGTAAATATGAAGCAATGACGTCTAATATTTTCTTGCTGTTTTACTGCGTACTAGCGTTGGTACTATTTTTGAAGTAGTTATACCAGGGCTAGCTAGTAGCTACCTTGCCTACCACTTATGGAGTTTCTGGGAAATTCGACACGAACCAACTTCATTATTTCCATTATTATAATTCACCATTGACATCAAATAACCCGTGATCTATTGTAACCCTTGTCATCAATAATTGTTTTGTGTAGAATTTAATATTTCTTTCCTTTTCGTCGTTCAATTGTTCTTTCTTTCTTTCCCACAATTATGTGGATATCGATTACGGGTTGGCGAATATCGATGTTTCGGGTGAAGTCGACTCGCAGTGACAGTCCTGACATCTGTCACAATAGGGTGCGCCACCCTATCACTTTCTACGGCTCCGGTTACTATATATATCCCTTTGCTTCTAAATATCATTTGCTAAAATCACTAAACTACTTATGAATTTCATTTTATATTATAATAGCTATTGCCCGCGGCTTCAGTCAGTTTCGTAGTTTTTCGAAATGAGAAACTTGATAGACAATAATATGTTAATTTAAACTATACAAATAAATATAATTGAAGTTTCTGTTTGTAACTTCAAATTAACAGATTAACTAAACTCATATGATAGTATATATGGTAACTAGTAACACCAGAAAATCAATTTTAAAAATTTTTATCTGTCTGTCTGTTTATTCAGTAATAATGTCTCTGAAGCAGATGGCTGGACCTATTTTCACGGGACTTTCGCCGGCAGATAGCTGATGTAACTAAGGCTACTTTTATTTTATGGTCCCCTTTAAACAATATCGTACATCTATATATAATACTACGTGAAGCAAAAACTTTTGGTACAGTTTTACGAGAATTGTGCGAACGGAGGAGTATAATATTTGGCACAGTTAAAGTTTATGTGTAGGAAGGTGTGAAAAAAGCTAATATTTTTTTAAATAATGCTTAGAAATATATAAAACTAATTAGAATAACAACAACACTTATTATATATATTTTATTATTAATATGTAATATTATTATTAACACATTCAAATTATTAACACTCACTACCGTATAGATACAATTTGGTTACATGTTGACGTTTGTCAATCTGTCACGACATTTTTTTCTATATAGGAAGCAAGAAGACCCTAGTAAGATAAAACTTAAAAATTATATGAATGTTGACCACACTCTAGTAAATATTACTAATCCTTTAAACTGTAACTGTAAGCTCAATACAATACAAGCAGATATAAAGCGCCTTGTTAAGCGGCGCACCGTTATTTGGCGTATTATGAGCGAATTTCGACTAAAGGGCGACCTCTGGTACCAATAGTTACTTATATTATTAACATGCCAACAGCAGCTTTCGTGCACACTGTACATAGATTTTCGTATGTCAAGATTCGAAAAACGATAGCAGTACAGACAGTGTGTATTTCTTCCTGTTCGTAACATATCTAACAACGACCCTTCAGTCCCTCAGGAGTGTCACAGATACGCACATACAATGGGGATGTTTGCTCAGTGTTACTTAAGGACTCTGCTGATACATGTGTCGACTATCACTATCATCGTATAGCGTCTAAACGACGTTTAAGTTTGTGCTAAATTTTTGCCTCAAAAATTTAAGTGTAACTTTTGTGTTTGATGGTTTATTCTTTATAAATAGTGGATCTGTTGAGTTATGAATAATTATGATGCATGCAGGTGCCTAAAGTTTACGATTTACACCTACAAGCGAAAACAAAAACCCATAATCTTCAAAGATATCTAACCTTACCTAAATCTTAAATACTCATACATGTGTTATTATATGTCGCTGCTACATCTCTATAGTATATAGCAAAAGACGACGTTAGCTTAGCATTAACGAGAACTCTATTACAGTTGTAAGTAAGTATGTGAATACAAAACTCCAAAGCAAATTCAAAGGTTCACAGTTATTCAAAGTTTGCACTAATGAAATGCACACAAGGCATAAAATCAAATGCCATTAGTATCGGGTTAGATCCACCTCGACGTTAGATCGGCAAACAGAATCCCGCAGTAATATATTTGTGATGAGATCCGCAAACACGAAGAGAGATGAGACCGCATATCGATAAGAATATGAATTGTGACTACATATTATTATGTCGATAAACGATCGGCTTACTCTCTTATAAGTAACATCTAAACTTTTATGTCACTTATATAGCAAGGCCCTCTTGCGCAGATCTAGGTTAAAGTTAACCCTGGGTTAAAATATAATACCTCCTTTTTCATAAATACGAAGAACGAGAGAGTTAACATGATATTTAACCCAGGGTTAACTGTAACCCAGATCTGCGCAAGTGGGCCATACACTACAAAATATAGATTCTAGGTTAGTTGCACTACAAAATACAGATTCTGGGTTAAATATCATGTTATCTATCTCGTCCTTCCTATTTATGAAAGTAAAGGCATGATAATTGACCCAGGGCAATTTAAACCCAGATCTGCGCAAGTGGGCCTTAGAGTATAAAAGATATCGATAAAACTATGAAAATCGCTCACATCCCTCGACCACGGGGAGGCGCGCGGCATACAGATGATAAATTGGCTTCTTGTCTGTTTCCGTAGCGGTTTTAAATTAATTGACCTCTGTAACTCCGATCACGATCGACCGACATTTCTGATTGACATTTTCCGAAAATCGAAATAAGGTAATTAATTATATTCGTGATGTTACTGTTATGAAACAAATAAATTGCGGGACACTATTTTTAAATAATATGTCAATCTTCTACTTTCGATTCCAATATGTCAGAAAATCTTTTTACCTTTGCCAGGACACTAAGAACTTCATAAACGTACAGCTATTCTGTGTAATAAAATATCTCTCATAAAATGTAAGAATCACTTGCAATGTAATGATGTTAGGAATATGAATGTTATCAGTAACTACCAACCGCTGCGGCAAGAAATGTCAAATTAAAGTTTCAAGCACTTTTTTATATTCAGCCGGTGGCAACAATTAATTCGTATCTCGTCAGGTGGGTGTTTGCCGGGCTCCTTAATTAAGCGGAGTATCGACGGTCTGTGTGCGCGGCGCAAACACCGCCACGAGGGAAGGTTTGCCAATGTATGTTTTATTTGCTGCATGTGTGTAATACTTGAGCCATAATAATTAAACTTATTTGAAACATTTTGCTGTGAAAAGGGGTTTTAAACATCTCACTTGAACCCTTAACAAAATACAAATCTCACACCAACTATAATCCGTTAAGGATTAGAACAGAAAGACATTGTATGGATACAGTTCCAGGAGACAAAACCACAGAATGGTAGAGCCATCGAAGCATTTCTACATCAAGGTATAAAACACGCGTGAACCCGCTGTAATAGCTCACTAAATAGCCACTTACGATACATTCGTTGTATTATTCCAGTGAACAGCAGACAGAACCGGATTCTGATTACGGATTCTGGGTTACGCGAATCGTAAGCCTTTCGTTAGGTAAGGGTTCCTAAACTTTTAAGATTACGGAATACCAAACAAACGCCTATTATTATTATGGAACGCCAATGCCCGTACCCCGCCTCCTCCGGTGATGTGTCCTACGCATATATTTTTGCCGGTGTATCAAATAATTTTGGCGGAACCCGGATTACTATCCCACTGAACCCCTGTGTTCCGGTAGGATAGTTTGGGAAATTCTGGGTTAGGTTTGGTTGGACTAGCTTCAATCACTCACCTGTAATATCTCGTGATCCATCTCCGCGATGGTTCTCAGTAAGTGCGCCGTCCGCGCCGCACGCACGAACCCGCCGCACTGCTCCAGCGACGCGCCCTGGGCGAACAGCAAGCAGAATTCCGCGCGGGACCCGCAGATGCCCTTCCCTAGAGCAGTGCGGAGAGCCTGCTTAGCTGATGCTCTTTCTGAGCCCTAAAACAAACAATTTGATATGGGTTTACATGAATTGTATCATTCAACCACGCACGCAGGTTTTTTGTAGAAAGAATCTAACCAGCAGTAAGCTTGCGTGGTTGAACTACAGCCGCTTTCTCCCAACATTGTAGGGACCAGCTGGTCTAAAATGGCCACATTAACTGAATCATATTATGAAACATCATCTATTCAATGTCAATAGATGATGTCTCATAATACAATTAACTTAAGGTGGCCATTTTATTCCTACTGTATTTTAGACCCTGGTAATGACGATCGTTGGTGGTCAAATATAATGCCGATAATAAGATGATTTTAAGGTTACATTTTTGTTTCAGCTTCGACTTAGAACATTTTACTGCCTACAGTATTCGCCAAAGCAGTTAAAAATAAAAATAACTTACAACATCAGCATCACACGGATGGCAGAGATCAGCGCACACGGTGAGCAGGGTCTGGACGCTCTCACGGGCCTCACCGGCATTCTCCGCACGGGTTATACACCCGCTGCCGCAGAGGTAGCTGAAAGAAATAACCATAACAGAGTCGCTAGTAAAGAGGTGTTGTGAAAATTTTCTCTTTCTTCAAAAGACGTAAGCGAAAAGAAGCGATATGCCACCACCAATTAGATGTGAAACCGTGAACCTTGAAAACTATTTGGTTAAGGACATTCAATTATACCTGTAGTAGTGTGTGTTTGTAGTAATGGTTAAGCCGCCGATTTAGTGGTTTCGTTCAATATCCAGATTGATGAGATCAATACTTTATCAGGAGACTAATAAGAAAATAGATACTGGACCCTCAGATCGGTATATGAAATTTGTGTATAACCTCGAGGCAATTTTTTTTTTAATTCGTCCACTTAATAGTAAAATAAGACAGTCTCTTCACAGTACGGACTAATTAAAAAACCCTTTCAGTGCTTGCGGTAACGACCCTTTCAGCGGAGCGAGCAAATCCGAATGGAAAACAAACATAGGCGGCTAACCCTATTTACTCTGATGCAAGCACAACAAACTTGAAAGCCATCGTGTTTTTGTATCATAATCAACTGTTTATATTTAGAAAATTCCAAACAGAATTGCTACGTAAAAATTATGCATAAATGAATTAGGGCAATTTTTAACTCTGGTCGTTATGTTCTTGCCAAACTATTATTGTGATGTGTAAAGCAGATATTTAAATAAAATGTAGTTACGGTCATTAGAAAACGAAATCGGAAGTTTAGATTTATATTTTTTAATAAGTTTCCTATTGTAAAAAAAGTATTTTAGAATATATTACTGCTGATTTTATTGGAACTTATAAAAAATGAGGATTATTGTTTAATATTACACAAAATCACGGATAAGACAACAAATCCTATGGATAAGACCGAAGGAACTCGGTTAAACAATCTCCAAATTAAAAGAAACACGGTACTACCCCTCTTCCAATTATAACTGAGCCAATATTTAGTTTGGACGATCGATATCTTGAGCACGCTCTTATCCGGGCTTTTGCACATCTATCGCTATTTGTCACATTACAATGTATTTCATAAATAAATCCGCGGAAAACAATGTGAGAAGCTTATGTTTTATAAAATGTGTATTCAAGACAGCAGCAATTTTAGGATCTAAAGGTTTCTTGAGTCTGGACTAACATGAAAATAAGTACTGATTTACTCCCTCAAATAAAAGTCTAATGTTAAAACATATCAAATCTACCCTTAGTAATGCTAGCCATACTAAACGGTATAGCTGACATGTTTTCCAGTATAGCAGGGGCGTGTATGTTGCAAAACTATGCAGGTTTCCATATTATAGTACCTATCAGCTCAAACGTCTCTAAGTATAACGTGTATGGCTAGCTTAACATAATACATTCCTCTTTGGATTAGTTACTTGGGAGATATTAAAGCCTATCGCTCTTGGAGCTCGTTGAAACGATATCTTCGAAAGGAAACCGGGGTGTAGGTAGACATTCATTTCGCTTTTTAGAACAACCGCTTCAAAAACGGATCTCCTAGTATTTTATTACACACGAAGAATTTTTACGACCATACGAAGTATCTTTATTATCTTTGGAACCGTTTTTTTACTAAACTCATGTTCATTACATTAGTTGCCAAGGTTCTTGACTCATACAGGAACATTTCCATTTAGATAATATAATAACCGTCCAATACGAAATAATTATCTAAATTTACATTTCATCTCCGCTTACAAAAATGACTCCAACGAACCTAACTGGGGCCCAAGCTACAAATATTTAAGATAACGCTATCTTACCGCGTCTCAAAGCTAGGAGGTCCAATACCATCGTTTAACATACCAGTCAGCAATAACATTCAGTCGAATAGAGCTTTAAATCTATTCCTATAAAGATCCGAATCCAAAATATGGGAAAGTTAATTCTTTGCACCGGAACACCAATAAGATGACAGAATGCGCAATTCAAAATATAAATTCTCGGCGCGCCAAGGCGCCATGTTGGTATTCCATTTCTTTATTTTTTATGTGTTTCATCAATAACACAATGTTGTGTTTTCTTTATTTTCTTTACAGTTATTATATATTTTTGATGGGAAGGAGTAAGCTTTGAACATTACGTGTACATTGTACAACACAACTTTTATTACCTACCGCTTTTAGTAGAGAACATAATATTATTAAAAACATAATTTAGGGAGAGTAGTGGTTTTGGTGTTTCGTAATAAAAGGGGTTTAGGTGTTTCATATATTTTTTTCCATACAAAAATCGTGAAATTGTAAAATGGCTACATGATTCATCTGATTTCATCATATAAGAAAACATCAATTTTGATAGTTTTCAATAGAAATGCGTAAAATGGCGTACTTAACATGAGTTGAAAAAAATATATGTTTCATCATATGAAACACCTAAAGTGGCCTTTTTACACCCATAGGTATCTCAAACCAATTTCGAGATTGTGAAAAAAAATATGATGTCACGTGGTCTTAAGCTTTTATTCAAGAAACGTGGCATGCTTTATTATTCTGGTATAAATATAAAATGTTATGTATGCCAGTGTGATGCCATCCAGTTAAATGTTCAAGTTAAACTGAACATAAAGCTAATGGATAACATACAAAACCAAAATAGCACACGAAATTGACAACATTAAGATTAGACAAATAATCTATTTTACATTAATTTGAATTATGGCAACCGCATCTCAATATTGCAGGAATTCAAAATAAAGATAGAGTGCATTCGAGCATCTTACAAGCGCGAATGATTAATGGATCACGTCGTCCAATCGGATCGCGTTCTAAATTCAAACTTGCTAATGGAAGACGAGGTAACAGGCGGCGCCTGCGCATCTTAGACGTTTCAGGGTTGCAACAATAAAAATTCTCCCACATGTACAGAAAGTCAAGTTTCTTAATAACTTTTTGTTTATCTTAAAATTATTATAACACACCAGTCGCTACGTGACGTTTGTACTACGCATTAAATGTGGAGGTAAAAATAAACTTGATACCTACTCATTTCGCATGAATAAATGAATGCATAGATTAATAGGTGAGGTGTTAATGCATAAAATCTCTGTCTCATTATTTCTTTCAAGGTAATAGGGTGTTGGCAGTATTTTATTATCAACCATAGACAAACTATATCTAAAGCTCTATACTAGCATTTGCCCGCGTAAATACCCATGTATACAATGATCCCACGGGAACAATGTACTTTTTCGGGATTTAATGTAGCCTATATTTTAATCCAAAGCCGAAACTACTAACATACCAAATTAATCAAAATCCGTTAAGTAGTAGGACATAGGACATTCCAAATGAACAAATTACTTTCATTACTCAAAATGTTTTTATAATAAATTATTGTTAGGTGAATACCATGTACTGGCAACACTTAACACTCGTTCAAAGAAATTTATAGTTCGTTTAAAATGTTTTCGTTCTTAATTTCAGTTAGATAAACGTTCTCGGCTCATTTCGGGGCCTTTATGGTGTGAAATATGGGCTCCCATTATAAGTCCTCGACCTGATATTCTGTCCTACGTTAAAACGTCTACGCGTCAGTGAACTTTCGTTTTTAACTACCACTTGCTTTCGTTTTTATCAACTTACAAGCAATTATGAAAGAATATGATAAGGGTAAAGGGATAGAGTTGTTTTATGTATTACCGATATGATATTATCCCTTGTTACAGTAAGATTAGTTAAATTTATTCTCTATCTTTTCTGACAGTACTAGTTTAAAAATGCAACAAATTATTAGCATTTTGCAAAACCTCCTGCAAAAATATCTAGAGTACTAACGGTACGGTTAAAAATTACAATTAGCTTACTTACTTTTACACTTAAGTTTGAAGTGAGCCATAATTGAAGAGCAACAAAATTTTTCAATTTTTGAACTGAAAACAAAGTTAATTTATAGAGCTCAAAGTAAACTGGTCGTCTCGCATTGGCACTTTAAGTGAGTGAGACATGTTAATAACTAAAATAGATTTGTTTTGAGACCGCAATGAAATATAATAATAAACTACAGTGAAACACACATTTGTAACATTTCTTGGCACGGTCGTATGCTGGTATTTTTTAAACTCATTAACAAAGTCCGTAAGAGATGTTTTGCTTTCAAATGTCGAAAAACCTATCGAGTTAATGTACCAGTCGCTAGAAATAACAAAAAGTCCATCCATGTATATCACTAGGGAAATTAACCTTATGCTAAATTTACACGTGTGACTAAAGCCGTCTAAATGGCGAAGACGGTCGAATTACCAGTCGAATTTAAGGCTGGGACTATGTTGTCACATTTGACATTGACATTTAACTTGACACTCGTGTGATCGATTTTCAGCTCTATTGCATTAGCGCAGAGTTCTATTTTCAGTGCTCTGTTTTTTCCCCGGCCTTACGGATTCCGGACAATATAGTCTCAGCCTTAAACGGGTCGACGATTTTCGACGTGCGGCTTTACTCACCCGTCTAAATCCCACATAATATAACTACACTATGGACCATAATATTGTTTAATATTATTATTGTGTTTTGACTCTATGCTTTTATGGGTGATGGCATTTTTTAAATCAAAATTTGCTAAAAAAAAGGCTTAATGACCGCAATGTATCGTTTACATAATACATTTCTATAATGCGAAAACGCAAAGTAAATCACATTTTAGGGACTTTTTCACGTTTTCTTCTTTATCAATTAGAAGAGGCAGATTTTTTAATGCCGGTGATTAAAAATCAGAATATATATTATTTTTCTACAAAAACATAGAGTAAAATTGAAACTTCTCACTTGTCGCCTAGCATTTGGCCATTACAACCCATTAAATAATAACAGGTGTTCATACCATAACAGTAAACCGTAAACCAATAAAAGAGCATTAGGCGGGCGTGATCAGAATGCCGATTGAGACATCAAATTTATTTCACTTTAATACACGCAAATGAAAATGCTAATATAATCTAAGCAGTTCACCCTCGCGAAGGGTTCACGCATGGATTGTATAAACTATTAAACAACAATACATTATTCGTATTGCATTTATTATTTAAATATAAAAATTGATATTTTTTTTCGTTAGATCATTCGTTTATTGATGCTGGATTTAGCCCGCGACCGCCGGTGTCGGTAAATCCAGCCTATTACTCAACGTTCTGAGACTTGATGATCCGAAATCCGCAAGGCCGGGGAAAATTCAGAGCACTGAAAATAGAAGTGTTGAGTCAAATTTTAATTTCATATTATATGACAGCTCGAAACTTGTGTTCGATTTACAACTCAATTCTATTAGCGCAGAGTTCTTTTTTTATTGCACTGAATTTTCCCGGGTTCGCCGGATTCCCGATCATATAGTCCCAGCCTAAAATCCTACACTTCGTATACCTTAATCCTCTTCAGTAATCTAAGATCTTTGCTCGAGCACTGAAAAAGTTAGTTGTCGGTAATGTTTTACAAGTCGCCAGACAGAGGATATTGGGAACACCTTAACCAGGCTTAAACTAAAAAAAACAGTGGCACTCCGCGAGTGCCGACAGAAGTGAAAACAGTAGCGCACAGGCAAGCATGCGGCGTGCGACCCGCCCGCCCCGCCCTACCTGATACCGTACCGGTGTCGGTAACCGTGTCGCGAGTTTGGTTTTTCCCATCTCAAAAAATACCTAACGCGCCTAAAGCAGCTTTCATTTAAAAATTTCGATTTGTCATTGGACCATTTAGTGTAAAATAAAAAGTATATTTTTACGCAAAAGCACATGCTCAGTTTATTTTAACTTCTGTAGCACTCTGCATTTGTTAGGGTGGAACAGCTCTTCAATAAATAATGACGTATTAGACGGTACGGTACTCTTCTATAGTGTTCTGTGTTAACGTTAGTAAAATTATGTATAATGTAGGCACTTTTATTAGTCGTAGTTTTATTTAATTACGTTTACTCGTAGTTCGTACTTAAATTCTCTTTCACTCTCATACAAACATTTTAACGGATTTGTCTACAGTATTTTGGTTGGCAAGTAATAAACATGTATTGCCTGCCGTCAATCAATTTGCAAATCGAAATCTAAATTCTAAATACGTGACATATTTACATAAGAAAAGTAGGCGGGGGGAATCGGGTAATCCGGGTAAGTAATTCTCTCTGTGTAAGTAATGCGTTGATAAATGAAATTAAATCGCACAAACAAGTGCTGCCATTCGCCCCGTGGCTCCCCTTTCATTCTGCCTCTTATAAAGCATAGGGATGTGCTGTTGTTACACCATTTTATCGACATGTCAAGACATTGACAATTTACTGATAACTAGATATTGCCGCGACTTCGTGCGTGCCAAAAGGAAATCTCGCGGGTACTCTACATTTTGCCGCGATAAAAGTAGCCATGTCTTTCCCCGTGGTCTAATCTATATTGGTGCCAAATTTCATCAAAATCAGTCCAGTAATTACAGAGCCTATTCAATGCAAACAAAGATACAAACAAACAAATCTTTCTTCTTTATAAGTATAGAAGTATATAATAGTACGTATCACTATTTAAATCTTAAAGTAGAATGCCTTCGCTTTCCATCTTTCAAATATACTAAAAAAATGGTACTTACTGAATTAAAATTAAAATATCCAAAATCTATATTTTGTCAATTTTAAATTGTATCAATAAAATACCTTACCTACCTTGGTACTGAACATTTTCATCAATTATTGTTTTAGTCCTATGACCTATAACTAACAATTTATGCAGATTTTCTATGATCTAGCTGGTTAAAATATGGTTAACGAGAGCTAATTTTATCGATAACCGACAACACTAATATAAAGTTGGCAAAAAGCACATCGTATCTCGACATGTGCACGCCAATCTGTCGCTACTACTTTACTCTCACTCTCCCACCTGTCCCTTTCTAACTGCTTTCACATCACCATCATCTCTTTCGCACACCCTACGCATTTCCCTACTCCACTGTCGCGACTACTTAACGATGCAACAACAATCGCTTGTCGCGTTCTATAGAGTTGTTTTCGACTGTCCGATTTTGTTAGGGGGTCAAAAAAGTCGACACAGCGCACTTCATTTGATTACAGGTCACATGACCCATTTTGCTGCCATGTGTCATATGAATCTACTTGCACAAGCCCCAGTAGACAATACTAATATTTATATTCGCATTAGAGAATAGAGCTGTTTCTAGTTGAGCGCAAGTGCGCCGTATTTCCTCTTCAAAAGAACAAATGATAACTTTTTCTCAAAAAGTTGTCATAGTATGTGTGTTTGTACCGAAAGCATACGTGTAATATACATATTATAGCATAGATGAAAAAAAATGTGCTTTTAGTAAGGAAATTCTTTTTTTTTTCGTACATCTCCAAATTGTACGTGTTTTATGTACAAGAAATGTAGAACGGTACTTAATATTCTGCGCGTGTCAATAAGTCGATATACATTAATTCTGAAACCACAAAAACTTCCCCCGTAACAACAGAGAAGCGATAATTTTATTTACGCGCCCTACCTTCTTATCCCAGGTAAAATGGGTATGGTAAACCCGTAAATTGTTTATGAGGAAATAACGACAAAATCCCGTTGATAACATAGCATAAGAAAATTTAAAGACCATCAGTTTTTTTTTAAATGAAACAGTCTGGGAAGCTTCACACACAAGTTCGTTCCTGGTCTTTAAAACCTCAGCACCAACTCGGCGAAACAAAGCTTTATTTTACTCCGGTTTTCTGTTAAATAATGTGATCAAGTTTCTCGTTTGCCGGCCTTAATCCATAAATGACCTAACCAACAGCATGTCTTAGGAGGGTTCCGTAACTATCAACACGCAATAGGTTTACTTTTAATTACTTCAAAAGTTATTGTCTTATTTCGCTCAAAAGAATTTTCCTAAAGAGTTTCTAGAATGATCTATCAGCATGGAAACTTACAGGTTTATATCTCTTATAGTTTACTATGTACTAGGGGGAGGGGGAGCAACTTATAAACCGTTTTTGGAGGCCGATTATTCGGAAATGGTTGACTTTGTAGTTGTGGAGAGCCCACCCTATTAATTTAAAATTATTATTATTTTATGGGGACAAAATCGAGATCTATATACACATTATAACTATACTAAAATTCATCCATTTATATTCATAATTACAGAAGGTAGAAGGTCGGACAGACTGACGGACAGAGCAAATCTATAAGGGTTCCTTGAATATTACGGAACCCTAAAAACCGAACTATCCTTCGTCAGCGAGGGCGCTGCAAATCTGACGCTAAGTGCCGTGAGAGAGAGCACGTGGACTTAACACTTGCAATGCCGTGAGACGACACCGCTTGCTGTTCAATTGGGGTTAAAATATACAACGCTGTAGTATTAAAAATACATCTAAATTCTAACATAGTGTAACATTGAAAATACATCTTGTTTGTAATAAATCCCCGTCTAATTAAAGGACGGTGGAATTATTGAACAGTTTGATATTCAAGAGCGATATTCTACTTCTATATAAAGAAAAAGTGGAAGAAAATTAAGTAAATCCTTACGTTACGTCAGTCAGGTCAATAAGATTTCCTTTTTTAGACCTATACATAACTATTCAAGATTTTTGTATCGTTTAAGTTAAGCTGTTTTAAAAATCTAGTATGCAATTCTCTCTTAATCGGATCATCTCTATTTCGCAAAACATCTCGATTATGTGCAGCTTCATTGTGCTCAATAACAGTGGGCACAACAGCCCAGCAGGAGGCTCTGTGGGCGCAGTGGGGTCCCAATATGATTGAGTGGCGGTCAGCAAACATGGGGCATTTTAGGTGTTAACATATTAAGCTTATAGGCTTAATTACATCACATATATATTACTAATCCTTTAAACTTTAAGCTCAGTGAGCCGTCGCAGAACGGCTGGCAGATATGAATAAAGCATCTCGTTGGCGCAGCGTTACTTTGCCATATTACACTAATAGTATCGTCATCAGTGATACAGGTGAAATATTAAAATGTTTAAAATTTGCTAAATCAAAAGCACAAAGCTCGGGTGTCTATATTATTTTCACCCAAAGTGTAAATTTGGTTTCAGTAATAATTTGATAGGCATTTTAATAAATAATTTTATTCAAAAGTCAAATAGGTACATAATGTATGTGAATTATTATGTAATTACTTAGTTGTAAAATTAAATACTCTCGAAACATGAAAAATTCAAGTATTTTTTTTTCAAGGGCTGTGCTCTAATACCTAGTCGATATTTTATGTCAAGCTCTCTCAGTCGACTCGACAAGTACAAAAGCGCCCTGTGCGTCACAACGGGGTGCGAATTAAGACGTGTACAGTGTACACAATAGGAATGTTGAATTCGTATTAATCATTATAATGTATTACTTGAATAGTTGAATGAAAAATTAAACTTCTAATTACATTGGCCGTCGATTTTAATAATTGTGTCAAGATGCTCTTTGGGTAAAGACTAAAGATTAACAGTACCATACCTACCAAACATATGGTTCTCTCAACCCGCAAAATAAGTACATATTCCTCTCTGGCCCCAACAGTCCGCTTAGATTTATTTACCTCATAATGAGGAATCTTATACAGAATGAATTTTCCGGGTGGGCATTGCGAGCGAGATCAAGGAGATGCGAGCTCGATTTTGATACAAACTAAAACTGCATCATTAGATTTTTGATAAATCAATATTCTTAGCTAGGAATCGAACCGACTAATTTTCACACGCTGTTTTAATACACCATTCAATATCAAAACAAATTATAGTGATTAAAATTTGACGGTTGGATACCTGGCTAGGTAAATTGATTTATCAAAAATTTAATAATGCAGTTTCGGTTTGTATCAAAATCCAGCTAGCAACTCCTTTCAGCATTGTTCGCTATTCACTATAGTTTCCGGATTTCGTCTACCATGCCCACTTGAAAAATTCACCCTGTATTCAAATGAAAATCTAGCTTTGAATAAAAACCAACCTCAGCCATTTGAAATAAGTAAAGTACATTTGTTTACTTTATCTTAACGGCCTACAACATATTTAAAAGTTTTGCAACATTATACAGCTGTGAATATAAATTTGCACGAACTTAACAATTAACAGTCACGGCTCGTGGGTCTCTTTGGGGACACGTCACGAGGCTGTAATCGAACCCGCCCTCTGGAGGATACATAGAAACCGCATTAGGGCACAACACTATGAGCGTACTGTATAATAATTAAGAACGTTACTTGAGTGTAATGTTGTTATAAGCAGTTGCATTTTGTATCTAATATTTTTCAGTATTGAAGGAGCTTGTAGGGATGGGTCCTATGACACCGGATATCGATATAAAATGCCCGACGTTTTATTGCTAAAAACAAATTATTTTTTCCCCTGATTCAAGTTGTGAGTACAGTGAATGTATAATTTAAAAAAAAAAAAAAATTATTTAAAAAAAATTGTTTAAAGAAAAAGTTGAAACTTCAATAATAATATCTGTAAGGCTACTTTATCCACTTTTGGAAAGACCGTATGCCCTTTTTCGAGTAGCAATAAAAACAGATGACCACTTCGCTAAAGATGATCATTATAATCAATTGAGGCAATGATTCGTTCAGTTATTAAGGGTGTAGTGCAATGGCGCGTCACTACCCGCTCATACATTCGGTCCTACATTCATTTTCGCGTGTATTTTGATTTGATTTCACAGCCAACGCGCGCATATGTCGCCTTGAGCGATGGACCAAGAGGAATATCACATAAGTTACGCTTTCAACTTTTAATAATGTGATTATACGGCTTTTTAGCGATAATTTAATAAACCATCGTGCCTCTTTGATGATATTAAATTGTTTTATTCAAATTTCTTTTGTAAATTCGACGTTTCTGTTTCAGAATGCCCTTACGTGTTTCGTGGAACATTTTAAATAGGACATAATTATGGGTAGGTTAACATCATTTATTAAGACATCCGTCATGTATTTTAATAGTGTTTCAGGGTGCAGCTTACCTTGTTTAACTTACCTATACATATTATACTATTTATTAAAGAACAGAAAGTGCAAACAAAATGTTGCAGTCACTATTTACTTACTTCAAAACAATAACGCTGCATCATAGCATAATTTAATATATCGTAGAGACAGTACAGCCCTTCTAGAACATTCAATTTGTGTGTTGTCAATGATGCGAGCTCTAATAGCAGGTGACGCTTCCCTACTTTGGCATAATGGATGCCTCCAGTTTCAATCATCACATGAAATAATAAAAGAGGCACAAGCTTTGATTTCATGGGTAGGATACCTAACTACCTATATTTTTGAACCGAAACCTAAGGGTCAATTCACACCGAAACGAAACGATATGCTATGCGGCGCCGTATTTTTAAGATAGCTATTAGAAATTGAACTTTGTTCATTACACTATTTTCAACGTTTCATTGTAAGAGTTCGAATGTCATTGCAGTTTATGACTGTTATGGTCATATGAAACGTATTACTTTTTGTGTAGTGAAAAAGGTTTAATTTTGAATAGCTATTTTAAAAATGCAGCGCCACGTTATATATGAAAATTATAGACTGCGTAAATTATATACTTAGTCTATGTTACCCGGGCCATTATTACGAACCTATTGAAACCTCATTTATTGAAATCGATCAGTAGTTTAGGCGCTACGGTGTAACAATCACTCATACATACCTACATAGTGTAGTACATACATGTATGTATACATAGACTGTCAAAATCATTACCCTTCCTTTTGGCTTCGCCGTAGTCGGCTAAAAAACAGGTGAATGACACACACGCGGGACCTAAGTTCCACCTAGAGAATACCGCGACTGGTCGGATATGTTGATGATGATGATGTCCCATCTGCCAGACTAGGCTTCCTTTATAGACGTTCCGCCACGACAAAAACAAGCGTGTGAGTGACACGAGGCCGTGACCCCTAGAGACCGCGACCACGCGACATAACGCAGCGACACGTGATCTCCAAATTGGTGTATCCTCAGACCGCCCATAATTGTAAATTTAATTAGTTTACAGTCTAAATTGGAAGAGAGACGTGGTATATTTTTTGACGCATATAGAGTACCTACCTAGTAAATAGAAATATGTACCAGCTACTTGACAAAATAGTATTACACTCAGGCTAAGAACTCACGGAGCGGTTTTCACTCGCGCCCGTCGCGGTTGCGGGCCCGCAACTTATGTAGAATGCAGATATGTATGTAAAAAATTAAAACACAACAAAACTCACGGCGCTTTTTACACCCGCGGTGTTCGCGGGTCCCGCTGCATCGACGGGAAACTCGCGCGGGCCGCGGTCATCCGCAGCCTAGGTGGGTAGCGCCCGCGCGATCGGTTTGCGAGCGAAATTCAGAAATTCTATTGTAAATATGTAGGTATTTCCCTTTTAAAATCGCGCGTCCTGCGATCTTTTCCCGCCACGTTTTCGGGCGATAATCTCAACCGCGGCTGCGTGACCGCGCAAAACCGCGGTCTCGTGAGTTTAGATATAAAACGGCAGTTCGACGACCGCGGCGGGTACGGGAAAAAACGGCTCCGCGAGTTCTTAGCGTAAGAGCATGTTTCACGATTTACAGATAAGTGTCGGATATATTTTTTGCTTTTTTGTCTCTGTCGCTCGATATAAAGTAAGCAGCGACAAACTTCTGAATAGACTATCCGAAACTTGTTTGAAGATTGTGAAACAGGCCCTAACTTTACCTGGGATTGCTAATTTACACAATCGACTGATAAGTGTCAGATAGCTTTTTGTATGGTTTGTCCCTGTCGCTCAATATAAAGTAAGCAGCGACAAAACCTCTCTAAAATAAGCTATCTGACACTTATTTGAAGTTTGTGAAACAGATCCTAACTTTACCTGGGATTGCTACATTTAACTCTAAGATCTTCATGTCACCAATAACTGAGATACGCTGAAGTAGGTTGCTGACCCATCAGAAGTCAGAACTTAGAAATACTAACTGAAGAAATTAAACCCTAAAGAAATATACTTAACTTGATAGTGGAGTAGAACATATACTTTAAACATACTACAAGCTCATACATTTTAACACCTATCAGTATATGTAATATAACACAGAGTTAGGTAAAGTGAGCGCTAATCAAAAACAAATATTGATGATGGTAATCGCCGGCCCGCGCTTTAATAAATTAAAAAATGTCCTCGTTAAAATACTGCTGATTCAGGTGGGGTATCACAATCAGCGGACAAAATTTCTTTTAAATAACCTAGTTCCAACTACATGTACCTAGTTAATCAATTAACAAGTAAGAAAAATCGCGTTTTGAAAAATAATTGCTTTATTATACAAGTTTAACAGACATCAAATGCATCAATAGATAGATAGATAGATTATTAGTATTTAATTATAAGTAATATACTTCAAAATCATTATTTCATTGTATTTCTACCAAAAACAATTTGTAACGTATTTAATAATCTCAAATAAAATCTCTTCTCTTTAAATAAAACTCAGTAATCTTTAATCGCAAAACGCTCAGCCCATCACGCCGCTGACACTCGCACCACACTCACTCCCTGGTCCCGTTCCAAGAATAAAGAGCTGAACATTTTAATTTCCCAATTGGTGGGCGGAGCGGTGAGCGGACGACATGCTGTCTAATTACAAAGCGGCTCATTGGCTTTTTGATATTCAAACAATCGCGGAAATACGCGGAGTCGTGGTGCGTGCGCGTGCCCTTGTATTAAAAGTCGATAGCAAATTAAATTTATATACATTAATGTTAAATTATGTTTAAAACATCGTGCTGTACAACCTACTATTGGTTTCAAAAGGAATATAATTTATCTTGCGAACAAAAAATAAGCTGGCGACTGCACATGAGCATACTGTATTAATGAATTTAGCAGCGAATTAATAAGTTGGCGACTAAATTACTAAACTGGCGAAAGCACTCAGGCGACAAAAAATACACAAATCGGCAGATAAACAGTGGCGAAATTTAATCGAAACTGGCACCGAAATTTTTTTTTTTATTATTTTTTCAGTAGGTTGCACCGTTTCCGAGATAGAAGCGATTATAGGAAAAAAATATGACAATGCTCTACTTTGAGACACGAGCGATATATAATGCTATAGAAATGTTGGAAAATTCAGGATTTTCAAATTTATTTTTCTCCCGCCATGAAGAAAATATGTGGTTGCAGGGATAATAAGGGGGAGAAAAATTTAATTATTTTCTCAGTAGGAATTCAGTAGTAATCAGTACCCCAGAAACCTACAAAAGGACACCAATGTTAATTTTTATAAAATGAAATATGTCCGCCAACTTAGAATTTCAAAATGTGTGTCATTTTTTATCTAGCACCCCCAAAAACCTGGTAAATGTATACTATCCATATCCATACAATAAATTAATAACCCAATATAATAATACCCATATCAATTTTACGAAAAATATCCGCCAATTTGATATTTAAAAATGAATGATTTTTATTGTAATCATCATCACCGAATCCAAAAAAAAAATGGGAATTTTTACGCTCCTTCACGTTTTTTATGTGCGCTCGTTTTGCTGCTTATTATATTTTTTGAATTACCTACATCAGCGAAAATACATGTCTATTCTTAAATTAAATGTGTACTCTCAAATTGTTGCCAAGATGGTTATTTCATCGCCAAAATAATATTTGTCTGCCAGTTTGGAATATTCAGTGAACAAAACTGGTATAAATTAGTCGCCAGATTTGGAATTTTTCGTTCGTTACATTATTTCGCCAACTTGGTAATTTAGTATTCCATATTAGGTTTTTTCACGTCCAAAATTTGGTTGTTTTGTCGCAAGTTTAAAACATGCCTTTTCAAAATAAAGCTTGGAAGGATTTGTAATTTTATAACAGCTTATTTTATTGAGATCTGCTCTACATTAAATCCAATAAAGCGTAATTATATCCAAGCGACAAAAACCTAGTTTGTATTGCAAAAGTGCCATCAAATATCTATAATTACTAACTTATCTCTAATGGTTATTAATTTTTAATTAAGTGATGCATAGCTTTTCGTAATGATTATTATTCATCCAACAGATCCTAATTAAAGCACAAATCTTCGACAAATAAAATCGCGTCAATGAAGAGCGTAATAGCATTATCGAAGTAGAGTCTAGAGTGGTAATCGAATGGAGAGTATAATTCGATTCGCCACTCGATTCCATTGTATCGAGTGCTCTCGATATTGCGCCGATTTTACGAAATTGCCGGAACTCGAAAAAACAGTGAAAATGTATCAATTAGTGCACATGTTCTTGCGACGAAATAAAAAAGTATATATTTTTCATTTCATCATAGAAAGCTTACAAAGACTCATCAGAGCGTATTAAGAAAAAAAAAACATCCTATAGACGGAGTTTTCAGTGCAAAACTGAACTCTTATACTAAATTCTCTATAACAATCTTCTAACGAGTTTTTCATTTCAAGTATATTATATAAGAATATGTCAGGTATCTAGATTCTAAATTTATAGGAGCGTGCAATACGCTGAATTCATGATAAGAATCTTCACATTTAACACCAAACAAAAAATAAACATTACCAAAAGAATAAGAATAAGTAACTATAGTCTGTAGTCTAAAATATCGAATGTTAGTGTAACGAAATTGCTATATGCATACCCCCGGTCGAACCCCAATGCATTAAGTAAATTGATTAACCCCACTCGGTAATAGCCCTGCACTGTGCCATCGATTATCGCCTGTAATCTACCGAACATTCTAACTGCACACCCCTAATCATGTCCTAGATAGGGATGGGACGGTGTCCCTTTAAAAAAACATTGTCGAATAATGAAACTAGTTTTAAATTCGGTATCAAACTAATTTCCGTCGTGACTTGTAAATATAACAGTATGACGTCATAATTTTCCTTCCATTTTTTAACAAATTTTCTTGTTAATTGTTGTAAAAAGTCATGAAAAATATTTTTTCACTCTACCCCATCGTGTGTATCGTTAAATTGGTCTTTTAAAATAAAAGGCAAGGTTTCATACATGACTTTTTTAAAAAGTCGGACATTTTCGAGTAACCGGCCTCCAAAGTGGTTTGTAAGTTAGTCCACCCCCTAGCATTTCTAAACTGTAGGAGATATAAACTTGTAAGTTTCCATGCTGATAGATCATGCTAAAAACTATTTACGAAAATTATTTTGAACGAAATCGGACAGTAACTCTTGAAGTAATTTAAAAAAAAACCTATTACGCGTTGATAGTTATGGAACCCTCCTTAGGCATGTCCTGAACCAGAAACCACAACTAAAACTGTGCACTGCTAATTTCACAACAAGCCTATTCCTGAATCTTGCCTAAATGAAAGTATCAATAGTAAATTTGTAGCCATTATACGGTTGGGAGAGAGAGCTATATTTTGATTGTGTCGAAGCACGGGGGAACCCATATGGGGACAAAGGAATGTGCCGTCCGCACATGTTCGGTACATCTGACCCGCAATACGGTGAGTACAGAATTGCACGCGTGTTTTTATGTAATACAAGTGTTTTATCATCCCATCGTTGATGAACCTACTCTATTATTGATTACTACATTTGTGTAAAAAAACTCGGTCAAGTGCGAGTCGGGCTCGCACTGAATGATTCTACGTTATACGAATACAATACGAATATATATATATATATACTACTTTTAAAACCACAAATGGTCTCGATGGATTTGCTATTAATTACACATGTAATTTTGCATTAACCACTTACTGATAACAAAGGCCACCATTACACAACATCGTAGTTTAATCAAAATTGCACAATCTAATAGTGTGCAGGATTACTCTAGATAACTTAATCAATAAAGTTACTTTAACATCAAAGTTACTTACACATACATGGTAGTATTTTAGTTAGAAACATTCTTCAGCGTTTAGCCAAGTTGCCATCGCTAATTACGACGACGGAGTTCGAAAACAAAAATGTATGGCATATGAAATAAGCATCCCTAATTGACATAGAGATGCTTTTGTCACCTAGGCCCACTTGCTCAGATCTGGGTTAAAGGTAACCTTGGGTTAAATATCATTTTACCTCTCTCGTTCTTCGTATTTATGATAGAGAAGGCATGATTTTTTAACCCAGGGTTAACTTTAACCCAGATCTGCGCAAGTGGGCCTTAGCGATGCTTATGTCAAATTCCAAACATTCTTGTTTTGAACTTCGTCGTCGTGATTAGCGATGGCAACCTGGCTAAAGGCTCTATTTTAAGATGGTTTTGTCCTTCTGTAACGATTTCGTATATTCGTCGTAAAATACCATCTAAATTAAGAAATTTTTGGGAATCAGTGGGCTTAACGAGTTGTCACTTACAATCATGGCAATCGAGCGTTCATTCCATTAAAAAAATATATATAAACAGCCGAATATATAACCGCCTCTTTTTTTGGAAGTCGGTTAAAAATGTGAAAGTACATGTGGCCCTGGTGTTGTGTTCCACCTTAACAACAGCAATTGTCGTGATTGAAAACATTTATAGGGGGTCCAGCAACAAAGCACCAAGATTGACGTGCAGTCGCATTGAAGGAGAAATGTTGGCGTTTCACTCATTACCCGCGTTTGTTTGGATATTTATAAGGGTGTCCTATCGATGTATATTGGCAGCTTTTGTTTTAGCTCTTTGAATTCATACTCCCCTGGTTATTCATTCGTGTTGGAATCAAAATATTTTATGGCGCAGTCAACGTGTTAGAAATTAAATTCGAAGGGTCCTAGATTTTTTAATTTGCGCTGATTGCGCATTTTAAAAGATAGATTCGATCCTCCTTAAAATCCTGGACCAAAATCGTCTAATCACCATCACATAACCAAACTCACAAAAAAGTTTAATGCATCAGTTTGACCCGCTAGTATAAAGTCGAGTTCCGAAGACTGAAAGAGTCTTACACTATTGAGCAAAAGATGTAAGGAGATCTATTATTATGATATCAACCATAAGTATGGTAGATATATATATATATATGGTAGTAGAGTCACAATCATAAGTATGGTAGATTAAATAAAAAAATATCACAATACCTGATAAGCAAATGGGTTCTATTTCTCAACGCACTCAGAGTCTTCTTTTTATCCTTCTTATCCTTCTCCTGGTAGATCCTGGTGAAGCAGAGTACCGCGTCGAACGCGACGGACAGACAGTCGGACAACTGCTTCGCCAGCTCCAGCTCCTTGGGGTCCGATTGCAGGTCTTTCTCCTGGGAGATATAAGAAAAAGGTGAGTAATTTTGTTAGGTAGATTGATACGTGCCAACCAACCCACAAAATATAGTCATAAATCATAACTGTCTAATAAGTTATACTAATAAAAATGGAGTATGGCTCCATGGCATGGGCACGGCCGTCAGTTTTACGTGAAAACGCATATCATCCATATGGAAGATAATTTACAAACGTATCCAAGTCAGTAAATTAATTATGAGCTATAATAAAACCCTGAGAACGGGTAATTTTAACATGCTGATAACAATGGTCTGCAACCAAATCCTCCTTCTAAAATGTATGTTTTAAATATGAAGATTTTAATGCTCTGAATTTGTTACTGTTAACCAATTTTTTTATCACATATAGATTTTGTGATATTATGATTTCCAAAATATCACAAATTCAGGGTTTTTTTAATTCTACATTAAATATACATATATTAATTCGTTTTATTCATTAAAATCATAAAACATCTATAGAGACTATAGATACAAAATAAATTTTGGCGAGTCGTTGGAGAAAGAAGGAAAGTGTGTAGAGATTTTTATTGTTGTACTTAAATGCGCACTGCAGCACCGGTGCCACGGTGGAACTCGTACTCGAAAATAATACGATATTTCAAGTTTTTCATTTTCTAAACAGAGTGACGCAAAAAAAAAAAACAAATGAATTGCGGTTTTTGAAACACAAATGCATGAGTAAATAGCGGTATAAATTTGAAATTTGAATTCCTAACCAAAGAAGATATATTTGAGATCAAAGTGGCCAGACGGCAAAACGCCAATTTCATATGTAAGGACCTAATATAAGTCCGACTAATTTCATAAAATGCGATTTTTAAGTGTACAGCTTGGCAAAAAAGAGTAGCAAGCTGTAAGTATAAAGTAGTGCGGTGTGGCGTGTAACAAAATAGGTGGCGAGTAAAAATGCGGTGCACGCCGACCATTAGGCGGGGCTCGTGTGTACTATCAACGCGATACCGCATTATGGAGCGGCTTCTTAGCGCCCGTACACACGTGCCAGCGGACTCGCATAGGTTTAAAAATTCAAGCATATTGCCTGCTTAAATTTTTAAACCTATGCAAATGCGTCTAACGTCTAGGACTCAAGAGGCATAATATTTGACGAGAACTATTAGAAAGTCTGTTTGTAAAAAGTAATGTGACTATGAGCCAAAAGGAGGGTTATATATTTTTACTCCATATTATATGCGTGTGTTAGAATACAAATTTGGCTATATTATTATATAAAAGTCGAAAGTCTGCGTATACGTAATAGGAAATTCAATTTCTTTTATGGGAAAAGTTAATGTTTTAAGCACTGGAGTCGATACATTTACTTATTTACTTAGATAAGTATTTATAATTGTTGATAATATGAGCATGATGTGTCACTTAACGATTTTTTAATATTAAATCTACTGACTTAAATATAAAAGTTACACATATATGCTGCTGCTGACTTTTTAGGGTTCCGTAATACATAAGGAACCCTTATAGTTTCGCTCTGTCCACCCGTCTGTCTGTCTGTCTGTCTGTCTGTCTGTCTGTCTGTCTGTCTGTCTGTCAGTCCGCGCTTCTAGCTTCTGTAGTTATGAATATAAATGGACGATAGATTAATAATAATTTAAAAATTTTAAGGGGTGGCTCTCTATACATGTGAAGTGGTGATGAAAAATATTTTTTCATTCTACGCCATCGTGTGGGATATCGTTGAACAGGTCTTTTAAACTAAAAGCAATGTTTTATACAAGACTTTTTTACAAAGTCGACCATTTTCGAGTAATCGGCCTCCAAAGTGGTTTGTATGTTGGTCCCCCCTGGCATTTCTAAACTGTAGGAGATAGAAACTTGTAATTTTCCATGCTGATAGATCATGGAAAATTTTTCAACGAAATCGAACAGTAACTTTTGAAGTAATTTGATAAAACCTTTTACGCGTTGATAGTTACGGAACCCTCCTTAGACATGTTCCGACATGGTCTTGGTTATTTGTAGGTATTATCAAACTCTTTTTAACTTTTCTCTAGAACTCAATGACTTTAAATCTCTCATCGTTAAGGCAACGTTCGTAAAAAATGTTTTCGTTTGACCTATTTTTCCCTGATTGTTTTGCAATTGCGATTTCCACGGAAAGGTATTTTCATTTCTCGGGTTAATATAATATAGCCTATGAAACTCATAAATAATGTGGCTTTCTATTGGTAAAAGAATTTTCAAAATCGGTTTAATAGAATCAGAGGAACCTCACAAAGTCACAAACTTTACCTCTCTACGAGGGCGGGTCAATAAGTCCGTGACTTTTGGAATAAAACACAGACTTTTTGATAAATAAATCATTTATTTTTATTTTACACTTTGTCCAACGCTTCTCCAATTTTTTTATCCCTTCCAAAAAATATGATTTGTCGAGGTCCTCAAAATAGGCCTTTGTTTGCGAGATGACTTCATCATTGGAGTCAAATCTTTTTCCACCGAGCCATTTTTTCAGGTTTGGGAACAAGTAGTCACTCGGAGCCAAATCTGGAGAATAGGGTGGATGTGGGAGCAATTCATAGCCCAATTCATGGATTTTTGCCATGGCAACTGCACATGTGTGCACCCTTGCATTGTCTTGGCGAAAAAGAACTTTTTTCTTGGCCAAATGAGGTCGGTTTTTTTTCAAATCCTCATTGAAGCGGTCCAATAAGTTGGCATAATATTCCCCATTAATTGTTCTTCCCTTTTGAAGATAGTCAATGTGGATTATCCCACGTGCATCCCAAAAAACAGTCGCCATAACTTTATTGGCTGACAAACCCACCTTGGCCTTCTTTGGCGCCGATTCACCCTTAGAAACCCACTGTTTTGACTGTTGTTTGGTCTCTGGTGTGTTGTGATGGATCCATGTTTCATCCACGGTTACAAAACGGCGCAAAAACTCCTCCATATTGTGATTAAACAACGCCAAACCTTCCTGTGAAGTTGTTACACGATTGCGTTTGTGGTCGACTTGCGGAAAGCTTTCTCATGCCCAAGTGATCATTCAAAATTGAAACCACTGAGCCATGCGAGATGCCTATGGCTTCCACAATCTCTTGCACTTTCAATCTTCGGTCGGCCAACACCATATCGTGAATTTTTTCGATTGTTTCGGGTGTAGAGACCTCAACTGGGCGTCCAGGACGTTCGGCATCTTCAGTGCTTGTACGGCCACAACGAAATTCAGTAAACCACTTTTTTACCATTGAAATCGATGGTGCAGAGTCCCCATAGTATTTATCAAGCTTAGCCTTGGTCTCGGTAATGGTTTTTTTTTCGCAAAAAATAATGCTTAATAAGCACATGAAATTCACTTTTTTCCATTGTTTCCTTAAGTTACTGGATAGTCTGATAAAGATAGCTGTAAAACACAAACTAACTGACGCAGCAAGTTCAAATTTTGATAGGAGTCAACTGACAGATGCCTGTTGACAGGAGTAGTGTTGCTTTTTCAGTAAGGAGGTTAGAAATTCAAAAAGTCACGGACTTATTGACCCGCCTTAGTATAATATTACTTGTGAGCGTTTGGTGGAATAGATATAACTTTTTTGTTATATTTATTCTAAAGAATAACATCTTAACGAAGTAACTAAAAATTATAACCACAAGACTACAAAAAATACTTCCAATCAACAAAGTAGTATTAGTTAAAAGGCGATTCAAGCGTACAGTCGAGTAGAGACAAAATGTAAACGCTCCTGTCGGATGCATTAGCGCCGCTTTTAAGGCGCCCGCCCACTCGTCGCGCTACTGGGAGCGCTTAGGGTTGACAGCCACCAATATTGACTTTTATCTTTTACATGCAACAAAATAAACACGTATTTGTTATAGCTGAATTTTCCAATGTGACAGACTTGCACCTGACAGAATGTTACATTTTCACATTTTACATCCTCGTAATATTAGGTCATTACATATGAAATTGGCGTTTTGTAAAGAAGGAACATAAAGTCTTTTTTTTTCAAATATCTATCTATGCATTTTTGTCATCTCATAGGTAGTTCATTGATTCCTTTACTAAAAAAACCATTCGGACAGGAATCAATAAAATATTTTAAGGCGCTTTGGACTGTCCCATGATGGGTCAGTCAAAAGCAAAAAAAAATTCAACTCATGGGATGGGACTCCCAGGGAAAAAATTCAACTCTATGAGTTGCCTTGCAAGAAGTTATCCAAATTTCGAAAATAATGGTAATCTGTTGGAGCAAGGTCCGGGGAGTACGGTGGATGTCTTAGACATTCCAATTGAAACTCATATAATTTGGTAGCCGTCTGTTGTGCAGTGTGTGGTCTAGCGTTGTCCTGAAGCAGCAGTGGCCTAGAGGAATGACCAATCTCGGTTGTTTAGCAACTAGCTTTTCCATCATGATTTGCAGTTGCTGGCAATAGACATCTGCCGTAATCGTCTGGCCAGATTTAAGAAAGCTGTAGTGAACGACACCGGCACTAGTCCACCAAACGCTCACAAGTAATATTTTTTGAGTAAATTTTCGCTTGGGGCAGGCTTTGGCTGGTTCGCTAGGGTTCAGCCATTGCGATGAGCGTTTCCGATTATCGTACAGGATCCACTTTTCATCACAGGTAATGATTCGCTTAAAATCCCTTCATTATTGTGCCGGTTGACTAATGTAACGCAGCAGTCGACGCCCGTTTGTCGGTTTGCTGCACTCAGTTCATGCGGTACCCGCCTTTCAAGCTTTTTCACCTTCCCAATTTGCTTCAAGTGGATTAAAACAATTTTATCACTAACACCGCAGCCTGCAGCTAACTCGGACGTGGTTTGCGACGGATCCGCTTCCACAATAGCCTTCAAATCTTCATTATCAACTTTTGGTTTCCGGCCGTCCACGCGGCTTGTTCTGCAGGTCGAATTTTGCGACACCGCCGCTATACACATCATTAATCCTTCGAGCCGTTTCTGCAGCACTGGTGCCACGTTGGAACTCGTACTCAAAAATAATACGATATTTCAAGTATTCCATTTTGTAAACAGAGTGACGCAAAGAAAAAACCAAAAGAGGAAAAAACAAATGAATTACGGTTTTCGAAACACAAATTCATGAGTAACTAGCGGTATAAATTTGAAATTAGAATTACTAACCAAAGAAGATATATTTGAGATCAAAGTGGCCAGTACGACAAAACGCCAATTTCATATGTAAGGACCTAATATTATGTTGCAGGTAACTTACAGCATATTATACTCTGCTCAGATCTAATTTAATATTTTTGTAAACGAAAACATTAAATTCGTCCAAATTAATATGTCCCTGTATTTCTTTATTGCACGGCAAATAGATGAAATTTAAATTAGTAGCAGTTTAATGTACCTACTATTGTCTTCTTGTGTACAAATAGATTAAATTGGATATGACCAGGGTGTACAAAGTGTCATTTTTGAATATAAATCATTTGTTTATATAGGCTAGTAATAGGCTAGATGACTGAATTTTTTTTTTATTTCATAAACGAATAGTACTCTTAAATATGAGTAACTTCTCAAAAGAAACAGTATATCAAAAGTCAATATTTTCAAAGGTACAGCGATTTGTATACAAAATTCCTCAAGTCTCGTGAAAACGCTCCATACTAAAGTCGTACCTAGCTATGACGTCACGCCTAGGTTAAAGTGTATGAAGTATACGGCCGCAGGAACATAATATTTGTAAATATCTTGGATATTTGTGCGTTTATGTTCATACTAACCATAATTATTAATGTTTTTGTATATTATGTAAGTAAGTTTTGTTTACTTATTTAAAAAAAACTCTTTTGTACTTTTTAGATGTATCTAATTAATAAAGAAGCTACACATACATTTTTATTTTTTTACATTTACCAAGTAGTAATGCCTCAATATTTCTGACTATATTAATGAAACTTCATTATATAAATTCGATCCATATTGTAAATCTTAAGATAAGTAAAACGTTTTCAGTCTTGTAATTTAGAACTATCAAAGGTAATCGAAAAAAAAGTGTGATTACCATGATAAAACTGACTTCTGAAAACGTGTAAGACTTTTTTCTAACAAAAAAATCATTAACATAGCCCTAACAAATTTAAGGTGCGGCGCGGAGACTGACGTGATGTATACCGTTGTCCTGTGGACTAGAATGAATAATATTTTTGTTAATAACGGATTTAATGGAGTTGCATTATCAAAAATACAGTAATTTCTCTAAATTATAGCAAAATTGTTTCTATTACAGTAAATAGCCACAGAAATTGCGCAGCGTTTTATGTACAAATTTGTAACGGAGTAACAACTTTAATGGAAATTAAATGGATATAATATATTGTGAACCTCCGACTTATCTAAAAACACATCTGAGGTAGATGTGTTTTTAGGATAAGTTTCATATATATAATAAGTGTTTCCATATATCGTATGCATTATTGATTTTCAGTATTACTGTCGGTTTTTCGTTTGAAAAAGAAATTTCCACTTCAAAAGGCACTATGCCGTTCTGGAAATAACGTGCGAAAGACTACTATTTGCCCAAAATATCTGCAGTTTTCTTACGATGTTCTTTTACGTCTTCCAGGGGATTGTTTCTTTTACTAAGGGGAGGGGGGTCTCGGCATATACTACAGATGTTCACCGTGTGATACCACCACCGTAATAATGGGTAAAAAGTGTTCACGTAATAATATTGTCTCTCATTATAGAGCAACATGGTACTACTACTAGGTTCGTATACAACAGACCGGCAGAGCTCAACTATTGTTCATGCGGGAGAAGCGATAAACTATTGTGCTCGCGTTTAAATATTTTCAATGAACGAATATTTCATTTCATTTTAAATTTAAATAGAGATACAGCTTTTGTTTTGATTGACAGGAGATTTTATTTGAAAATAGGGCTCATATATACGATTGATAAGTTTAGGCGCTTAAACACAACATTCGTAGCTATTTACGATGCGACCGCGACGGCGCATCGTAAAAATCTTAGCAAGATATTTGCATCACAGTTTTCTGCGTTTCGAATAGGGATGATGACTACATCTAAACTATTTAGTTTCATTAATATACTCAGATATATTGAGGCATGACTACTTGGTAAATGTAAAAAAATATATATTTTATGTGTAGTTTAGTAATTAGATACATCTAAAAAATACAAAAAAGTTAAACATTTTTTTGCTAAATTAGTAAACAAAACCTACTACATTACTTACATCATATACAAAAACATTAATAATTATGGTAAGTATGATCATAAACGCACAAATATCGGAGATATATACAAATATGTCCCTGCGGCCGTATACTTCATACACATTAACCTAGGCGTGACGTCACAGCTAGGTACGACTTTAGTATGGAGCGTTTCGAGACTTGCGAAATTTTGTATACAAATCACTGTACCTTTGAAAATATTTACTTTTGATATACAGTTTCTTCTGAGAAGTTACTCATATTTAAGAGTACTATTCATTTATGCAATAAAAAAAAACAGTCGTCTAGCCAATTCGCATTTTGTGTGCAAGTTCTAAGGGTTTAGGATTTTGTTCCTTTACGTACCTTTAAGCAAATTTGTACAAAGCGTAGCATATTCGTATAATCATATTCATATAAATACTTTATGTGTACGAAAAATCAATCTGTACAAAATGCGGGTCACCAAATGAGATTACAAAGTTTCCCCTTTACCGTAACATAAACAAATTGACTGACGCGGCCCATCAAAACTAACCGCCTGGAAAAATACGGAATACCCTTTGACGTAACATTACCTATTTAGCGAAAACTTTCTATTTTATTATAAACATTATGTTACGGATCACCAAATATTAGATGAAATTAGGCATGTTTTGGAACAGATTGTCTTATGAGAACTAAGGGTTAAAATCGAGGAGTTGTGTTATGTTGTTTATTGCATCATAAAGATGTTCCGATCTGTGTATTTTCACCATTCAAAATGATTACATTTTTATTCTACAGGATGTTAATATTTGTATTACGAGGGCGGGTCAATAAGTCCGTGACTTTTGGAATAAAACACAGATTTTTTGATAAATAAATCATTTTATTTTTCAACGTAGTCCCCCTTGAGCTCTATACACTTTGTCCAACGCTTCTCCAATTTTTTATCCCTTCCAAAAAATATGATTTGTCGAGGTCCTCAAAATAGGCCTTTGTTTGCGAGATGACTTCATCATTGGAGTCAAATCTTTTTCCACCGAGCCATTTTTTCAGGTTTGGGAACAAGAAGTAGTCACTCGGAGCCAAATCTTGAGAATAGGGTGGATGTGGGAGCAATTCATAGCCCAATTCATGGATTTTTGCCATGGCAACTGCACATGTGTGCACCCTTGCATTGTCTTGGTGAAAAAGAACTTTTTTCTTTGCCAAATGAGGTCGGTTTTTTTTCAAATCCTCATTGAAGCGGTCCAATAAGTTGGCATAATATTCCCCATTAATTGTTCTTCCCTTTTGAAGATAGTCAATGTGGATTATCCCACGTGCATCCCAAAAAACAGTCGCCATAACTTTATTGGCTGACAAACCCACCTTGGCCTTCTTTGGCGCTGATTCACCCTTAGAAACACACTGTTTTGACTGTTGTTTGGTCTCTGGTGTGTTGTGATGGATCCATGTTTCGTCCACGATTAAAAAACTCCTCCATATTGTGATTAAACAACGCCAAACCTTCCTTTGAAGTTGTTACACGATTGCGTTTGTGGTCGACTGTGAGCAAACGCGGCACCCATCTTGCGGAAAGCTTTCTCATGCCCAAGTGATCATTCAAAATTGAAACCACTGAGCCATGCGAGATGCCTATGGCTTCCACAATCTCTTGCACTTTCAATCTTCGGTCGGCCAACACCATATCGTGAATTTTTTCGATTGTTTCGGGTGTAGAGACCTCAACTGGGCGTCCAGGACGTTCGGCATCTTCAGTGCTTGTACGGCCACAACGAAATTCAGTAAACCACTTTTTTACCATTGAAATCGATGGTGCAGAGTCCCCATAGTATTAATCAAGCTTAGCCTTGGTCTCGGTAATGGTTTTTTTTCGCAAAAAATAATGCTTAATAAGCACACGAAATTCACTTTTTTCCATTGTTTCCTTAAGTTACTGGATAGTCTGATAAAGATAGCTGTAAAACACAAACTAACTGACGCAGCAAGTTCAAATTTTGATAGGAGTCAACTGACAGATGCCTGTTGACAGGAGTAGTGTTGCTTTTTCAGTAAGGAGGTTAGAAATTCAAAAAGTCACGGACTTATTGACCCGCCTTAGTACTCACAAATAAAATTGTAAATATTTATACTTCAGAGGTCATTTTCCTGTGCACCTACCCAGATTTCCATGGTCAATAGATAATACTAAAATTGTATTACGTTATAAATAATATTGAAGTCACGTTACGTGATATAACTTATCGCCCGTTACTTAAACGCATTCACGTACAAACGACGACCGTGTCCATGATGATTTCATACTGCAAATATTAAAGTGACGAAAGTGGATAATTTTAATAGTTAATAGTATTCAGTGTTATTTGTAATTGGAAGTTGTTTGAGTACTCAATTTAGAGAATTTACAAGTATGTAGGTCTCACTCAGTGAGCGAGGGATAGAAAAGTACGCCTGCGGCGTCCCTTTTTATCCAGTGCCCCGGGCGGTAGCCCAGCCGCGCTTCCCCCTAACGGCGCTACTGGCCACTGTTCAGTATGAATTTATATAGAGTACTAAATAATCTAAAGTACTAAAGGGCCCGCGACCGGTGGGCATGGCCGAGAACCTGATTTGCTGGTTTGCTGGTCGCGGTCCCGGGTCGCAGATTCGCGTCGCGGTCGCATAGATCGGAAGGCTACCTTTCGGTCATAAAAAAGGTCCTGCTGAAGTACTGTATGAATGACGCCGATGGACAATTAATTTGTAAACCAATAAATCTACAATATCTCACCAGTTGCCTGGCCAGCAGCGTGATCAGATGCACGCAGCAGTTGGCCGTGAGCCCGCCCTGCAGCGCGCGCGCCGCCAGCGTCACCGCCGTCGTGATACACCTGCACAAGTCAAACATAAGTAAAATGTTTCATAACATGTGACCACAGATGTTGAAAAGTAGCCGAAACCTCGGGTTAAACTAAAATGGAAATAAACCGCTATAAAATCCGTAAATGTAGTTTAATTTGCAATAAATGTTTACCTACATACGGAACATGGTAATACCAGATAAAATTGAATACAATGCTCTTCACTCACACAGACACGAACTGACGCAGTCACGCACGCAGTGAAACACAGAAGAAAAATGCTTCGTTTACGACAGAATATGACACATTCGTAAATGAAAATACCAAATTAGAAACTTACTTAGTTGACAGTTGTGTCGCCAATTCCTCCTTTTCAGCTGCAATCTCTAACAAGTCGCCGATAACCTTCAGTGTATAGTACCGCAGAACAGAAGACTTGTCAGACATTGTCTAAATAGAAATGCAACAATTAGATGTTTACCTTTTAACCACCCCAACATCGCAAAAAGGGGTAAGTACAAGATTTACACAATCAAATTATACTTAAAAAAGATATTAAATTAAAAGTCATATTAACATAATGAGTTCTTTTATGTTTTAGATACTTAGTTACTGAAATGAAGTCCTACCTTATCAAGTTTTTCCATGAACCGATACAATTCGTTCATTTGTTTCTCCATTTGCGGCAAGTCTAGCACAACCTTTTTCTCACTCTTACCACTGTTCTTACTCATATCGCTCATCGAACTACAAACCGAATTAGTTTTACTCAATTTCGGTGTATCATTATTATTCTTAGTTTTCTTTTTATTCTTTTTCTTAGGTTCTTTATCTTCAATGGTCTTTTCTCCATTTGTCATATCACCGTTTATCAATTTCTCGTCTTTTTGTATTTCTTCTTCCTCTTTTATCAGATCATTATTATTGTTTAGTTTATCTTTATCGTCGCTTTTAACGTTTTCTGTATCTCCGTTAGAAGGTTTTGCTTTCTTTTTCTTTTTAGGTTTTTCTTCTTGTACTTCCAATCCATTCACAGGTTTTGTGTCATTCAATGATGATATCATGTTGTTGAGTGATGAAATCACTTTATAAATTTTGTTACTTGCCAGACAATAGATGGGGTCAATACTTGAAAAATCTTCTTCTCTGACTGGTGACATAGTGCCACTGTAAAAAAATTGTTACTTCAAATTTCGAATACAGATAATAAAGTTATTCGAATAATAATTACAGTAGTACTATCTACCATAATTGACATAAAGAGTAATCTTGCTAATCCACAGTCAGTTCTAACTGATCCAATAAGTGGCGTCATGCCGATTGGACGATAGGCACTATGGTGTTATATGGCTACACTTAAATCATGTGATCTCATGAACAGCTGGATATTTACAAAAAACTGTTAAAAAAATACCTCGCTAGCAGCCTCTGTTTAAGTTTCCTTGCCTTCTTCTTGATAGTCTTTTGTTTTTCTCTCTCCTTTTTGTCCTGTTCCTTTCTCTCCGCTTCCTCTTCTATCTCATTTATCTCACTAGGCGGTTGATCTTGACTCTCTGATGTAGTCTGTAATAGAGAATAAAGTTATAAGCGTATTATAAGTTTTGCCATTATACTTTTTTGTTATCTAAAATGTTTAAAAGCCTACTTTTAGTATTGAGAAGCCTACACGTGCGTCTCAAGCCGCAGAGCTATGAGTCGAAATGAAATTCTGCCATAGGCGTATAAACCGGGGGTGTTGGGTGGGCCGTGCCCACTCCAGAATGATCTGGTGCCCACCCCAGGACAAATAAATATACACAAAAAAATTCGTAATATTCTGCAATAGAAAAACCTACATAGTTCTACTAGTAGAGATGCTAAGCTATTTTTTTTTATTTTCTTAATAAATATGGCATAAATAATGTACTTATAGTTGCAGTCCTATGATGAAGCGAGAGTGATGTCCGGAAAACACAATGGTCTGCAAGTAATCATCAAGTAAATGTATTCTAATAGTATATTTACGTTCAGAGCGCCCAAAAGAAAACGAAATCCAGTTGGTGGAAGCAGCAGAGACTTGTATATTCATTCTTTTATATATTTGTGACAAACTTTTATATTTAAGACAAAATTAAACCAGCAAATTAATCAGAAAAAAATTTAATCAGTAAATCAGAAATAATTGTTTTTATTAACTAACTATAATATATTCTACACGTGAAGAGCTATCCAGCGATTACATAAATAATATTTTACAAATTATACGTTCCGTTTTGAGTTAAAAAACGATAATTTGTAAAGGGAGATAGATCGCCGCTAAAGTGCAGTTTTTTTGGCAGTCCCGATTAATAGACCTAAATCCCGATTTCATTTGCCTTCTGCCCCGAATTTAATCAAATCGCACCTGACAATTTACAGGCGTACATACATTATTTAAAACCACATTTATTAAGATAATCAAAAATAATTGCAGCCAACTAACACTTTTAGCATATCTTACTATACTTCGTGCGTCGTATGATGATATGGGTGACAGTTCTTATATGCCTTGCTTCGCAAACTTCTTACAAGAAAACAAAAAAAAGCAAACGAAATAAATTATATTCCATTGACAAAAAATAATATTTCTTTAATTATAAAGTAAACTGCTATTATTCTTATTATTAACTCTGATATCTTATAATAACTGTGAAATATAAATATGAAATTAAATTAAGGAAATATGTCATAAAAATGGCAGATGCATGTAACGGAACTTCTGTCAATAGAGATTGACACTGTTGAATCGACATCAAATCGATGAATAGGAGCGACAATCTTGTGATCGTATTGCAACTCGGAAATGTCAGTACGAGTGCATCTGCCTTGTAGGTATGCGATTTATGTTTTCGTTGCGTCTGCTTTGAGTTTTTGTTGATTTTGACTTTTGTTATTGTTTTTTGTTGAGTTTTTTGTTATTGTTTTTGTTTCCGATTCCGAAACGAGCTCGCAATCTTCGAGTTCCGACTGCAGTGAATAAGAAAATAAACGATTTGAATAGTTTTTATTCTTTTATTATTATTTATTTACAAATTACCCATTTCTTAGCAATTTAATTCACAAATCTAAAATCGATAATTCCGATTTCATTTCCTTTACGAACTAATTCGATATTTTAAACAATCGATTAATTTTCGTTAGGTAACTTCACTACGATTGTCAATTATTATCTGTCACGCATATCTTCTTAAGACGCATATAGTATAGGACAACATTGAAATAGGTAAATCCCTTTTATAAGTATAACTATTCGGGCTTCATAGTCTCCGCTTCATCGGCCATCGCATCTCAGGGGCCAGGCCTCCCCTAGAAAGATCTCCAAGGTATGCCAATGAATTCTGCTGCCTCCAACTTTTTAACCTCTCTCTTTTAATCACTACTCGCTATATCCCCATCTCACTCATACGTACCGGCTGTCGCGGGCCAGTGGCACGCTCGCGGATCGCCTGCAGGTGCGACTCAAGCCTCAGTTGGCTGGCGTCCTGCTTGTCGCGAATTCGGCACCGCAGCGCGTCCGCTTCCAACTCCGCCGCCGCCGCTAATGCTGATAGTCGGGACTTCACGCCTTCCGCCTAAAGAGTAATGTGCGAGATATTTAAGTAATACATTTAGTAAGTAGTAGTAAGTAATTATAATAAAATACATATTTTAGAGTATCATAGTCTGAAGTTTCTAAGTTTCATGATTAACAAAAACTTATTTTATACGAATTTTTATAATAGTAGAGGATCCGAACTACGATCGTCCTTCACTGTTGTGTCAACCAGATGAAAGCGATATTTTATCTAATGAAATAAGTTTCTCAACATAATTTAATTAGGCAACTCCTTAAAAATGGTCATGATTATAATTTATTTATTTATTTTTTTATAATTTCGCCGGCTGGCCAACCAAACAATACAAACTCCAGTGAAAAGTTTATAATGTACACAACATGCAACACCTCAGCTTATTAGCTTTTTCTGGTCCCTATTACTTGGTAGCTGCGTTCAAAGAGGTAAGTTGATATTAGTAATTGCACTCTTCTCTCAACCAATCGAGACTAGCTTTAAAATGTTAACAATTTAATTACAAATACCGCAGTATAAGGTTGTTGGAGAAAATTTGTTCCTTGTAGTAGTACTAATGACTTTTAAATTTGAAAGATCGGAGGGAGAAAAATTGTTAGACAGAGAGACATTGCGCGTAGCGGCGTACTATTCCCCACTGCAGAAAAAGGCAGAGTATTACAGCTGGGCACACAGGCGCCGTAAACTGCAAGAGAGTGAGCAACTTATATACTTATATTAAAGACAAGGATAAGCGAATTAACTGTAGAGCTGTTTTGGAGTAGATGAGATTAAACTTTCATCAACTTTATTAAAAAGGTTTAAATAAAACTCAGCATATTATGTCAAATTAGTAACAAAAAATGTTTTGAAAACAAACAAAAGAAAAAAATATATATTAATACATGTTTAGCAAGAAAATATACATTTTTAATAATAATAAATATTAGGTCCTTACATATGAAATTGGCGTTTTGACGTACTAGCCACTTTGATCTCAAATATATCTTCTTTGATTAGGAATTCCAATTTCAAATGTATACCGCTATTTACTCATGCTTTTGTGTTTCGAAAACGGTAATTAATTTGCTTTTGGTTCCAAGGTTTTCGTTCTGGAAATTTCGACCTGCAGAACAAGCCCCGTGGACGGCCTGAGACCAAATTTGATAATGAAGGATTGAATGCTATTGTGGAAGCGGATCCGTCGCAAACCACGTCCGAGTTAGCTGCAGGCTGCGGTGTTAGTGATAAAACTGTCTTAATCCACTTGAAGCAAATTAGGAGAGTGAAAAAACTTGAAAGGTGGGTAGAGGAGCTTCATTTGGAATGTCTAAGACATCCACCGTAATCCCCGGGCCTTGCTCCAACAGATTACCATTTTATTCGAAATTTGGATAACTTCTTGTAAGGGAAAAATTCAACTCCTAAGGGGCAGTCCAAAGCGCCTTCAAAGGTTTTATTGATTCCTGTCCGAATGGTTTTTTTAGTAAAGGAATCAATGAACTACCTATGAGATGGCAAAAGTGCATAGGTAATAATGGTATATACTTTGATTAAATAAATATATTATGTTTAAAAATCCACTTTATGTTCCTCCTTTACAAAACGCCAATTTCATATGTAATGGCCTAATATTTAATTATAGTAAAAAAAAATTGTTTATGAGATGATTTTTTACTTTCGAGTATAACAATGTTTTTTTTGCCTAAATGTATTATGCTCATATGTGCTCATGAGTATATGTGCTCATATAAATCATATACCCAAAATATCCGTAGTTTATTTCACCAAACCTTAGGTTTTTACATATAAAAAAATTTAAACTAATTTTTTCCATGTATTTCTTATTTGTATTAATCGAAGTAATCACCCATGCAATCAATGCATCTTTGCCAACGCTGTGGCAGTTTATTGATGCCCTTCTTACAGAAATCAGCTGGACAGGAGGCAACAAATTCTTCAAAGGCACTGTGTACTGCCTCTCGGGTATTGAATTTTTTTCCCGCCAAGAAGTTATCCAAATTCTGGAAAAAGTAGTAGTCTGTAGGCGCAAGGTCTGGTGAGTAGGGCGGATGACGGAGAGCTTCCAACCCCAGTTCTTGCAACTTGGAGACCGTCTGCTGTGCAGTATGAGTAACGTCGCGCGTTGTCGTGCAGGAGCAGCGGAGATGAACAATTGAACAATGCTGGTTGGAGATGTGCCAGCTTCTCCATCATTGTGTTCAGTTCTTCACAGTACATATCTGCAGTAATGCTCACCCCGTTTGGTAAGAAGCTGTGATGAATCATACCGGCGCTAGACCACCAAACAGTGACCATCACTTTTCTAGGGGTAAGTTTTCGTTAAGGGCATTGTTTAGGTGCTGAACCAGGTTCCAACCAACTTGCTGAGCCGCGTGCAGTTATCAAACGGAATCCATTTTTCATCGCAGGTATGCGGTTCAACATTCCTTAATTTGTGTGTCTGTTGAGCAGTGCAAGGCACGTCTCGACGCGTACTTCGCGCTGGCGATCATTGAGTTCGTGGGGCACCCATTTGTCAAGCTTTTTTACCATGCCAATTTGACGCAAATGGACCAATATTGTTTTGATTGTGTATCATCAGCTTCCACAATCGCCTTTAATTCGTCATTGTCGACCAAAGTCTTCGGACGACTTCGAACGACGACGACTTTCTTCTTATAATTAAAAAAATATATATATAATTATAACTATTTTAAGGGGTTGCCTAATTAAATTATGTTGAGAAACTTATTTCATTAGATAAAATATCACTTTCACCTGGATGACACAACAGTGAAGGACGAACTTAGTTCGGATCTTAGACTATGAGTATTATTGAATTTTTTATTTACCTATGTAGGTACCTCAAAATAATGCATGATATACGCCTTATACAAAATTGGCAAATTCTTAGGGCAACGTAAAACAATTAAATAGAAAAAGTCAATGTCACCTTCTCTCTCGCCGCGTCGCCGCGCCGCCGCCTCTCGCGCTCTCGCAGCTGCTCTAGATGAGCTGTCCGCTCGCGCCGCCGCTGCAGCAGGCCGGCGACGTGATGCTGCCTCGCCGCCTCGAGCGCGGCGCGACGCTCGCCGACTGCCGCCTCGCGAGCTGCCTTCGCTTCCTGTTTAGCATTCAATTTAAAATTATATTACAAATTAAAATTACTGATCAAGTCTAAAAAGTGAGACAACACATGATTAAAAGTTAAATCTACTCGTGAAGAAGTTAACTTCAATTTGTATGGCATAGTATTAGTTAACAATTAACATTGTTTGCGACTACAGGCGTTGTTACGAAGCCATACAAATTGTGTAATTGTGTAAAAGCAAAACAAAGTGAACTTCTTCACTTATATCTGTTGCCCGTCAATTAATTCTATTTGAACGAAAATGTTCGTTAAGTGATGTTATAAAATCTATAATTATTTCTCAATAAATAATAGACTATCCAACACGGTATGTGGTTATATACCGTGTTGGATAGTCTATTATTTATTGAGAAATAATTATATAATTATATTGTTCCTTAAAAAAGCGCGTTCGTTCAACAAACTCTCTTCTTTATAATATTAAAAAAAGTAAATATCTGCTCCAAAATTTTACATAGTTCAGTTGTTCTTGTGTAGTTGAGTAACAAACATCCATACCACGCTAACTTGTCGGTTACCAACCAATTTCTCGAGGCGGTCTCGCCGCATCTGCCTCAACCGCGTAGTGTGCGAGCGGCACTGGTCCAGGAACTCGTGTCGCCTGTTCTCCGCCTCTAGCTGCTTGATGAACGCGATTTCTCGCAATTTCTCCTCCTCGTCGTGAGCTTTGCGGACTATGTCCTGGAATTAATATTTCTTCTTTTTTAAATTAGAAATTATTATATTGTCGGGGTAAAATAGTAGCTCTACTGCAACCTACTCAGCATGGTGTAGTTTAGGCTAGTCAAAAGTTTAGTCCTCCCCACATTGAGATTACTTGCCCCAGTAACAAGTTATTAAGTCAACCCTTGAAAAAGTTGCAAAATTTTCAAAAATAAATAAATAATAGTGACAAAAGGTTGATGCCTATCACCAACATTAAATAGTCTTGAACATGTACCTACTTAAAAATTTAATATTTTAGTAAACTAAAACAAAAATGTGCTGCTTGTCTTACGTACCTTCAAATGCTGATCGCGATTCTCTGTAGCTTTTTGCAACCTTCTCTCCATCCTAAATCTTTTGTCCTCAATCAGTTGATTTTTCGCAACCTGTTAGAATAAGATACCTACGATTAATTACATTATTTAATCTCACTAATATATTTACTAAAATCTATTAATTTATTTTCCGCTACGATATTCTGAGTGATCTTGTACGAATAAAGTTTACCTTGACTTCTTCGACTCGTGCCAACAGCTGGTGTATCCTCTTGGCCCTTTCTGTTTGGTACTCCATCCTCTGATGTTCAGCACGCGCTTGTTTCGTTTGAAGCCTAATGTCCAAATAAAATAGGATTTTTAATCAAAATAAAAGTTTGTGAGGATGAATGGATGGATGTATGGATGCTTGTTACTCTTTCGAGCAAAAACTACTATACGGATTTTAATGAAAATTGGTATGATAGTAGTTTATGCTCTAGATTAAAACATTGGCTACATTTTATCCCAAAAAAGTACAGTGTTTCCGTGGGATACTGTATTTACTCGAGCGAAGGCGCGGGCAAAAGATAGTATTCGTGTATTGTGATAACAAAATACATAATATATTAAATTTAATAAATCAAAAAGTTTATTGATATATAGATTACATTAGAACTAGGGGAAGGATAACTTATGTCCCCTTACTAAGAAAAATATTTTCATCACAGATACGCTAATCCATGTTGTTGTATTTATGTTTCAAGTGGCTTTCCAATGTATCAGACAAAGACAGCCATGTTGGATTAGCGTATCCGTGGTGTAAGTCTTTTTATTAATAAAGGGCAATTTGTTTTATCCTTATATTGTAAATGTGAGTTTGGTTGTTACGCTTTCACGTAAAAACTAGACCGATCATCATGAAATTTGCCACAGATATATAGACCACGGGGAAGGACATAGGCTACTTTTTATAGCGGTAAAATATACGGTCGTGGGATACTGTGTTTACGCGAGCGGAGCTGCGGGCAAGAGCTAGTAAAAATATGAATATATAAAGCAACTAGCTCTTGCCCGCGGCTCCGTTCGCGTGAATATAGTATCCCACGGAAACACTGTACTTTTTGGAGATAAAAATTAGCCTATGTCTATCCAGAACTTAACCCATTTACCATACAATTGGGTCCACCTACAAATTTAAGTCTAAGGTAAAATTGTACGCAATTAGAGCGATTAAGTTACGTAATAAAAGGATAATGTTATACTTAAATTATAAAAACAAATCAGGAATATGTGTTCTCTAGTAAGAAACAAAGTCAGGAATTTTGATGCTTGTATATGTAAGGTTACTCTGTAAGTCTTTTTCAGTATATAAAGTGCAATGAATATTGATTTTAGTATTTAAAATTAGAAAATACATTCTAATTTGTAAAACAAACATAAGATGATGGCTTTCAGACTTACAACTGTAAGGATATTCTAAAAATCCTTCTGTACCCAATTGAGTACAATGGCCGAATATGTATAATTATTATTTTTTTTGTATTTTTTAATATTTTTTTTACTATTATATTGTAATTTATAATTTTCAAAGGCTTAGAATAAGCTTTAACTAATATTATAGAATAATACTAGATAGGTGTTTGCAATAAAATTACCAAAAGTTGATCCTAACCTAGACAAATCAATGCGTTTTCGGAAAAGGATGTGAGTCATTTACATCATAGAAAGGTTGCCCAAAAGCCTGGCTCTTACGTCCTGGCAGTTAATGTATACGTCAAGGGACAAAGTAAAAAATTTGAGCATGTTTCGATTTTTTTTGCAATTTTAATCTGTGTGGACAACTAATTTCTGTACAAATTTTAACTCAAATATGCTAAATTTACTTTTAAAGCTGTTTAAACAATTAAATAGTATAATAATTATCTAGAAAGATCTATGTCATCAGCAAAGTAACAGATAAAATATTTTTTTGACAAAATTTGCAGTAATTGCTTGCACTCATAAGGCACCATTGTACACAAATGAGTACACAGTAGATGGGAGGAATAAACTTATTGATTTTACTTTGCAATCTTTAATTTAGCGATTAATGCTTTAAACTAATACCATACTAGATTTGATCAAAATCCGTTTAGTAATTTTCCCGTGAAAGAGTATCAATCACCATCCATCCATACAACCATCTATCCATCCATCCATTTATAATAGAAGTAGGATACCTTCGCAAGGCGTCCTGTAAACTCCCCCGTCGTTTGATACCCTGTGACAGTTTAGCGTGTAACTGTTGAGCGCGGCCTGAAACAAACAAGAAATTAATAACATATTCCTTACCGCAGTAACCTTCATATTATTAAACATAAATTAATTTAATTAAAATGTTATTGTATTTTTATTACCTGGGTCTCTAGCTACCAAAGCTTCTAACACGACTAACGTATTAACTCGCTCCGCCCAAGACATGCCGGCTAAAGCCGTCTCATACTGATCTTCTAAACTTGCAGCCAGGGATCCTAGTGATTCTTGCGACGGCGTTGACTCTGGTGGACCCTCGCATAGAATTTCAGCGTCAGTCTGTAATTTAAGATAAGCATGTTTCATATCAGGACTTAATAAATTCTAATCTTTAACATTGGTAAAAACATACATATATCACAATCTTACCTCCGTGTCGTCAGTTTCGGTATCAATGTCTACATCAGAAACTTCCTGTAGCTCCAATATTTGTCTATTCAACAAATCTTCCTCCTCGCATAGTTTTCTCTGATCTACCTCACATTGAAAATCTAGTGCTAAGCTCATTTTCCTCTCGTTCTCTTCTATTAGGGACGTCATTTCAGCGATCTCAGACATTTCCGACGGATCCGCTGTCTTCAATATTTCATTATGTTCCGATATACCATCGTCATCGTCGAAGTATTTGAATGTAGATTTAAATTCAGCCTTCCATTTATCGAAATCGAAAGCATCCTCTGTACTCTCTTGTGAGCGAGCCAGAGCTGTCGTTAAGCTTTCTAATGATGAATGCAATCTACTGCCAGCCAATTCAGAATCTTCTTCCTTAGGAATACCTTTTCTTTCGGATCTTCTATTCATTGCTCTATTTTTGGAAGACCTTGTCTTTAAGCCTGTAACGTCCGACTTTTGTCTTACCATTGAAGTGTCTTTTGCTCTATGACTTGATTTGTATTTCGATGAAGGTTTGTTTCTTTCGTATTTGATAGTAGGCTCATCTTCCTCAACTAGCTGCGGTTGTTCTGATTTTGCTCTATCTTCTTTTTTATCTTTTTCGTTATCAATTATACTTTTGTTCTCCTGTTTTGGTGATTCCAACATATTGAGGGTTGGTAAACTTGTAGTAGCCGAAGGTTGATTATACCGTTTCGCCCAGTGAGACTTTGAATGTTTTTTAGATTCTCTTATAATTCGTCTCGATTTAACGGTCAGCCAACCATCGTTATCGGTTTTATTGTCTATGTTCAGTACCTCAACAGAGCTGGATATATCTTGTAATGATTCAAAGTCTTTCGGAACTAGGGTTTTTAGGCTTTCATTAGATTCGAAACAAGATATTTCGACCTGAGTAGTTAATGTCTCTGAGGTGCTATTTTCTTGAGATTCATTTATTTTTTCTGAATTAGCGGGCTTATTATCTTTCTTTATGATTTTATCATTTACTTTTAAGGATGTAGGTATTAAAATTTTTCTTTTAGGTTCTGATTTACTAACTGTATTAAACTTTCCATCGCCTGAAGCCATTTGAACATTTTTGTTCAAAGATCTTTTTAAAGTATTTCCTTTACTTGAAGTACTTCCAGGTGTATCAAAAAGACTAGTTCGCCCAGTAGTTAAGTTAAAGGGATAACTGCATTTATTAGTTTGGACTTTTTTCTGGAATGATCGCTGAGTTTTAGGAACTGTAACAGATGGGCGCATTTCAACAACCGTCGAGCTGCGAATTAATCTCGTTGGAGTTTTGACTTCTAATTTGGAGATAGGAGATTTTGGCTTTGCAGCAGCTTGGGAGTAAGCTGGTCGAACAGTTTGTTTTAATTCATTGATTTGCCTCGGTTCTATTGTTTTTTTTACATCAGCCTCTTTTTTATGCATTTCATCTTTTGCGCATTCTTTAAATAGAAAAGCAGTATTAATTTTATTTTTAACGATTTCTGTATCCAAAACGGGTATTTTATCTTTTGAATTTTTTACCGTTTGCTTTTGGCAATAATCTGGCTCATTATTTTCTATATTGTTGTTGTTCGTATTAATAATATTGTGTTCATTAATATCAGGTAGAACCTTTGGTGGTGGTGGTGAGACGGTAGGATTAACCTTATTATGACTTTCATCTTGACTTTTATCTTTAATGATTGCACCTTCTTTTAACATTTCTAAAGTATTTTTGTCGTTAAAGTCTTTAGAAACTTCTGTTTTAATTTCATCAGACTTAGTCGAACTCTCGTTTGATATATCTGCAAAGTTATCTTCAGATATATTAGGAGATTCAGTAAATAACGTTTCCTTAGATTCAGTCGAGTTATTTTCTTGTGCTTGAGGCGAATTATGAGTATTCTGACGAATATGAACTTCTTCATTTATCATATTATCATTTCTTGCTTTATTATCTAAAAGATTTTTGGCTAAAAATGCTTTCTCCATTTCATCTAGGTGTTTTGTAATTGTTAATTTAGCTGAAATATTTTCTTGAGATGTATTTGCAATATTAGGCGTAGGTTCCACGGATTGTTGTGGTTTATTTTTATCAATTTTGATCGGATAACTTTGACTATTTTTATCGATATCTTTTGAATTTACAATAGTAGGCCGTGATTTCTGTTCATCTTCGAAATGATTATGGATATTTAAAGATTTATTTAGAGTCTGATCTTCGTCATTTATGTCTTTTGTTTCCTTTTCTTTTATATCAGACAATCTAGAAGTATCTTTACCTAATCTAGGTTCCGGTTTAGCTGTTAATTTCGAAGCCACGATTTTGTTACCAAAAAATTCAATATTCCCCTTTGGACTAGAGTTGGAGTGTGTTGCTATTCTAGGACTTATCTTACCACTCCCCGGACTTGCTTTTCCAGTAAGATTAGGACTATTTTTTCCACTGGGAGTATTGTGTCCGGAGAGACATGGGCTATTTTTCCCCGAAACTGATGGCGAGCTTTTTACTGAATATGCACGTCTTGATTCGGGACGCACAAAGTCGGTTTTCCTTATCTCCCACGCTAAGCTCTGCGGTCTTTGAAGAGGAGGCGTGTTATCGTATTCCCATTTCAGTCTGAACCATTCAGCAAGCGCTTTAAAGTCACGGGTATAGTTTTCAAGTACAAGTATTACTTCTTGGCACTCGTTTACATTCTCATGAGCTTCAACTGTGTTGTAAATTTCTCCCACCTACAAATTATTAAATAGATATTTTAGTAAGTCATGCCCGACGAAATCAACCTATCCTACTACTATTATAAATGTGAAGTTTGTGAGAATGGATGGATGGATCGACGAATGGATGTATGGATGGATGTTTGTTACTCTTTCACGCGAAAACTACTGAACGGATTTTGGTGAAATTTGGCACAGCAATAGTTTAAGCTCTGGAATAACACATAGGCTCCTTTTTATCCCGAAAACGTATAGTGTCCCCTTGGGATACTGTATCTACGCGGGCGGAGCTGCGGGAAAAGGCTAGTTTATAATATTTTTCATTACGAATGCGATAAGACACGATGAATAAATCTTGTCTCCCTGTTGTCTCCAAATGTGTAATCCTCACCGATCTTTGCAGATCTCCGAACAGTAGGGCCCAGTATCTGGCTCTCAACTCGGAGCGTTTGTCGCGACCAGCCGAGGCAGAGCGGAGTCGAGTCGCGCGAGGGGGCGCCCGCCGCGCCGGTGGTAGCGCTTTCGGCGGCTTGCGAGACACGCGGGCTAGAAAGAATACAGGCATACATGTTAGTTACACTTTTAAATAGTGATTAATTATGATGAACGACGACGTGGTTTGTCACGTCACGAAGGGTTCCCCGCGTAATTCTGATGTAGGCTATAGATGTCTGTAGTCTCTGCCTGTCTTTGTTTATTCCTGTAGGAGTCGGTGGTCACCCCTAGTCGTGCGTGAGTAATATATAGAGTATATCTACGACTGTCCCGATAGGGGTAGTAGGTTTAGCTTACCCAATGGGTACCTTTAAGTTCATCGGAATTTTATATTTTAAAAGACATTGGATTTTTTACCCGCTTATTAAATAAGTCGCGACCATTTTATGTGAATTATTCGTTGAAAATAGTTAAAATCTAAAAATATTGACCCCACCTCCTACAGATATGGGACCATGCCAATGTAGGTACTTATTTCAGATGAAATTACGCTTACTGATCCATGATTTTATTTATTGGTAATTTTTCCATAGTAAAATAACCAATGTCCTGCAATTACCAATGCACATCAGTTTTACCTTAATGCTTCTGAAATTCGCGTAATGAACCTTTTTTAACGACGTAACTCGTGCATTGTATTGAGAAACGATGTCAAAATCAATTTGAATAACACTAATTCCTTTAGTAATACATTTATTGGGAATGAACTCGGTAAGTGTTTTCCAAATATTTAATAAACCATTTATATAAGTACTATACTTTTATAGAAATTTATAATCTTGCTAAAGTGTCTTTAGTCTTTGAGACAAAACACACGTATGAAACATGTGCCGACAATAATTCTTTTATATCGACACGACTATAATAAAATGTGTATGTATTGTTCCTATTTTATCTACAAGGTCGGAAGTTTCTTACAAATCGATAGAATATGTTGGTCACAAGTTTCTGTGTTTGATTCAAATAAAACGACACCAATTGTCATACCGCCTGCTAATGCTAAAACATGACTCTTACATTAGGCACATCAAACGCAAGCCACAAGAGATAATATAATTGAACTTTCAACCACAGGCAGACAAATTTCATCAGATTATGAAATCTTCCATTTCTAGATATTTCTTTCTGTTATTATTTTGTATCAGAAGAGACGATCGGCGCTTGGAAGTAATAAAACAAGCTTTATGACTAGTAGTTCTTTAGACTTTGTGTATGTTGTATACTGTATATAAACAACTTAAAAATATTTTTTCTATACAATCCCTGTACTTCGAAAAATCTTAAACTTTGAACTTCATTTCATTAAACAATGGGCATGAAAATCCAACACGAAAATTCGACAACATAAAATTACCTTCAATTTCCTTCATCGACCTAAATGGCAGCAACTGCAAGTCGATACTGCATGAGTAATTGATTCGTCTAGGGAAAGGGGGTCGTTAAAAATAACCGGAGACAAATTTACACCTACGTAAATAGCGAGGTCAAATCTCAAACGGCATAACTTCGATATTTCAGAGTTTCAGACCACTTCACTGCTTTCATTAAAAAAGCAAAACAAAGTTTCATTATTAGTTGAAAACGTGTCTGTAGGTTTCCTAACTACAATTACTAATATTAAGTTGTTGTTCTATTTTATAACCAAAACTAATTCAAAACTAATTCAGTTAAAGTTTTTTAATGCACGGATGAACGGATGTTTACTTATTACTCTTTCCTAATAAAGTCTACTCAACTGATTTGGAATGGTAGTAGAGTTAGACTCTGGGATCGGGATTAACACATAGGTTACTTTTTATCGCAGCAAAATGTACCTGTACGGTTCCGGCGGGATTTCTTTTTGTGTGTACAAAGTCGCGGGCGACATCTAGTACTATGTTAGTATAATACCTAACGGCCGAATACTCAAATGTTTCTCAGATTAAAAGGATCAGTACCTGGGCGACCGAGCTTTTCTCGGTTATAGCTATTTATTGTAATATGGTGAAACTCGAAAGCATAAATCTTATTCACGTAATTACATTTCCTTTTGTAACGTAGTTACATTTCCTTTCCGTTAAATTAATTATTTCGGCGTTACTTGCGTCATCTATGATTTGTGTGCTTAATTATTTCTTCATTCAGAGGTTTTAGCGCCATCTACCGGCGCACGTCCTTACTAAGACGGCGTTAGCCTTGCTTTAATATTTGATTCATAGATCGATTTTACTTCTGTCTTAAATCTTAGAAAAATAATAATTTAGTTTTTAATAATGAAAATACAGAAGATTTGCATTATTATATTACATAATATATTGATTATTGATATAATATCTTTCATAATTCTTAAAGTGAAACTTTTATTACATCGTCTCAAACTTTTTCGTCTGTGTGTGGCATGTCGCGTGACGGTCGGCCGCGGAGTAGGGATAAAGTGAAAGGCGCTCGTCAGAGCAGCCGAGGCCAATATGGCGGCGCCTATAGTTCGCATCAGCTGACCGTGTAGTGTATAGAATAGTACTCATTTGTGCCAGTGCTCCACGCTGTTTTGTTATTAAGTTTCACTTTTACCGTGGTTTCATAAAACCACACAATCCTTTTTATTTCGATTTCTGGATTTTTCTCTTTACGCTTTAGTTTATAGTTGTCAAAAGTTTTTAAAAAAAGACGAAGAAGGGTATATATGGCACTTCTTCGAATGACATTTCCTTTTAGAATAAAATTTTCGATAGACTCAAGATGTAGTCGTTATAATTATTATATTTTAACCCCGTGTTCACGGTGAGTAATTTAGTATACCTGTGTTGTGAAAATTTGGAAAATTACGCTTGTATTAAAACGCATTATTCTTTCATGTAAACTATCATTTTGGTAAAATTAGTTGTCAAATTTTTGATTTGCCATACCACGTGCTATCATTTGTAGTTTCATCTCACGTTCTTGCATTGTTAAAATATTAGGATATTTATATCCATGCCGTAATAATTATTCTTGTATATTTTTTTAAATATTGTAATGGCCACACAGCCCGTGATTTTGATCGTTCGGGGTTAAGATCACACAGACTGTGGGACGGGACTCCTACCCACACGTTTTTCGTGAATTTTTCAGGGAACTTCATTACGGGCACAAGCACCGCCAACTACGGTACGGGACCTACATATCGGGTTCAAGGTGGGGCGCCAATTGTTACGGGTGAAATTAAAATAAAAGAAAGGTTTCCCGTGACAATACATATATTAAAAAATAGGGGGTCGTGGGCAGAAGGCCGTACGGTCTGGTCTAGCCTCTTGGTGTCTGAAGGGTATCGTAGGGGCTCTAAACCACGTGGCAACTTAGCTGAGGAATCCAGGTCTTGAGTCCAGGAGTCTAGCACGTGGCGAGAGAGCGAGATGGGGCTCCAACTTTTGGAAGCGTCTCCCTGTCACCGCTGCGTCCGTTCGTCATAGATAGTTCCGATTTCAAAACCATGTTTCAGTCCGGAACATCTAGCGGCACTCTGAACTCCAGACGTGGGAAAATAGCTGGGTATAAGCCCTTTTAATCGGTGCCTTGAACCCGATATGTAGGTCCCGTACCGTAGTTGGCGGTGCTTGTGCCCGTAACGAAGTTCCCTGAAAAATTCACGAAAAACGTGTAGGAGGTAGGGTAGGAGTTCCATCCCACAGCCTGTGTGATCTTAACCCCAAACGATCAAAATCACGGGCTGTGTAGCCATTACAATATTAAAAAAAATATACAAGAATAATTACGGCATGGATACAAATATCCTAATATTTTAACAATGCAAGAATGTAAGATGAAACTATAAATGATAGCACGTGGTATGGCCAATCAAATAATTGACAATTAATTTTACCAAGATGATAGTTTACATGAAAGAATAATGCATTTTAATACAAGCGTGATTTTCCAAATATTCACAACACAGATATATAGGATAACCGTGGTACACGGGATTAAGAATATAATTATTATAACTTGTATCTAGAAAAACTTCAACAATAAAATTCGGCAGGAGAAAAAAGGCCCTGTCAAATCGCGACAGCCCTTATATACTCCTACTGTCATAATGTTTTTTTTTACTGACAACTAGCGGCAATGCGTAATCCAAATGCCACAATAAAGAAATATTGGAAACGAAGCCCTAGTTAGAAACGTTTGCCAATAGATGGCGTAGTCTAACGTAAATTAGAGATGACGCTAGGAGCGTCGAAATAATCGATTTTATGGAAAGGAAATGTAACTACGTTACATCAGTATAGGTAAATGTTAGACATATTTATGAGAAATATATATTGTTATCTCAAACATTAACTACATTTTTTTAAACTTTTCCAAAAACAATAAAAATTAAAAAATTATATATAAACTTGAACATATAAAAAAAACAAAAGTAAGTCACCGAGCGGGATTCAAACCCGTAACACTCGTTTTTTTGCCGTCCGCGTCTTAATCTGCTGGACCAGACGGACAGTGGCCGGCAAGACGAAATTAGCGACCATATTCTGCGTGGACAGAAAAACGCATGAAAACTCGAAAACACGCGTTTTCTCAAACATAAAACTAATCTAGATCGATTGTTTACCCCCGAAAACCCCCATATAGCAAATTTCAGCGAAATCGTTAGAGCCGTTTCCGAGATCACAGAAACATATATATAAATAAATATACAAGAATTGCTCGTTTAAAGGTATAAGATAAAAGGATCATAAGTAACATGCTGTTTTTGTCATTCTGCTAAGCAGTTGCAGTGGCAACCTGTGATTTATATATAACTAACTTTAAGAAGCATATAACTTTAAGAAGCGTTTGAAAATAGTTTGAATATTCGGCCGTTATTGTCTTGTATTTGAAATTTAGATAGAACCGTAACAAACTTCGCAAAAAGCTAAAAAAATGATTCTCTGTTATGTCGTATATATATATATGTGGTCATTGCATAATATGAAATTGGCGTTTTGTAAAGGAGGAACATAAAGTGGATTTTTTAAACATAATATATTTATTTAATCTAAGTATACCATTGCTATCTATGAACTTTTGCCATCTCATAGGTAGTTCATTAATCCGTTTACTATAAAAACTATTCGGACAGGAATTAATAAAATCTTTGAAGGCGCTTTGGACTGCCCCATCGGAGTTGAATTTTTTTCCCTTGCAAGAAGTTATCCAAATTTCGAAAAAAAATGGTAATCTGTTGAAGCAAGGTCCGGGGAGTACGGTGGATGTCTTAGACATTGCAATTGAAGCATCCTCTAATTTGTTAGCCATCTGTTGTGCAGTGTGCTGTCTAGCGTTGTCCTGAAGCAGCAGTTATCTAGAGCGAATGACCAACCTCGGTTGTTTAGCAGCTAGCTTTTCCATCATGATTTGCAGTTGCTGGCAAAAGACATCTGCCGTAATCGTCTGGCCAGATTTAAGAAAGATGTAGTGAACGACACCGGCACTAGTCCACCAAACGCTCACAAGTAACTTTTTTTGAGTCAATTTTCGCTTAGGGCAGGCTTTGGCGGGTTCGCCAGGGTTCAGCCATTGCAATGAGCGTTTCCGATTATCGTACAGGATCCACTGTTCATCACAGGTTATAATTCAATTTAAAATCCCTTCGTTATTGTGCCGGTTGAGTAATGTAACGCAGCAGTGGGTTTGCTGCACTCAATTCATGAGGTTCACCTTTCAAGCATTTTTACCTTCCAAATTTGCTTCAAGTGGATTAAAATAGTTTTATCACTAACACCGCAGCCTGCAGCTAACTCGGACGTGGTTTGCGACGGATCCGCTTCCACAACAGCCTTCAATTCTTCATTATCAACTTTGGTTTCCGGCCGTCCACGCGGCTTGATCTGCAGGTCGAAATTTCCAGAACGAAAACGTTGGAACCAAAAACGCACTGTGTTTTCTTTTGCGACAACGCCGTCATACACATCATTAATCCTTCGAGCCGTTTCTGCAGCACTGGTGCCACAGTGTGAGTTCGTTCTCGAAAATAATACGATATTTCAAGTTTTCCATTTTGTAAATAGAGTGACGCAAAGAAAAAACCACAAGAGGAAAAAACAAATGAATTACGGTTTTTTAACTCCCGGGAAATAGAGGGGTGTTATAATTTCAATGTTTTTTGATAAGGATCAAAGATTTTTGTTCAGAGCTAATAAACTTTGTGACATTAAAAGCCAATGAATTTGATTGAGCTTTTATGTATTTATATAACTTTAGCATGAAGAAAAACATCATGAGGAAACCTGTGTGTCTTAAGGAGACTAACAATTTTCAAGCACCTATCAAGTCTACAGCCTCATCCTGCTCACTTTGAGGATAGACATGAGACCCAGCAATGGGGGTGTTAGTTTTCAATATCGTTATCAATAGGCCATGTATTTTTAATACTTTGCTATGTACCCATAGAAAAGAAATCTTCTTTTTTAGGGTTCCGTAGTACACAAGGAACTCTTATAGTTTCGCTCTGTCCGTCCATCTGTCTGTCCGCGGTTCTAGCCTCTGTAATTATGAATGTAAACGGATGAAATTTGGTACATTTATAGATTGTGTATAGATCTCGGTTTTGGCATCATAAAATAATAAATTTTTTTTAGGGGTGGCTCTCCATACATATGAATGGCATTTCTAAACTATAGGAGATAGAAACTTGTAAGCTTCCATGGTAAAAACTCTTTCGAAAAATATTTTTGAGAAAAATCTGACAATAATTTTTGAAGTAATTAAAAGAACTTTGCTATTTGCAAAGCGCGTTGATAGTTACGGAACCCTCCTTAGACATGTCCTGACATGCTCTTGGTTAGGTAATTTTTATTTCATAAAAACAAACTACTGGCCATTAGGCCAGTAGTTTGTTTTTATGAAATATTTATATGAGGGTATGGGCATTAGCCCATACCCTTTTTAGACAAATATTACAAGTATTATGCTCAGGACATTTATAAATTTCCTACAATTATTTTATATGCATAATTTCGAAGGTTACGAAGTCCATCACTGTTGTGCTAAACTGAAATCAAGGTCCCCTTCGCTCCCTTGCCCCTTTAATCATTTTATTAATGATTGTTTTATGCCTGTCTCGTATGGCCATTAGAACTGTATGGACAAATATCTCATCGACTGACGGATGCATTATTATAGTTTAAAGTGAAAATAAGATATAAGGCGAAGTCGAAAAGTAGTACACCGGAACTGTCGGCGTCCATACCTTAAAGCTATAGTACGTTCAGGTTCAATGTAATCTAAATGTAAACAAAAAAAAATCAAACAAATGAATGTGTCATTGTATTTCTTGATTACGCAGTGAATAAGTCACATTTAAATTCATTTATTTATTTATTTCTAAACTAAAATCTATCATCACAGGACCTTATCCTTATATGACAGACAAGTAACTAATAATAAACAATAAAAATCAAAAAATAAAGTAAATTTCTTAGATACCTAGATAACAATTTCATATAACTACTGTGACTAATGACTTACTTCAGACATCTTATGAACATAAAAACAACATACTATAAAATATGCAGCCTCAGTAAAGTCATTCAATGAACAATCAAACGTATCGGCTTTCTTGTCTACCGCGTTGAGGCGCAGACAGAGGTGCCTGCTGTAAGAGGTTGGTGCGTGCTGCCGGAACTGCTAACAGCTGCGGTCGCCTCCGCCGTTTCATGTACCTATCCGGGATGCATAATCTCACTTCTCCCAGTATATTGGGATTATAAATTTTCCCTCTGAGAACTTTAAATAAATAAATAGCAAGTGTTACTTCTCGTCTAACCTCCAGTTTATAGTATCCTACCATGCCAATTAAAAACAATGTTGTATAATAAGGGGTAACCAGGATGTATCTTGTATAATTTAAAATAAAGGAATCTAATGAATTTATTTTGTATTTTTTCCAACATCGCTTTATATTTGGCTTCATTCGGACTCCAAATTATAGCATTGCATTCTAAATGACTTTTGACTAAGAGTCTCATATAACGCTTTTATGTTTGTAAACACATTGGTCTGGCATAGAACAAATCCTAGGTTACGGTAAGCTTTTTTAAAAAAACGCCCACAATATGCTTTCTAAAATTTAAATCTGCAGTAAAGTGAACTCCTAAATCCCTGACCTCTGTAACACCCTGTACCGGTTGCCCCCTCATTTGATACTCGTAATGACTAGGTGCCGTCCACGAGTAAAGGACAGCACCGAACATTTTTGTACATTAAAGTACACCTTGTTCCTTTTACTGCAATCTACAACTCTGTCTAAATTCCGCTGTAGTATGCTATGATCCCTGGCCTTATCTCTTATCACTTTGATAAGTTTGAGGTCATCAGCATACAGCAAATGTAGAGACTCCTCGACTATTTTAGGTAGGTCATTAATCATGATATTGAATGAAATTGGAAGCAATATAGCCATATTGATCTTTCTTTACATTTGAATCTGAATGAATTATACCAACTAGATTTAAACATCATATAATTTATTTATTATACCCATAGCAACAATATATATATCACAAATACAATTAATATTATTAAATATTAATTATGTTTCTAGCCAAGTTGTTCAGTAATCATGGGCTGTGTTAGGCGGAAAAAAGCACTTGAATGCGCCCGTAAGCAAATTGGGGATCGCTGAGCGGTAAAAAGCAAATTGGCTGTTTGTTTCAGATCTATTGAAGTCATTAAACGTGTTCTAGCCGACAACTGTATTCTTTTGTTCAGCGTTGTCAAGCGCTTTTTTCCGCCAAACACAGCAACTTTCTCTCTCTGTCTGCTAGTGTTAGTGGTTTGTCTAAATATCATGCCTTCTCTTTCATTAATACAAAGAACAAGTGAGATAACATGATATTTAATCGACAACAAACTTTATCAGGCATTGGTGAAATTTGTACTAGGAATGTTGTACTATAAATAAATTTTAATAGTGTTTAAATATATGTGTTAAGTACTTTGAAATATTCTATGTTAACTAATGAAATTTAGAAGTTTCACAGAAATTTCGTTCATAATTTATATAACTTCGTGTGTAATTAAATAAAAAAATATTGTCCATCTGTCTTGCACCTTTGGCTTTAAAATATCAATGGTAATAGAAAACTGTGGAATCATATGCTCCTATTTTTATTGTTTAGTTGAAAATTATTATTTTTTTGCTATTATTCGAGATAGTAATTTTTATTTGTAGTTTTAATTCCACCAATACTACCCATATTGATGAAATTTAAAAATTTAATATTTAAAGCAAAGACTACCACCACAAGCACAATGAATGTAAATCATATTATGAAAATATCAAATTCATCAATATTTTCATTTTAACTTATTGAATAATTCATTAATTGAAACTAGAAAGAAATTAATTTGAATACGGACAAAGGATATCTTTTAGCCAAATATTAAAAGAATATTAGAAACTTCAGTTTTAAATACTTGATAAGTGCAGTAAGCAAATAATCTTCGTATCTCTTGTGTTTTGCCTCCAATGTACACAATTGGAAACATACAGAATCATCTTAGCCACCATAATTACTATTTCTTTGTGGTGTCGTGGGCACTGAATAGGAACGAAGTTCCTTATTATAAAAATATTAATTTTAAGTTCTATTCGAGGTGTAAAGAAATTAATAAAGACTATACATAAAAATCTTATGTTATGGACATTTTTTCCCGGCTAGGGTACCCCTCCGCATCGCCCCATAAGGAACTTTGTTCCAAAACACAAAAATATTATCTGACCGGGATTCAAACCCTCCACATCTCGAATTTCCAAACAAAGCATAAATTATAATATGTGAATACCAAACTGCCAATCGAACTGACATAATAGAGTAAAAATTATTAATATATTGAACGACGAAAGAAAAAATATATTAGTAAGTTTAAAAATGCTCAGTTTCCAGATAGATAAGAGTCTAGCTAGATCTATTTTTCTCCACAAAACTCCCTGCATACTAAATTTCATGGTAATACTCGAAGCCGTTTTCAAGAACCCGCTTATATTATACAAGATTGTCACATTTAAAGTATAAGATTCAGTAAAATTACTTTTCGTTCGTATTCTTATAGCAACTACCACCAAATACAGCAACTCTGCTTTTGACAATTTAGTTACTGAATAAAACAATATTATACACAGGTATTTCGAGACATGTACAGATAAGTTGGCATACAAAATATTACATTCCATGTATGGGTACAAATTTAAAATACCGATGTATTTATGTCATCAACTGTTTAACGCCCACGATTTTTAAATCACCTACCTAATATAATAAAAGACAAAGAGGTTTTTATCCACCTACCTGGATTATCCACTGCAACATGGAAAGCCACTAAATTGCGCGCCTCTCGCCCTTCCTCTTGCACCAACTGTCGCACCTCTTCCATTGTACATAAAACGAAATTACATTTATCGAAAAACGAACAGCAAAATTAAGTACATAGCTTGAATTCATATATGGAAAGATGCTGTCTTTAAATGCAAGTAAATAACATATAAAATTTGTACAAAATAAACAACTAATTATTTATCAATATTATATCGCACTAAATTAACAATTAATTTATGAGCAGAAAAGCTTGCAACAGTAGCAAAATATTTTCATAACAATTTTTCAATTGGCATTTGGCATTTTTTGGCAAAAACTTTGAGTGATATGTGTCAATGTCAGATTTATTTTTTAATTTTTATTTTGGTAGTTTATTATTAAGCCATTACCAGTGTCAAGTTAAAAAACGGGAAAAAGTCTAAACTCTATGTTGTTACGTCAAGTCCAAAATCCAATGTAATCAGCAATGCAGTCATTGAATCAAGTCAGTCGATTTAGTTAAATTAATAGAGTTTTCTGAAATTCTCTAGGGAGTTTTGGAGAAAACACAAAACAGCACGCTTTTTTAAGGTGTACCTTTTGGCCATATTTGTGCAGGATAACAATGGCAAATTTATAATGACTTATATTCTAAAATTATTACATTAAATAAAGAACCGAAATACAACAAATTGATGAAAAAAATCCAAAAACAACGACGTCACACATTCATATTCCACCAAAACTCCTTCATTTTTCTTTTTATAAAACAATCCAAAAAAAAGAATCCAGCTTTATCTCAATTCTCACAAATCCATTATTCAAAATATCATAAATATAAATCCCATGAACACAGAAATGTGATAAACACGTAGAACGCTTATGAATTAAACAAAGATAAATCATTGGTCTCGCTAAGACAATGATTAGTCTAGAGCAGGGGTCTCCAAACTACGGCCCGAGGGCCACATCCGGCCCGCAGACAGATTTTGTCCGGCCCGCGGAGAGCTAACATACTTGAAAACTCCTTTTAGAGAACATATTTTTTATAGAAAATTAAATCTAGTTTACTGAAGTATTCTAATTTTATGTTGAATAATTATTAATATGACATCTACATTGATATGGTCATGGGCTAACTACTCATAACATTGTTGTAGGCTTATTGTTATTGTTTTTGTGATAAGTTGGATAAAAAAAACACAATATTGTAATGAGTAAAGACATGTATAATATGCAGAAAATTTAACTTCAGTATATAATAACTAACAAATTATTGAAATGAATCCAACTAACATTTTATACATCTATCTATATTATAATAAATCTGTAGAGAGGTCAATTCTGTACATGAAATATTTTTAAAAAATAACTATCAGGGGGTGATTAGGGATCGCTACTGATGTCAAAAATGCAATCAGTAAAATTTTTGTCTGTCTGTCTGTCTGTCTGTATGTTCGTTATAGAAACAAAAACTACTCGACGGATTTTAATGAAATTTGGCACAATTATTCTTCATACTCCTGGGCAGGTTATAGTATACTTTTCATTACGCTACGATCAATAGGCGCAGAGCAGTGAAGGGATATATTGGGAAAACGGGAGAAGTTACTCCATTTTTTAAGCTTCCACCGCGTGTGCAGCCTTAATGGTTAGAGCTGCATAGAAATCACGTATGAGGGAAATATTTTCCTTAATATTATATAAAAATATTTCTTGACAGCATAATGTCTATCTTTTATGGTTGACTCACAATAGCACGTGAAACTTCCGGTAGCTTAGCAATTCGGAGCTTTCTGATTATATTAGTCTTATCTTACGTTTACAACACTCTCACTCATCTCTAATTAAAAAAAGTTAACATTATTACTTATTCAATAAAAAAAGAATCATCTAAATCGGTGTAGAAACACCAAAGTTATACATGAAATACACTAATAAGTCATCGCGCGTGAATACAGAATCATGCAATAAGGATAAATTGAAACCGAAAGATTAATTTATATACGATCTAATCAAAGGCAGCTGCGCGCTGAAGAATACGTGCACCTTCGCGACGCCATGCAGCAAGATAATGATACGGTGAATATGGGCCGTTTAGTTATTTTGCCCTCTTCTTTTACTGGTGGTCCGCGCTACATGCACGAACGTACCTACTCAAGATGCTTTTTGTTACGTAAGAAAATATGGACGTCCCGACTTATTTATTACTGTGACTACCAATCCTAAGTGGGATGAAATCACTCGGGAGCTTCTTGAGGGTCAAGCACCGCATGACCGCCATGATATCATCGCAAGAGTTTTTCATTTAAAATTAAAATCAATGATAGATCTACTTACCAAATATAACATTTTTGGAGAAGTATTGTGTTATATGTATAGTGTTGAATGGCAAAAACGCGGCTTACCTCACGCACATTTCCTGCTTTGGTTAAAAGATAAGGTTCGACCTAATGATGTAGACAGTTTAATCAGTGCTGAAATTCCAAGTCCGATTGCAGATCCCGTTTTATACGACATTGTTAAAACTCATATGATACATGGTCCATGTGGTGTATTTAACGGGAATTCTCCTTGCATGCAAGACGGTCGTTGCACTAAAAGATATCCAAAAGCCTTAGTGGATGAAACTGTAACAGGACTCGATGGATACCCATTATATCGTCGCCGTTCGAGAGACACTGGTGGTTTTACTGTTGAAAAGCGAGTGTCTGGACAACAGGTTCCTGTGTTGTCCAGAGCATTTCAAGCTCACATAAATGTTGAAATGTGTAATAGTGTAGAGTCAATAAAATATATTTGTAAGTACATCAATAAGGGCAGTGATCAAGCTACATTTGCTTTGAGAAATGAACATGATGAAGTTACACGTTTTCAGTCAGGCAGATACATAAGTTCTTCAGAAGCTGTATGGCGGATCTTAAGTTTCAACATTCACGAAAGATCCACCTGTGACTCATCTGGATGTTCATCTTGAAGGCGGTCAACGGATATATTTCAACGCCGAAAATGTCACAGAACGGTTAGAGAACCCTAGACAAACAACTTTATTAGCATTCTTTCGACTTTGCCAAACTGATGATTTTGCAAAATCTCTTTTGTATGAGGAAGTTCCATTGTTTTATACCTTCGATAAGCAACGAGGTGTCTTTAATCGAAGACGCCGTGGCAGGCCTGTAGATGGCGAGTCAGGTATTTTCAAAGAACATGTCCTTGGTAGAGTGTACACAGTTCATCCTAACAACGCTGAGTGTTTCTATTTGCGATTATTATTACATACCGTGCGAGGACCAACCTCATTTAGAGATTTAAGAAAAGTGGACGATGTTGTTTATCCCTCTTATCATGCAGCTTGCCAAGCGCGTCATTTGCTTGAAAATGATCAGCATTGGGATGACGCTTTAGCAGAATCCTGTGTTAGTGATAATCCACGACGGTTACGCCATTTATTTGTAACATTACTCACATTTTGTAATTTATCAGATGCTGTACAGTTATGGGAAAAATATAAAGAAAAATTTGCTGAAGACTTTCTTAGAAATATTTTTAACAATGATGAAGGCACTACTACTGACCATTTCCGTGATCTTGCCATAAATCAGTGCTTATTAGCTCTTCAGGATGATTTAACAGCAGTAGGCGGTAAATCACTCTGTGAATATGGTTTGCCAACACCAACCTCAGTCGGAGAGGTAACTAATAGGGAATATTCCGCAGAAATTGGTTACAACTTAATGGAACTGCAGACAACATTAGAAAACGGTGTCCCAATGATGACTGCAGAACAACGTTCAGTTTATGACCGCGTGTGCGAAAGTGTTCAAAATAATTTGGGAACAATATGGTTTTTAGATGCACCTGGAGGAACGAGGAAAACCTTTTTGACTAAATTAATATTGGCTTTTGTTCGAAATCAGCGTAAAATAGCTCTCTACACCAAGGAAAACTTATTCTGACGCCTGAATTATGTTGTATAGTGCAATCTCAACCACATCTTATATCGTCGGTTTACGGTGACGTAACAAATATATTAAATAGGGACAATTCTTGGCTATGCGAAAGATCTATTTTAACTCCTCGCAATGACCTGGCATCTGAGATTAATAACAAAATACTGTCGAATATACAGGGGGAAAGCAAAGTTTATAGATCGATAAATAGAATGGTCGATGAACAAGAAGCCACTAATTACCCGATAGAATTTTTAAATTCTTTAAATATGCCCGGACTTCCTTCTCATGAAATTTGTTTAAAAATTGGCATTCCGATTATTCTGCTCCGAAATTTAAGACCACCACAACTTTGCAATGGAACTCGACTCAAAGTAACCCAGTTGCAACAAAATATAATCGAGGCTCAAATTTTAACAGGTTGCGGTGCAGGAGAAACCGTTTTTATTCCCAGAATACCCTTAATACCAAATAATTTTCCATTCCAATTTAAAAGGACGCAATTCCCAGTATCGGTGTGTTATGCAATGACAATTACTAAGGCTTGAGGGCAGACTTTTCGTGTTGCCGGAGTAGATCTCGGTGTCAGTTGTTTCTCGCACGGTCAGTTATACGTTGCTCTTTCCCGTGTTAGCAGTTCTAGAAATCTTTATGTTCACGTGCCGGACAGGTCAACTTTCAATATAGTTTACCCGGAAGCTTTGCGCTAAAGTATTTTCGTTCTATAGGTACTTTAGCCTCATGTGAATGTGAATACATTAACTTAATCTAAACAATATTACCAATACATTAACTTATTCTCAGCTATCTATACTTTTCTGCCGGAAGTCACTATTCCACGCGGACGAAGTCGCGGGCAAAAGCTAGTTTTAAATAAAAACATAACTTATAACAAGCACAATGACATATGAAATACTAATGAGACTTATGTAATTGAGATTTTCCACTGACAATAGTTAGTAGTTGTGGACTAATTTTACTTGTACCAATTATTAAAAGAGATTTAAGATGCTCATCAGTTAATTTAGATCCGTAAACATTTTTTGTGTACTTCATTTTGGAGAAGGTCTTCTCACACAAATAAGTAGTACCAAAAACAGAAAACAGCCCACGAGCAAATTTATGCAAATTATCAAATTGTGTCAGTGGAAGACCCTTATTAAATTCCAACAAAGATGAGTTTTGATATTTGTTCATAATTATATCACTGCATTGTAGATCAATCATTTCCATTTGAAGTTCCGGGGCTAGGGTTTCAATGTCAGTATCAAAAGGATTCTGAAAAATCTTAATTTGATTCGCAATGGCATCAAAGTCCGAGAAACGAGTATCAAAATTTATTTTCAAAGCACTCAAAGTTTCGATAGCAAAATCGATAGGCAACTCAGTCTCAGTGGTGTGGAATTTGAGATTGCAAGGTTTCTCCTTGCAAATCTCAAATTCAGTTCGTTCACAGGTTTTGTCAAATCAACATAGAATGCTAACTTCCACAGCCATGCGTTATTTTGTAATTCAGTAAGAGGGCGGCGATGCTTTTCATTCAAAAAAATTTCGATCACTGCTCGAAGTTCAAAAAAGCGCTGAAGGACTTTTTTAAGTACACACAACTAAGCCAATGTACGGCAGTATGATAAGGTAAGTCATTTTCTTCAATCTCTTCAATAAATTGTCGGAATTGTCGGTGATTCAGCCTAAAAGATCTGATAAAATTAACAGTTGATATGACTGGTTTCAGAACTTCAGACATATACAAACATTTTCCGCACAAAGACTGTTGATGAATGATACAATGTAAGACTAATGGTTTTGAACCACCGTCATTTTCTACAGCCTTTGACACAAGAGCGACCACTCCTTTATCTTTCCCACTCATGTTTTTGCCTCCATCAGTTGTAATACATTTCAAGTTTTTCCATCGAAGGTTCTTTTGATTAATGGCCATTTCATCTCCTTTAAAAATATCTGTACCAGTAGTTGTGCCATGAATACTATACATATCAAGAAGTTCTTCATGAACTTCATAGCTTTTATCTACTCCTCGAATATAAATCAACACCTGAGCAGTATCTGACACATCCGTTGACTCATCCAAGGCCAAAGAAAACCACGCAACATATCCATTTTTGTCGAACAGTTGAGAGGATATATTTTCAGCGATGTTTTCTACACTTCGAGCCACAGTGTTTGCTGACATACTGACAGTTTTTAATAAATTTACCCTTTCAGGGCACATTTCTTCGGCTACTGCAATTATGCATTCTTTGATCATTTCTCCATCGGTGAATGGTTTTCCACGTTTTGCAATTTCAAGAGCCACACGAAAGCTGGCACGAGTTTCAGCCTCTTGTTCTTTTTTTTTTTTTTTTTTTTTTTTTATTAAATAAGGGGGCAAACGAGCAAACGGGTCACCTGATGATAAGCAACTACCGTCGCCCATGGACACTCGCAACATCAGAAGGGCTGCAGGTGCATTGCCGGCCTTTTAAGAGGGAATACGCTCTCTTCTTGAAGGTTTGCAGGTCGTATAGGTCCGGAAATACTGCTGGTGACAGTTCGTTCCAGAGTTTTACAGTGCACGGCAGAAAGTTACGCGAAAAGCGCACGGTGGAAGACTGCCACTCATCAAGGTGATGAGGATGGTATGTTTTTCGCGTAGGACGATGGCGAAAAGTTGCAGGTGATATGATTCCGAACAATTCCTCAGAGCACTCCCTGTGATACAACCGATAGAGGATGCAGAGTGAAGCTACATCTCGGCGTAATTCCAAGGGGTCCAAGCTGTTTGAAACACTATGGCAGTCAACAACTCGAGCGGCCCTTCGTTGGATACGATCCAGAGGGAGCAGTTGGTATTTTGGCGCCCCTGCCCAGAGATGAGAACAATATTCCATATGAGGCCGAACCTGCGCCTTGTAGAGTTGTAGGCGTTGGTCCGGACTGAAGTACTGTCTCGCTCTGTTAAGAACACCAAGCTTCTTCGAGGCTAACTTGGCCTTACCCTCTAGATGATATCGGAACTGGACTTCGCTCGATATGTTGACGCCAAGTATCTCAATGCTAGGGGAGATGGTTAAAGATGTGCCCTCGAAACGAGGATATACGACCATTGGTGACTTTTTAGTGGTAAACGCGCAGACTTGTGTCTTGGCGGGGTTGAATTGCACTAAGTTACGTCTACCCCATTCAGAGACTTTCTCCAATGAATTCTCTATTTTAGACACAAGTTCGTTTCGACTCTCAATGACATTTAGCCGAGAAATATTGGGGGAGCCGGTATATACAGCATCACCTGTACTATCATCCGCATAGCAATTAATGCCGTTGGTCTGTAACATATCATTGATATGCAGTATGAATAGGGTAGGCGATAGCACACAGCCCTGAGGGACACCAGCATCAACAGACTGAGTTTCAGAGCATTCGCCGTCAACTATGACCTTTATGCTTCTATCTGCTAAGAAACTAGTGACCCAGTTACATAATTTCTCGGGCAGCCCGTATGATGGAAGCTTTGATAGCAGCGCTTTATGCCAAACCCGATCAAAGGCATTCGCAATGTCCTAACTAACAGCCAATGCCTCTCCCTTCGACTCAATTGCCTGAGCCCAACGATGAGTTAGGTACGCCAAGAGATCACCAGCCGAGCGACCCTTACGGAACCCGTATTGTTTGTCGCTTAGTAATCCCTGGCCGTCCAAGTATCGAAGAAGCTGGCTATTGATAATGGATTCCATTATCTTCGAGAAGAGAGAGGTTATAGCGATTGCTCTGTAGTTGGAAGGATTTGAGCGATCACCTTTTTTGGGGATCGGGTGCACCAAGGCTGTCTTCCAAGAAGCCGGGACGATGCCAGAAGAGTAGGAGAACCGAAAAAGATGCGTCAAGACCGGAGCCAACTCTGGAGCACACTTTTTCAACACAATAGGAGGGATTCCGTCAGGCCCACTCGACTTTTGGATATCAAGGGAACGGAGGGCTTTTCGCACTGAGCGCTGATGAAACCGTATATCTCGTGCTCCGATGCTCGTGCATCGCGGTATGGTCGGCGGTTTCTGCCCCCCGTCATCCAGGGTCGAGTTTGACGCAAAGAGCTTGCCCAGAAGATCAGCTTTGTCCTTTGCGTCCTGGGCCAACGATCCATTTCCTACGTGTAGGGATGGTAGGGTTGGCTTGCAGAAATTTCCTTCAATAGCTTTGGCCAGAGACCAGAATGCACGGGTTCCCGAGGGGAGGCGCTCAAGTATCTTACCAATTCTATTGACGTCCTGTTTCTTTGCCCGAGTGATCTCTTTCTTGAGGGACCTAGAGGCAAGGTTGTACTCCTTTTTATATGTGCTGGTATTTAAATCCCGAGCAGACACTGCATTGGCCCAGGATTGGTAAGCCTCCTGCTTCCGGCGAGAAGGTTTTTAGGGGGATGAACCAAACCAGGGACGAAATCTGCCGCTAGTTGGCACTACAGAGGACAGAATGAAAAGTTCCATTCCTTGCATCACCACATCGGCAACAGAGTTGGCAGTGTTGTCGGGATCATCTGGCGAGAAGCACACGTTCCCCCAAGGATAGGATGCAAAAAACGACCGCATCCCATCCCAGTCTGCTGACTTGTAGTGCCACACACGACGGTATTTAACAGCACGCTGTCGAAACCCAGTGTTCAGTTCTGTCCCCAAACTTCCTGTATATTTTGAGTAATTTTGAAAATGTTTTGTTTCATAATGACGTTTAATGTTATATTCCTTGAGAACGGCTATGCTTTCATTGCAAATCAAACATAGCGCCTTGTTACTGGACTCCATTACGAAATACTGAATGTTCCACTGATCTTTGAATTTTCCGCATTCACTATCAATTTTTCGCTTCTTTTCCATAGTACTAAATCACACACAAACAATTCAAATCAAAATACTGTTACAAAGATGTCTTAAACTTAAACACGCACAAACACGTTTTAAGGAGGTACGCACTATTTTATTTCACAACAGTGTCATAGGAGCTGACTTGTGGTTGCGCCACTAGCCTTCTTATATATTCCAATTACTGCCATCTAGAAGTGAGTGGAAGACACCAGAACTTTCTCGAACCAACGAGATTATTCTGTACGTGCTATTAGCGCCATCTGTTAGCGATAGAAGGTACTACCTATATCCGCTTGTGTCCACCAGATGTCGTGTCACGTTACTCCTCATGGCTCGTACTCTACGACTAATCTAGAAGTTACAGTTAATGACAGGAAAATTAATAATATGCAGTGTTGCCGTTTTGCGGCCTTTTTTAAACGTTGCGTACTTTTTCGGACTTTTTTTTCATCAGTGGACTAATTCACTTTTTACCACCGGTAACAATGATAATATGGTTTTGGCCCTAGGAACTTACAGGAGTAATCAGTATGGCCCTAAGGCTGGAAAGTTTGGAGACCCCTGGTCTATAGGATTATCATATTGTGTGACATCAGGTGTGTGTCAGATGTCAATCGGTGAAGTGTCAGGCCCGCTATACTTCTTGCAGACTGGATGGTCAGTATGGCCCTATAGGCGTATAGGGCCATACTGACCATCCAGCCTGCAAGCCCAAGGTCGCGGATTTTTTGGCAAAAATGTTATACGATTGAAACTAATGACGGCTATTAATACCGGTGCTGGATTTGCTGGATGGGCCATGAGTATGGCGCATAAGGGGCCATACTGACCACCCAGCCTGCAAGCCTAAGGCCGCGGACTTGTATTCAAAAATTATTAATTATTGACACTATTGATACTAACGACGAGTATTAGTACCGGTGCTGGATTTGCTGGATGGGCCTTGAGTATGACCCTTTAGACACTGAAACTCTAGAACCCCGAAACGTTCAAACGGCTTTCATCAAACCTTGTGTTTGATGCAACCGTTTGACGTCAGTTTGATCAGTGTGTCAAACGGCACTTTATTCTTCTATTTTTTATTTATTTATATATGGCATCGGCTTATAACCATTTGCCAGTGTCAAGTTAAAAAGGCGGGAAATAGTACTTTCATTTCAATTTTCAACACCGTATTCCTATATTGTCAAGTCTAAAGTCTAGTCAAAGTCCAAATATATAGTCAGTACAGTCTGTGAGTCATGTCAGTCGATTCAGTAAAGTAGTAGAAGCTTTACTGAAAGTTCCTGGGGAGTTTTGGCGGGACACACAAAATAGCACGTTTTTAGAAGTTGTACCACTTGCCCACACTTGTGCACGATAACGAATGTTTAATGGTTAATATTCTACCAATATACATTAAGAACCAAAATAACATAAATTTATGAAGTTTTACAAATTCCACAACATCACCCATTGAACTCCCCGGCAAAACTCCCACTGTATTCTTCCAATTTCCTGTAGTTGCCAAAACGGCACTGACGTTTGATGAAATTACATAATTTTGTTTTGTTTGACAGTGAAGTGACAGTGAAACTGAACAGTTACGTTTGGCAAACCGATCAAACCGACGTCAAATGGTTGCATCAAAGACGTAAGGTTTTATTCAAACCTTTTGATCGTCTCGGGGGCCCTTTAGGTAGGTACATGCGTAGTTTTTTGTTTTAATTATCTATAAGGAAAAGAAGATGGAGTTGAGCTGTCACTGAGCAAACAATGTCAATTTGACGTTTCAAGCAGTTCTTTTCGGTGTCAAGCAAAATGGCGGATCAGGTGTGTAGTAATAGTTCTTCTTAAAAATATAACTTTTCCCATTGTTTTTACATATTTACTATACTAAGAGAACCAATTATTCAAGTATTTATATATAGAATTAACGTATCTTGAAGAAACTGCGTTAATAATGTTATTTACTTTGAATTTTACAACACTTTGTTCCACGTGGGTATACGCTATCGAAGGCACATTATTATTAAAAATAATTTATTTATGTAGTATTTTTCAAAGCCATAAATAAGTTCTGTATTAAATTCTGTACTTATATTAAAAATAAATTCTCTTAAACAATATGAGACTCAACTTTAGCATTTTTAGGTTAGTTTTGGGTTCTTACCAAAATGCAGTTTCTTCACTTTTTTCTTTGTTCCTATTATATTTAGAATGGTGAAACTTCTGACTTCCCATCTATATTTCTAAGCTTAGGCATAAACACAAATTTTTAATTTCTCAATTAATTGCAGGCGACTTGGATGAAACCTTATTTATTATTTGATTAAATTCACTCTTAATTTTTATACAGTTTGTAACATCAATAGCTATGCTTATTGCTTACTGTTTATTTTTGCAAAATAATTATTAATTGAATATTGTCAACTAATGTGCAACTGAATTGCAGACGGAACGTTCATTCCAAAAGCAACCTACTGTGTTTTTGAACCGTAAGAAGGGAATCGGTGTTAAAAGGAGCCGCAAACCACTGAGATACCACAAAGATGTGGGACTCGGTTTCAAAACACCGAGAGAGGTAACGCATGCTGTGTGATAATAATATTTTCTTTCTTTTTTTTTCGTAGACAGAGAAAGCGTTTCAAAAACAGGCAACGGTTTTCCTCAACCGTAAAGGTGGCCTGAAGAGGAAGGATATGCGCCACCATAAAAATGTCGGTCTAGGTTTCAAGACACCACGTGAGGTCTGATCAGAATTTTATATTTGGGCTTTCAGGTGGTGGGCTTTCACGTTGCTAACAATGGGTCAAGAATGGTTAACTTAACATATTAATAAAATCAAAAATGTTTATCTTGTGTTGCATGTTACAGAATAAGCATTATAGCCTGGGTTCTACTAAATATGTTTAAAACCAGACATACATAAGTGTACCATTCTTTTCAAAATGGCGCATTCCATGTCCGCTCAAAATTGTATTTCATGTGATTAAAAGTAAAAAGAGGTTCATAATTTTGTATATGATTGTCAAAACAGGTAAGTTTTGCATGTCAATTTATGATGTTCTGTTCCCAAATGGCATTAGCCTTCTGTTTTAATGCAGCTCTCAGAACTTTAAAACAGAAGTGCCTATGCCCGGCAGACAGATTGGGTAAAAACTTGCAATTTTGGGTATTTATATTTTATGCCAGTTAATGCCCAACCACTGGGCATAAATAAAATTGACACTGTATTTGAATAATTTGAGTTAGAAAAAGCTAAAAAACAGTTGAGAAACCATTGTTATCGATCGCTGGCTCAGAACATGCCTGGTTAATATATTTTGAGGTAAAAAGGTTAAGTAGGAAAACTTAAGGAGAAAAAACTTACTCTGAATAATTATTATTAGCCTTTATTAAAATTATTTTTAAAAATCGTGTTAAAGTAACATTTATATTTATTTATGGAGATTATTATTATCCCCATGCATGCACTGCTTTATGTAATGTAATACTTATTTTACATAGACCCATATATTATTATAGGCGGAGGCATGTTGAGGTTAAAAGTGTACACACTTAATCTGACCTACGTTTGGAATTGTTTGGGCCCCATCTGTAATCTTGACATTTGCTTTCCGCTGTTATATTCAGTCCTCTTATATTAATTGACAAAATCTTCTGAAATCAAGACGGACATAGTGTAACTTTTTCTTGTATGAAGATGTTTTCTGTCTAATGTTTTAATAATATACGCTGTACTTTTTGTTATTATGAGATCAATAATACAAAATTATAATTTTTTTAAAATAATAGGTAAAACGTTGAAGTAAATAGTATAATTGGTGTACCTCATAAAACAAAAAAAAATGAAATAATCTGGAATTATTAAAAAATATTTTGTAGCAAAAAAATAACTTAAGATCAAATTATTCAGTTTACTTTCTAACACATAAATACCCTTGGGCAGGAATTTATCGGGCACTTATGGGCAATCAGCCCGAAACGCCTGGGTGTTTACCCATCTCTAGAGATTACAAATCAATTCTTTTAATTATGATGAAACTCACACGACGGTCTTCTGATTACAAAATGATGAAGACGTGTTCTAAACCCAAATTCTGATTTCTATACATCATATTTCAATAAGTTATTGATTACTGTATAGACTACCCAATTAATGAGTTGTCTATTACGTTTCAGGCAATTGAAGGCACTTACATCGACAAGAAGTGCCCGTTCACAGGCAATGTTTCCATTCGTGGACGTATCCTGACTGGTGTTGTGCAGAAAATGAAGATGCAGCGCACCATTGTTATCAGACGTGATTACCTGCACTACCTACCCAAATACAACAGATTCGAGAAGCGTCACAGGAATATGTCTGTCCATTTATCACCTTGCTTTAGGTATGTATTTCTTCATTTTAAAATGTTAAATGTAACCTTATCTTGCTCCTACTTTATTTTTGTTTTATGAACTTTTAATGATAAAAGCAGACAAAACAAATGTAATGGGAAAAATTTAAGATGTTTTATAAAGTAATTCACATTAGCTTTCAAAATGTTTTCAAATGATGAAACTCACACGACGGTCTTCTGAAGACTAATTGACGATAAGAGTGTACTTAACCCAATATCTGATCAACTTTTGCTAATATTAAATTATAGTGTCATAACAATTATTAGACTAATAAATTAAAATTGAATTTTTCAGGGACGTGGAAGCAGGAGATATCGTCACCATTGGTGAATGCAGACCTCTATCCAAGACAGTCCGTTTCAATGTATTAAAGGTTTCAAAGGGCAAAGGATCCAAAAAATCCTTCAAAAAATTCTAATAAAATTACTTATTAAGTATGAATAGTTTTATTACAGCCCTTGTCTACATAGGTAGGTAGTATGATTTATTCTTATTTACTGGCCACTAAAATAAAATTTCTATTTTATTTTAGTGGTAACTTCATTTTGCTTTCATTTAGTTTTGAGTTACTAGAGACAATACTAATTTTTTTACTCTATTAGATAATTATTAAAAACAAAATCAATATAAATAGTTCAAGCTATTTGGGTGCGCGGCGCTGCTACCGTGCGTAAGTAATATGCTAGATGACAAATTTTTTTTATTGCTTAAATGAATAGTACTCTTAAATATGAGTAACTTCTCAGAAGAAACAGTATCAAAATTCAATAGTTTCAAAGGTACAGCGATTTGTATACAAAATCTCGTGAAAACGCTCCACACTGTAATACCTAGCTGTGACGTCACGCTTAGGTTAAAGTTTATGAAGGATACATACTGCCGCATGAACATATTTGTTAATATTTCCGATATTTGTGCGTTTTCGTAAGTTCATACCTACTTACCAAAATGAATGTTTATTGTATATAATGATGTAGGTTTTGTTTACTAAATTAGCAAAAAAAAAGAACCTTTGTTGTCCTTTTTAGATGCATCTAATTACTTAACTACACAAAATATTTTTATTTACCAAGTAGTAATGCCTCAACATTTCTGAATATATTAATAAAACTACATATCTTAGATGTAGTCATCATTCCTATTATACAGTTTTGTGCGAGTAACGCGACCCACTACCAGTCCATGAGTGGGTGTGGTAACAGGTGTGCAAGGTAACTACCTAACATTTAGGCCTTATTAAATTGAACAAAACTCAAATAGTACACTGCACGTAATGATGATAAGTAGTAGGTTAATGTGGTTAAAAAAACGAACATTGGCAAAATATTTTATTCATAATATAACATGTATAATCTAGAATAACTATTGAAATCATATGACACCAAAGTTGATTAAAGAATGGAAATAATATTCTATCAGATTATATAATTTTTCTTTTAGATTTTATTATATAAAATTCTCGGGTCTATAGACTTGTACATAAGGAATAAGGACAGGCTATTGTAATAAAGCCCTATAGCCTTGAAAAATCAAAAAATAATCAGTTGTCTGTAAAGTCGGTTTACTGACGATAGTTGAAACTTGAACGTGACAACGTCATAAGAAATGAGTCGTTTAGCGAGGTAACGCATGAGTCATGTTTTTTCGTGCGTGCAGCCTAGCCGGCTCCATCGAATTATAAAGACGTTATCACGTCAAAAAAAATTACGCCATTTGTTGAGCATCGATCGGGCTACGATATAAGCGATCGAACTAATACTTGTAATGGCTTTCTGTTACCTGTGCTAAAAGGCTTCCCTTTTGAAATTATTATGAAATAGCCAAAGATGTTTATATGCCAGCGATTAAATAAAAAAGAGGGAAATACCTTATAGAAGTATCGTTACCAAGAGCATAAAGGGTATAATAAAGGTAATAGAAGTGCAGTACGACTACATCCTAGACCTTTCAGCAATCGTCGTAAAAATGTCGTTTTTCATACGTTGTCTGTCATTTCCATAGAAAAGCGAAGAATGCCGAGTGCCATCAGCAACATGGTTTTACTTTCTAGTTACTAATCTGAGGTTTTACTGTACAAAGTTGAGAATAGGCAGGTAGGTTCTATCGGCCTCAGAATTAAGACGAATTAGTCTCGACTATAAATTGATATCAAACATCGGTAAATAATAAAGCAGATGATACCGAATCCGATACATACAAAAATATGTCAGAGTAGGTACGTAAAAAGTACTTAATCTATCTTTAATAATAATAGTTAAATAAACAATTTTCATGATGTTTTATTATTGATATGATATTGATATTATGATTTAAATGAACTTAACATATTTAAAATATTTTCGTACTGTAATATACAATGTAGTTAGTAGTTATTATTGCAGAATCACAAAAAATCTAATTCAAATATCATTGAAACAATTGATTTTGCGATGCGCCACTTACTGACGATCTATACCAATAAGGCTGCCAGCAGACGGTCTGCATCGCAGTAACCGCGCGCAGTCGATATATTCAACTGCATGCAGTTCTACGTTCGACTTCGTTCAGTCATGATATCAACTTCACACGATCGGCTGCAGTCGTGTGTGAAGTCTATATTAACTGCATACAGTCGCGACTCCCAACTGCCGGTGCCGTAATAGAAGTAACGTCTGTGCTTCGATATCCGATATTATCAGTCCCTAGATGGCGCTTTATCTTCCTAACTTTAAATAGTATGTAGATATGTAAAATAAAATATAAATTGGCTGCTTTCAAGCTATGCAAATAAAATATTTTTATAGGCATGTTAAAATTATATTTTATTACTGTTAGGAAATAAAAACATAAAAATAGAAATGGTGTGCATCGAATAATTAATTAAATAAACAAATATTTACAACTTAACTCTGCAGACAGTTTTTCACTATAGTAATAACTTTGCTTTTATAGTACTTTAATGTTCAAGGTGTTTGACTTATGGCGGTTAAAATATTATGTAATATAAGTACTTTCAGACCACTAATCTAACCTAACCTACAAGTAAACAGGCTATTTAAAAAGTCGTAGATCCGTGCCTGGTAATAGTTTTCAATAACATTTGGATCCAATGTGATGGATCAATTTCAATAAAATTTACTAAAACAAAAATAATAATATACCAATATATTTCGTAACTAAAATTCTACATATCAGTCTTCCATCACCACATACTTGTTCCCCTAGTTTCCGCTCCATTCGGCCGATCTGCACATATCAGCGAGTAGCTCGTCAAATTCCAGCAGCGAACTCTCATGGAGCTCTAGATCCTTCGATAACTCAGCATCGGTCATTGCAGTTTTGTCAGAACTATTCTTGTTGAGGTCGTTTGTCAATTTCAAGTGCGGAGCATTGAAGAAGTCTTTGTAGAACTCGGCCAATTCCCGTATCGGGTGATTGTCAGCGAAAGGAAAATGGAGCAATTTCAAAGGCGGTTCATTCTCGCTACGAAATCCCGAGAACTTTTTCGGAGGCATCTCCAGTTGCGTTGGGCTCTTTGATATTATTTCGTTATCAAGGTCTTGGGTACTTTTAAAATCAACTGTCTTATTTTCTGAAACGTTAGTTTTTGGACGTATCTTCAAAGCGGGCATCGGGAATATTTGAAAGAATTCATTGATAGCTTTCTGTAGAGCAATTTCATCGACGAAAGCCGCTAATCGCAATGGTTTGTTCAAGTCAAGAGTTACTGGGGTTTTGGAGTCTCTTTCTTTGTTCTGTTTTGAGTCGAAAATGACATGCTTTGGGCTTAGTTCAAAATGATCACTTTTATACAATAACAGCGATCTTTGTTTCTCCGATTTGTTGGGAGAAATAGAAAAATTTGTTCTATATGATACAGTAAAACAGAATCCACCGATGGGTGTTTTGAGTAGGCCAGCTTGAATTTTCTTTACAGACTTTTCTTCGCCTAAGGAATTCAATTTAGGTTCACCATTGTAAACTCTGTAGAATATTGTAAAGTTTTCCGTTCTCTGTTTTCTAGATAAATGATATGCGGGCGTGATTCTCGTTATCGTGATCAAGGATTTCAAGAGTATACCCATTCTAAAGTATACCGTGTTCATTGCCTTCAATGAGGTGTCGAATAATGCTTCATCTAAGTGTAGAGTCCAGAGTTCTAAGACCATCTCATCGCCATCTTCGGTCTGAACGGATATTTCGACGTGGAGTTGGTTTCTTAATGTTTCCATGATCCTGTCTGACGGTAGAGCACCTTTCGTGGCTTGGTTCACTTCCGGCGAGTCCGGTATCTGTAAGTTAAACCAGTCGGTGTCCGATGCATTGTGTTTTTGTTTCGTGTTCGGCTCTATTTTAACTCCTTTCCTGGACTCGACGATTACTTGGATGCCTTTGTAGGCGAGAAACTTGGCGAATTTCGTGAATTCATTCTTATCTCCCGTGTTGGAAAATGCAGCGTCCGGCGCCATGGTTTATGGTTTATATATTACAAACAAAATCAACGTCTTATCTAACTACTAAGGTATTTTATTCTTCTTCAGCGATGCAGTTTTCGACGAGGTTTCTTAAATTGGGATTCTCCATAGCAGCAGCAATTCTCTCTTTGTCGTTGATTTGTTTGTTAACTGAAATAAAATTATTATTATTAATATTCGCTGCCAGTGAAGTTAAGACTAATATTAGGTACTAGTTACACTAGCTAGTGCCCGCAACTTCGTCTGAACTAATGGGAAACGGAAATCTATTCACTTTAAACGGAACTCTAAGATAAGAATAGCCTGAGTTACTCCTTATATCAGTCATCTGCCAAAATAGGCCCAGCCGTTATAGAGATTAGCCAAAACAAACAGACAGACTGAGCGACAGACAAAAAATTTAAAACTTGATTTTTGGTGTAGGTACTAGGTACGGCATATTATTACATGAATTTAGTGCACAGATGTTAATTTGAAATTATTATATTATTAATTAAATATCATAAACCTAAAATATAAACAAATTGATGAAAATTGTCGTATTCTTTAGCTCTATTCTAGATTGTTTTCTTGTTTTACTTAAATGGATTTCCATTAGCGAGGAACAGAATACATAGCGAGGTATTTAAATATGTAATAATATGGCGGGTTAGTAATTTACTAACTATTTACTTGTGCAGAGCTTTATAACGAGTTTATTGTCTATTGCCACAGTATAAGAATAAAAAGTAGTTCATCTTCATCGTGCCGCGATCGGTTTGAATATGTGCATGCGCGCCGGGCGCCTATCCGCACGCACGCACACATACCTCGTATCAAGAATGATATGGCGCTCTCAGTGCGGGCTGTGCCGTGACCAACCTACGTGCCGTGGACACATGCATTGAAGTACGACCGTTCACGTTCGCCTGAATTAGTTTATCACTAATTTTCATCATGATTTTGAACAGAAGCTAAAAATATTGTAGTGGTTTAGTGAATAACTAAACGCTTTTTACTAAATGAATACGTTTACATAAGGATGAGAATTTACTTAACTTCATCTTCTAACCATAAAACGTTTCGAATATGCAGAAACGACGGGAATTTTTTCAATATATTTTTTTTATTTTTATGAAATGTAATTTTATAATCTAAAAATTTCAAAAGTCTTATTTGTAAGTAATTTATGAATTGGTAAAACATTATATAAAAAAAAACCAAGTGCTGAAATTGTTTCAGTATCTTAGAACTAAGAATATGAAGTAACGACTGACAGCCCTTGCGCCAACGCGAGAGTAGGCAAATAACTCGCCAGTCGGCCTTAGATGTCCTACTGTTCTCTGTTTACGTGCTACTACTGCGCCGCCTCGGGTCAAAGACCGGAATGCGGAAACTAAGTGACATTTTGAATAAACAAATATACTTACTATATATTTGTTAATTATATATTAAATACGAAGGTAATTAGTTACGAGTTAGTAAGTTGTATTACAATATAAACTATAGGTCTTTCTTTTTTTACAACGACCATAACAGCAAGTGGAAGAGGCGTGCAGTGCTACCCCGGTCATTAAACATATTATGCTATACCAAGCTTATGAACAAATAAGATTTAACAAAGATCATTATCTAAACACAGTATACAATCACAAAAACAAATGCATCTAGGTACAATCTTTCCCTACCCTCAGTATTTTTTCTGGGGGTCTAAAAAGGTCACTTTTGGTGTTTCATATAATTTTTCATATATTTTTTTCCATACACAAATCGTGAAAAATAAAAATCTACATACACACTGCTACATGATTCATCTGATTTGATGATATTAGAAAATATAAATTTTGACAGTTTTCAATAGAAATGCGTAAAATGGCGAACATAAAATATAATATGAATCATAATATTATGAAACACCTAAAGTGGCCTTTTTAGACCCCCTCTGCTCGTTGATATAATATATTATGTACAAAAAGTGACCTATAGATGATTTTTTTTTAAATGACGACCTCTCGTGATTAGCGCGTCGGCGCTTAAGTCGGATATCGCGGGTTCGATTTCCGTCGAAGGGACAAATAGTTTTTCTGTGTTCCTGGGTCTTGGATGTGTCTTAAATATATGTATTGTATAATAAAAATTATCGTTGTCTGGTACCTGTGATAAGTTCTTCAGATACTTAGTACTGGACCAGATTGAGTGTGAAAGCGTCAATAGATATTATATTATAATTTGTATTTAACGACAATCTTCTATTCAATTTGTGGTGTCTACAACAGTGTCATATTAATTTAAAGTGTGATGAAACCGCTATCATTACTACACGTGCATTTGTGTAACACAGTAGAGGAAAACAATAAATGACCCTAATATTCATAGGTCAGATTGATAATAATAGAATATCATTATAGTCCATTGAAATGTTACATTTTTTATGCCTTACCTTGCGTTTTTTAGAGGACGCTATTTTATTTTTTGATGTGTAGGGGGGGTCAGTGTAAAGCTAAAACCAAGTTTGTGGGGTCACCACCCTTGTCCCACGGCCGCCATCTTGAAAATAGGGGTTGAAATGGTTTTTACGATATATCTCTTAAACTATTTATCTGATAAAAAAGATTTTGTTGCAAATTAAATTCTCTACAACTTTGGTGCAGTAACTTTTTGTCGTAGAACTATAAATAAAAAAGTTATAAGCGAAAATGTTCAGAAATTCGAGAAAAAAATATATATTTTTCGATATAACTTTTTTTTATCATTTTACGAAAAATGATATCAGACCGCTTTTGTAGATCGTTTTTTGAGGAACAACTTTTTTATGCACCATTTTTTCATTAAGTCAATAGCTAAGGTTTTGCAGCGCTCCGAAGTGAGTACTATTTTTCAGTACTCTTAACTATACATATAATAAACGTGTGTACTAATAATGTGTCATTTCTTTAACATTAACTTCAGTGAAAACTATTTTTTTGATTAGCATTTAGACTTTTTAAGCGTGCTTTTTCTATTATTCCATCATGAGTGATTGTTTTATTTGTAAAAAACCTTTAGGTGAAAATAAAATAAGAACTGTGAAGGCAAAAGGTGTAAAAACTTTACTAGACCGAGCTGTAGCAAAAAATGATGAGGTTAATGAACAATTTTTACGAACTGTTTCGGAAGTTACTGTACATATTGCGTGTTATTGTTATTACGTGGACAATCGAACCAATAATGTTGTTCGTCGTCGCAGCAGCAGCTCCCGTAGTTTATCGTCAGTTTCAGAAGCTCCAGAGCCAGACTTTGATTTTGTGAACAATTGCTTCATCTGTGCCAAAGCGGTTCAGGATCCAAGTAATTCGCTTACAAGCCGACAACCGCGGGTTTGTATTGTACGTAATGAGAGTACAAAAACAAGTATTATGGACCTTATAAACAGACGTTCCGATGACGTTGCAATGGACATTGCTAATCGCATAGCTAATATTAGCTTAGTGGAAGTTGGTAGTAGCAAAATATCATAACAACTGCAGCAAGCAATTGTATTCCAAAAAATGGTCGGTCACAAATAAAAAGGATGAACGTAAAAATAATACTGACGCAGCAATGGCGGATGTTTTTTTCTTACTTGCATGAAAATAGTGAAGAGTGTCAATTCTTCATGACGGATTTAATGAAATCGATTACAGGAGAGTACATTCCCCAGAAGCGTACAATCATTGAACAATTGAGAGCAAAGTACAAACACGAAATTGTATTTTTTAACGAATCCGGTCATATGTATAGTCTGTTTTAAAGGGTTCATTTATAAAATTATATCAAACAAATAGTAAGAGATGCAGCTGCTATTATTTTGGAAGATATTCGTTCACAGTATTACGAGACAGACAGACGAGACCTTCTGATAGTGTCTTCTGAAGGATGTTAATACTCTAATTCCCGAAACTTTATCAGTTTTATTAAAAGGAATTATTTGCCAATCAAAACGCATGTCACTAAATGCAGCGGAAAGAAAGTGCGCATCAATTGCTCACTCTATCATTGCAGCAACTCGACCTGCTTCATTTATTTCTCCTCTGCTACTTGGAGTTGGATCTTTCTTGTATAAATAGTATGGCTCCAGTAATCTTATTGATGTTCTTTCGTCGTTAGGATTCTCCGCATCTTATAATGACATTTTATTATTCGAAGATTCTTGTGCTTTTCGTCCGGCGCGTAATATCTTACCTCGTGCTTTTTTTCAGTTTGTTTTTGACAATGCTAATTTTAATAGCAATACGATTGATGGTAAAAATACTTTCCATGCGATAGGTGGTATTCAATGCGTTACACCTTACGACAGTATCAAAACTGATACCAGTTTAGCACGAGTATCCAAAAGAATGAAGAATTTCACTCTTTCACAGCTTTAGGCTATTTTACTATTAGACGAACGGATAAATTTTAAAGTGGGCTTATGTCGGATCAAACTATTGAGAAGACTCTTATGAGAATGTTTAAATCATCTGGAGGATTAACGCACGGCCGTCGTATTACTGAGAGTACGCTGGCATCGTGGACCCTTGGAATGATACGTCTACAAGATGTTTGTGAGCAAATAACAGAATACTGCAACCTTTCAATGGATACTTCAGAACAATATATTGATTACCGAGATTCACGCATACAACGTGACAACGAAGATCTTGAAAAAATCGATAATTGGTTCGCAACTCATGTCTTTACCCTAGATCGCTCTGAATTAATTTGCATTGCTAACGGTATAGTTGCTTCAAAGAATATTAATTGTCAACGGTACTTTGAGATTTCGAAGAGAGAATGAGAGATTTGATTACTATATTAGTAATAGGACCTGATTTTCAACGGCTATCATTTCAGCGTAAAAATAAGGTTCTTCCTGAAACGTGAACGTGAACGTTTTTTTTATCTCTTTATACGGTGGTAATAAAGATGATAATTCTCTTGACAGCCTAAGATACAAACAATTCCCCAAGGCAGTGACAAAAAGTACATTTAACTTACCTTCACTTCCTCCAACACAAGACACAGCTCGCTTTCATATTTTCCGAGTCTACCATCAGGTCCAGTTGTGGCTTGGTAATTATAATGATCCTGAAGACTGGGGCTGGAAAAAAAGTTGAAAATTATCGATGCCAGTGCAGAGCTCTAAACCTCCAGCACCCCCTGAGCTTCTAAAATTGATCTTTTGTAAATGCAAAGGAAACTGTGGAGCGATGTGTGGATGTCGAAAAGCAGGGCTGAAATGTTCTACAGTGTGCTTCCATTGTTCTGGAGAGACTTGCAGCAACGTAATGGAGCTCTCAGAATTAATAAATGAAAATGACTTTGATGATGAACCGCCGACTCAATGATCGCCAGCGCGAAGTACGCGTCGAGACGTGCCTTGCACTGTTCAACAGACACACAAATGAAGGAATTTTAAGCCGCATTGTTACCTGCGATGAAAAATGGATTCTGTTTGATAACCGCAAGCGCTCAGCAAGTTGGTTGGATCCTGGTTCAGCACCTAAACAATACCCTAAACAAAATCTTACCCCTAGCAAAGTGATGGTCAATGTTTGGTGGTCTAGCGCCGGTGTGATTTATCACAGCTTCTTACCAAACGGGGTGAGCATTACTGCAGATGTGAACTGTGAAGAACTGAACACAATGATGGAGAAGCTGGCACATCTCCAACCAGCATTGGTCAATCGCTCGTCTCCGCTGCTCCTGCACGACAACGCGCGACCTCATACTGTACAGCAGACGGTCTCCAAGTTGCAAGAACTGGGGTTGGAAGCTCTCCGTCATCCGCCCTACTCATCAGACCTTGCGCCTACAGACTACTACTTTTTCCAGAATTTGGATAACTTCTTGGCGGGAAATAAATTCAATACCCGAGAGGCAGTACAAAATGCCTTTGAAGAATTTGTTGCCTCCCGTCCAGCTGATTTCTTTAAGAAGGGAATCAATAAACTGCCACTGCGTTCGCAAAGATGCATTGATTGGATGGGTGATTGCTTCGATTAATACAAATAAAAATACATGAAAACAATTTGTTTAAATTTTTTCATACAAAACGGCAATTTCATAGATAAAGACCTAATATTATAAAAAAATAACTATAAACAACTTTCAACAGACAAAATAAGTAATTAAAAATAAAAAGAACTATCACCAAACTATTAAAATATACTATCCTCCTAACAGGGTTTGGTTGGTTATTCAAGTTGACTGCTTCAATCGCAAGTTACGGTGTCCAACAAGGTGTAAGTAGGATCCGCTGGTTACTGAGCTAGGGCCGTTCCATTCCATTAACTGCTCCAACTGCGTACATTGATGTTATGGTGTCTAACACATTGGTCCAAAACATCATCCAGTGTGTATTTGGGGTGTAAGTAGGAAACACAGTTTACTCAACTTGGGCCATACTAGGCCATTCACTGCCCCAAAGCAATTCATTTGGGGTCCAGGCATTGGCATATCTTGAGAGTTAGTTGTAGAATTTTCTGTGGTGTTCCAAACGCAATTGTAACGCAATAACAATTATAACGCAATAACAATTATAACGCAATAAATATTATGAAATAATTTTAGGATTTCGAGACATATTGTTGTTGCTTTGACGTTCCGTTGACATTTTTCAAGATTAAAAATAACTGTAAAAATATATTCAATATATATGAAACAGAAGTAGATTTTTTTGTTTGTTTTGCATAACTTTCATGTATGGTACATAAATATAATAATGTTATGATTATGCATTACAATAACATACTGAGCGTAAGTGTTTATCATAAATACAGATAACACTGTACATTCTTTACTTTATTGTATATCTAGTGTTATGTATTATACTGAATAACACTTAAGTTTTAAGATTGCAAAATTGTTTGTTTTATTTTGCAACTTAGTGATATGAAAATGAAAGAAAAAAATATTTTTTTTTTCATTCATTCATCAATTTCATAAGGGCCTCAGGGGGGAAAGGATTTAGAAAATCTCTATATGCCTTTTTGTTGGGGAGTGAAACCAACTCATCAATAAATAATGTACAATTTGACTTACCTGTATCTTATCTTTCAAACTTTTATAATGTACTCATAATATAATGTGTCTAGATCTATCCATTTTAAATGTTATAATTATTAATTATATAGTAGTACATTCTTGTGTATTAACAAGTTTAATACAAATATATTATTTTAACTGTCCAGATTACTAGTCTATAAAAAATATTCTTCTTTACATTAATCTAAATATAACAAATAAAATTGAAATGTCTGTTTGTAATTTTAAATTAACAGCTTTTCACTTAATGCAAACGAAAGTATATACGGTACCTACAGTAAAAAAACAATTATTAAAATTTTTGTCTGTCTGTTTGTTCCAGCTAATCTCTGAAACGGCTGGACCGATTTTCAGGGGACTTTCACTGGCAGATAGCTGATGTTATAAGGAGTAACTTAGGATACGACGAACTTCGAAAACCATCGAAGTGGGCACGGGTCAGCTAGTTATGAAGTTATTCACTAGGATGTTTTATTAATAAACTTTGCAGTTATAGTAAAAGACACATCACATACATCTATCAGTTATCATAATATTTTGGTTGTGAATTCATTGCCCGATCACCATTCATTGTTTACTAAGATATATTTTTATAATCTTCCTTTACATTTGTTTTGCAGAAAAACAGCTGTCTACTACTATAGTTATGTCCTCAAGGAGCAGTACGGTGACATGACCTTTCATTATAAATTGATAAAGGGATAACTATCTCATGTTATGATAACGTTAAAAATAACTTGACATGGAATATAACTTAAAAATTTCATATATATTTAAATTTTTTTGCAATTTAAGCACAACTAGACAGACTAGTAATCTAATTTTAATTTCATAAAATTGTGATTTGAATAGTGAGTACAATTATGTACATATATAAAAAAATAAAACCTTATTAACCTTAAGTTTGTAGGGATGGATGTATGCATGTTTGTTACTCCTTCGCACAAAAACTACAAAACTGATTTTGATGAACTTTGGTCTGGTAGTAGTTTAAGATCTGGATTAACACATATCCTATTTTTATCCTGAGAAAGTACCTACAGTGTTCCTGTGGGATACTGTATTAACGCAGACGGAGCTGCGGGAAAAAGCTAGTACTAAAATATTTTATTACTCTTAGCAATTAATTTAAAACAAAGTTTGCAGCAAAAATTTTAAATTTTTAAGGTTCTAAGGAAATAATTAAAAATAAATTCAATTTCGTAACAAACTAAAGTTCGGGAATGCTACATGTATAAAGAACAGAAAACAAAAACAAGATTAATCTTACTCTCATCTTCAGTGGTATGAGCCCCTTTCTTTATAAAAATGTCCAGTTTCACAGGATGGTGTAGTGATCTCTGTATCTTTATCCTGATGCAGAGCCCGATGAGAGTGGCAAGGGAGCAGTGCGGGACCGTAGGATTGTATTCAACGCGAAGCACTGGGACGTTGTCCGCAGTAGGGTCCTTCACAAAAATTCCTTCCTCGTAAATCACCTTCAAGTCCTCTAACGTGCTCGGCTTTTCGGGATCTCGAATGGTCCGCAAAAAGTCTAGAACACCACAACACTAATTAGACTCACAAACTGTCTTGGATCCAAACCACAAGAAATAGCTGCTCAAAACAAACCATAAATTGTTTCTTTCAAGTCATTATCATCTTTGTACCCGAGCTCCTGTAGAGATGCACTTTTGTCCATGTAAGCTGGTTTCGGAATCTCCTCTTGCGGCTTATCAGTTTGCCTAAATGAAAGTTTCGAGAAAAACGATATCATATCGTTTTGTAAAAACAAAAACTGACACTTCTTACGACACGCAAATTCAGTCGGACATGTTGGAAAATATATTTTTTTTACATATTAAAATAACAATGATCAGTTGATTAATATCTATAGGTACCTAATTACTTATAATATTTACTAACTATAAAAGCATAAAAAGAAAATAAATTTTAAAAAACTTAAAAATCTGCAAAAATAAGAAATCTCGCAGGTCCCAGGTTTCCAAGAAATCTCCACACTTCCACGCAGAGTACTTAGAAGACTTAGAGTTTCCTCGTTGGATGGCAATGCTAAAGGGCCATACTGACCATCCAGCTTGCAAGCCCAAGGTCGCGGACTTCTAGGCAAAATTTAAAAAAGATTGTCACTATTAACGGCTATGGAGTTCTATGGGTGATGTTGTGGTTTTTGTATTTCCTCATAAATTTGTGTTATTGAAGTGAAATAATATCTATAACGACGTATGAGAGAAAAACATCCTCATAAGTTTGTGTTATTGAAGTGAAATAATATCTATAACGACGTATGAGAGAAAAACAAGTGTAAAGTTTTTCTGTTACGCGCCATCTTTATTTCTAAGTCACATTTTTCAGTTACGCGCCTTATATAATGTAGTGAAATACTACATTAACGACGTAAGACTCGTATGGGAGAAATTTTATAGAAAAATCGTCACGATTTTCGGTTACGCGCCATGTTGTTTTTTCATGTTTTTTCTTTCGTCGTGTAATACAAAAAAGGATTGTGTGGTTTTATGAAACAACGGCAAAAGTGAAACTTATAACAAAATAGCGTGAAGCACTGGCACAAACGAGTATTAGTCTATACACTACACGGTCAGCTGATGCAACTATAGGCGCCGCCATATTGGCCTCGGCTGCTCTGACGAGCGCCTTTCACTTTATCCCTACTCCGCGGCCGACCGTCAAGCGACATGCAACACACAGACGAAAAAGTTTGAGACGATGTAATAAAAGTTTCACTTTAATAAGTTATAAGTAATTTAGAATTCTCATGTCAGATACATTTGAGCAATTGGTCTCGGGTTCGAATCTCGGTCAGATAAAATATTTTAATTGACAAAAATTTATAGTCAAAACTAGACTTTAGACTTGACGATTTAGGAATAGGGTGTTGAAAATTGAAACGAAAGTTCTATTTCCCGCCTTTTTAACTTGACACTGACAAATAGTTATAAGCCGATGCCATATAAAAAAAAAAAGATGACGGCAGTTGCTTAGTGTAGAATATCACATTTTTTATTTTAAATTTTAAAATTGTTGATTAAAAATACATAAATCTAAAATAAATAAGTAAATAGATTTACTTGATAAAACATTATATGCAAATAAAAAATATTGCCCATCTCTTTCTCGCAAAACGATTCACTACGTCACAAGTTGCAATCGCCATACATTTTGTAATGACAAATGTATGGCGATTGGCGGGTAGCAACTCGTGACGTCACAGGCCGAGATATCGCTCTCTTTCATATTGTAAATTAAAATTGTTTGTATCATATATATTTTTTAAGTTATACGAATATAGGTTCTAGTTTGTTTATTATCATGTTGTCAAACATAGAATAGACCAAAATTTTTTTTTATCAACATGCCTAATGCCTAAACCTACTGCTTAGTTGAATGGGCCGTGAGTATGGCGCTTTACTCTTTGAGCCAGATTGTAGGTGCGGACTGTCGCGTCTGCGCTGCGCCGGCTAGGACTCTGGGGTCTCGGACGGCCTCTTCGAGTTTATTCGAAATTTATCTAAATAGTTTGTGCGCACCCAGTTTCTGTGTGTTTATTAATTGATTAAAATATGTACAGCCACATAAAATGTGTGTCTAAAAAGAAGCAGAAGGAAAATATAACGTCAACTGTCAAGTTCACAAAATAAACTTTGAAGCTTTCAGTGATTACAAAAATCACATTAAATTCTTACTTATACATAATTGTTGTTAAATAAATTATAATTATTGTGCATGTTCTACAAAGTGTATTTATTATATTTTCATATAATGATACTTTTCTGATTGTTTTATATTATAACCTATAATTTAGTATCATTATAATGTTTTCAATTTGCCGACAAACGCACCCGGCTACGGGGATAGAACACTCTGTTAGTTGCTGTTTCTTTAATAATGATGATACATGTTTGGTCACTGCCGGTGCCAATATAATAAAAGTATTCAGACTTGTCCCTGAAGGCCACACCAAAGAGGTTAATGCCGGTATGTATTCTGTTAATGCTTCTGACGAATTTGTGTAGAATGAGCCTATTTATGTCTTAGTAGAATAGAAATAGACTTGGCAATTTGTCCATGTTTTGGCACAATTGGTTAAATCTCATTAAGAATCCTATAAATTTCGAAATATTCAACTAGATTTTAGCATAATTTCAAGTTGTAACAAAATTAAAACTAGAGTTTTATATGTGTTAAAATAATTGTATTTTCATTTACTTCCAGCTGGTCAACCAATTCCACCGAAGATGAAATTAGAATGCCTAGCATCTTACACACTGTGGGGCAATGTCATGTCCATAGCTGCAGTGAAATGTCCTAGTGCTGGCAGGGATCTGCTCTTGTTGTCCTTCAGGGAGGCCAAGATGTCTGTAGTACAGTATGATCCACAAACAAACAATTTGGTCACATTGAGCATGCATTATTTTGAAGAAGATGATATGAAGGTAATTTAGTATCTTTGATTTTTTGATTATTTACTAACTTTGAAAATACGGTATTTTATAATCCTATATTACAAGTGACATACAACTATAAAATTGTTTGCATAATTCCCCTGCACAACTATTTAATTTTATGAAGTATACTGACATTATTTGCACACTTAATATTATAGTAAAAATATTTTTCATGTATATTCTATTTAAGGGTGGTTGGACAACACATCCACACATTCCTTGGATCCGAGTTGATCCAGAGTTTAGGTGTGCTGTTATGCTGCTGTATGGAAAGAAATTGGCCGTCCTTCCATTTAGAAAAGACCTAACCTCTGATGATGGTGATCCCCTAGAAGCAAAACCTCTTTCTGACAACAAGAAAATTGTAAGTTTTTTTTTGTATTTTAGTAGACAATTAAAATCATTGTGTATAAAGTAATATAGGTAAATGGAATAATTACATTCTCATTTTATTCTGCTCATTATATCTTTAACTCGATATCCTCCGCAACTTCATTCATGTAAAATAAATTCAACAAGAACCGTACATTTTGCTTGTGTTTAATAAAAAGTAGGTTATGTGTTAATCCAGAGCTTGAACTACTACCATACGAAAAATCCGTTCTGCAGTTTTTGGGTGAAAGAGTAACAATCATCCATCATCCATCCAAGCACCCTCACAAACTTGCACATTTATAATAGTAGTGGGATAATAATCGTAACTAGGTGTTGCCCGCAACTCGCATGAATGTGGGTTATGGCAGTTGGATAAAAAATAAAAAGACAATGTTAATTATGAAACCGTACATACATAGTTACATTATGTTGCAGTTGGGACTAGGGTACTAGTAGTAGTAGACTAGGTACAGCGTTTTTACATTAGGCGATACAGATTTTTTACTGCTGTTCCGGATTCCGGAGCACGAAATATAGTCCCAACTTTACACTTGTCTTTGTCATGTTTCATATTAAAATATATCTCTGTTTCTCTCTAATATAATGTGAAAACGCTTGTCGGGACTGGGACTCGGGGCAAAGTACCTACTCAGCGGCCAACAATGCGCGCGAGTTTTGTTGCAGAGTTATAATTAATGTTTTAATGTTTTAAGACATTTATTTCTCACAAGAACTTACAATTCACTTTACATGAGAAAACATATAGAATAAGTTACACAATATAAAGACTCAGAACATACAGTGACATGTCATAGATCAAATTCACTTCACAAATAATAGTCAGTCTTAACATTCAGTATCAAATATAATGAGGGTAGTTAGTAAAAACATAGTCCGTAAACACAGAATAATATCGTAGATATACTCATATCACATAACTGGATGTGGCTGACTCACTTTTGGGTTTTGTAATATTTAGAGATAAATTTTATTGAATATAATAAGTTGATATTCTGTTTACGGAAATGTATAATTTACGTTAATTTTACGAGTAACGAAATAGTACCTAGTTAATCTTATTTTGATATAAATATAATATAAAGTGTCATTTTATTCATTAGAATAAGACTAAGTAAAGATATTATATAGGCTTGTAGAGGCCTGCAGGGGAGTTGTATGTTATATAGTAATAATATGAAGTTTATAACATGACAATTTAAAATAATATTATCATCATCAGCTCGATTCTTGTTTTTATATAATTTTAATTAAGTTTTAAATTTTGTATATGCTCTTTAATAAATTTTTTAAATTTCGACATTGTTTTGACTTCTTTAATGTTTTTTGGAAGACGATTAAATGTCTGTACTCCCCAAAGAGTAAATTTTTTTTACCGTAATTTGTTCTCGGTAAATTAAGTACGATGTCGTTCGAATTTATTAATTTTATTTTTTGTATTTGGTATTTTTAGTTAATTCATTTTCGGAATGAATATCTTTGTTAATAATTTTTCTTATTAGTATACTAGTATAATAGGTATATGTTTGTAGAATAGTAATTTTTTTAGTTTTTGTATAAACTTTGTTGCTTGGAGTTAGGTAATCATAATTAAACAGTATTTTAAGTAATTTATTTTGAGCTGTTTGTATAGTTTGTAAATTTGACTTAGCTGCAGTGCCCCAAACTTCGATTAAAAAATCAATATGTGGCTTTACTAATGAGTTGTATATAGTATGACGTACTCTAATAGGTAAAAATTGAGCAACGCCGTATAATAGTCCTATAAGAGATACAATTTTGGATTTAACTTTTTCTATATGTGGCCTCCAGGTTAAATGTTTATCTAAGATCAACCCCAAGTATTTTTCATTGTCTATTCTTTTGATTATTTGATTGTCAATTGTTAGTGGTTCGAAATCATGGATTTTTTTATTTTTAGCAGTAAATATAATGTAGTTAGTTTTGCTTGTGTTGATTGTCAATAAATTTGAACGAAACCACATATTTAATAAATTTAAATCATGTTGTGCATCAGAAATGACACTTCGTATCGTTTGACCAAAATAAAATAAACAGGTATCATCTGCGTAAAGTCTAGCATCTCCCTTAAGCCCTAGATGTAGACTATTTACGTAAATGAGGAACAATAAGGGGCCTAAAATTGATCCTTGAGGGACACCACACGTGATAAGTCTAAGACTACTTTCACATTCATCAATTTTTACGATATGGTAGCGATTTTCAAGGTAAGACTTAAACATATTGTACGAAATATCAGTAAATCCAATGCTTTTCAATTTGTCCAAAAGTATTTCGTGGCTGACTGTATCGAAAGCTTTTTTCAAGTCTATAAATATACCTAAAACTATTTGTTTTTTGTCTATATTATTTTTAATTTTTGTAACAAGATCTATAGTAGCAGATAAACAGTTAGAGTGGGGCCTAAAACCGTATTGTTTTTTTATATAAAATTTTATTTATATTTTAATAGTTTTCTAAGCGATTATACAACACTTTTTCTAAAATTTTAGACAAAACTGGGAGTACAGATATGGGTCGATAGTTCCCCGGATCAAGTCTATTACCACTTTTGTAGATAGGGGTGACTTTTGCTATTTTGAGGCTATCAGGAAAAATGCCATCCTGTAAACATTTGTTAATACATTTAGTTAAGTCATCAAGAAAAATAGGCTTTAAAGATTTGATAGATTTAGTAGTTATATTGTCTATTTCTTTACTAGTATTAGATTTTAAGTTGTCAATTATTCTAGATATTTCTTCTGCAGTAACTGGATTAAAATGAAATTTTCGGGTTGTTTCAGTAGTGGGATCAAATTTTTTTGTTGTGTAGACTTTGTTCTTATGAAACTGTTTAGGAATTTTATTTGCAAGAGTTGAGCCAATGGTCGAAAAATAGTTATTAAAGGAGGGACATATTAGCGTTTTATCGGTAATGATATTATTCTGTATTTGTAAATTAGACGGACTCACAGTAATTTTATTTTTGTTGTGGCACAGGCTGTAGATAAGACTCCACATTTTCGCAGGTTTATCTTTACATTTCAAGAACAAGTTATCGTAATATGAGGATTTCGCCTTTTTAATGGTAATGGTAACTGCATTTCTTTTTTTAATAAAGTCTTCTCTAATTTTCTTGTCTTTCGGATTAGTTTTAAGCTTTCGCCACAAATAGTTCCTTTCATTAATCTCTTTTATTATATACTTGTTTATCCACTCTTGTTTCGGCGCATTTACTATCTTTGCCTTACTAATTTTCCTGAGATTTATTGCGGCTGCTATACTGTGCTCTAGTTTACTGAATTCTATGTAGGTACAGTTTTTCATACTCTCTTCCATTATTTTATACAGTTTTTCATTATCAATAGCTTGGTAATTAATTTTTTTAGTTGTTTATGTTGAAATCTTTCTCATTTCAAAATAAATGTGCTTATGATCAGACATTGCTGTTTCAACTATAGCAACATGACAGGTATTATCTCTTATGTTTGTACACACATGATCAAGTATGGTTTTTGTGGTATTAGTCTCTCGCGTGCAGAACTCTGGGTCAATTTTATTTATGATTTCATATCCATTTTCCGTTAGTGTGTCAATATAGTTGGTAGTTTGATTATTTTTGGTAAGTAGATCGATTTTAAAATCGCCAACTATTAACGATCTTTTTTTATTTAAATACGTGGAAAGACTCAAAATAAAGTTTTTTATGTTAGACTTTGTTGTACGATGTATGGCACCTATGTTAATATTTTATTGATCCAAGTGTATCCAGAGGAAGTGGTTGTCATCCAAGCAGAGCTCTTCTTTCGGACTGTCTTAAATTATTCTGTACGTAAATAGAGACCCCACCTCCTCTTGAAGTTTTTCGAAAGTTGTAATAGTGTGTATATCCAGATAATTGAAGATTTTCAGCTTCCGTCTCTGACTTGATCCACGTTTCCGTTAAAACAATAATATGCACAAAATAAGGAAGCGAGTGCAATATACATTTTAGTTCGTCGAATTTACCAGGTCTCACAATACTGCGCACATTAGAGTAGAATAATCTTAAGGAATGTTTATTACCTTCAATTTCGTAGTACTTTTGTGGCAATTTGGTGGGAAATACGTCTGTTATAGTTATTTGCTGTTTTATTTATATTTTGAGTATATTCTGCTCTTGATACTATTAGTTTTTTGTTTTTACTGATTCTTTTATTACCTTTGGGGTACCTTTAATATATTGAACACGTAGATTTGTTTCGCCATTTTCTATGCGTTTGTTTAGTTCTTCATTGGCTTTTATGAAATATGACTGTTGGAGTGGATTTGATCGGCGTAAATTTTGTAAGTTTGATTTTTATCAAGAAAAGATTTCTTGTTTCGTAAAATCCTTTTAACTTTAGTTTCTGATTCGAGATATACTTTTAATGCGCGATTTTTTTCAGGATTATATCTTCCCAAGCGAACTGCTTTTAGTGGCTGAGAACAGTCGTCTACAATGCTGGTTAATATTTTATAAGCTTCATTTTTATCATACGCATTTCTTTCATTTTTATTCTTTAGATTTAATTCCGGAATTCCGCTTATAATGATATTTTTAATTCGTAGGTTTCGGTCAACAACTTCGCCTAAAAGGTCCTCACATATTTTAGGATTAGACTCAGTACGCTTAGAACTTACTGACTTCAACTCAATTTCCAAAGAGGTGACACGATTCTTAATTTTTTTATTTGTTTCTATTATATTTTCCACTTCTGATTTCGTATTATTTTGCTCCTTAGATAAATTACTAATTGATTGTCTCATGTCATTTAGTTGGTCTTTAATGGAGTTCATATCCTGGCTTATTTGGGTAATATGATCAGTTTGTGTTTTGTTAGAAACAATTAAAGATGTCATTTCAGTTATTTGTGATATTTGTTTTTTTATTTCAGATATATCCGATATTTGTTTTCGTATTTCCGATAGTTCAGACACTTGATTACGTATGTCCGACAGTTCCAGTCTTATACATTAACCGTCATCAGGTAGTTTTCTTTTGTTACGAAAGGTGTTTGCTGAGTGTTCTAAAGTTTCTGAACTAGTTTTATTAATTGATGTAAGTTCAGGGTGGGAACCGCTACGCCCGTAACCGAGGCCACTTCCAGTAGGCGAACGAAGTAAGTTCATGTTGTTTGTGCGACTGCCGATTGAAAAAAATATGAGCCGTCTCTTTTATTCGATGTGGTGTAGAGCGGTAACTGCAATGCAAGTTATCAGTGCGAGTTAGTTGTCCGTTACCATATGTCAGAAAACACAATTTTTGCTAAAATCACTTTAAGACTTAAGTCAACATAAATATGATAGATTTTTGAAAAGTGACAATTAAACACAGTTAAATAATATTCTTAGACACGTCCACTCCGTATGCTGTGTGCGCACGCATAATTAGGTAAAATTATTATGATTTCTCCTTAGATGTTGATTGAAATCTAGTGATGTTAAGGGCAATTTTGTTCACCATTATTTAAATTATGAATTTAAAGAATTTAAACTTGGATAAAATATAACATAATATTTATTTGGATAAGGATAAATATAATATGAAGGTGATAAAACACCTTTGCAGATATAATTAATTATTATATTTTTTAAGATTATTAATAAAAAAGTTGTGAAATGTTTACCTATGTTTAAAAGTTTTAAACATAAGTGTTTAGGTATAAAGATAGAAATGTTTCAAATTATTAAAATACCGCAAATAAACACTGGTCATTACAGAACCAAAATAATATCATGTCAAATAATTGTACCTACACTTTATATAACACTAATATTTATAGCATAATATTTGAATAAAATTCCAGAATGTTGGGAATCTATTTTTTATGTATGGCAACATTAATTCGTCCTCTACACGCGCACGCCATGCAGAGAAATTACAAATTTACAAAAATATAGGAATGGTACGCTAGTCGGCTACCTATAATATACCTATATTATAAAAGCTGCTGTAAAATCATATGTTGTTTAGCTCCACCCATTAAGGTTATGACGTGCTTCAAACATAGTCCTAGAGATGGCGTTTTCATTTTAAAATAGATGACTAATTTTGTAGATTTGATACACTCAGAGTCATCTAACGGTCAGCGAGAGAATTAAAAAAATATGTACGTTTTAAAGTATGAGCATTGTCACTCTATTGTATAATTTCTCCATGGTATTACTCTAAATGGTATTTATGCCCAGTGAAATAGTATGCCAAGGAACAATAGGCTACTTGACCTTGTTTTTATTTATATCCTTTAAACCTAAAAACCTATAAAAAATATATTTTAAAAATACACTTTTAAAAACCGCTAAAAACACTATTCGCCATGTTGGTTGATAAATTATCTGTGCTGTGACGTCATACTAGTACTATTTGTAATCTGTGCTATAGTCCGTAGTAGTAAAATGGCGGTGTTACGTTCCGCTTGACGTTTTGACATAAATAATTTTTTAAGATGTCATGAACTATTTATTTACAGAAACGTTCCGTTTCACTACTACATATGTGTTTAGTGTGTTTGTGTTGTCACATCCTTGCCGGAAGTTACTTCGAGGTGTTTTCATCAGTAGAAGATAAAAAAACAAAAATACATATTTTTAAATCAACTTTATCAATGTTAAGTTTTTAATTTATGATATCGCTTGAATACGTTTTACTAAGCCAAGTACTAAAGGAAATACTACTTCAATGTATGAAATTAAATATGAGTCAAGTAGCCTATTATGTCAAAAATTATAATGGCAAAAATGTATGTCTTACCAGTTATGCCAAATCAAATTGGGACAAAACACATAAGTCTATTTATATTTATACCTGGTGACCTTGTATGCCTAGAAACAATTATGCCAAATATTATTGACAAAAAATATGCCATATTAAATTAGGGCAAAAAACCAAACAAGGAATAACTATCATAAGAAATACATAATAAAAATTTTCAAGGTTAAAATATTAAATAAGAAGTAAAATATAGGTAAGTAAAAAGAAGTTTACGTGAAAATGTGTTAGTAAAAATTGTTAAAAAAGTATTACTTGGGTCAGCCCACACCGAGACGCGACGTGGCGCCGACTGCGCAGCGCGGTGCAGCTCGAAATCGAACTCCTGCATCTTCATGTGTAGTGAATAAAGTTAAATTTTGAATCGCTATTTTAATACTTCTGCGCCGCGTCCCGTTTTGGTATAAATTGACGCTTATTATTATAATTTGGAATCTTTAATTTACAGCAACCGCAACAACAAATAACAAGATCACCTACACTAGCGTCATATGTGATCATTTTGAAGGAGCTAGATGAGAAGATAGACAACATACTAGATATTCAATTTTTGTATGGATATTATGAACCAACATTATTATTGCTGTATGAGCCAGTGAGAACATTTGCTGGGTAAGTGTTAAAAACTTTTACAGTAACAAGCCAAAATGTTTTAAACTGTTTACTTAATAAAAATTAAGTGGTATACCTATTAAGAAGAAATAATTATTAACTTACACAACACTTCTTGCAAATATAGATTAGATCACGACATAGGCTACGTTTTACCGTGGCATACATCTAGTAAGTAGATTATAATTCCCTAAAAATATATATTTTCAGTCGCACAGCGGTACGTAGCGACACGTGCGCGATGGCGGGCGTTAGTCTGAATATGAGCGCGCGCGTGCACCCCGTCATCTGGTCCACTGGGGGCCTGCCGTTTGACTGCCTACAGGCAGTGCCTATAGAGAAACCGTTAGGTAAGCAAAGAGTGTTACTAACAAAATCGGAAGAGTTTACACAGTTAAGTCGTGGCATGTCCGACACAACCTAATTTAACGCGGCTGCAGCTGCACTCTAAACCTTACTATTATTTTAAAACAATTTGTAGAAAGATTTTGAATTTATAATATTGTTTTCTTACTTATGTACTGGGTGGTTTTTTATTCCGTTTCGAGAGAAACAGATCATGTTTTGTATGAAACACTAGAATGTATATAATATGCAAAAGCATTTGTGTCGAAGATCAAGTATATACGAGGGCGGGTCAATAAGTCCGTGACTTTTGGAATAAAACACAGATTTTTTGATAAATAAATCATTTTATTTTTCAACGTAGTCCCCCTTGAGCTCTATACACTTTGTCCAACGCTTCTCCAATTTTTTTATCCCTTCCAAAAAATATGATTTGTCGAGGTCCTCAAAATAGGCCTTTGTTTGCGAGATGACTTCATCATTGGAGTCAAATCTTTTTCCACCGAGCCATTTTTTCAGGTTTGGGAACAAGGAGTAGTCACTCGGAGCCAAATCTTGAGAATAGGGTGGATGTGGGAGCAATTCATAGCCCAATTCATGGATTTTTGCCATGGCAACTGCACATGTGTGCACCCTTGCATTGTCTTAGTGAAAAAGAACTTTTTTATGGGCCAAATGAGGTCGGTTTTTTTTCAAATCCTCATTGAAGCGGTCCAATAAGTTGGCATAATATTCCCCATTAATTGTTCTTCCCTTTTGAAGATAGTCAATGTGGATTATCCAACGTGCATCCGAAAAAACAGTCGCCATAACTTTATTGGCTGACAAACCCACCTTGGCCTTCTTTGGCGCCGATTCACCCTTAGAAACACACTGTTTTGACTGTTGTTTGGTCTCTGGTGTATTGTGATGGATCCATGTTTCGTCCACGGTTAAAAAACTCCTCCATATTGTGATTAAACAACGCCAAACCTTACTGTGAAGTTGTTACACAATTGCGTTTGTTGTCGACTGTGAGCAAACGCGGCACCCATCTTGCGGAAAGCTTTCTCATGCCCAAGTGATCATTCAAAATTGAAACCACTGAGCCATGCGAGATGCCTATGGCTTTCACAATCTCTTGCACTTTCAATCTTCGGTCGGCCAACACCATATCGTGAATTTTTTCGATTGTTTCGGGTGTAGAGACCTCAACTGGGCGTCCAGGACGTTCGGCATCTTCAGTGCTTGTAAGGCCACAACGAAATTCAGTAAACCACTTTTTTACCATTGAAATCGATGGTGCAGAGTCCCCATAGTATTTATCAAGCTTAGCCTTGGTCTCGGTAATGGTTTTTTTTCGCAAAAAATAATGCTTAATAAGCACACGAAATTCACTTTTTTCCATTGTTTCCTTAAGTTACTGGATAGTCTGATAAAGATAGCTGTAAAACACAAACTAACTGACGCAGCAAGTTCAAATTTTGATAGGAGTCAACTGACAGATGTCTGTTGACAGGAGTAGTGTTGCTTTTTCAGTAAGGAGGTTAGAAATTCAAAAAGTCACGGACTTATTGACCCGCCTTAGTATTTCAAAGTTGAAAAATCTTAAAAATTTCATGAATTTAGGTCGGGTGCGGGGACCTTCGCCTCACGCGCCGCGCGCCTTAGTATGCTCCAATAATGCGTATAAGGGTCAATATTTTGTAATTTCAATATTTTTACCATTTTTTAAAATACTTTTGTTAATATATAAATTAGTAAATAATGATTTTAAATTAGTAGTGCGATGTCGTGAAACAATTTTTCGCCAAGAAAAAGAAAAGAAAATTAGAAAAAATAAAGCTAAGAATTCCATAGTACTCTATTTCATGTACCTATTACTCCCTGTTGCATGTTTGTCATGAAACGCAATAAAAAATCATCCAATTATAAATTCGTGAAATAGTAGGAGCGTGTGAATGTGTTGTTACTGTTTAATGTAAATATTGTACAGATTTAAACGAAAATTGGTGCCTAAAATTTTCTAGCCATAATTTAGTATGTAAGATTTCCTGATTATAGAGTATAGACAATAGACATATTTCCTTTCGTAGAAGTTATAGAAATTTTAATGAAGAGTGAAACATTTTAGGTGGTTGCTTGATTTTGGCTGTGAATTCTCTCATATACCTCAACCAGTCGGTGCCTCCGTACGGAGTGTCTCTCAACAGTATCGCCTCGCACACCACCAACTTTCCATTACGTAAGTTATTTCTTGTTCTAGTAACATTAAATTACTTTGTCTTAGCACAGAAGAACACACTGCCTAATACGTAGACGGAATTTCGTTTGATTTAAAATAAAAACTGTTTTACCTTAATCAATAGGCTACTTGACTCATATTTAATTTCATACATTGAAGGAGTATTTCCTTTAGTACATGGTTTAGGAAAACGTATTCTAGCGATATCATAAATTAAAAACTTAAGATTGATAAATAAAGTTGATTTAAAAATATGTATTTTTTGTTTTTTAATTTCTACTGATGAAAACACCTCGAAGTAACTTCCGGCAAAGATTGACGATACAAACACACTAAACACATATGTAGTAGTGAAACGGATCGTTTCTGTAAATAAAAAGTTCATGACGTCTTAAAAAGTTATTTATGCCAAAACGTCAAACGGAACGTTACACCGCCATTTTACTACTACGGACTATAGCACATATTACAAATAGTACTAGTATGACGTCACAACACAGATAATCTATCAACCAACGTGGCGAATAGTGTTTTCGGTGGTTTTTAAAAGTGTACTTATTAAAAAAAAAATTTTAGGCTATTAGGTTTCAAAATAATGTTATATTTTTTTGTATAATGAAACAATTATGAAGGGTTTAGGACATAAATAAAAACAAGGTAAAGTAGCCTATTTGACCAACCAGCTGACGCACTCTTTAAGAAACCATTCGAACAAACTTTCGGCCAATCACTCCAACCATCCAATAAGCATACAGATGATTGTACAATGTACCTACACGAACGTGAAACGTTTTCAAACGATTTGCGTGTGCTTTTGTTTGCGTGTAGATGGTGCGATGATGGGGGCAAAAACCAGTTAGATCTATAATCTACCACTAGTATAATACGAAATCACTATTTATATTATTTATGTAGGTGTACAAGAGGGCGCGTGTATAACGCTGGACGGCGCGCAGGTGGCGCCATTAGGGGAAACTCGGTTGGCGCTGGCGTTGCGTGGCGGTCAGTTATATGTGCTGACGTTACTGGCTGACTCCGTGCGGTCAGTCAGAAGTTTCCACCTGGATCGCGCCGCTGCGTCCGTGTTGACGTCTTGTGTAAGTAATCTATGTATGGGGTGTCCCAAAACACGTGTACAGCTGCGTGTCAAACTAGCCTAAGGCTAGATTTTAACGCTAGGCAAGCAGATTGGCAAGCAAACAAATCCTTTTGTCCTCCAGTGCCTACCCATGCCTCCAAACCCCCGTGGATCTCTGCTTGTCTAGCGTGTATGAGGGTCATCTAAAGTTTCAAATGGCAAGCAAGTAATCACACGATAGTTTATTATCCCTTATAAAGATATTTTATCTCGAGGAATGGTATGGTTGTTATGGGATAAATAATGAGGATCAATCACTTGATAGCAAATCTGATTTTTACTAAGTACATCGTATGTGTATTAATTTACTGAGCATTTTTTAAACATTTAGATTGACGCGATAAAAAATTAAAAACAAAAAATATTTCCCACTTCTTTCTCGCAAAACGATTTGTTACGTCACAAGATGCTACCGCCATACATTTTGTAATGACAAATGTGTGGCGGTTGCAAATCATGACGTCACAGGTCGATATATGGCTCTCTTCCATATTGTAAATTTAAACGGTTTGTATCTTCGTTATTTTTTAAGGTATACGAAAATGGGTTCTAGATTGTTTAGTAACATGTTCTCTAACATCGAATAGACGAAATTTTATTTTTAGGCAACATGCCTATTGCTGTATCTTCGTAATTTTTGGTCCGATTTAAATAATTTCTTTACAGTATTTACTGTTTTTTTTTTCGCCATAAGTCTGCATACCCCACAAAAATCATGACTGATCCTCATTAATTTATAAAATATATAATGTTTTTAGATGTGTGTACTAGAAGAAGATTTCCTGTTTTTGGGCTCGAGACTCGGTAACTCTTTGCTCCTGCGTGTGACGGAGCGCGAGAATAGAATGCTGTTTTCTGTGGACAAACCTTTAGAAGCCACCATTGATCTCACTGTTTCTGAAGCAGGTATATTATCATCATGTTTAAGTTACTAAATATAAAAGTAGAATACTAGAAATAATAAATATAATTAAAAAAATTCAATATACAAAGCTGGTTTATTATTGTATTAATAATACGTGAAGCAAAACTTTCAGTGCTGTTTTACGCGAATTGTGCAACCGGAGCTTTAAATATATTACAATAAACTTTAAATTCCGGTAAATTCAAGTATATGTGGAGGAAGGTGTGCAGAAAGCTAATATTTTTTAAATTAATGCTTAGAAATACATAAAATTAGAAAAAATAACAACAACAGTAGAGGTAATGTACCTCAGATTATTAACACACACTACCTCAGACTATTAACACACACCACCGTGCGTTTGGTTGATATAATTTTGTTACACGTTGGCGTTTGTCAATCTGTCACAAGATTTACATCATTTCTATCTAAGAGGCAAAAGAACCCATAAAAAGTTTGAACTTAAAAGTTATATGAAATATTATGGGCGAATTTCGACCTCTATTAAGTATATAAAAATCCCCAAAATACTGAAAAAAAAATAGTTCTTAGATTATATATTATGTATTATTTATATTATATATATATTTTTTAAGAACTGTTAAATTAATCCTGTTTTTTTTTCTAGAACAACAAGCGGCTGCAAACAACGAGGCGCCACCGACAAATACTACACAGACTAACCAAACGTTAGAGCCGGCTAAGCGACGGCGCTTAGACACCATAAGCGACTGCGTGGCGACCAACGTTATTGAAATAAGCGACAAAGACGAGTTGGAAGTGTACGGATCTGATATACGGACGTCTACACAGCTGACCAGTTATGTGTTTGAGGTAGAAAAGCCTATGTCCTTTCCCGTGGTCTATTCTATGTGTCAAATTTCATCAAATCGGTCCAGTAGTTTCTCAGCCTTTTCAATGCAAACAAACAAATATTTCTTCTTTATTAAATATTAGTTTAGATAACTCCTATGGTCATTCAAGGATGACCTTTATAAGTCGAAGGTCACCAAACCAATAAAAGTTTAAACAGAATGAAGAGTTTTGCAAACTTTGGATAAAATATATAAACCAATTTAGCTATTCACTCGATAATTTTTTAACTTAAATTAATTTCTACAAAAGTTCATTGTTTAATAAAGTTTCGAGTGTAATAGTGACATGTTTGTTTGTAGGTGTGCGATTCACTACTCAACATCTGCCCGATCGGCGCGGTGTCCATGGGCGAGGTGCAACTGCTAGCCGAGGGGGAGAACGCAGTGGAGACCGGGGAGAGTCGCACCGCCGCGCTCGAGCTGGTCGCGTGCAGCGGGCGCGGCAAGAACGGCGCGCTCACCGTGTTACAGCGGTCCGTGCGTCCGCAGCTGCTCACGTCCTTCGAGTTGCCAGGTGAGAAAATATTTTCGTATAGTTCTACACGCGTAGCATGACTACCATAAAATGGGTTTTGTCTTGTGAAAACTAGAAAAGATGACAGATTATAAAAGACAAAATGACAGATTTTCTTTGTTAAAATATCATACGGCGTTGTTTTGCCATATATATATATATATATATAGATATTGGCTATTATTGGCGTCCGATACCGACTCGATTTTATGTATTGGGAGTTGTCAGGAAAAAAAATCTGCAATACTAGCAGGCATGCCAAGTGCGTGGCAGGTGCAAAATATATTTTTACCATCTGCGTAACTCGCTACCCTTTTCTTTCTATACAAAAATTATATAAGTAACTATTCATATTCATTTTATTCCGTAGGCTGTATCGACATGTGGTCCGTGATCGGCGACCCGGGCGAGGTGGTGCGGGACGCGCATAAGGACATGGAGGGCACGCACGCGTACCTGCTGCTCACACAGGCCGACGCCACTATGGTAGAGTACCACCATAGATTAAAAAAGTGGAATAGATAAACCCACATAGGTAGCTTTCGATTTGATTGCACACTATGAGCATACGGTGTGTCCACGATTGTGTGGAAAAATTGTGGGCCATTGAAGGGAGGGACGTATCGATTTGGATAGTTCTATGAACTATTGCATTTAAACGTGTATCTTCTTGTGTACCGAATATAGTTCAATTTTGAATCAATATTTTAAAGGTGACAAATTGTTATGTTTAAAGGCCCTAGGATGCAGTTATAGTACGATTTATCTTATTTGTTACTTCGACGTTTTGTGCTTAGTAGAAAGTGACAAAATATACTTTAAACCAGACTTAAGACTTTACACAGATATTGCAAATCACTAAAGATTCATCTTAGGCTGGGACTATAATATGATGAAAATAGAAAACACAAGTGTCGAGTCAAACGTCAGTGTCATAATATACGACAGCTTGACTATTCGATTTTCAACTGTATTGTTATTAGCGCAGAGTTCTATTTTCAGTTCTCTAAATTTTCCCAAGCCAGCTGGATTCCGGATCATATAGTCCCAGCCTAGAACTTAATAATCAAAGCCTTCTTGCAGGTGTTGCAAACCGGGCAGGAGATCAACGAGGTGGACAACTCTGGGTTCAGCACGAGTGCGCCCACCGTGTTCGCGGGCAACCTCGGCAACAACAAGTACATGGTGCAGGTCACCACTGGCTCGATACGGCTTGTCAGAAGTACGCAACGTCTTGAAAAACTTAACAATGTATTATGATTGTGTTGTATACGGCTCGTCAGTAGGTTGTAACCTTTTATTATTGAACGGTCTAGAACGGTCAGAGGCTCGTAACCTTTTCTGTTGTATACAATTAGTGAATTCACTTAAATGTTATTACTCAGCGAAATAGAACGCAGGCCATATAGTCCCATATGATCCGGCGGGTCCGAGTAAATTCAGTCCTGAAAGTAGAACTCTGTGCTAATACAGTAGAGTTGAAAATTGAAGTGTCGAGCTGTCATATATGACATTGACATTTGACTCGACACTTAAGTGTTCGATTTTCAGCTTTGATCTATTAGCGCAGAGTTCTAATGTGACTGATCTGAATTGTCCCCGGCCTTACGGATTCCGGACAATATAGTCTAAATCACGCCGGTTTTCTGTTCTCGTCGGTTGTCTTACATATTTTGTAAACAATTTTTTGTATTCCAGGCGGTGTTATGCTGCAGTCCATAGCGTTAGAATGGACGGCGCGCAGTGCGAGCGTCGCGGACCCGTACCTGTGCGTGCTGTCGACGTGCGGCCGTGCGTTGGTGCTTGCACTACGGGAGTTGCGGCCTCGAGATCCCACGGTATAGCACCCCTGAAACTGAGTTGCTAGACAAGTGTTGCCATGCTGCTGAGACGACACAAATAAATTCATATATTATAAGCGCTACAGTAGGCGGCGCGCAAGCGCAACACTTAGACATACCCATGAAATACACTTTTATGCACAAAGTATTACGAAATTTGGTAAATGATGAAAAAATCTTAATAAAAATGAAGGAAAACGCCACTGCTAAATGCTATTAAGCACTTTTTTATGAATCACAAAAACCAAAACTAGCAATAATTCTATACTTCATTCTAGTTTATCTATGACTGATAGAGATATTAAAATCGGTACAGTTTAGGCACAATGGTGGAACGTACATACATACATAAATACATACATGCCAAAATCGCCGTAGTCGGGTAAAAAAGAATGCTTCGCAGATAACGCAATAAAATTTTCGTCATGTTAAATTTTTCTTTAAGATTTTTTATACTTTACTGTATTTAACTACAAAAAGCCTGGTACCGGTTGTAAATAATATTTTTATTCCCCAGTCTGCACGGCTCGCGCCTACACGTCAGGCGGTGCCGGCCCGGCCGCGGCTGCTGCGGGCGGCGCCGTACCGCGACCTGTCCGGCCTGTTTGGACCACCGGACGAGAATATACAGGTAACTCAGAATAAACAAAAAAACCCGACCAAGCGCAAGTAATGCTTTGACTTGCTTGCGACGAACGGACGGACATACAGCGAAGTTTCAGTAACGTCCGTTTTTACCTTTGGGTACGGAACCCTAAAAACTACTTTAACGGATTTTATAGTGGTTTACTTTGTTTATTAGTTTTCGTATTTCCTTTAATCGTACGTTTTATATTACTTTCATTACTACACTTTATTAAATAAATAAATAAGAATGAAAAAAAACTTAAATCTATGATGTATTAAATACCGGATTTAAATCCGGAAAACTACAATAAACATTATTCATTGCAACATAAGAAACAAATGTGCAGAAAAGTCTCTTTTTAAAACATCATAACACATTTTTTTAGACCTCAATAACATCTTATCCTGATAGAAGATCATTTTAAAGATATAATATTGTAATTTTATTTTCAGATCAAAGGCGAATTCACGGGTAAGATGAAGGGCAAAAACGTGAAGGCGGAGGGTTTCAAGCCGGACACCGTGTATGAAGTGAACGATGAGGATGAGTTGTTGTATGGAGGAGACCAAACCCCTGCTTCTATGGCCAGCGTGAGTGCTATTTTTTGAGATATTCACTACTTTGTAAAACTTAATATTATTATTTTGACATCATCATCATCATTACCGCTCCTAATGTCTCCCACAGTTAGCACTCGGGTTTCCCAACAATGTGAGGTTGTCACACTTCACGTGTTTTGAAAGATTTTTAGTCAGATGTAAAGTGTGTTAAATATATTTTTAAACATAAGAAATTCAATCCAGATTATGTTAGCGGAACAATCGAAGAACCCTGGTCTACCGAAACGCATGTCGCGCTGGTGGAAGCGCTACCTCACCGACTTCAAGCCCACCTACTGGCTGTTTGTGGTGCGAGATAACGGCAACCTTGAGATATACTCGCTGCCCGAGATGAAGCTGAGCTTCCTGGTGCGCGACGTGTGCGCGGGGCATAAGGTGAGTTTTAAGATAGACAAGTCATTGCAGTGTATGAAAGAGTGTTAGGGTCAGATCACACCGCGACGATACGCGACGCTACGCGGTGCTGCATTTTTAAGCTATCCAAAATTGAACTCTATTCACAACACAAAAATACACGTTTCATATGTTATCACTCATAAACTGTACATGCGCTGTGAAGCGCGGTGCAAGCTGACATTCGACCCCTTACAATGAAACGTGTTTCTTCTTGTTTAATGAATAAAGTTCTATTGTTGAATGGATAGCTATTCAAAATTGAACTTAATTCATTACACAAAAAGAAACACGTATATATAGCTATAATATGCAGCGCCATGTCGCGTATCGTTTCGTTTCGGTGCGAATTGACCCGTAGTTAAAAGTAATTAATTTTGTCTACGATGACATAATATTACTATACCAATCAATGCTACTACTCTTTTTTTATCATCAGTCAGTGAATGACAGAACAAAAATACAAAAACTAACTGACAAAGAAGGAAAGAGAGGTGAAGTGGCAAAAATTTTTTGATTATGAATAATATATATATATATATATTTCAGATACTCGCAGACAGTCTAGAGTCCGTACCGATACCGGTGAACCCGGAAGACGAAGAAGAATACAATTCTGCTCACAGCACCAACGCGGAGAAGCTGCAGGAGATACTCGTGGTGGGGCTGGGACATAAGGGCGGAAGAGCGCTGATGCTGTTGAAGTGTGATAACGACCAGCTTATGATTTACCAGGTGATTTAGCCTACCTCTGTTATGTAGCCTATTTAAAACGATGTATTATACAGGTTGAATTTTTTAACTGAGCATGGTAGGCGGAATTCGAAACTATAAAGAATAACTAAAAATACTGAAAGGAATTACGATCTTTATGAAGTTTTTGTTGAAGTTGCATTTTAGATTTTCGATAAATCATTATTTCTTATTATGAAATCTAACTGACTCAATTCTTCAGGCATATAAATACCCTCGCGGCAATCTGAAGATGCGTTTCTCTAGAATTGCGGTGTCTTTCCCGTTCGGCTACAAGAGCGAAGTGGTCTCTTGTCCCGATGACTCGTACGAAGCGTCCGCCTTGAGAGAGGGAGTGAGACAGTTGCGATACTTTGGTAAGTTTTGCATTTAGTTTTTGTTAACATGTAAGTTTTTGTGTCAATATACAATATACGATATCAAGATTATTTATTACGTGACTTTTGTATTATTTTTTAAGTGTCTATTGGGGTCTCTATAAATACCTAATTAACTTGTTGTAAGCTACAGCTGTAACGAATATACAATTCTTAATTAAAATTTTTATACTGCCATGATATGACGTCACACGCCGCCACTTTGCAAACGGGCACGCACCCCTCTCTTATTACGAATTACGTGTGTGCCTATGAGTTTAGTATGTCGTTATTTAATGCATATCAAATGCCGTCAAGCTATTACGTCATATGTCACTTTATGTCACAGGTAACGTGGGCGGCTACAGCGGTGTGTTCGTGTGCGGGCGTACGCCCCTCCTTCTATTGCTCGGCGCGAGAGGCGAGCTACGTATACACCCGCTCGCGGCGTCCGCGCCCGTAGCCAGTATGGCATCTTTCAACAACGCCAACTGTCCGCAGGGTTTGCTGTATTTTAACGCACAGGTGAGTTTTAGTTGGGTGAATTGATGAATTAAGTACTCGGTTACTTACTCCTAAATAAGAATTCGGAAGACTTTATTTACTAAAAAATAATAGGCAACATTTTGATCCAGTGGATACTGCTGCTGCTGATACTGATAATTTTTTTTTTTTTCACATAGTATTTCCAAATATATCCACATTATTATAATATAATATTATAAACTTAGGCCTTTTCATCCGTTATTGGATGATTTATACAGTATTCTCCGAACTAAGTAACCACTCTTGAAATACTGTAGTGCCTGGGACAGTTAGTTTTTAAATGTCGTATGGTTGCCCAAGCACATACGACATTCTCACAACATAGTCAGCCTAGTCCAGAGGAATGACTGGTCAATACGTCTGGGGCGTTCCATGTGCGGGTTTCCTCGGGATGTTTTCCTTCACCGTTAAAGCGTCCGTAACGTACTTGAGATCTGAAAAAGTCTCATTGGTACACGCCACAATCAAGGAATCGAACCTGCACTCTCTCGAGTGCGAATCAAACGGTCTACCCACTAGGCGACGGTGCTCTTATAAATATTATATCTTCTATTATATAGGGCTCACTCCGCATAGCCGTGCTACCAACTCATCTCTCATACGAGGCGGCGTGGGCGGTGCGTAAGGTACCCCTGCGAGAAACTCCACACTTCGTCACCTACCACGTGGAGTCGCGCACGTACTGTCTCGTGACGTCACTGGCCACGCCCACACACTCCTACTACAAGTTCAACGGAGAGGACAAGGAAAAATCTAACGAGAATAAGGGCGATAGGTGAATTTTTTTTACAGTTGGAGATCTATGGTTCCATCTCGGTAGCCCTACATGGGCTACCGAGACGGAACGAAGAATTTGCAAAAAAATATTCGTAGCGTCATTGATTGAAAATTATATGAAAATCATAATAGCGCCTATTGTTCCTGCTTGGCCTACAGAGAAGGTTAATTAAATATAATAGAAGATTTTATTTTCTATTATATTTAATTAACCGCATTTCTGTGCTTTAAATGTAACTGGCCTAAAATAACGTTTTGCGTATAAAATCTACTCATCTGCTCCCTTATCCAATAAAATTAGTAGCAGTAGCGATAGTTTCCTACAAGTTTTGGTCTTTGCTGAGGAACAAACAGTGTACAAAATATCTGTTTAAGGCAATTTCTTGCCGGTCGATTAATAGGGAGAAAATAAGAGAGATAAGTGTCAATAGTTGGTTTAATGACGCTAAATGAACTCTGGTCGCAGACCGAAATTGGCTTTGGGTGGTTGAGACAGTATAGTAAATCGATTTTCATTTTGAGATTTTTAAAGTAAACATTATAATAATAGATGTAACATTTTCTAGATTTCCGTATCCCACGATGGAGCGTTTCGCCGTGGAGCTGTTCTCCCCGGTGTCGTGGGAAGTCATCCCCAACACGAGGGTAGAGTTTGACGAGTGGGAACACGTTACATGCCTGAAGAATGTGTCGCTGTCTTACGAGGGTACTAGGTGAGTGTTTTCAGAAAATTACTCTACATCAGTAGCGAAGGCTAGTTCCTACCGATGGGAAGCCCTATTCTGTAGATGTCAGAGCGTCAATTCTGCTAGATAAAACCTGCAATAATACAATTACAATCAAGTCCCGACACGCTTTAACTGTCAATCCGGTATTCTCGTAAACGTTAAAGTAGCGTCTAACGCCTCTTCATTGGTCCAAACGTCACAAAATTAGTTTATGATAACGAGTCGCTTCACTCACAATACAATCAAAGTAAAGTAAAAATACGAGAATTGTGGTTCTAATCAGTTGCATAACTTATTTTAATATCTATCTTAAGAAATTTAGTACCTCGTGCAAAAAAACATTGTCGTTTCCGTAAATAAGTGCATGTAGGCACTCCTGATCTATAGGCAATGTTGCTGGTTACGAAGTTTCAAACTGTACTTCCATAGTTGTTGTATCTTAATTAAACGTGAGGCCGGTGTGATCGTGTTACATACAAACGTCGCTAATGCTCTACAAACATACTTAACCTGAAATTTCCTTCATTTACTTCATATGTTCGCATAGTTAATGTCCATGTGTACGCATACACTGCACGTATAGGTGCATGCAGGTGCAGGTGTATAATGTTGGTACCAAAGCAGATTAATTAAAAGTTTGTTAATGTGTTGATTGTGCGTTGGAATGGAATAATAAATTAATATTTTTTTGTTGTGTAGGTCCGGTCTTCGAGGCTACATCGCAATTGGAACTAACTATAACTATGGCGAAGATATTACTTCAAGAGGCAGAGTAAGTACGAACATACTTACAGAAACTTATTTTAATAATTAGAGGTCGCTCTTGTGCCAGAAATTCGCCCAAAATAATTTATATAATTTTTAAGTTTAAACTTTATAACCTTTTACCTCATTGATAGAAAAGATGAAGAAAAATGACAAATGTTGTGACAGATTGACAAACGTCTACGTGTAACAAAATTGTATTTATCAAACGCACGTTATTGTGTATTAATAATCTGAAGCAGTGTCTGTGATTATTATTTTCATTAATTTTATGTATTTTGAAGCATTATTAAAAATATTAGCTTTCTGCACACCTTCCTTTGCATAAACATAAACTGTGCTAAATATCATACATCTCCGTTCGCACAATTTCGTAAAACTGTACTGATAATGTTTGCTTCACGTATTAATATTTAATATAATGGTAATTATAATGATTATTTATATAAAGGGTTTTGTGTAACATGTTATTCTAACTTTGAATTTTGTATTATTCTTTTAAAGTTAAAAAGTGTTTACACTTGTATTAACATGTTTATTTCAGATATTAATCTACGACATTATAGACGTGGTCCCAGAGCCAGGACAACCACTCACCAAAAATAGATTCAAGGAAATCTACGCTAAGGAACAAAAGGGACCAGTTACAGCACTCACTCAAGTTCTCGGATTTCTTATATCGGCCGTTGGACAGAAGGTAAGTTTTTTGTGAAATTTTGCTGTAAGCAGAATTTGTGTATTTCTCCTGAAACATTATCTATTTAAATGAAATAAACACAGAAGTATATATTAAAAAGTGTACTTACTTTGTTTTGTTTTAACAGTTAATATACTGGTGATCTTAGACACAATCAGACACCATATGGCCAAAGTTTATACATAAAGTAAAATCTAGTTTTTGGTTCGTTTTCAATTTACTCTTACAATTTCATTTACAGATCTACATATGGCAACTCAAAGACAACGACCTAGTGGGCGTGGCATTCATAGACACGCAGATCTACGTGCACCGCATGTTGGCCGTGAAAAACCTTATACTGGTGGCCGACGTATACAAGTCTGTTTCATTGCTGCGGTATCAAGACAAGCAGAGGACGCTGTCGCTGGTGTCCCGGGATTTGAGGACGGCACAGGTAGGCCAACAATAATATTCATTAAATAAAAACCGGCCAAGTACTAGTCGGACTCGCGCACGAAGGGCTCCGTACAAAACGACAAAAATCACGTGTGTTGTATGGGAGCCACTTGAATATTTATTTTATTCTATTTTTTAGTATTTGTTGTTATAGCGGCAACTTTCACCATTCCAAATCACCTGCAGGCCTAAAAAGGCCATATCGTGCAATATTGCTAAAATTAAATCATTTGCAGCATTCCTTGCAAATTTTGCTGAAAGTTCGTATTATTGTCACGTTTTGTAGCAACATAGCAGCAATTCATTTCATTAGCAGATTCATATTTGTCGGTTATTTTGCCACATAAACGACAAATATGTAACCGACCGAATAACCGCATAATTCCTTATTTGTGTAAAAAATACTAGTCTTAGAGGTTAATCTTCAAGAACTATTGTAGTACTTGCCATTTATAAATAAAAGTTACCAATAAGTACATTAAAATATTTATATTTAAGGTAATCAATGAAGTATAAAAATTACGTGTTAATTTCTTGGTCTTCGACTGGCAACTCGTTGACGTCACGCCGAGTTTTGTTTGACGTTTCACGTTTGTTTATAAACAATGGGGCACATGAAACCGCTTTTATAGTGAAATGCGTAGAATAGGTATATTAAGCAGAAATAAAGAACTCATTACTAATTGGTTACTATCCTACTATATTAGGTATTTTACCTATGAAATTGCCGTTTTGTATGAAAAAATTTAAACGATTTTTTTTCATGTATTTTTTCTGTATTAATCATTATGTATTAATCGAAGTAATCACCCATGCAATCAATGCATCTTTGCCAACGCAGTGGCAGTTTATTGATGCCCTTAAAGAAATCAGCTGGACGGGAGGCATGAGAGGAACAAATTCTTCGAAGGCATTTTGTACTGCTTCTCGGGTATTGAATTTTTTTCCCGCCAAGAAGTTATCCAAATTATGGAAAAAGTAGTAGTCTGTAGGCGCATGGTCTAATGAGTAGGGCGGATGACGGAGAGCTTCCAACCCCAGTTCTTGCAACTTGGAGACCGTCTGCTGTGCAGTATGAGGTCGCGCGTTGTCGTGCAGGAGCAGCGGAGACGAGCGAATGACCAATGCTGGTTGGAGATTTGCCAGCTTCTCCATTATTGTGTTCAGTTCTTCAAAGTACACATCTGCAGTAATGCTCACCCCGTTTGGTAAGAAGCTGTGATGAATCACACCGGCGCTAGACCACCAAACAGTGACCATCACTTTTCTGTGGACCAATATTGATTTGACGCTAACGTCGAAAGCTGCTGCTAATTCAGCCGTAGATTGTGTATAATCAGCTTCCACAATCGCCATTAATTCGTCATTGTCGACCAAAGTCTTCGGACGACCGCGAGGTTTATTTTTCAGGCCGAAATTTCCAGAACGGAAGCGAGCAAACCAATAACAGGTGGTGCGTTGGTTTGTAGTATTAGCTCCGTAAACGTCGTTGATGTTGCGTGCCGCTTGTGCCGCGTTGCTGCCACGACGGTACTCATATTCCATAATTACTCGAATTTTTAACGTATCCATGATGACGAAAAAGATTGAAATGCGATGAAAATGTAACACTAATCAATAAACAAAACACTAGTATTGGAAAAAGAATTCCATGTTTTTAAAATAAAATTAATTTGAAATTAGAATTCTTAGCCAAACAAAAATTATTTTGATTTGAAATGGCCAGTACTGCAGAACGGCAATTTCATGGGTAAAGACCTATTATTATAAAAATGTCATAGAATACTGCGATGGTTATATTTATTACATTGAAATAATCGTAATAAGTAGATACATATCATAAGATAGTTTACTCATTTACTCAACGTTTACTTACTTTGGAGGCAAAACGTTCCAGGTTCCAGCTCTTGTATGAGCGACACAAGCCTTTATATCGTAAGAAGAATTGCTCAAGAGTCTCGTCTAGAGCAATTCTTCTTATGCGGACCATTTAAGGGATTCTCATAGAAAGTTGTCAAATGAATGTATTTCTGCATATGAATTGTATCATAATCAAATGAATTGGCAGTCAGGTGGCCGGTTTACGACCCTTCGTAGTAATTCATAACAAGAATTAAACGTGAATCGCCGAAAGCGGCCTTTTTTCGCCTGCTGGTCTTATTTTGGCTATTTGCGTCACTTTTTAACGTCAACAGGCGCTTTACCGCACTGCGCACATTTTGTTTGTGTCGTCGCGTTTAGACAAAAATATAATAATAAAATCTATTGACGCTTCCACACCACGTCAATCTGGTCCCGTGGTAAGTTCTCGAAGAACTTGTGTTACGGGTACCAGACAACGAAAATATATTTAATAATTTTATACTAAACACATATTTAATACACATCCATGACCCAGGAACGTAGAAAACATTATTGTTCATTTGGCGGGATTAGAACCCGCGATCTCCTGCTTGAGCACTGACGCGCTAAACCACTGAGCCACAGAGGTCATCAAATATGTATTTGTTTCAGATTTACGACATGGAGTTTATGGTGGACAACACAACGCTAGGTTTCATGGTGAGCGAGTCGGAGGGGAACCTGGCGTTGTTCATGTACCAGCCGCAAGCGAGGGAGAGCTATGGAGGTACGGCTATATCTTTTAAATCAAATCAAATATTTTTATTTCCATGAAATTTGTCATAGGGGTCTTACAATTTGTTTTTGTACAGTAGGTATAAAAATTTCTTGCTTCTTGGGCGATATATTATTATTATTTTATAATCTAATGCATGCTATAGTTTACTTTCACATGTTTTATCAGATTCAATATGCTTTCAGATTTCTCATGTGAAATGTGTACATTTTAAGCTTAAGTGTCATAGGCAATAGGCATGCATTAAGTAATGATATTATTACTCGAGGTCAAATTATAAAAAAGCTCTCGCTCTCGCTCTCGAAGCTGCGAGTAATCCCTCGTCTGAATAAAACTGTATGCATCTGTTTTACAGGTCAACGTCTTATCCGCAAATGCGACTACCACGTGGGACAACCCGTGCACGCCATGCTGCGTCTCGCCGCGCGCCCGCTCGCCGCCGCCCCGCCCACCCGACACGTCACCATGTACAGTGAGTGTCATGATTTCACAGTGGCATTCACTGCCGGCAGAGTTCTCTCTGAATATGCCTATATCTTCACTATTTTACTCACGCTGTTACTCCGAATATCCCGTAACAATATTGTAAACAAATTTAACTTTGTTAAAAGCATGTTGCTGTGGGCCTAGTGACAATGTTCGAATTTCTTCTTTAGTTGCCTGTCGTTGACAGTTTTATAGTTAAACACTGGTCTCGTGGAACTTATTCGACAAGTTATTATACTCGTAACTCGTTTAGTGTTGGCCACACAGTGACCCCACGGTAATTGAGGGTTTAATAGACATGTTTCGTGTTGTACAGCGACGCTGGACGGCGGGCTGGGGTACATAGTGCCGGTGTCGGAGCAGGTGTACCGGCGGCTGCTGATGCTGCAGAACGTCTGCAACAACTACTGCTGCCACATCGCCGGCCTCAACCCGCGCGCGCACAGGTACAGTCGCTGATAAAACGCACCAAATTGTGCTGATGTAGGTACAGTTCGACTATGTTTTCCATGGTTTTCGACAGTTGTCGTTTTTCATACATCGTCTGTCAATTGCTATAGAAAAAACTAAAGATTATCAAAACTATTAACAAATTGGTTTTACTGTACAGTCTCAAGCGCTTACTCAGATATTGCTGTCATATCTTCAAAAACGTCAGGAAACATTGTGTTAATTGTTAAGAGGAAGTCCAGTCCGTGAAGACAGAAATTGGCACATTTCTTTACATTATATCTGAACTAGGTGTTGCTCGTAAATACAGTATCCCACGGTAACACGGTACTTTTTGGGGATAAAATGTAGCCTATGTTTTGATCCAGAGCCTAAACTACTACCATACCAAATTTCATCGAAATCCGTTCAGTAGTTTTGCGTGAAAGAGTAACAAACATCCATCCATTCATCCAACCTTTGTGAGGTTGGATGAATGAATGGATGGATGTTTGTTACTCTTTCACGCAAAACTTTACAAAACTTTCACATTTATAATATTAGTAGGATTGGAGTGAATTATATTCTTGTCCTGATGCATAGTAGCAGTGACATTGACTTTTGACAAGCTGTAAATTGTGTCATTCCAAAATATGTAAATTATTTTATTAGAATATTGTGATATCGTATGTTCTAGAACGTACCGGAGCGCGCGGCGCGGGTTAGGCAGCGCTCCGGCGCGCGGCATATTGGACGGGGATCTCATAGCGCTGTACTGCTCCATGCCACTAGCGGACCAGCACGATGTGAGTATAAGACCCGTAAAGAGCTGACTAATTGCCTGATAGTATACCGAGCACTTCCCGGCTCTATGCCATGTCGTCTTTTAAGTCCCAAATGTATTTTAGTAGTGATAATCATTTAGCAGAGTTTGTAAATGAATAAAAAAATGTAATGTGTACCTTGTATATTTTCAATTATACATATCTTTGTTTTTACAGATTGCGAAGAAAATAGGCACAAAGGTGGAAGAAATAATGGCGGACCTATTCGAGATCGACAGACTGACTGCCCACTTTTAACTTTAAGGATTTACCTATTTGTACATATTAAATGCTTTTAAGAGAAAAGCCCCATCATTTTTCGCCCCATCCTATCCGAAATTAATCGATAAGAAAGTAGATTATTTAATAGGATAAGACCGGCAAAAGAGGTCACGGATCGTCTGATTTATTCCCATGGACACGCACAATACTAGACATGTTTTAAACCTCTCGCGGCAGCTTCACCCGGTGATACAGCGTTATTTCACTTCGGCTTACCGTGAGGCCGTGGTCTCTCTTGGATCGGGCCCGACCTATCTCGCAGAAGCATCCTCTCCCGAGGTAAAAAGTAAGTACATCGTAATTCGTAAACTGTCAATCTAACTTTCATAAACACGTTAGTAAAATAGCGAATCAAAATAGCTCTCACGAGAATCCTTACTAATATTATAAATGTAAATGTAGGTTTGATTGTTGAATACGCTTTCACGTGAAAACTACTTAGCCGATCATCATGAAATTTGGCACAGATATACAGTAGACCACAGGGAAGGGCGTAGGCTACTACAGATTTCTATCGCGGGAAAATATACGGTTCCCGTGAGATACTGTATTTAGAGGGTGGAGCCGCGAGCAAAAGCTAGTAAAATATAGAAAGGTATAGAATAAAATGTGACGTGGATGTAACACGACTCAATTTGGAGTTGAATAAGACTTCCCGATCTGATTAGTAAGACAATACCGTCTGTAACAATAGCCCAATTACATATAGCGTAGTTCTTATAACGGCCTTTTTCCGCCTTGATGAGACTTCATATAAAGTAGATTTTTATTAATTAGGCTGTTGCAAATATCTTTTCAAATATCCTAGGACACGTTTACATCTAACATGTTATTGACACGATAACAAACGGTTATGAATTTATCAAAATATGTAGTTATGTAGTAGCATGGACCAATAATGGTAGTAGGTACCTATGTTGATGGCCTAGTGTCATTTACATTATGTAGGTACCTATATTGGAGATTTTTACCGTTAAATGTTAGTGCTCGTGAGCGTAAAAAGGCTGATGATCAGACAATAATGATAAAGGCAAATGATAAAATTAACGGTGTCCAGACATCTGCAATGCTAGAAGCCATTTAGGTGTGTCACCTTTGCGATTATGCTGTTAGAGCTCGCTTTAATTACGAAGATCGTAGTAATAAGTCGAGGTTAGGTCAAAGCCCTGCTGAAAGTTCCAGATAAAAAACGATGATTGATGGGAATTGATGGGAAGTTATTGTAAACTATTGTGTGTTTGAAACAGGGATTCCAAATACTTTATAGAAATTATGTCAATTTTTCGATCTGATGCAGTAAACGTTACTCGTCGTCGAGGCGTGCAGGCGGTCATATTTAGCCCGCCAGCATTATCCGATGAGTCTACGAACATCGTCGCTGCCGCCCCTGCTGCCCGCGGAGGAGCTGGTACCAAGTTACGCAAGTGTCGAGCTTACGTCCCCCCGCCACCTCCCCCGCGTCCGAAAAACAATGGGAAGAAGGAGGCCCCTTCAAAAAAGCGTCCTGTTTCTAAAAAGGACCGAACGTGCGATGATGACGGGTTCATCAAAGTCGAGAGGAAGAAAAAGAAACCTGTCGTCCGCAACCATCGCGGCACCGCACCCGGAGGATCCGAGCAGCTGTTGCGGTGTGAGACTCCCGCGACACCGCTGTACGTGTTCAGGTTGCATTGGTCTACGACGGTCGAGCAGGTCGTGGACTACATCAGGAGAAGAACCAACTTCGCCTTGAGGGTCGAGCGTTTGGAATCTCGTCATAAAGTGAACTTTAGTTCTCTTTTAGTGAGAGTTCCAACCAATCACTTACCGACCTTCGAGAAGGAGGAGTTCTGGCCGATTGGAGTCGTCTTTAGAAGATTTAGAGGACGACTCCCGAACACTTTGCGCCCCACGTCGCAGTCAATACGTATTTAATGTTAGTATTAGCTTATTATATATGTATATTAGTCTATAAGGTATTTATAATATGGGTCTATGCAGCCTGAAATAAACGGTAACTAGTTAATTTTAAAGTATAGTAGAGACTTGAATATATTTTTGTATTAAAAAGGCCAAAGGGGAATTCTGTTAGATAATGAACTGTGTAGTTACGTAGGTACTTCGAACCCATCGTTAAGTAGCGGTGGCGAATTAAGCCAGCGCGGGGCCCGCAGCAAATTCTGCCGCGAACTCCCAAGCGTCGAGTTTTTCATTGCTATTGTGTCATGTGTGTTCGATTTTCAGCATTATTGTATTAGCATAGATTTCTATTTTCAGAGCTGATTTTAGGTACTATGTATGAACAATGTTTTTACGCTCCCGCGATCGTCGCGGTCAGACAGACGTTGGAGCGCGGGCCCACCAAAGCGCAGGCTGCAACAGCTATTAACGTTAAAATTCTTGACCATTTACATCATAATATCTGTTACATAAATAAAATAACTTTTTATTGGAAATAGGTTTAAATAATGCACAAGTTACATCATGTTACGGAACCAAAGTTATCGATATCTATTAGGGAGAAGAGGGAAACTTGATTCATAAGGGAGACTAGGTACACTCAATTTAATGAGAGTGTGTGGACAGCGCATACCTACTTTTATAGTCGCTTTGTCGGTAGTGCAAGATACCATCGAACTTTTCCAAATGAGTAGTAATGAGTAGTAGTCGTCAGATATTTTTGAATGGTGGATGAAAATAGATTTTTGTTGCAATCAACTTTTATATTGCAAGTTTTTATTCTGATTTAACAGTTATTTGGAGACAATATATTTTAAGATGTCTGAATATCTATAGGTAAAACGAATCCTTATCTCTTTCGTTCTTAATCGACTTTCATTATTAATTTCCTTAGGTACCTACTTAAGTATATCATAAAACTATTTACGGGTTCACAATATGCAGTATGCATTTGGGGAGACTTGTCACTTGATCCCCCATGGATGAAATGTCAATAATTTTGATAATTGACAAATTATTGAATATTTGCATAGTCCTGAGGTCCTATACCTAGTAAACAAGAAAAGGTACACAAAAAAGAGTTACTAAACTATAAACAAAAGTTGTGTGAAAATTTTTATGATGAAATTAATGCTAAAACCTACATGCGAATATCTGAGATACGAATATTCAGTAATAGTAATTTAAGCTTTCAGTGGTTAATTTTCAACTTTAAATCAATAATCCCTAGTACGTATAGCGGATCAAGTGGTCCCTGTCTTTAGTTTTAGTAGGTAAATAAGTATTTTTTCAATAGATTTACTATTGGCTATCACATGACACATATTCTTGTAGACAGTCAATTTTTTTTCAAGTAGGACATTTATGAAGGCAATTAGGGTTAAAAATAAAAGGGGGGATCAAGTGGCCCCCATCGCCTATAAGTTTTAAAGTAACAAAACCGTAAAACAAAAGATGCATTACGGAGATAAATCTACCTACCTACATTTTTGGTTCCATGAAAGTTAACCAGCTATAGATCTGTGCGGATGCGGGTGAACTAAATGACTGTGCATCTCAAATTACATTGGTCGATCGAGATTTAAAAGGAAAGGTCTTGTACGGCGTACGAGTTAGTCATTTGTTTAGTGAGACCAGCGTAATGTTTAAATTATCCATAGCTCATTAAGTATTTAGGCACTGTATCTAAAGCAACTTCTAGCAAAATTCGCTGTTACTGTCGCCTTACACCTACCATGCCCTGTCAAATTCACTCTGCGATTACATTATTATATTGACTTTGTATCTATTTTTTGAGTTTTTAGATTGGATTTAACATTAAAATCAAAATTGATATTCTGAATGTACCTGGCTGGCTAGCACTAATCGATTTCCATTCAGACTAGTTACCTAAGCTGGCTTCATTAAATAGTTTTACCGGGCCAGACAATCCCTTATCAGACGATGGAAATAGCAGCGGTTAATAAGCTTTAGGTACTACCTACTTTGGATATAATAATCGTTAAACTTAATTTATAAAAAACTTCATAATGAACTATTCTTTGCAAAAAGAATATGAAATTGCTCGCGGTTTAAAAAAAGAATAAAGATAATAAAAAGATTGTGTCAAAGGCACGATTCAAATATGGCAGCCAATTAGCTTTTGAAGCTTCGGCATGCGTGCCCTAGTGCCTATCTAGCGGGGTAGGTGCCTTCTAATTTCCAGTATGCTGCTGTTCGTTTGAGAGTTGTCAACTTTGCTAACCGTTTTCGTGCTTAAATGGGATGCTTATTAGCTCGGCTGTTAAAAAAAATCGAGTTTCTAATTACTATATTCGAAGTAGGTTCGTTAGTTAGTAGGTTTGGTAAGTTAAAACTGATTAGCTTAACTTGCTAGAAAATGATGTGATCCTTATTCTAATGGAATGACATATGTAATTTAAATATAAGTATTTTAATAAAACTAATAAATATAATAAATTTCATTCCAATGTAATAAGCATGATACAATCGAAAAAGTTTTAAGCTCCTGCTGTCACCGCGTCGTATTATTTTTTGGCAGGCTGTAGGTACTTAGAGATCTATAAAATACTGACATAATATTGTAACAACATTTAGAGTAATTTTTTGCCAAAATGGTGGGAATGCCTTGGAGCTGGCAACATTTTTAAAGTTACTGAAAAATAAGTCAAATAGAATGCGTTTTAAATTAGAACCCGTCACTTTCTATATAACGGCAAGTTGCAGTTGTGTCATCGCAGTTCGAATACAGACGTTAAGATCCGCACTTTAAAATGTTCGCACTTCAGACATATTACGTGAGTCTCCTTTCAATTGTTCTGTATAATTTAAAAATAATTAAATCTCGATATATCAATTTACAGCTGTTGTGGTGTGATTTTCGGCGGCGAAATGTGTTTGTGTCGTATTTAATTTTATATGTGGTTTCGTATATGTTCCTTAATACAATGACATAATACAATTTAGCGTACCTAAACAAAATTTTTCAGAAAATAAGTTGTATTCTGTTTCGTGGTCAAAATCGTCACGGTGTTTTACTTGAATTACACCCCTGAAACAATCGTGCAGTGTTGCAATATAAATAAAAAATACGTGTGGCACTCGGGGACTGCCACGGTAAAGCTATTGCATAGTAAGTCTACACGATACGTCTAGTCGCACGCACACAAACACCGTGCCGAAGTCTGCCGAACTGAAACGACGTTAGACGATGCACGGCTTTCAACGCCGTGTAACGTAGTTACATTTTCTCTCCGTAAAATCAATTATTTCGGCGTTACTCGCGTCATCTATGATTTGTATACTTAATTATTTTAGTCGCACAAAAGGCGCACGTCCTTACTAAAACGGCGTTAGCCTTGCTTTAATATTTGGTTCAGAGATAGATTTTACTTCCGTCTTAAATCTTAAAAATAAAACGCCATGTCGAAGACTGCCGAACTGAAACGACGTTAGACAATGCGGGAGCGTGAGGTTTTTTCGTTACGGAATTTCTGGATTCGGTCCCCGCGCTCAAGGCCCGCGATAGAAGCTATGCAATAGCTTAAAAATATTCCTCAAGATGATAACATAAAAAATTCCAAATTTTAAAATTTAAGCGACATATTGTGAAAATAAAAGCACTAAAATATTGAAACGTAAATTCTTCTTTTGTTTACATTAAACATACTCTTATACGTATCTATAGGAGCATAATATTTAAATTGGCTGTATATTCAGCATTTACTGAACAAACGGGACCATTCAAAGAAATGTAAAGGTCGTTTGACTTGTGACTGAGTAATTTCAAATTAAAAAAAAAGTCCGCAATAAGTCGTGCATTTAATTCCAGTATAAATAAAAAAGTCCACTACAGCATGCAGGGCATACGAGGCAAGCCAACTGTGAAAAGCTTTAACCATATCAAATGTAAACACACGAGCCAAAATTGCGCTCACACACCGCTTTCGTCTGAAAACGATATAAGTATTTACTCTCATCCTCCACTAAATTACGTTTCATATTCAATGCTATTGAAAAGATATGCTTTAATTACTGAAATGAAATGAATTGGTGAACTGTAAAAGTTGACTTGGCATATTTTAATACAGATACCATACACATATACAGGTACCAGTAAGTAGGTCTTACAGGTATTTTACTATATAATAATAATAATAATGTCTATGGACGCTTTTACACCATGTCAATCTGGTCTCGTGGTGAGTTCTCGAAGAACTTGTGTTACGGGTACCAGACAACGGAAATATATGTAATACTTTTTATGCTATACTAATATTTAAGATTTTTTTTTATATAATGCACATCCGTGACCTGAAAACTTTTTGTTCCTTCAGCGGGATTCGAACCCGCGACCTGCGTCTTGAGCGCCGATGCGCTAACCACTGAGTCACAGAAGTCGTCAAAGCCACAGAGGTCATCAAAAAAAAATGGACAGCAAATATAAAAATAGATAGCAATTCCAATGTCTCGTTCAAACTCGACAACAGCGTGGACAAACGATGTACGAAAAACGATGATTCCCGAAATACATCACTGTACTGTATCACTGTAAATACAGTACTATACTTTATTTTAAGCACATTATAGACTATAGGTAAGTGATCATAGACTATCTATTTCGTTTTCTGCTGGAGTTTCAAATTTAGAACTTAGCAAAAAGCAAACCGCAAGTCGTTTCAAAGCAGGTTTTGTGTAGGATTACGTCTCGTATTTTCCATAAAACTCCTGCGACATCTACTTAACTAGCTCTTATTTGTAATTCATTTCAAGCGGCTTGTTCAGCGCATATGAACATATTAATTCATATAAAGAGTGCATTTACCTAGGTATGTTATATTATTTCTCTGCTATTGCTATTTTATATGTAAGGCGCATTAGTACCGAGTCCTTAGGTATTTTTAACATACATGTTTCAGTTTAGTTCATAATATTATATTATTCTGAAATATTTGGGTACCTATTATTAATTGATAAATGTTAAAAAAGTATAACATTTTATGTGCAATTTTGTAATTAGATGCATTTCAAAGTTTAAAAAAAATTGGAATATTGTTTTACATAATTAGTATAGATAACCTACATAAGTAAAAAGTTTACTTACATGGAAATTTAAATACAATAATTATAAACTTAAACGAAAAAAATCGGAGAAATTAGTAAATATGTTCCTGCGACCTATTTAATTCATACAACTGCAGAAATACAGGACATCAGACTTTCGTATGGAGCGTTTTCACGAAACTTGCGAAATTCTGTGTTACAAATCGATTTTTAACCTTTGAAAATATAAACTTTTAATAAACTGTTTCTTCAGAAAAGTTACTTCATATTTAAGGGTACTATTTATTTATGCAATAAAAATAATTCGGAATGTGGTTGTGGGTTCGAATTCCAGTCAGATAAATATTTTTGTGATTCTTATTATTTATTTAAATTTCTTAGAACTCCGAACAAAGCTCCGTTACCCAGGTACCTGCTAATAATATTATAAGCCCTTTGAATTTAGTGTAATATTATTATTTTGTATTTGTAATATTCATATATAAAGGACTACGTTAATGCATTATAAGTTGGTAAAAAGAATATCTAAATATATCGTGAAAAAAATGTTTCACGTCGTTCTGTCTGCTGGAATCCATTTATTAATTTTTAAAAAAGTAAGTCAATCTACTCAAACAAATTACCAGCCACTATTGGTCCGTTGGCGTCGGTTATTACAGCTTATAATATAATAGGCTTATGATTAATTACCGAGTAATGAATCCGATTTTCACGCATTATTAAAACAGGACAAACACGTAAACGTTCGGTAGACGCGCGGATGATTCCGGACACATTAAATATCCATTAGGCCGTGTGAACTGTGAACACACTACACTGTATAGGAAAGCGAGGGAACTGGCAAATACTTACTAGGATTATATTCGCTATATTTTCCAGGATAGTTACCAGATTATACAGTTAGTTAAACGGGATATTATACATTTTAAGTATGTTATAATAATTCTAGCGCGTTATCTCTTTCATAATAATATTAGAGCTATTACATGCTATTACGAAGACCGAATGGAGCGACACGACGCGACGCTTGAGTGTGGAGCGTGAAAATGGCCGGATACTCAAAATGAGATACATAATCTCGATATAAAATATAACACTTTGTTATAGTGAAGCACAGCTTCTTTTTCATCTCAGATGATTTGAAAACGTAAATTTAAGTGAAAACGATGTTTTAAAGTCAGCTGCAAAGTGAATCAGCTGACAGTGTGAGCGCAATGATCTCAGCTGCGTAGATTAGTTTTATTACTACATATATGATTTTCCTTAGTGTAGTTCTTTTTATATCTAAACGTCTTTACATAAGCAGTAAATCATATACCCAAATTTTCTGTAATTGATATTGATTTTGCATAACGTTAGATTATATAACACTATTAAGAAGAGAAAAGTGGTAGGGAAATACAGGCCGCGAGCGACCGGTTGCACTGAAAATCTATGGGGAAGACCTATGTTCTGCTGTGGACGTCACTAGGCTTAAACGACGATTAAGAAGATTCATGCTGTGACGCTCTACATCGAGCTTAGAGCAAGAAAGCGGCAGATTAGTATATAGGATAATATGAGATATTTTTGCCGTTAAGATACCGTAAACGTGGGAGAACCGCACGTATTAGCCAGCTTGACCGGATAAATACTGCGGCCGCACGGAAAACTGGCGTGAAATAACGCTTGCGTTGTGTTTCGTTGAGTAAGGGTGGTTACCGGAGGCCCAATGTGGTGGGGGATTATAAGAACTAGACTAGAGTTACTAGTATAACTACTGGTGTTGAGATTGTCCATGGGTGGCGGTAATCGCGCTTACCATCAGGTGATCCAACTGCTCGTTCGATAAAAAACATTTCACTAACAAAACATTGCTGTGTCTACGGATCACGGAATCGAATGAAACCTCGCTCCACATAATAGAGCATAGAGCAACGCAATATTAAATACGCGAAAACTTGACAAGATTCAAAATAATAAAGCGAAATAAGATTAACTAATAATATTCACATGTAAGATAACTATTAATATTCACATGTAAGATAATTTTACATTGCTCTTAAATGTTTTTTGCATTCAATAATTAGGACTAATACCTACAAGGCTCGTGCTACTATTTCTAGGGCCTTTTATGGCTTTAACAATGTTATGGTTATTCTCGTAAATATTATCGGTAAAGGCTTGGGCTATATGTACCGGAATCCGGGAGGCAGTAGAAAATTCTGAGCATTGAAACTAGTACTCTGCGCTAGTACAATAGAGTTGAAAATCGAACACATACGTGTCGATACAAATGTCAATGTCATTTATGACAACTCGACAGTGGAAACTTCCATTTTCTATTTTCACTTTTCATTTTTCTTTGCCTAAATTTCGATTTAATTTTCGTCGTTTTGATGCGTATGCGAATGAATATTCGCATACGCATCTTCGCATTTATATTTATATCGAAAATAGTTAAGAGAATTGGCCTCTTAAGCTCTGGAAATCATAGTTTATCTTTTCATTGTTACCAGAAGCAATCATGGACTATTCATTTATTGCTCTATGTGCTTGTCCCTCCTAAACCTACCATGTCACGCTGCCATACACTGTATGTATACCCAGCTCAAATCCAGATACGTTTTAAGATGTCTAACTCGTTTACCAGTGCTTTTCATAATTGTCACGACGACGACGCTGAAAAATATAATATCTAAAGTTAAGAAGTATTATTTCGAACACAAAATCGGGGTTTTCACACTACTTCTACTTAGGCCTTTTTCATCCGTTATTGGATGATTTATACAGTATTCTCCGAGCGAAGTAATCACTCTTGAAATACTGTAGTGCCTGGGACAGTCGGTTTTTTAAATGTCGTATAATTTTTTTGTTGCCCAAGCACATACGGCATTCTCAAAGCACAGTCAGCCTAGTCCAGAGGAATGACTGGTAAATACGTCTGGGGCCAACCATGTGCGGGTTTCCTCACGATGTTTTCCTTCACCGTTAGGCTTACCTTATAATAGGCGTGCGCGTGTGAGTGGCGCGAGCAGCGCCCGCATCGCTGACACGCCCGACGAACTCGCACGCCTAATGTACTTGAGATCTGAAAAAGTCTTATTGGTACACGCCACAACCTGGGAATAAAACCTGCACTCTCTCGAGTGCGAAAACAAAAGGTCTACCCACTAGGCCACGGTGCTCTATTTCATAATAGCTTAGTTAAAACTCTTATCAAGCTATTGTGAAAACCCGATTTGCCTTTATAAAAAGATATAAGTGTTTATCTGACTATAGAAACTACTTTACTTTACTAATGGAAAGATTCACTTTGCATTGAAATTGACTGGGCCGTAGGCTACTTTTTATCGCGGCTTTTTTATGCTTCTTTGTTAAATGTAGTAACTACTAGACTAATTTTGATTTGGCACAGATATAGAGGACATAAGCTACTTATTATCGCCGAAAACATGCACGGTTTCTGCGTGACTCCCCTTTGCGGGCACAAAATCCCTGGCAACATCAAGTATAAAATAAACAGCGACATGCGACAGCGATAAAATTCTTAAACCCTCACCTATTTCTCTGACCTTAATTAAACGCCATTGATGTGTTGTCTGCCGTTAAACGTCGGTTTACAAACCTAACGTTAATACTTTTCACTTTATAACCTTTTCAGAAATAAAACTCTTTGCTGAAACCGTTTTAGAGGATTTACTGGCTGGTTATAAAATAAAATGTATAGAAATTCTGTTTTCGAAAGTCTATTTAAAACGAATGAATGTCTCACGTGTTGACGAAAGATTCCGAAAATATCTTAGGATTATTACAGTTGAATGAATTCAGATGCTTATACATATAAGATTTTCAGGCAACTTACACTAGGATGTCGTCATAAACCCTGAAAAAGAAAATTTGAATAGTAAGTAAGTACTAATTTTAGACTTTTTTTTGCCCGCGTAAATACAGTGTCCCACGGGAACCGTATATTTTCCCGCGATAAAAAGCAGCCTATGTTCTTCCCCGTGGTTTACTTTATATCTGTGCCAAATTTCATGATGAGCGGTTTAAGTAGTTACGTGAAAGCGTAACAACCAAACAAACAAACTCACATTCACATTTTTAATATTATAGGAAGGATTATACCTTTAAGTTATTAAAATATTTCCATGCGAAGATTTTTTTATCATAGGTAGGTACTAAACAAGATCTTAAATACGAAATTGTAAAGTATTTAATCTAATTCAAACCGTTGTTAGTAAACAAAAATTAAACTAAGCAAAATTTTTTTTTGGAATAATTTATTGGAAAAGAAAAAGGTTATTTACACACGGTCTAATAAGTATAAAATTGAAATTTCCAGACACTCAGCGCGGTGTTACTAGTCGTGGCAGCGAACCAGCAGTGGTCCCCCTTCGCCCAGGACATGAAGATCCCAGCCGTCTACTTCCAGCAACAAGAGGACCAGCAGGTATATTAATCTAAAATCTAAACTATCCTTATGAATATTGAGTATTAAATACTTTTTCTATAAGTAACACGACACGATACGACTTTGTTTCGACACCTTAGACAAATCTCATTTATAATAATTATTATTTGCATTTGTTTCTTTTCTCACTCATGTTATTATTCTTTTTGTACTAGTACCTGTGTCCTTTTTGTTAATTTTTTTCCTGAGCTCTTGTCCGTAGGTCAGCTGGCAGATATAAGGACACCTTTGACACCATCCCATTTGTATTTAGTTTAAGTTTTTTATGTCAACTGTGTACATAAAGAATATAATAAATAAATAAATAGTAAATAAATTATTGTGTATGCGGCAACTCATTATTCATTATTGTAGTGTGGGCTTCTTAATATAATTATGTGTAAGACAATTTCTAGTGTGCGTGAATGAGGGTTTTTGATATTTTTTCTGTCGTTAGGGGCCGTTAGACCCAACTCACACAGAGCGTCATCAGGTGGCGTAAGTGGTATCAATAACGGTCAATAAGAATTTTCGATTATTTTCTTGTCACCAGGCAGCGCTTGGTAGCGCGATGGTCCTTGTCATGTTAAAAAGCTGTCTCAGATATCACGAGTTTAAGAACCTTCATTGGGTACGTACATCTGACACGAATATTTCAATGTGACGGGCTCGGGCACGCCGACTTGGGCGTTCCATCTGTTGCCGCATTTTTGTAATATGCCATCGGTATCTTGTCGAGTGCCAAGTGTCGAGACCAATCATTTATACGAATTCTGTCTATTTGCTACAAATAATTTGTGCTTAATTGCTGAAATACTATCGATCGTTAGGCTCAATTCATACTTACTACCGCAGAATTGAAGCGCAGTGAAGCGACATTTTTACAACGTAACAACTCTTATATCCGTAATGTTGTGGATGTAAGGCTGAATTTGCTTTATTAAATTACAGAATTTCGCTTCGCTGTGTTTCGACGCTACGCTCTAGGGTCTACTAGCCAAGTCAGACCTTAGGCTTCGATATCTTCTAAATCATAAGAACAAATTATATTTTAAGTTATTTTATAATATTTTATGTTATTATAAATGAATTTCAGGTCTGACCATTGAACTTGGCACCAACATTAAGATATCACTTCGTTTGTCGCTTAAATAAAAAAATCCCAGATTTTATGCCTCACACGACTATCGAGCACATTGGAAATGAATCTACGGAATTAAAAAAAATATTGTCGCTGAGCGACGAGAACGACGGGATAAGGAAAAGGTTACAAAACTAAACTACAACGTTGAATGATAATTATTTTATTCTTGACTAGCTATTAGTAGCTATTATTACTAGCTATTTTTTGACTAGCTTTTGCCCACGACTTCGTACGCGTAGATATTGAGGTGACTAATTAAGTACTAATTAAGATCATGTCAATGAGCAATATCACGAAATTTCAAATAGATCTGACCACAAACAAAAAAGTTACATACAAACGTTGATACCCCTTTTACCCCTTTACTCACCTCAAGTTTCGTTTCTTAGTGGACCTATACGTCACAAAAGGAGGCCACGGTCCAAATATTACGTTTCTAGCTTTAGTAGTTTTGTCTCGGCGTTGATGATAGACTGATCAGTCAGTCAGGACTTCTTACTTTAATAGAAGAGTACTTTAAACCGAGCTTTGCTCGGAGCTCTAGTAGATAAAAAAAAAAATCACAATAAAAAAAAAAATTTACCGGACCGGGTTTCGAACCCACCACATTTCAAATTTCCAAAAAACGCAAAAATTATACATAGAAGTCGAAATTATTGATATATAATATATATTATAGTGGTACGATGAAAGAAAAAAACATATTGCTTAAAAATGTGCAGTTTCTAAGGGACAAAACCTATCGATCGATTTTTCTTCCCCAAAACACCCTGCATACTAAATTTCATGGTAAAAGCTGTAGCAGTTGCCGAGATTTCGATTATATATATATACAAGATTGCCGCGTTTAAAGTATAAGATATTTCTTTTTTTTTCAAAAGGCTACAGGGCAAACCCTTAATCCTTGTTTTAGGCTCGAATTGTAGCTGACTAGATTGTCCAGAGGATTTTTTCTCAAATTTTTGTTATCATTCTTCGTTTCCAAAATATCGCAAATAGCAATAGCACCAAACTAAAAAATCGAAAAGTTTTAATTTTTTCACTATTTCGGCCATAACTTTTTTCCTTTTTTGCATTTCTCGACAGCTCTCGTGAATATACGTCTTTTGAGGCTTTTTTTTAAATATTATAACTTCAAAACTCTCCGGGAGATAAGGTGATCGCACCTTTTTGTGAAATTGGGGCCTATACTGGAGCGAACGAAAAGACATTTCCAATGTCAAAACCAAGGCTAAATATAATATCAATTATGTTGAACCTGACTCTCATTTCACTTTAATTGTGTTTTTAATGGGATATTTTTATCACTAAGCACAGTCCATAACTTCCAGCTTCCAACTTTTCTTGTCCATTCTTTACATTTACAGCCAGAAGAAATCATGATGAATTTATTTATTACAGTTTTGAAATATATAAAATTGTGCCTATTACATTCGTTGCCCTATTTCTCTATTGTGTTCAATATTTCACCTGCTGCAATACCTACAATTAAATGATCCATAGAAATTGCGACATTCTAGATCCGCGTTCGGACATCGCAGCAGAATTACTTTCAACTCACTTTTTTACTTTTTGTTTGATCTGGCGGCGAGCCGTTCAACCGCTATTCAATGTCTGTTTAACTTTTGTACCATTCTTGTTCGTTTTACGAACTAGCTTGTGACTTCGTCTTTTGTTGTGTCTGCGTCTATATTCTGTCATCACTTCATGGTCGATAAGTACATCATGGTTTATACTAGTACTAAGTACCTTACCTTCATCAATCGCAAAAGATAGGTTCAGTAATTTTCTTGTAACAGTTATTAACTACCAAGGTGGTGATGATATGATATTAGATTTTGTATTAATATTAGTAACCTAAAACCTTAATGTACCTACTCATTGCCCACAGACAAACTGTTACACCAGTATTGTGGGAAACTGCTAATTGTTTGTGAAGGTTTATAGTTATAATAAATACCTAATAAAGATACCCTCCAACGCTCCAATTGAGAATTAGTCTTGAGAGACTGCAGAGGGGTTCCTATAAATCCATTTCTATCGGCTTCACTTACCACTTACCTTTAGAAGACCCTCATCCTATTCCTACCTGTGCCTACCTATTATACAGCCTATGATACCTATAGGACTACCAGCCTTCGCCAATGAAACACTGTGCTTTTTTGTGTTACAGCAATGCTTGTACTTATCTCTGGCCATTATTATCATTTTGAAATGCATTTTTACACATTTTGGTTTGGTTTCACGAGACATAATTTGGATTTGGCACCGTTTGTTACCTAAGTTGAAAAATAAAAATACATACTTACATAAAAATTTAAAATATCCTCATCGACGGTCAGGTCACAGGAACAAAACTCTTCTTTTTGCAAAATTAAATGTTAAAAATGGCGGCAAATGTCTATGAAAAAAATATCACGGATCTTAATTTGAAACTACGGGCCAGATATGCAGATAATATATCTGCAGCCGTATTTGCTCGAAGAGATTGAAAATCATTTTTTTATTTCCAATCTTTGAACCAATTCCAATCCGAGTTATGTATTCTTTTGAATAGGTTTTTGATAATCTGGAATACAATGGACTCCTTTGTAGAGTACTTTTAATAACAGTAACTTGCAGTGAAAGAATTTTATTCATTTTATTGAGGGTTATTCATTTTATAGGGGTCGATATTTAGTCTGCTGCCGGCAGTGCTATCTCGTGGCCGAAGTGATTTCGAAAACTGTCAATAAAGTTCTGTTTTTATTGCCGTCTTACGTTACGTTACGTTGTATTACGGCTTCTATAGATAGTAGCCGTAATACTATTACGTTTACATAGGAAACGTTTATTCACCGCTGTATTACGGCAGCTGTAGGAAGGCAACGCTATCCTAGGAAACCAGAGCTTATGAATTTTCGCCACTTTTTCTGCCACTTAATTAAATTATATATCAAATTTTGTTTCATATAGTCACTGTGCTATGCCCTTATATATTATATAATCTGCTATTTCAACACTTTTTCTGCCACTTAATTAAATTATATATCAAATTTTGTTTCATATAGTCACTGTGCTATGCCCTTACATATTATATAATCTGCTATTTCAACACTTTTTCTGCCACTTAATTAAATTATGTAAAAAACGTTCGCCCTTCGATGTAGCTAAAAAAAAGAAAAACAAGAAAATAACAATGTCAGACGCAAAGAGAATATTCAGCAGATAATTTAGCTTCTACCCGCGAAGCCATTAATACTAATTTAGCCAATCAATTGCAAAAAAGTTTTAGTAATATTAAAGTTACACGAATTTCAATATTACTTTTTTCGGAAATAAAATATTATTCTATGAAGTCATAATAAAGTTGAAATGTTTGTTGGAGACAGATTTACGGAAAAATATTTTAAAATCAAGATTATAATCGAGCAAGTATCTACATTCTACACTAATAATATAGTAAAGAAGACAGATTTGTTTGTATGTTTGTTTGTTCGCATTGACCAGGCTCTTAAACTACTTGACCGATTTTCATAAAATTTGGCAGAGACATAGAGTAGACCACGGAGGGATATAAGGATACTGATCGATACTTCCTATGGGAAAATATTCTTTTCAGGTGTTGCGAGAGGGCGTCGAATTATTGCGTGCATTATTAGGCCACCAGTCTGCCTTAACAAAACCTTGTAAGCGCCTTTTTCCTATCACGCTTGTTGCCACTTGCAACATGCGTGCGGGTTTCGACATATATTATTTTCATATATTATTTTTTGACAATGAAACGCGCGCTGTGCGCTGTGGACACCCGCGTGGAAGGAAAAGGCTCTTTACATAGAGACTTAGAGAGTAAGTCATCATAATATTTATCTTTATTTCAGTTCCAACTCAGTGATTACTCCGGAGGCTACGACTTTGGAGGCCAACACCACCAAGACCACGGTGAGGAGGACCACGGTTACAACCACAACTTCGGGGGCCACGATCTGAAGCCCCACTCCTATCCCGTCCACCAGCACGTCGAAGAAGAGAATCCGGAACCCATTCAGCACTACAAAGAAATTGTGGTCCCTGTTCATAAGAACATAGAGTTCAAAATCCACCAGCCCGTACTCATTCCTGTACCCCATCCTGTACCAATCCAAATACCAGTTCCTAAGGCAGTTGTCATCCCAATTATTAAGGAAGTGTCTATCCCCGTTGAAAAATCCGTCCCATATCCAGTAGAGAAAACGGTCCACGTGCCAAAAATCAAGGAGGTTCCTTTCGAGGTTGTGAAACACGTCATCGTACCTGTGGAAAAACCCGTACCTTTTAAGGTGCCAGTCTACGAAACAATTATCCACACCAAAAAGGGCTCACATAAGATTCGTTGATTTGACAAAATATACTCGCTACACACGTACCTAAATATCGTAGAGATGATAGTAAAATTGATTAGGCTAGATGGTGCAAGATATGACTTTATTTTTCTTTCTGGGTAAAGGGGAAGTTTTTGTATGGCAATTACCATATTGAATGTTTTAATGCCATTTTATTTTAAATTTGATTACTGAAATTGTGAACACTATTTCAACATTTAATCAAGATTTTAAAAAAAGGTGTGCCATCATGTCAATTGGTGAAATTTGAAAGGGGTTACATAAATTTTTAACTTCAGATGTAGGAAATAACAAAGGTCCGGCGGGCCACATGCGGCCCGCGGGCTGCAGGTTGAGTATAGCAGCTGGCCTAGATTTCCGTTCTATTTACACAAAGTTAAAGGCTACGATATAAAGTTGCGAGTGTAGCCAGCATCGTTAAATAAGAATTAGCTGTATTACGTAGCATTAAGCATTAATATTCCACACATTTAATGAAGATATTTTGGTCTTCAGACTATATAATTCTACATCCATTCTTAACTTGTCTTTAAATAAAACTGTTTTTCTATGTATTCTTTGTCTGTTTGTATACTTGCCAGTTGTGTGTGTGTTGTAAATATATTATTGTTGATTAGTGTTATAAGTGTTATTAAAAATTGTACTCGTTATAATACCTTTTGTTTCATTTAGTCACTGAGAGCTTGCATATATAATCTGTTATTTGAAAAAAAGATATGCACTCGCGGTGAATTTTAGAGATTTATTCTCTAAGGGAATAAAACGCATTAACAATCATCATCTTCAACATATTAATAACATCTTATTCTAAATTAATATCACAATATCTGGTATCAGTAATTATAGATGTTTTTATAAAATATATAAAGCTAAATTAAAAAGAGATATTTATTAAGTGATCATTTTAAATTCCATTTTTTTACATGACCAATTTTATTCTAGGTAGACTAGGCTAGTCACATCATTTTGTTTTTCTAATTTTAATTACAGTAACTTTAACATGTTTTTATTATTCGATTACACAATATAACACATCGTAAGCAAAATATAAAACATTTTCACATACCTTTCCTATAAACTTAATTAACTATTGTAATTCGTATCCCATTGTTTAACACAGTCGCACATTTTTCCGCAGATACAAGTCATGGATATTTGGTGCACTTGTGGTTACAATTTCCTCCGTTTCTTCAATAACAGTTTCATTATCAGTTAGTTGGACACTAACGAGACGTTCCATTAGGAAATTATCACCAAAACTTTCAAACAAAGCCTGGTCGTTTTCGATCTCATCACCACAACACCGACGAAAGGCGAATCGCTGGAATGATTGACTGTAGATGCAGCTTAAGATGATAAACATTATCAAACACACAAGAGCACAGAACGTTAGGAATCTACACAGCATTTTTACGTAGAGCCTAACATTCACGCCCAAAAGTACTAGGATCGTAGAAGCTCTAATAGATTAATCATTAAACAATACATACAACATCGAGACGAGCTTTTTTAAAAGACTAGGATTGCAGCAACTAATGGACACTATCTAATCGGACACTGTAGTAGTTCTAACGAGTGAGGAACAAACAATTGACGCTCTTTAAACGTATCACAAATGAATATCGTCGTTATGAAACGTTGACGTACGTTTGCGACTGCGAAACCATCATTCGATCAATAAATAGCCTGCTTATACTATTTTTTTTATTTCATAATTATTCATCAATTCAGATTACAACTAATTTAACAAAAAATACGTAAGGGAACTAAGGCTTATAAATTACTTGATATTTTGTTATCAACTGAGGTTATTTTAAAGAAACTTTTAGAATACAAATTTTTTCTTCGTCCCAAGCTGGTTAAATATGAACTTTTATAACATCTTCTTGATACTTCTCGTCATATAATGTGAGCTTAGCCTTAATTCCCGGCCAACAAGAGAACCAGGGACACCCCACTTTAACGAGTTCTTAGGACAACACGAAACACTCAATTTATCCTCATTTACTTTTACGGCTAGGAACCTAGCATCACAACAATATTCTATGTGTCAATGAAAATGTGTTTATTTTTAATATTATTATATTTTATTGTATACTGTTTATACTCAAGCTATGAATTGTAAGTATGTATGGCGAGGGCGAAAATGTTTATTTTTTGTAATTGCGATTTCTGTTTCATATATTTATATAAAGGTACAAATAATAATTTTAACGAATTCTGAGATATTGGAGAAATCCTTCATGAGATGAAGGTCACGTTTGACGTTACAGACAATGAACATGAAAATCGTCCAATTAGTAGAAATCTCCACTTTTCCAAATAACAGTTAAATCTATTGCTTTCAAAAGTATTGTACAAAAAGCTGCAAAATTTTACAAAAAAATTGTAGGCATGGGTGTATGGGCAATGCCTAGTTTTACAGTGGATATGTCGGTAGTATACGATACCAGCAAACTTTTCCAAATGATCGTTAGATAACAGATAAGGCACTTTTCTAAATGGTAGACGAGAGATGATTTTTGTTGCAACCAACTTTTATTTGTAAGTTTTTATTCTGATTTAATAGTTGTTTAGAAACTATATTTAAGATGCATCTTGTAAACCATAACACATAATATGACATTATATTATGAACTTAAAATAAATCCTTATCTATGTGTCTTTCGTTTAATTTAAAAAAAATTGAGCGCGTTGGTGCTCAAGCCGGGGGTCGCGGGTTCGAATCCCGCCGAAGGAACAAAAAGTGTTTTCTGTATTCCTGGGTCATGGATGTGTATCAAATATGTGTATCTATAAATATAAATGGAGAAGTAGAAACGAGAAATTGGTTAGTATTTTCAATTTACAATATAGACGCGCACTAAGGAGGGATTTTGAAAAATTCCATCCTTAATGGGATGAAATAGGGGTTGATATTTGTATGGATAATCTTTAATTCTGCACCGATTTCGATAAAAATTGAGATTTATGCTCTCAAATTAATTTAATTAATTATGTGTTTCAGGGTTTATTAGAATTCATCTTCTGAGAGTGTAAAATAAGGGTTGAAAGTTTGTATCGTTGTACTGTAAGCTTAATCTGTTAAAAAAAAATCTGTTAAATCTGAGCGGACGGTGATCAAAAGCTTGTAATATAATAAAAATCTTAAATATATGTATACCTATTATAAAAGTATTAAATATACTTCCTGTTGTCTGGTTCCCGTAACATAAGTTCTTCGAGTACTTAGCACGGGTTTGACGTGGTGTGCCGTGTGAAGCGTTCATAGATATTTTATAATTTTATATATATAAAACTATATATATATTATTATATAAAACCCGCCTAGTGCATATAATAAAGTTATATAAGCCCAAATACTTTTCCTTCAAAGTCCGTCATAATATGGACTACCATCATGAATTTTATAGATTTTTCATGCCAGATTCTAGAGAGTATTATAACAAATATATATATTAGATATATATATATATATATATATATATATATATATATATATATATATATATATATATATTTTTTTTGGAAGTCGGTTAAAAAGCGCTTTAACGTTGAATATCTCGCAAACGGATACCCAAATAAAAAAATTATCTCAGCAACCTCTCAATGTTTTCGAAATAACTTTCTCACGTCTACCCTATAGTGTGGGGTAGACGTGAGAAAAAAATCATACACACTTTACGTGTAAGGGATATGTAAGCTAAGTCCATGGAGCTACTACAAACTTTACTAGTTCCATGGGGATCCCAAAAAAAATATTTTTCGTGATTTTATTTTAGTACTTTGTCGACATGGTAAATATGCAAAGCAAAAAATTATCTATGCAAAGTTTCATCTTTCTCGCACTAACCGTTTGGGAAGGAAAGCCGATGATGAATGAACATGACGAAACCATAAGGGTTCCGAGACGTGAACTACGGAACGCTAAAAATACAGTATGGTACCTAGATAAAGTATACAAGTATTTTTATTGAACATCAGCTTAAGATGGATGTTTAATTATTTTCATCAATCGAAGAACTTTCAATTATTAGATGCTAAAGGAAAGTTTTCAAATACTTAGATAAATAACTATAATTGCAGATTAATTTATCAAGCGAGAAGTAATTATTTAATTAAATAGAAACTATAGTGCAGAAAACTTGCAGTGTTAAGTTTATGGGTGTCTATGAGTGTACAAAAATCATGGACACGAATAAAAACTTTAATTAATGCACAGAAAATTTGTTAAAAGTGTATCGCGAGTTTCTTACGCCGCCGCCGGTTCTTCTCGCCCGGGCTAGTTCCCGAACCGGTGGTAGGCACCACGTAGGGACGGGAGAGAGACGTAGCCGCAGATCCCGTTCGCAGGAGGCGAGGATCCCCAATTCGCCGGGGATCCACAAAGGATTTCCCCAAGTAAAAAAAAGGAAAAAGGCATCACGTAGGGACAATTCCGTGAGTGTTATTTAATAAGCAGTATTTAATATGGTTGTATTAGTGGGCCCATACACGGTCCGGTTTTCCTTCAGTTCGGCCTGAACGGATGCAAAATCGTATCGTCTGTGTGCAATTTCGAGATCGCATCAGTCGGCCGTGTGGACTGAAGCGATGAACACTGGAACGGTGTTGCCAACTCTGTTTTTGCGAAACTACTAAACTCGCGTCTATAATAGCGGTATAAATTTGAAATTGGAATTCCTAATCAAAGTAGATATATTTGAGATCAAAGTCGTACAAAAGTACGACAAAACGCCAATTTCATATGTAAGGACCTAATATTATGTTGAATGAATAGTGTCCATTAGTTTAACAAATCATGGACACGAAATCATTGTACTTAGAATTTGTATGCAGATGCGTCACCGTTCTCCATACTTCAACCAACGATGTTTATCCCGCATATTACAGACGTGTATTGAATATAGAGCCTCGGCCTGCCCATGGTCAGTCACGTACATTATTTCCTACCAATATCCTGCCAATGTATATTTTAATTAAAACTTATATTGAATTTTGTTGTTAAAAAGTCCTTAGCTTGTTATTTTTTGGCTAAAATTTAACCGAAACAAAAACGAAAGGAAAAGTACAATTTTCTTTAAGGCGTAGGACGTAGGCATGAATGAGGGTTAATTTTTTTGGTTATTAAATATATTTTGAAAACTGTTGCAATATCGTAGGGTAGTTGATATGTACTTTTAATATTATGCATAACGTAGACCCAATGTAGATGTTTATATTGTAGTTAATATTATCTATATTTTACTGTTTTACATTGATTTTTTTTTATCATTGTAGTGGCAACGATAGTAATCGTTTCTTGTTTCAGTTAACTTTTGACGTTTGAAATAATCTACGACTCAACACATTTTCGAGACTGAGTTTTTGGAAGTCGGTAAGAAACATAAATCACGATGGTTATGAAATTATCATGTTATTTATGTTTAAAACAATTTCGTTGGAAATTTATGAAAGTCGCAGTAAATCTACGTAATTAGCTGTTGGCTACTGGCTTGGCTAAATTACTGGCTTGGCTAAATTATTGCTGTAATCTAAAAAGCCGAACTCTGCGCGATAAATATTCCGCTATCTCAAATGGAATGATATCAATTCCCGGAAGGATCAAACTTTATAAAAAGGTGTACGACTTTGTACATATTATGGCACCTGCACACGCTAGACACGCAGTTTGACAAGCAAGAATATGGGTAGGTTAGGCTGGGACTATATGTTCCGAAATCCGGCGGGCCCGGGATAATCATAAATTCAGAGCACTGAAAATAGAACTCTGCACTAATACAACAGAGCTGAAACCGAACACACAAGTAAAGCTCGACACTAGACACTAGACTTCGATTTTCAACTCTATTGTATTAGCGCAGATTTCTATTTTCAGTGCTCTGAATTTTGCCCAGCCTTACGGATTCCGGACAATATAGTTCCCAGCCTCAGGGGTACTTCTCTAATCGGGAAAATTCTCTAATCCTCTAATCTGAATTAGTATACCTAGTACGTACTGCGTACCTATTAACAGGTCTAGGAAGTAAGCAGACAAACTAAAAATAGTATTTTAGTGTAGTAGCTTTCTAGTGTGAAATTCTATGAATAAAGCCTTTTACAGAAAAATAAAACGATACAGTTTTGTATCTGTATTTACTGTAAATGGGGTAAATTTGTCGCGACTGGCAACACATTTTGATTATCATACAAATGAATTTTCCGTCAAGCGACGACGGAACGTGTCTAGGAAATTATTAAAAATAGATAACTGATGGAAATGTAAATATTTCGTAAATAAATATAAAACTATGTACCTATATTTTTTTTCGTTTTTCTTTAGAATTTCAACTGAAATTCTTCAACTTCATATTTCATTAGTTTAACTAGATACTAAGTAGGTGAAATTTTAAAAATATTGACAGGACAACATAGGTTGTTCAGTGTCAAACATTAATTGATGATCGTTAGGTCAGCAGATGGTCAGCAGCGTAAATGCGGGTCTCCAGTCTCCAGTGTCACTTGACTGTCTAACATTTTAGGTGCTTTCAGTTTATCTTTTTGGTTGGACTGCAAAACAGTTCAATTTTAGAAAAATCTGCCGGCTTCAATAGGGTGTAGGCGGAAATACCTGGAGGTGTAGGTTGTAAGTGTGGGCAGCAGTGGCGGAGCGTGAAATCCGCGGAGTAGGAAGCCGCGTAAGCAAATATCTATTAAAATCTAAGATTATAATACAGAACAAATTATACTTTGTTTCTATTGCGGTAAGCATCATTAGAACCTTACTCTCCTTGACTTTTGTTTTCATTTCTATAAATATAAGTTTCATTTTTATCCATACAAGCCGGCATAGATAGTGACTTTTTAGGGTTCCATAATACTCAAGGAACCCTTATAGTTTCACTCTGTCCGTCCGTTTGTCTGTCTGTCTGCCTGTCTGTGCCTCTAGCTTCTGTATGAATATAAATTGATGAAATTTTAAATAGTTATATAATGTGTATAGATCTCAGTTTTGGCATCATAAAATAATAATAATTTTATGTTTTAGGGGTGGCTCTGCATACACGTGAAGTGAAGATGAAAAATATTTTTTCATTCTGCCCCATCGTGTGGGGTATCATTGAATAGGTATTTTAAAATAAGGGCAAGGTTTAATATATGGCTATTTTACTAAGTGAACTATTTTCGAGTAATTGGCCTCCAAAGTGGTTTATAAGTTGGCCACCTGGCAATTCTAAACTATGAGACTTAGAAACTTGCAAATTTTCGTACTGATAGATCATGCGAAATACTCTGTAGCAAAATTATTTTGAATGAAATCAGACAGTAACTTTTGAAGTAATTTGAAAAAACCTATTACGCGTTTATAGTTACTGAACCCTCCTTAGACATTTTCTTGGTTAGGTTATTATTTATTAATCTAGGCGCGTCTCGTGTGTCTAACGGGATTGCTTCGTCACAAGGTGTTGGCGCATTTATTTAGGGGCAATGGACGCAAATTACCTACTGTTTTGATTTAGTACCGTATTTTAAAATAAGTAATATTCACAAGGGTAGCCGGCTTATATGGACGCTTCGCCTGTGGTGGGTAGTACTACATACATACTATATTTACGCGGGCGAAGCCGCGGGAAAAAGCTATCATAATATATTTATATTGTAGTGGACCAATCACGGCATACTCCTGAATCGCGCTTTTGAAATTTCTGTAGTCGGCGCTATGATCCTACTTCTTACTATTATTATAAATGTGAAAGTTTGTGAGGATGGATGGATGTTTGTTACTCTTTCATTCAAAAACTACTGAACGGATTTCGATGAAATTTGGTATGGTAGAAGTTTAAGCTCTGGATTAAAACGGAAAAAGTATAGTATTTCCGTGGTAATTATAATACTGTATTTACGCGGGCGAAGCCGTGGGCAACAGCTAGTTATTATATAAATAATTACTCCAGTCACTGTTTAGACTTTAGAGTTTAGAGCAGGTTTAGGCAACCTTTGACATGTTGAGGGCCAAACTTTAGCGTGCAAATACGTTCGCGGGCCGAGTTTAAAAGTACTTAGAGCATTTTAAAGTAGTGATAATATTTTTTGCGATAGATATTAGACATGAAAAAATACGACAATGTTATTATAGTACAATTTACTAAAATAACAAAATGAAATTTAAAAAAATGGTACATTATAATTAAATCGTTAAATTTGCAATTGTTACAAACTACGAAAGTTAAATACACCGAAATCAATGAGACACTTGAGCTTGAATTTAGGAAACTAATCCATCGATATTTGGATTAATTCCACTGATTGACGTCTTTGTAGACGTAAAGAATTTTCTAAATTATCGTCAGTCAGCCTTGTACGATGTGTTGATTTATTAACATTCATCAATGAAAAGAGCTGTTCGCATTTATAAGTACTGCCAAACGCATAAATCAAAGCTTCAATTTTCAATCAAAGTTTCTAAGCTGCGGAAAATTTTCTTTTTTAGGTATTTTTATAGAAATCGCACAACTCTACGTCTTCAAATTTGGATTTTAGGAGTGAGTTTTCTTGAATCTCGATCAACTCCTTTTGTAAGTGTATTGAAGTATTTTGAATATTACCTTTTGTAGGAGCAGCAAATAAACTGAAACAGTCTTCCATGTTTTTGAAGTCGCTAAATCTGTTCGAAAATTGTTCTGACAGTAACTTGAGTTCTTCAGCATATTGAGTTTATGCAATATTTTCATACGCAGAGGCGTGTTGAAATGGTAACTGTTACCAGACAGCATCTGTGACTCCCACAAGCGTAGTTTGATCTGAAATACTTTTAAATGGCTGTACAAATTATTTACTAACTGTCCTTGTTTTTGAAGTTTCAAATTTTAATTATTCAAATAGCCTATAAGATCGACCAGAAATGCTAAGTCACATATCCATTTTGGGTCACTTAATTCAGATAGTGGTTTATCTTTTATTTTCATAAAGTCTGCTATCTCATTTCTAAGCTCGTAAAACAGTTTCAACATTTTTCTTTTGCTCAGCCATCTGACTTCACAATAATATGTTACGTCGTTATATTCAGCTGATATTTCATCCAAAAAACGCCTTGAACTGACGATGGTTAAGCCCTCGGGATCGAATAAAGTTGATGGTTTTTACTAGCACATTAATAACATTCTGGAGTCGAATATACTTAGAACACCAGTTCTGTTGGTGGATAATGCAATGAAGGACTGTCAAATTATCTTTTTGCACATTTAATTCTGTTGCTTTTTCATTCAAAATTCCGATGAAACCTTTACGTAAGCCGACCATAGAAGGTGCACCATCAGTGCATACTCCAATTAATTTTGACCATGGCAAGCCAAAACTTGTGAATACCTTTTGAACTTTAATAAAAATATCCTCTCCTGAAGTGGTTCCTTTTAGCGGCTGTAAAGCAAGCAATTCCTCAGTAACAGTGAACTCCTTATCAACACCTCGAATAAATATAGCCAGTTGAGCTGTGTCAGACAAATCGGTGCTCTCGTCTAATGCTATGGAAAATGATTCAAAACCAGCCACGCGGTCAGTCAATATTGTTTTTATATCATTAGCCATCATTTCTAAACGTCGAACAACAGTTCGTCTTGACTCCTTTTTTAATTATTGGGTTTTAAAAATGTCTCGCGGGCCGGATCATATCTTACAGCGGGCCGGATCCGGCCCGCGGGCTGGTTATTGCCCATGTATGGTTTAGAGTATACTGTGTAGTATCCTACTACTATTTTAAATGTGAAAGTTTATGAGGATGGATGGATAGATGGATGTATGGATGGATGAATGGATGTTTGTTACTATTTCACGCAAAAACTACTGAACGGGTTTTGACGAAATTTGGTATGATAGTAGTTTAGGGCTCATACTTTTTATCCCAATTAAATACAGTGTACCCATGGGATACTGACTACTGTATTTACGCGGGCGGAGCCGCGGGCAACAGCTAGTAAACTACATCGTCATGTCACACGAGTAACCGCCATAAAATGCACTGCTAATGCCCGCACACTAGCCCGCTGCCCAAGAGTCCCACAGACCGCAGTTTCCCACTGCTCCCACACGGAAATCGTGGAGCTTAATCCAATCGCTTTAACACAATGGCTCCTTGCCTTTATTGTTCTGTCAATCACACAGAACGGTTCGGTTTAGGTAAACTACCTTTAACCTACCTTTGATAAAGCTAACGTTTTCGTGTTCGAATCGACGTATCGTTTAAATTATTGTAACCACCATCACTCCCACATCTTGTGAATAAATGATTGATTGATTGACACACAAGAAGTTTCATTTCGTTTCACACGTTTCATTGTAAGAGTTCGAATGTCAAGTTACACCGCTCCGCACAGCGCATGTGCAGTGTATTACTGATGTTATATGAAACTTGTATCTTTTTATGTAGTGGATAAAGTTAAATTTTGAGTAGCTACCTTAAAAATACAGCGCCACGTAGCGTCGCGTATCGTCGCGGTGTGAAGTGACCTTTAATTATACTAAGGAGATTTACGCAATTATACGCAATTATAATAAGGAGAACCTGTCTAATTTGATTTGATTGATTTCAAAAACAATACTGGCTACTTTACTTGCTCGTATGACCGGAAGATTACGCATATCCGTCGCATTTTCACAAAAATACTCTCAGAGATCAGAAAAAGTGTGAGGAAAGGAATTACGAGAACGTATCAATAAATAAATATCCCATTTTATGTTTAACATTGTATGAAAATAATATTGACAACATTTACTACTAAATGGAGAAACTGTCGATTCATGTTTAATTTAATTCTTTTGGTTTTTATTTGATCTTGTCTTTGTAATCTAGATTATTTAGTATATGTTTGTTGTATTTTTTATTATGTTTGTTACCTATCTATATAATATATAAAAGGCAAAGCTGATTGACTGATGTATCAATGCACAGGCTTAAGGCTTAAGGCTAGAAATTTGAAATTTTGCACACGTATTTCTCATATGACGTCGGCATCCACTGAGGAAGGTTTTTTCAAAACTCAACCCCCAAGGGGGTAAAATAGGAGATTTAAGTTTATATGAAACTTTTTATTCCTTAGACATATATGCATGAAATTTCGTATGAATTGAGTACGGAAAAAATAATGGGTTACGTATTTCAGCATTTTCTAAAATTCAGCCCCTAGGTAAGGAAAATAGGAGATGAAAATTTAAAACCTAATTTTACGCAGGCGAAGCCGCGGGCAAATAATGCTAGTTTCATAATATATTGTCAACCCCCAAGGGGGTAAAATAGGAGATTTAAGTTTATATGATACTTTTTATTCCTTAGACATATATGCATGAAATTTCGTATGTATTGAGTACGGAAAAAATAATGGGTTACGTATTTCAGCATTTTCTAAAATTCAGCCCCTAGGTAAGGAAAATAGGGGATGAAAGTTTAAAACCTAATATTACGTAGGCGAAGCCGCGGGCAAATAATGCTAGTTTCATAATATATTGTCAACCCCCAAGGGGGTAAAATAGGAGATTTAAGTTTATATGATACTTTTTATTGCTTAGACATATATGCATGAAATTTCGTATGTATTGAATACGGAAAAAATAATGGGTTACGTATTTCAGCATTTTCTAAAATTCAGCCCCTAGGTAAGGAAAATAGGGGATGAAAGTTTAAAACCTAATATTACGCAGGCGACGCCGCGGGCAAATAATGTTAGTTTCATAATATATTGTGTGGTACTTATATCAGTACTTATATCAGTTATATGAGTATGTAGCGCGTGTGAGGTTGCAAAATGGCTCTTGCGGAAGATCGACGCCGAGTATGCCTTGGTGTGCCAGCATCGCCGAGCTTGGGCCAATTTGCAGGTGCAAATTAAATTTAGTTTAAATGTTGATGTATGTAGTTTATGTTCTTAATTGCAAATAAACATTTATTTATTTAAATATTTACTCCAGGAATCAGGGGTTTCTTAACACCCCTTTCATTTTCCAAGTTTGCTCCCTTTCAGCTACAGGACCTTTAGTCAAGAAACATTCGAAAATGTCGACAGCGAACTTCGAAATCAAAATTGTACCTATGGGATTTGACATAAGTCATGGTTAAGTCACATGTTGCTGCGATGCCTTATGTCAAATCCCTTACATTTTGTTTTCGAATTTCGCTTTCGAAATTATCGAATGCATCTTTCGTCTCTTTAGTCTAAATTCCCCATTAATTTTACAAGTTTGCACCCATTCAGCTACAGGTATATTGGCTACCGGCTAATAAAAGACGTGCATTAATGCCGCTGCACGACGCTACGTAAGTAAGTGCCTGCATGTGGCCACACATAATTAACGATTATCTCGACGTGTCTAACAAGGATATTGGCTGCTTTGTTAATTGTATCCAACCTCAGCAAAACAGATTTTAGGGAAATAAGTAGGCTAAAGATTAAAACTACTATTCCTAGGGATATTTTTTTATGAAATACTAGCTTATGTATCCTATGTGTTAATCTAGACCTCAAACTACTAACCTTCCCAAATTTCATCAAAACCCGTTCAGTAGTTTTTGCGTGAAAGAGTAACATGCATCCATCCATCATCACAAACTTTCACATTTATAATAGGAAGGCATACGAGCAGACGAAGCTGTAGTTCTAGTAGGCAAATCGCTAGGTACCTTATAGACAGTAGGCTAGATGACAGGTTTTTTTTTGCATAAATTAAAAGTACCTCCTCTTAAATATGAGTAACTTCACAGAAGAAACAGTATATCAAAAGTCAACATTTTCAAAGGTACAGCAATTTGTATACAAAATTTCGCAAGTCTCGTGAAAACGCTCCATACTAAAGTCGTACCTAGCTATGACGTCACGCCTAGGTTAATGTGTATGAAGTATACGGCCGCAGGAACATATTTGTAAATATCTCCGATATTTAGTACGTAAGTTCATACTTACCATAATGAATGTTTTTTTATATGATGTAAGTAAACTAATGATGTATGTTTTGTTTACTAATTTAGTAAAAAAAAACTTTTTTGTACTTTTTAGACGTAAGTACCTATGTAATTATTAAACTGCACATAAAATATTATATTTTTTACATTTACCAATTAGTCTTGATTAATGCCTTAATATTTCTGAGTGTATTAATGAAACTAAATATTTTAGATGTAGTCATCTCCCCTATTGCAACACCAGAGGAGTTACAAACGCGTTGCGGGTACTTAGATCTTCCTTCTTGGTCCTCCGGTACCCTAACTCGCTTGTCTAAGCAAGCGTTATTTCACAGCAATTTTCTGCGAGGCTTAGGTATATATATTAGGTTGTCCATAAATGGCTCTCCCGCGGTATTTTCATGAAAAATACAAGGGTAAATTACAAAAAACAATGTACTTAATACTTTATTAAACTAAACGTATTGAGATAACCAGGCGCGGTAGAACTCCAGCGCTGTGAAAACCACTGGTCTATTGATGCAGACCGCGCGCTCGGTGGGGTCGGCTGTTCGAATACCTTGCAGGTACCAGGTGTTGTTGCTTTGTATTGCGTAGAGTCCGCCGTAGCTGGGACACACTGTCACCTCTGAAAAAGAAAATTGCCGGCTAATCTATCAACACAGCTGTTTTCAAGTACGAAAACAGTATTTTGATACCCTTCTAAACGATGTGGGTTACTGTAACGTAGTTCTGGCTTCACCCACAACAGACTTAGCAGCTACTTTATAGAAAATTGTTAAAATTTATTTTAATGATAGAGGTCATAATTAGTAATTGTTTTCTTTTTTTTATATTTGATTTTGTTATCTAGAGTTAAGAAAAAAGGATTGAGCGACATGTTCACTGTGAACAAGCTCGTTAAATCAATATTTTAAAAAAAACTTGGGACGTCACGCCGCGCTGCAGCCAATATCTACGAGTTTATCTCGTAGTTTATCTCAAAATCACAATTTCTGACCAACATTTTGTGATGAATTTTAAATTAACTTGAAAACACTATTTATTACTGAAGGTTTTTTTTGTTCAATAAAAACAAACTACAGGCTTAATGTCCGTACCGTTTTCACCTTGATACGGCCATTAATATGTTCAGGGCATTTATAAATTTCTTAGAATTATTATATAATAATATATAATTGTTTACGAAGTTCATCACGGTTTTGATAAACTAAAATCAAGATCACTAGTCACCTTCGTTCCCTCGCCCTTTTCATAATGTTCTTTATTTTTTTCCCGTCTCGTATGACTTCAGTAATAAATATGATGATAGAAAACATTATCTAATGCATTTAGTAAATAATTTTAAATTAACTTAAAGGCATGCCATTCCGCAGTAGGATAGGGTGGACTACCTTCTGAGAAAATTTGAGACGAGAGTTTGTAGGTCATTAGCACAAGGGCGACTCTCTCTACAAATGACTACTCGAGCACCGGCGTATGTCAGCCATGTTGACGTAAGCCTAAGGTTGACACCAAAATATTTTTAAACGTCGCGTCAGGCAAATCTATCGTAGTTACTATGTAATTATATTGTTAATTATGTCAAAGCGAAACGACCAGCGGCTAGCCCCGTGAACGAAAGTCCTGGGGCCTTACTCCCGAAACTGATACGATTTAAATTTACGAGTCTGATCCGATGTCGATTTTGATTCAGTTTCGATCCCGATGCGATACTCCCGAACAAAATCGAATCGAAATCAAGATCGCGTTGAGATCGTGTCTTATCAGCGTCGTTAGCTGTATACGGTTGTTGACGTCACGTCCACAGAGTAAACAAGTTACAGCTGAGTGCCGTTAGTCTATGGCGAAGATTAATAAAAATATGGAAAAAAAATATATTTTTCACTTAAAATAACATTTTGTGTATGTTTATTCAAATAAATCAACCTCAATCTTATGCAATGGTATGTTTTTAGAGGTTATTTTTCTAAAAAAAAACTGTGACAATAAATAATTTTTTTGAAATTCCTGTTTATAATTTTTGACATTCTGTCAAATGTCAAAGTCATATTTTGATTTATTTTGTCAGTAAAACTCAAGTGTTGTGCACAAAACACATTAATTTACTACAATAACTGGCCATAAATAGGTAATTGGCAGTATTGTAAAAAAAGTAGTTAATTGTTAATTTTGAGGAAAATAGAAGTGTTATATTTAATGTATGTAAATGATACAATAACATATTCGTGTTTAGTTTTTACATTTAGAAAACCCGAGCATAGTAATAATATCAACATACGACTTTTTATGACTATTTATTGACTTTGTTTATTCGAAAACAGATTGAGACAAACGAAGTCTTCATATGATACGTAGACTTTATTTGTCTCAGTCCCTGTCTTAAGTGAAAATATAATACATGAATTGGCAGCCAAATATGTAAACAAATGCGTAAAGGTTTTAAATAACTTTATACATAACGGTGATATAATTTCAGTGAGTTGGTTTCTTCATATGAGTAGTTAAATCTGCAAGTCATACGTCAAATAAATAATTTTTAAGGCGATAATTGCATCGAAATTCCTCACAATCCATGTCCATTGCTAATGTGTTGAAGTTGGTGAATCTTCGTAAATTGTGCATTTTCCGAACGCGTATTTAATAACATTAAAATATAATACTGCAATAGTACAGTAAAAATCACGTAATTTAGTTCAAATACACTAAAACAAGCAAACTCGATACTGTAAATGAGACCTCTTTAGCTATCGTGTAATTTGACGTTTGTTTTCGATCCTGCCATTCGATTCTCAGTCGATTGATTTCGTCGGGAGTACCAAAAGTTACGATCTAACGAACTTGTGGCTCAATTTGTAACTTACCTGGATCGAGAAGTTCGTTAGATTTTTTTCTTTCGATAACTTTCGAGATCGAACTGATTCGATTCCCAATTGTGTCGGGAGTAAGGGGGCTGGCTAGAAAAAACTCACGCCCCGCCCGCCGCCCGCACCCCCGTCATGAGCCGTCAATCATGTAAGTCTATGGAATGACGGTTATTTACGTTAGTAATATATATTTTTTGTCATTCGTTCGATGAGGAGGCAACATTTTGTCACTTACCATTGCCGTAAGCAGCGCAGAACGTCTTGTTGTCCTGCAGGTAGTGGTCGCAGTTGCTGTCCTTCTGGAAGTGGATAGCGGTCAGCTCGCCAGTGAACGCCCAACCGGTTGTCTGCAATTAACAATTGATTTAATTTCATTTTTAGGGTTCTTTACACAAAGGGTAAAAACGGGACCTATTACTAAGACTGAAAACGGGACCGTATTACTGAGACTTCGCTGTCTGTCCGTCTGTCTGTTACCAGGTTGTATCTCCATAGCCGTGATAACTAGACAGTTGCAATTTTCACAGGTGTATTTTTGTTGCATCTATGACAACAAGTACTAAAAATAGAATAAAATAAATATTTATTGGGGGCACTACAAACGTTTTTGCCGTTTTGATCGGAAATTCGGTACCCTTCGTGCGCGACTCCGACTCGCACTTGGCGGGTTTTATTACATGATTAGCCAATTACATCAATAGCCGTTTAGATTTTAAAGGGAAGGGGGAGACGGGGGGGGACGACACCTTATTGCTTTAAAGCTGAATATCTCGCAAACGGATACCTAAACCAAAAAATCGCTATAGGAACCTCTTAAAGATTTTAAAATACCTTTCTAATGAAACCCCACACTGTGGGGTACACGCGAGAAAAAAAACCTTTCCCACTTTACGTGTAAGGGAGGTACCCCATGAAAAACATTTTTCGTGATTTTAATTTTAGCACTCTCGACGTAGTACATACACATATCCATGCAAAGTTTCATCTCTCTAGCGCTAACCGTTGGGAAGGTAATCCGAAGACGGACCGACGGACGATGGATGGACGGATGGACGGACGGACATGATGAAACCATGAGTTCCGAGACGTGAACTACAGAACCCTACAAACCACATACCGCGACAGCTTTAGTTCGCGTATTTTACATATTGTGTGTGCGAGACACTAATTTATGTATTACAAATTGATAAAAGTAAAAATAATTACGATTTTATGTGTAGATTTGTTGTTATATGTATTTCGAAGTCACAAAATAGTTGAAATATTTTTTTAAAACATTAGTGCTTAAAACCTACATAATTAGTTTAGTTACATCAAATACAAAAAGATTTACTAAGGTATGTATTACTATAAACGCGCAAAATTACGCGATATAGGAAATATTGTGCATATGGCCATACATTTCGTAGCAACTTACTAGCGTGTGACGTCACTTACTAGTACGACTATTATATGGGGCGTTTTCACGAGACTCACAAAAGTGCTTCAAACAATCCGCAATATCTTTGATGATTTTTAGTATACTATACTATACCTTTTGTAAACGGTTTTTTTTTCAGAGCACTATTCATTTATGTAATTAAAAAAAAAACTGGATAATACCGTATTATACGGCAAGGCGTAGTTTAGACCGACCTCATTTTGTGGTTTATATTTCTGTAGCCATGTATCTTTTCTACTCCAAGAATGTATCGAAAGCCTTTGGCACGAATAGGCTGATTCGACAGGAGAGATACCATGGCCTTATAGTAAAACGGCGTTAAATAACGAATTGTGTTTCGCTGAGTGAGTAAGAGTACCCGAGGGCCAAAAGTGAGTAGGTGTTTAACGCCCGAGATCAATAACGTATCTAAAATCTTAGATTGACTTCAATCTTAGATTCTCAAACAAAAATGACGTAAATTGACGTGAAGTTAATGTATTGAAATCTTGATCTCAGATAGCTAAAATGAGATTAAGATTGATTATTAATTTCCGATGTAAAAGAGTGGCGACGCACTCCCGATATTGCAAGCACAGATGAAAGAAGCAGGACAGATAAACAGCTACATAGTTAACTTTCGATTTGATGGCACTACAAGCATAATTTTTAATTACTTTTCGATAACGTTACGAATACGTGGTTCTCAATTGTTCCTGCTCTCTCTTCTCGTTTGCGGTCTTATCGCTCATAAGAAAACTTACGTAAGCTTCGTCATAGTCCATCTTATCGCCCAGTCGAGCTGACTGAATGTTCTCGGAGAGTTCCACTTCATCCTCCAGAGACAGAACAGCTATGTCGTTCTCGGAGCCGTTAGTGAAGTTTTCATGTATGAAAACATCCTCTACCTGGAAACCAAAGAATGAATCTACATTCATATAAATATCCTTATACCATAGCCTATATAATATAGACGAGGCATGTCGAGACAAAAAGTGTCTACACTTAAACTACCCCACTTTTGGGGTTGCTTGGGGGAGTTTCAGTTTGACATTTGTCATATTGACATTTGGACATTTGCTTTCCGCAGTTTATTCAGTCCGCATTTAATTGACAAAATCTTGTGAAATCAAGATGGCGTAACTTTTTCTTGTATGAAGATTTTTTCTGTCAAATACGTACGTCATCCTTAGTTTTGAAATCATTGATCTACACTTACAGTATTAAGATACTAATAGGTATTATGTATTCTATATCTCTTATAAATTGGAAAGATTTGTTTGTTTGTTTGCGTTTTTTCAAACTAATGGACTGATTTTGATAAAATTTGGCACAAATATAGAGCAGATCACGGGGAAGGACATTTCATCCCCGAAAAGTACAGAAAGAAAGAAAGAATCACACAGATACCGTAGGATTCTGTATAAAATTTACGCGGGCGGAGCGACTTATATAAGGTTGATCAAAAACATTACGGATATTTTGGGCGTGTGATATTATGATCTACTGCATATGTAAAGATGTTTAGCCTAACTGGCTATATGATCTGCTGCTTATGTAAAGATGTTTAGCCTTACTGGCTATATGATCTACTGCTTATGTAAAGATGTTTAGCCTTACTGGCTATATGATGTACTGCTTATGTAAAGATGTTTAGCCTAACTGGCTATATGGTCTACTGCTTATGTAAAGATGTTTAGCCTAACTGGCTATATGCTATACTGCTTATGTCTAGACGTTTAGGCAGAAAAATTATTAAAAAAAAAGTAACATTGCGCTTTTTAAGGCACCTCACAGAAACATGAGATTTAAAGAGGACTTTGCCTAAATAACATCAATATAATCAGCTGTGACAGGTCAATAACCTTAACAGTGCCGTAAAGAGTTTCAAATTTTTATTATTTTCTGCCTAAGCCTAAACAACCCAAGTTATATATTATGTTATTTATTATACTTTCAGAAAATAAACATCATACCCTATTCTAGGCAGCACTTAGGATAGTAATATACTCTTATGTCTACTCTCTACTGAGTACTAATCTAATATTTTTCAGAATCAGAAAAAGCAATTGTATTAGTCAGAATCGCACTTGAAACTTAATTTTAAATGAATCCCCACTCATATAATTTATATCTCAATAATTTATAATACACCTATGTCTACTCAAGTGCTTGTCAGAATTTGCAAAATATTTCATGGACAATCATAATAACTCATTTCATACCTTGGCAACCCTCTCATTCTCGTTGGTAGTTTGCAGCGAGTTTTTGCCGAGCAGCACGATAATATCGTGCGCCGCCACGCCGTAGTTCGTGCCTCGAATACATCTCGCCGCTGCAAGTTATTACAGATTGTATGATATAGTAATTTTATAAAGGACGTTGATGAGTCATGTATATTAATGTGAAATTATTATCTGTTGGGGCTAGTCGGCTAGACAATTGTACCAGCGGCGTGGGGTTCCTATGACTCCATTCCTATGGGCTTCACTTAAACCTTTAAATACATTTATCCAAATCCCTACCTATTATACAGGCTAGGGCTTCCCTATGAGAACCAGCCTTCGCCTATGTTGTCTACTTAATAATTTTTACCCATAGGTAAATATTTTGCATCAAAAAAGTATGTTCCTCTTGACCCGGAAACGAAAATAAGTCACCATCATCATCATCGCCGTCCACTGCTGAACGTAGGCCTCCCGCAATGAGCGCCAACCATCCCGATCTTGGGTAGCCCTCAACCATCTGCTGCCAGCCGCCTTCTTCAAATCGTTGGTCCATCGTGCCGCAGGACATGCTAGTTAACACTTGCCAGCTCCATCGACCGTCTCTCCGTCTGCAGACATGGTCGGTCCACTTTCACTTCAGTGCTAATTCTAGCTAATAATATGACCAACTAATCTTACTATATTTATACCCTTTGCTCGCTACTTGAACTCGGTTATAAGCATTTTGATAAGACCATCAGAAGGCCAACTCTCGTAACTATTTGTGATCATAATCCTGTTTCGGTCCGCGCGGAATCGCATTCACACACGCGTCTATTATCGCGCGTGAGCGAGTGAGACTGCGCGCACATCGAGACAGGATTATGATCACAAATAGTTACGAAAATTGGAGTTTTTTATTGAGAATTTGTTACGAGAATTGGTTTCGCGCATCTCGGACCAATACATTTGTCGAACAAATCTGCAGCGAGCCATCCAGCGCGCTAGTTCGGCTCGTCTATTTCTCGAGTTTGTCTATGCGTAAAGGTAAGTTCACGACGCGACGCGACGCGGAGCGTAGTTTTTAATAGCCATACAAAATCGAAAGCGCTGCGCAACATTTGAAGCATATTATTACAAAATCTTCAAGCATCCTCGGGTTTCGTTGTGACTTGACCCTAATTGTGCTAGGGAAGCAAATGCTTCAATATTTTAGACGTTTCCCATCTGCCTCATCATCTGACATGATATTACGACGGCTCATCGGTTTTTGCACATAACGATTGTTCTCGTTATGGCGTGAGAGGTTCTATCAAATTAGCCGCTTGTGGGTGCAGATGAAAAACAAAATAAATGGCGCGCTTTCCGATGCCAGCGCCACCTTAATTTACCAACACCTGATGTAATATAAACTGTAGATAAAATTTCAAACATTTAAAAACTTACACACTACTTGGAAAATCATAAATAACTGGCCGTCATCTGCACCCTCCACACGTAAAGTTAGGACCACGAAACAGTTCGCATCGTTACTACCCTCGCTCCGTAGCGAACATGGAAATGTACGGGGCTGACAGTCCGATCTGGCATGTCGATGCGACAGCAATCTGACAGGTTTATCCGCACGCTCGCCTTAATACGTATGACGCCGGCAGTCCAAACGCACTAAATGCATTCTAGCCGTAATTAGCACGACAGTTCGATCTGGAGGCCAAACCGCACAGATACATCCGCAGTTCCATCCATCATTGGAACTCAGTCCGATCCGCAGTCCGAACTTTTGCATGTGCAGCTATTAGCAGAATGACAAATACAGCATTCGAATTAAGAGCCTTTTAATTTAAGCAGAGTTCGAATATTCGCCTGTAACTCCTGTAAGCCCTGAAATATCTCAGCAAATAAAGCGAATCACAATGGTTTCACTACAATATTGTAGTCTTTAAATTTACTATAACGTATTATTACAGTTTTGTAATCGTTTCTATCAATATGTGTTTAATACAGGCGTTGAAATGATCATAACAAATATTATGAAATTAGATACTAATTGTCTGCATAGTGCACTGCGTTGCATTTGGTCTGCGGCTAATCAAACACATTCGTATGTACTGCCTTCATTAATTTTGTGTACCATTTTTCACTGATTAGTGTTCACGTAGTGGATTGTGGTCAAATTATTGTAGATATAAAAATAGTTTCGCTATGTCTGTCCGTCGACTGTCTACCTGTCTGTTCGCCCTTCTGGCTTTTGTAATTATAAATAAATATAAGAAGGATGAGATTTGGTATAGTTATTGATTGTGTATAGATGTGAAGTTTTGATGAAAAATATTATTTCATTCTATCCCATCGTGTGGGGTATCTTTGAATAGGCATTTTTAAATGAAATCATAGTTTCATACATAACTTTTCTACAAAGTCAACCATTTTCGAGTAATCATCCATAGTAGTTTATAAGTTGGCCCCCCTCCTAGCATTTCTAAACTATAAGAGATAGAAACTTGTAAGTTTCCATGCCGCTAGGTCATGTGAAAAAGAATTAAGGAAAATTATTTTGAACCAAAAAAGACAATAACTTTTGAAGTAAGTAATTTAAAGAATACCTATTGCGCGTTTATAGTTATGGAACCCTGCTTAGACATGTCCTGACATGCTCTTGGTTAGGTTAGTTCATTGCAGTAAAATGACACTTAAAATAAATCTGTATTTTTTATGATATGGATCAAGAAACGAGCAGACGTTTGCCTAATGGTAAGCGATTACCGTGGCCTCCTCCTTAAAGTCCCCAACCCCGCTTGGGTTTCTACTTATTGCCAATTAAGGAAAAAGAGGCGAAGTGTATAGAAAAGTCATTTTACTTACTGACATTAAGTAAGCTTAAATCATATTTTATTAACGATTTTGACGATAAAATTTGAATAATCCAAGGTGCATCTATAATTTCACATCGATGTAGCGGGGTGACATTTTCATTTTTTAAAGGCACCAGAGCACTAGAAAGGGGATTATTCTCAAAAAGTATAAGGATTTTCCGTCTCAAGATATTTTTTGTTACAATATTCCATACAATTATATATGCCTTTTTCTTGAATATTTAAAGACGCTGCCGCTAAAGTTATTCTGTGTTTTGAGTGTGCTTACGTACACGTCTTTCTTTAAGTGAATTATTACTTTCATATTTAGGAACCCTTATAGTTTCACTCTGTCCGTCTGTCTATCTGTCCGTCTGTCTGTCTGTCTGTCTGTTCGTCCGTCTATCCGTATCTAGGCGGTACCTCGTAACTTTGATAGCTAGAATGTTGAAATTTGTGCTTCGTGCTCGACTCCGACTCGCACTTGGCCGGTTTTACTAGATAAAAAGTTTTTATTAACATACCTGTAACAATAGTTTTGTTGGAGAGCAGAGCTCCGTCGCAGTAGTAGCTGAACTGGTCGCTCGTGTCGTTCTTGATAAATATGGCCGCGATCCAAGGGAATATCGCGTATGCATCTTCTTTAACGATGTCCTTGCCCTGTAAATGTTTTTATAATAATTTCGACTATATTATCGGTCTTATTGGCAGCTTGGTATGCGTATATATAATATTTGCTTTGTTCGAAAATTCGTAGTGGTGTGTTCGAAACCCGGCCAGATAAATATTTTTGTGATTCTTATTTTTTTTTTAATTCATCAGAACTCCGAGCACAGCTCGGTTACCCACGCACTATGTTTAATACATCCCGTGCGAAGCCGGGGCAGGTCGCTAGTAACTAATAAATAATAATAAAACAAAACAATGACGCATGTGTTCCAGCGAAACTTTTGTTGTACAGCGGTTTAGTTTTCCCCGCACATCCGTGGAGGTTGGTGAGAACATAATATTATGGAGGAGGCACTTTTATGTTCAAGGTTCTTCGTGAGACGGGTCATAAGACGTATAATGATAGTGCCCCATCATTATGAATAAATTAATTGAAATTGAAAACTTTTGTTGTTGCCGAAAATAAAAACTATTTTGTAGTTGTACCCCCTTAGTCCTTACTCATCAAAACATTTATACAATGGACAAGCTATACAATATTTTGTTCTTATCTGTCAAGCCACTTTTCCAACGTATCAGATAAGGACAAAACATTATATAGCTTATCCAATGTATAAATATTTTTAATAGTAAGGGGGTTAGATTAGATAGATAATGTTCCTATTTTTAGCTCGCTAATTACCCTCACTCAGAATACCAGAGCAGCTTCTGTGCGTTCCTGGTTTTAAAAACCCCGAACCCTCGATGGATCTCGGACTCTCGGGTCACTCACTCGGAGAAACACAACACTATATTTTTTCACGTCTCGTTTTGACAGAGGCCGTGGTATTTCTCCGGTAGCAGCCGACTGATTCATGACGGAGTGCGCTTTCCCATGGTGTACATAATATAATTTGTATATTTCGTTTCTCCCATTACTCACGCATATGATTGATGTACCGCCTCGCGTGCCAGTAAGAATTAACCACAACAATCCATTACTGGTAGCTGGTGTATTATCCTACTACTATTATAAATGTTGAAGTTTGTGAGGATGGATGGATGGATCAATGTTTGTGACCCTTTCACGCATAAACTACTGAACCGATTTCGATAAAATTTGGTATGGTAGTAGTTGAAGCACTGGCTACTTTTTATTCCGAATAAGTACAGTGTTCCTGTGGGATACTGTATTTACGCGGGCGGAGCCGCGGGCAAAAGCTAGTACTAATAGTATATCAATAAACCACACATTTGTACTAACTAGATGTCGCTCTGTGGTCAAAATTCGCAATAATAATTCATATAATTTCAAAGTTTGAACTAAGGATTCCTTTGTCTCTTAGATAGGAAAAAAAAATTAAAATGTCGTGACGAATTGACAAACGTCAACGTGTTACAAAAATCGTATCTATCAAACGCAATTTACCGGGCTAACCTAATTTCATACTCCTTGGGTTGCACAATTCTCGTAAAACTGCACTGAAAGTTATTGCATTACGTATATTATAATATAATAATGTATAACGACTAATTTGATTAACACCTTACATATTTTGACTTGCGCCCACAGATGTTTTATTGCAAGCTCCATTGTACTTTATTACAGCTATTTATAACAGCAAGAGCTCCGCGGCCTAGTGGGTAGACCGTTTGATTCGCACTCGAGAGAGTGCTGGTTCGATTCCCAGATTGTGGCGTATACCAATGAGACTTTTCAGATCTCAAGTACATTATACGGACGCTCTAACGGTGAAGGAAAACATCGTGAGGAAACCCGCACACGGTTGGCCCCAGACGTATTGACCAGTCATTTCTCTGGACTAGGCTAACTGTGTTGTGAGAGAGTATTTCAGGAGTGGTGACTTCGCTCGGAGAATACTGCAGGGCAATCGCGGTATTGTTGATCGTTTGAGTTCAGGTTCAACTCTGCTTTGGTTATGATTCAGTTTCGGTTCGATTCCGTTGCGGCTGAACAAATTTCAGTATCGTTTTACTTTCATTCAAAAAATCGAGTAACGTTCACGGTTCGCTTACGATTCAACTGAAACAAACTTAGCGCGATTGCCCTGCTGTATTTAAATCATCCAATAACGGATGAAAAGGCATAAGTTTGTATTTCTGTATAAAATGTTGTGTGTTGGTCCACGCTAGTGACTGTAGGGACGGTTTTCGACAAGCCGGTGCACCGCTAGTGAACATTATTGCCATAGTAATAACATTGACAAGTGGTACACCGGCTTGTCGCCGACCGTAAATTACTTTTACGGACTAGACAATATATCTTCGTAATACCTACGTGGTAAAAACTAGATCATTATGATATTAAATTAACGGAGAGTGCCAAGATTTTTGATTACTCTTTTCTTAGCATTATGTAAATAATTAAAGTACACGTGTATACTAAAACTAACAGTTTAAACAGAATTTGTAAGACAAAACGTAAAACGAAACGAATTCGTGAGAAAGGCTTAGATAAGGAGATCAACGACTCAAAGTAGGTCGCATTTAAAACAAAGCTAACGTTATATCAAAACGAAAAGGTTAGGGTCAGCTCACACTAGAACGAGACGTAACGCGACGCGGTGCTGCATTTTTAAAATAGCCATTTAAAATTGAACTTTATTCACTACACAAGATGGACGTTTAATTGGACAAGTTCTAATTTCGAGCTGTCTCCGCGGTGTATATCGCGGCGCCGCTCTTGCAATGAAACGTGTATCTTCTGATATAGTGATTAAAGTTAAATTTTTAATGGCTACTTTAAAAATGCAGCGACACCTCGCGTATCGTCTCGTTAGGGTGTGAGCTGATGCTTACGCACAACTCTTTCTGGTAACATTAAAAAATTGTTAGAGACTTGCAGAGTAAAGCTTAAAACACGAAATATTAATTTAATTGTTAATTTGGGAAAATAAATTGTCTGAAACTAGAAACCTTATTCATTTCAATGCCTTTTAATTATATATTTTGCTGAATTAATAATCAAAATATAATTATTTTGATTAAGTTTTAAGCCAATACTTATGGGTGAGTAGACTCCACAGTCCACACAGTGTGGCACACAGACATGAAAATGGCAATTCTTGGGAAATTAAAGTAAGCTATGTAAATTAACACTGTATACTATCATAACTAGATGTTGCCGTTGAGTTATAAAAGGAAATCAAGCTGTCACCGTACATTTTGCCGCGATTTAAAGTAGCCTATGTGCCTCCCCGTGGTCTACTCTATCTGTGCCCAATTTCTTCTAAGTTAATTTAAATTATAGAAATATAAGCGCATACTAGATTTGTGTAATAAACATCGATATTACGCTAAAACTTGGGTGTACAATGTTTGCCTTTAGCGAAAATCACCAACGGCGTTTGTATGGAGAAAAAAAAACCGACTAGTCGAGCCTTAAATGTTTTGTCAGACAATCGCCTTAAGTACCTTAGCATAATTATGTTGCCATAACAAACAATAGTGTGAATTAATTTCGTCATTGTAAATTTTGGTGTATTTTGTATTATTAATATTGTTTAATTGTGTGTAAAAAAACAAGTTCCGCGTTTCGTCATTACAAAAGCTCGGCGCAGACGGGCCACAAGCGATCGTGACTGATCGCCATCGCTATTTAAAATATTTCGAGTCGCCGCGACTGGCTACACATGTTGATTGTATAGAAATGTGTGTGAAAAGCGTGTCGACAGATTGTCGAGTCGCGGTCGCACGCCGCCGGCTTGCGTCGAGTCTGTGTGAGCGACGATATTGTAGGTAATTTCGTTTATTCCGGTATCAAAGTATAATTTTACTATCAAAGAGAGAAGGATTAGCATGCCCTTTTCTGTCTGTCTGTCACCAGGCTGTGTCTCGTGAACCGTGATAGCTAGAGAGTTGCAAATTTTTACAGAAGGTGTATTTCTGTTGCCGCTATAACAACAAACACTAAAAGATGAATAAAATAAATATTTCATTGAGCTCCCATACAATAAACGTGAAAAATTTTGCGATTTTGTACGGAACGCTTCGTGCGCGCGTCCGAGTCACATTTGGCTTTAATGCATATACATAATACATGTACAACTATTTAGTTACTAGTAAGTAAATATACAATTATAAAATATTGTAATTATTGTTAAAGAAGAACATGTAGGAACCTAATGAAATTCACATTTAAGAAATCGGATAAATACATAAAATGCTAAAAGCAAAACCTACTTTTATGTGCTTAATACACATCTCTAAAAAATACTCGATAATTATGAAAGTTCTGTCGAATCGTCAAAACAATGCTATCGACGGTAAAGTTATAACGGTAACGTTTTTAATAAAAAATTCTCGTCAAAACATACTACTGCTTAGTAAGGGATTCAAAGTTGGGACAGTAAAAACTCAAACTGTCACACAGACAGTCTTCGTTTTACAACATACACCCTCCACTCTCTACGATAAGGGTACAGTCTTATATGAAGCGTGTCTCGCGCGTTTTCTAATTTATTTCAATGCGTTTTACTTACCAAATATACAATAAAAATTAAAAAATACGATAGTAAATTATTATAATAATAATAAGTGTTATATCCCTCAAAAGCTTTTTTTTATTAAATACTAGATGTTGCCCGTGACTTTTTGCGCGGTAAAGGAAATCTCTCGCGAGAACCGTACATTCTGCCACGATAAAAAGTAGCATATGTCCTGTCCCATGGTCTAATCTATATCTGTGCTAAATTTCATCAAAATCAGTCCAGTAGTTTCGGCTCCTATTGAATGCAAACAAACAAACAAACCTTTTCTCTCTATAACATTAGTATGAATGAAGACAGTAATTTAGATAAGTCTGAGTAGTTAATATTTATAACCTACTTATATAAACATTTTAATGTTGTACTATCAGGGTATCGAATTCATAAGCAAGTAGCGTTCTCATCAATTATATTTTGTATTATTAAGACGACAGGAAGTCACAACACAACTGTCAATAACATGTCAGTTTCATATCACAATTTAATTAACAACAAATGGTCAACCGCTTTCGAATTATAAATTAGAATAGATAGCTATAGTGCTATGCCTGAAATAAACGTAATTTATTTTATTTATTTACAGTATAACATGTTCAGCTGAGCAAAAGAACGAGACTTTATAGGGTCTTAAATCAACGGCGGTTTATCATTGGAGCAAATTTCGGAAAAAAACGGCCTATTTTTATTTCGAACGCGTGGTTTGTACGTGGCCTTATATGATGGTCGTAAATGAAACTTTCATTTCAAAATCATATTTTTGTTGCAGTATAAACGTGAAATGTAAATTTGAAAGGACTTAGCGGTGAATGTTTGAAACGATTAAAAGAACTTTGTGAGATTAAAATTATTCGACTGCAAAACTGAAATGTACTTCATTTGATGTTTAATGTAAAGAAATATGAATATCTCACCAATCTGGAAGTAATATTAAAAGGTTTTTTAGGGTTCTGTACCCAAAAGGGTAAAAAAATTGCTCATTTATGTTTACATAATAATGGCTAATAGGCATGTTGCCTTAACAATTTTTTTCGTCTATTCGATATTAGACAACATGTTATAAACATAAAAACAAAAACATATACAATCCAGAACCCATTTTCGTATATCTTAAAAGTAACGAAGATACAAACAATTTAAATTTACAATAAGAAAGAGAGCGACATATCATCGGCCTGTGACGTCAAGAGTTGCTCCCGCGGCCCGCCATACATTTTTTAATTGTCATTAAAATATGTGTGACGTAACAAACCGTTTTGCGAGAAAGAGATAGGTAATAATTTTTTATTTGCTTATAATTTTTTATCGCGTCAACCTAAATACATACATATATGTTATAGACGAGGCATGTTGAAGTGATAACTGTCCCCACTTAAATGGCCCCACTTTTCGCGATTTTGGGGCCAATTTGACATTTGAGGTATGGTGAAAACCAAGATGGCGTAAATTTTTCTTGTATGAAGATTTGTTCTGTCAAATGTACGTCATAGCATATCTTTAGTTTTGAAATCTTTGCCTAAATACCTATATTTCAACCTATATCTCTATTCAACTATTTTAAAATTTATTTTATAAAAATGTGATATTCCACACTAGGAAACATACCTATCATAACATATTTTATTTCAAATGACAAAATTGTATAAATAAAACTCATTATAACATAAAGACAATCAAAATATTTCCAACCATTATTACCTTTAGTGCTTTTGTAAAGCAATATACACATGCCTCCGCCGGATATTTGAGGCTAATTAGAATATTTTATTAAGTAACGAGAGCACTTACGTCAACAAAACCTTTGTCTTCGTATTTCTTAACCAGAACCGAAGAGTCTTCATCAAATTGCCCAACATTCTCGGTTAATTCAATATTATTGGCATTGTAACGCTCCGTCGAATTCGATACCACGATTTCATTAGTCGTATCTTTGTATAAGTCTATGTAGTCGATAATGGGGTAATCAGTGCTGTTATCTTCGTTGAAATCGTAATACTCTTGGAAATCAGCATCGGAGATTTCGTTCTCGTGCTGATCTTTCTCTGCCTTGTAATGTTCGATCTTTATTTGTGGGAACTCTGATGTATTGAAATTAACAGGTGCTAGTATGTCACTAAAATTGAACACTAGAGGTTGGAACGTGAAGTTTTTTGGTATGATCGTCTCATATATTATTGAGCTTTCATTGTTAGTAGAAAACTCTCCTATGTTGAATACCTCCGGTGATATCAAGGTTTGATTCTCATCGAATATATTGTAGAAATCGATATCTTCACCGATATTTATCGCTCTAACGAAGACTGATGTGTCATTATCGACATTTTGAAATACATTGCGAGTGACAATCGAATCGTTACTGTCCCATTCGCTTTGCAAAAAGCTGGATACATTAGCGAGAATATCGTTAATATCACCCTCACCGTGTTCAGTGTTATTCGACGAATCACTTTTTATATTTTGAAAATAATTGACGCCGTTGAAAAAGTTGCTTATGAATGATCCGACACAAGTGGAGTAGTCATCGCACTCACAGCGCACAAGTACGACGTTGGCAATTAATATAAAAAATAAAATAATTTTTTTCCACACCATTTTTAGCGAGCGAATACGTTAGCACTTAATGTATGATAGTACACAAATGCAAGACTCGGAGTTTTTTACTTGTACGTTTTGTTTTGTCGTAATGAACTTAAGCCACAGTCATCAAAGCTCAGATTTATGTGCTCATTATATTTTGGTGTTACGCAATGGCCTTGCCTTGAGAATTTCGTGGCAAAATTGACTTTGATGGATTAATGTAGACATGAATGGGATGATACGCAATTCGAGATGTTAGCTGTCGGTAACAAGGATCAATAACCAATGCATTTTGATATCAATTAATTACAACAGTCTACATCAAAATTGACTTTTACAGGGAAGTATGATAGAATCTAAATATATAACTCAAAACTGAAAGTTAAGTCTTTCCCAGTTACGGCTTATTGAAGATTATACGGGTGGTTTATATGCATATTTTTATTTAAAAAAAAAATGTTTTTTGCTGTCAAGTAAAGACAACAAAAAATGTATGTTACCGTATTCAATGACCCCAAAATCCAAATTAGTATAAACAATTTTTTTTAGTCAAAAGGCACACAAATCTCACATCTTTATTTTGTAGAACAGTGTTATTAAAAGTTTTAAAATTACAAAATCATCTTTTTCTGTTAGGAATTTGATTTAATTTTTAGCCGACTTCCAAAAAAAGGAGACGGTTATACGTTCGGCTGTATGTTATTTTTTATTTTTTTTTGACCGACCTACAGAATTATGAAGATTGAGTAGGGAAATAGTTACAATTTTAGCCAACATTTAAAAGGGGAATTATTTAGAAAATAAGTTTTATTTCATACTTTTTTGTGCATTTTTACTTTGGAAGTCGGTTTAATTTTTTGTTTAAAAATAATAATATTTTACGTAGATATAATATTTTTTAGTTTGGAAGCTGAAGACACTGTAATTAATTATTATTATGTCTATGGACGCTTCTCACTACGTCAATCTGGCCCCGTGCTAAGTACTCGAAGAACTTGTGTTACGGGGACCAGACAATGGGAAGTATTTTTAATACTTTTATATTATACATATATTTAAGATTTTTATTATATTATACACACATAATATATAAAACATGGTCATGATCCAGGAACATAGAAAAACTTTTCGTTCATTCGGCGAGATTCAGACCCGCGACCCCCGGCTAGAGCTGGCAGCGGGATTCAGACACGCTCAACCACTGAGCCACAGGAGTCGTTAATTTAAAGTTACATTTAACCTAGAATATTTCGAGGTAAAGGTTACTTTAAGGAATTAATAATAATGTTAAGAAAAACTTACCAGTTTGTTATAATGATGGGGGTTTTGAAATATCTCTACATCAATATGATTAGATGTAGTCAATTTGCTTTCGTCTATCAAATCTTTTATTACTTTGATCGTGTCTTCCGGATTTATCATTTTGTAATAGTCTGGAAGATCTTCTTCATTGTAATCATCATGGTTTCTCTTTTCTCTACTAGTCTCTACGTCATTTAGAGAAAAGTAATCATTGTAAAAATCATCACTAGTAGCTGTGCTATCAGTAGTGTCGTACATTGCAGTTGTTGCGTTCACGACAATAATCTCATCGACGATTGTTATATTCATTTCGGATATTGTAGGAATCCGTTTAATTTTTACATCTGCGTTTATGTAATTGTGTAAGTCCCGCCAATACCTCGAACTATACAATATTGTTGATAAAATAAATAGCATCACTATCATTATTAGCAAAATTAACAATTTAATTATCATTTTAGTTAATGGTAAGTTTTTCATTTTTTTCACTTTGTTATACGAACACCAGTTGACCTATATGATGCGTACTTCGATTTGCAATATGCTATTGTACCAGGAACATAATATGAACAATAGGTAATAATAAACGTCTTAAATAGAAGTCTATACGCATACATTTTGTGAATCACCTATAATGTAAAGGATGAATAAATAGCGCTTAATAAAAAACCAAGGTAGGTACGATATTTTAACAACATATAGAGATATTTGCGCACAATCTGACACAGTAAAACTTGATTAAAAGTACGAACACCTAGTAATAGAAAATTAGAGTAGGAATCAACTAAGAGTCCTTACCAGAACCCTAACTGGGCACTGCAAGCACCTCACCTCCACTAATACCTCAACAAAACAGGAGTTGATGACACAACGACTTGCAGATTCTGCGGGGAGAAGGACGAGACACCCCTCCACCTTCTCCTCGACTGTCCAGCACTTCAAAAAAACAGAAACAGAAACCTTGGACAGCACGAATACTCCACTACAGAGAAAAATCGTAGCACCAATCCCAACCACATTGTTCTGTTTATGAGCAGCATAGGCCTGGGGCAGGTACTATAACGCGAAGGAGTCACAATAGATCCACTTGGATCGCAGTGACGTCAGGGCTCGATTTTGACCTACCTTCGAAAGTAATAAAAAAAAATATACAAAACTATGGAGCCAAGACAATTTTGTATTTTTTTTTACCCAGGAACACAGATAAACTTTTTGTTCCTTCGGCGGGATTCGAAAGAACCCCCAGTTAACCCCCAACCCCAAAAATTATTTCAAGCAAACAATACAAGCACTTACAAGTATCTACAAATATCTTTATTTATAAAAAAATGGATATTTACAATACCATTTTGTTACTAACGTTTAGATTTTAGTGTGAAGGTTGAGATTGTTTTAAATTTGCAAGTTTTTAATATAAGGTTTAGTTACACTCAACGAGCGTCTCGCGTCATGGCTCCACGTTCAGACGGTTTCTGGCCTTTGCTTATAATGTTACTAGAGTTGAGAGGCCGCTCTCACATCTATAAGTTGTACAAAACGGTACCTACATTTTCAGAGCTCTTTCAGCAATTAATGGGGTATTCTGAAGTTGCTTTTCGCCAAAATGTACAGTGTTCATAATTCTCACCGATTTTATGAACGCGAGAGAGCGCCATGCTGCATACCTACTGTTATTTTATTTTAAACATTTTTTTTTTTCTGTCTATTCATCTTTTTTAGGTACCACCTGTGTTACCCCCATATAATAGATGTTTTACGCCCGCGGGGTTAATTACCCCCAGGGTCGGAACCAATGGAAAAATGTCCATCCATACAACTATTACTATTAATATCGAGCAATTGTATATGATCGATTTTTTGTATGGGTCGTTAAATATATGTTTAATTTTATATTTGCTAAGATACTTTTTAAGGACTTGGCTAAAATACTGGTCGACAAAACGAACGACTTATTATAATTGGAGTTCTGACTATGGAGAAGCCAAAAGGGAGAGTAATTATTTTGGCAGTGTATATAATATGTATGTTGGTTCCATCGTAACGCGTAAAATACTGAACCGATTTTAATAAATGAGGTGTCAGTAGGTTTGTACTAATGGCCCGGGAAACATAGGCAACATAATTTGCGTAGTCGGGTAATAATTTTAATTAAAGGTAAGAATATTTTATTATAAAATCGGGTGACGTTCTCAACGCCGTTAAACAAGTTTAATTTCAAAATCTAATTCTGTGTATTCGAAGCTACGATGCCTCATGGCACAGACACGGATATATTTACAGATTACAGACACGTCAAACTTATAACGCCCTCTATATAATATTTTGAAAATACTGTTCGATAACTTTGTGTTAAAATATTTTAGTGTGAATGAACTTAAGGGTGAATTCACACCGAAAATCTTTAAAATGCATCGCCGCTTATCGTCGTGGTATGAACTGACCCTTAGGACACTCTAATATGCCATAGACTCTTGTTAGTTCAATAGCTTTTGTTCATCAGTATTACATTTGCCAAATCAATTGCATATTACCCAATTAGAGGAATATGAAGCACTGAATGATTAATTTTTGAAACCGTCACTAATAGGAAATTTCGAGTCGTCAGTCGAGAGTCGATTCTATTGTTCTAGGCTAGGGCTGCTTGCATGTCATTTGATTTGAAATTTGAATACTTCATATCGCAATGATATTTGATGAACCCGGACACATAATGCCCATATTTTGTATGCTGTTACAGGTACTGGCAAGTACGAACAAAACTAAAAGTATTATCAAGACCGCAATATCAAAACCTCCTCTGATATATCTGTTTTCAATTTATTGTTCTCGATTCATTAGAGATCGGCAATTTGGGAATGTGGTAAGGAACAGAAAAGGCTTAACTCGTATAATCCAATCTCTACAATTTCGCTTTATATTTTCAAGTAAGATATTATGACCGAATACTATTGTTAACCGGTTACGTCCGGTATGGCGGAAACCGCGATTGATTTCGCGCAGTTTAATAAATAATAAGAAACATAATTGCAAAAATTATACTTGAGTACGCATACCAAGCTGCCAATCAGACTGACGTAAGAGAGTCGAAATTATTAATATACTTATAGGCGTTGCCGAGATACCAATTATATGTTATATACAAGATTGTCTCGTTTAAAGTATAAGATTTTCGAAGATTTTACTGATTTGAAAATGCATTGACATAGCGGCTGCGTCGAAGACCGCGCTTCATCCTATAGCACTGATTAGCAGCGATCGCACGCGTTTATCAGAGCTCTCTAGCGAGGAAAATAACAATCCTACTACTGGATGGATGGATGTTTGTTAGTCTTTCACGCAAAAACTACTGAGCGGATTTCAATGAAATTTGGTGTGGTAGTAGTTTAGGCTCTGGATTAAAATATAGGCTATGTTTTATCCCGAAAAAGAACTCAAGCGCTTTATATTAAAGCACAAAATATACATATCAAGCGGTCTCGCTCGTCGCGTCGAGGTGATAATTGATAGGGACCCGTTTTTACTCACTGGTTACGAAACCCTAAAAACATTTTAAATATTGTATACAGAAGCATGTTGCAGTGAGTAGAGTTATTTAATGAAGAAGTTTTTTCTCCAAGAACACTATTCCACGCGAGCGAAGCCGCGGGCAAAAACTAGTCATAAATAAGCGGAATAAAAAAAACCAAATAGCCATAATTTTAGTTGCTTCACTTGCTTTATAAACAGCAAGATAGTTGACGATGGTCACTGTATTATATAGTTGCTCCTCGAGTCTGGAAAATTCCATTCCTCTCATCTTGTTACTCTCCAGTGGAGGGTTCGTTAGCCATCGCAGACGGCTCTCCACAGCCTTCAACACTTGTTACAGTAACAAGTATTTCTTTATGTAACTTTAAGCCCGCTGTCTGTTGTCACATTAGTGATATTGCTTACATTGTTGGTAAATATACATAATATAGTGAGCATGAATTCTACTTTTAAAACTAATTTCATGAACATTAAATGAATATTCCCAGAAATCTTATATTATTTTAATCATATTTTTATCAATAGAGAAAATTATATTTACAATAGTTACATGTCGCACAAATTCTGAATATGTAAGCCCAGTCATTTGGTAGAGAAAAGGGTAACCCCCTGGAAAATTTTCTGACAGTTATTATTCTGATTTTAATTTTGCCAAATCTTATCTGTACCGCTAGCACCGCCATTAAAAAAAATCTAATTACAACTTCTACCTAATCTTCTTCTTCTTCTCTGATTTATAAAAATGGATGACAATTGCAATGTCTCGCTAAAAATCGAGAACGGCGAGACGGATTTGGCTAATTTTGGTTTTGAAATGATTGTTTGAGTCCAAGAAAGGTTTCAACGGTGAGAAATATTGGTAAAATTACGGAGAAAATATGTACTGTAGCTGCAGGTGTAGGTTGCAGGTGTAGATGTAGTATTTATTGATTTCATTTTCAGTTAATAGTTGAGACAGAACAACGTGTGTCGGTACAGGTCGAAGGTAATATAATCCTATGGCTAAATTCGACTTCTGCAGTTAGATTAAGTCTGCCTTTTTTTTGCATACAATTTAGTAGTAATCTGTTGCTAATGTAACTAAACACTTTTATATTTTTCGTAACACAGTAGACACAATGGGCTTGAACAATGTCGCAAAAACTCCGCTCATCGGCTTATCTTACCTTAGCTCTGCTTTTTGCCTTATACAACTAAAATATAACGCAATAAGGAGCCCCATTTAGCAATTAACAACTTTGCGATGAAGCAATTTATAAAAGTTGAATAAAACTCGCGATAAACAACAAGTTTTAGAGAGAAATTCGTTCTCAACGCTGGAACAAATTATTATAAACAAGAGAAATTTAATTTTTGCCGTAACGTAGTTTAATTGCTTGGAAATTATTATAAGGTAATCAAAGTTTGTCAATCTGTGAGACAGTTTGATAAATTTAATGGCGACCGTGAGATGGAGGAATCCGAACGGGAATGTGCAATTACTTGTAATTGTGATTGAAGGGAGACGAGGAGTTTTAATACAATACACAGTTGTCGGGAGGCGAAAACTGTCCCCACTTTTGGAGTTTTTGGGATATTTTGACATTTGAAGATTGACATTTGACATTTGAAGAAATCAAGATGATGAATACATTTCAGGTATGGTGAAAACCAAGATGGCGTCACTTTTTATTGTATGAAGATTTGTTCTGTCCATTTGTCAGAACAAATCTTCATATATTCTCTATCATCATACTCGTATCATTTCATACGTCATAGCCTATCTTTAGTTTTGAAATCTTTGCTACATAAAAATTAACAAATAACTTTATGTTTATTATGTTAACAATAGGGTTAGTTGACAACATGTAAAATATTTAGGGTCTGTTTCACAATCTACTGATAACTGTCAGATAACCTAACCCTCTTACCCACGAGAGTTTTTCTGCAATAGAGCTGAAAATCGAAGTTTCGCTTATCAAATGTCAGATTTGACAACTCTACTCGATTTTCAGATCTATTGTTTTAGCGCACGGTTGAATTTACAGTGCAGTTTTCTCTGTCGTGACCACTAAAAACGCTTGTGGGAACGTAGCCTTATTGGCAAGTTTTGTCTTTGTCGCTCAGTATAAAGTAAACAGCGACAAAACTCCGGATAAGCTATTTGACACTTTCTAGGCGATTGTGAAACAGGTCGGATATCGGAAATTATTACATTATTATAATGTATCCCCTATAATACATATATATATATATATATATATATATATATATATATATATATATGTATGTATAATGTATATATATCTATCCACAAGTTTACAATAATATTATGTCTTACTCGTAATATGTGTCATTCGTATTTTAGTAGAAGTTTTTGCATATACATTCTATCGCTTAATAAATGCCTGAGTGTCTTACTTACTAGACGCTAGAAGGTACTCCGTACTATTATTTATTCTGTGGTAAAAGTAGGTATATATTATTTTCCCTACATTGGGGATCACAGATCAATCGTAATACTATAGGTATCCACAGGCAATAAATGAGATCCTTGGAAAGGAACGTAATATCCTGCATAGTCACGGTAATAACATAATTAATAAGACATACGCGCTAAGGATCCGACGACATAAATAAGTATCCCGGTCTCAGGCAATAGGAACAGCGTACGTGACTAAAATTCAATGGGTACCGGTGTATGGGCGTGCGAAGCTTCGTAATTGGATCGAGATATGAAGTGAAAGTATGATGACGTGTCGCTTCATAACATCTGCTAAATTGAAGTCTACTTTATGTGACTTCACCTAGACACACTGACAAATAAAACTTAGGCATTTTAATCCATGACTAGGATGATACAGTAACTCTTTCAAATCAGGAGTGCCTGGGAGAGGCGTTTTTAAAAACCCAGCACGTACATGCAACATCAGCCTAGTCCAGAGGAATAATTCGCCAATACGTTGGCGGCTCAACTACATTATACGGGTTTCATAAGGATGTTTTCCTTCACCGTTCGAGCGTCCGTATTGTATTTAGATTTTGAGAAAAATCGACAATTTGGGAATTAGAAAGGTTTATCGCTTAATTTTTAGAGATCCGGCGTCTTTATTCTTAGATTTGTAAGATTGCTTTTCGCGTTAGGGAAAATTAATTTTAAATTTACAGAAGAATACCAAATTAGTTTACATATAAATGCGTTTTCTTACCAGGAAATTGGGTTGACGTCGTTTATCAACGGATACGGTCGGACCGGCTTCCGCTGAGGGCGAGATTAAAAGATGAAAGCCTAGCCCTTAAGACGTCACTTGATTTATTCCGCGCTGAAAATTGGTTAACGATTTTTTAAGTGTAAATCGTTTTTAGGGCTCCGTAGTTCATATCTAAAACGAAACCAGTGGGGTTTCGTATTTGATATGGAGTCAGTGGCGTGAGGTTCCTATTACTCTATTCCTATTGTCTTCACTTACCACTTACCTTTTGAAGACCCTCGTTCAAATCCTACCTACCTATTATACAAGTTAGGGCTTGCCAATGAAGGAGAACCAGCCTTCGCAACTAATATGGAGTACCTACTCCGTCTGTCTTTCCGATAAGAGGTAAACTTTATAGTTTAAGTTAATATAAAATATGTACTCAGGGCTGCAATCCCTTACAGCAGTGAAGAAATCATCTTCATATTTTGTCACTGGCACGAGAGTCGAAACCTACTTACCTACTTGACTTTGGCCTAGAATCATATCAATCAATGAAGGAAAAATTCGAAAACTGTAAATTTTTGAAAACAAAAAACAAAATGTTTGTACGGAACTTTCGGTGTGGGTGTCCAACTCGCACTTGCCCGTTTTTATATTCAAACGCGATATATTTGTGGTGAAGGCGTTAGCCGCAATGTCACAGAAGTAAGATTTTATGAGTTTTTAAATTTTTTATCATCTTTCATAAAATTAATTTATTTAAGTATGAGGACACAGCTGAGGACACACTTACTTTATATACGTATCTATAGCTGATAAAATACTAATATGTGCTTGTAAATTCGACGGTGTAAAATCTATAATTTCCTACCTAATTTCATTTAATACCTAGGTAAAAATTTCAAAATATAGATATTATTAGATATGTTATTGATTGTACTGTAGGTTCTTCGTGGAAATTCATGTTTCACAGTAATAATACACAGGACTTCTTGCACTATTTCCACTGTAATAAGTATTTTACATTCATTTTAATATATTACACGACCGGTTTCGACAAAGTCATCATCAGGTGTAGGTAGATTTTATATTTTTATCAGGGTCAAAGTTGTGTCTAAATAGTAATGGACACAACTTTGACCCTGATAAAAATATAAAATATTTACATATATTACCAAAAAGCAGGAAGATGGACGCATTAGAAGCGCTTGAAATTAACAGACACAAAAAATGTGGGATCTTACTAAATGACCAGACATGCCTTTCGAGCTCCATATTATTGCAAGACATTTAATTTAATTAATATTTATAGGTATACTATGTTCATATGTTATGAATTTTTGACATTGGTATTAATTTTGGATGATTTTTTGACATAATTTATTAATTTTAATTTTGACGTTTTAATTTCATATAATTTATTTGCCGTTATTTATAATATCTTAGATTCTTATGTATTAAGGACATTTTAATTTAATTGAATCATTGGTGATAGTACCTAGTACTTTTAATTTTATATTCTGACATCCATTCTATATAATTATATCATTCTATGACATTACAAATCAATAAGTTATTAATTTATCAATCTAATGTGTTATATTAATTTGTGATAAACAGTAGAAAATAGATTAAGTTGGTATAAAAATTTAAATTGCGTTGCTCAAAATTGTAAAAAATTCATGATGCTGGCAACCCTTTGCACAATGTTTACAAATTTTTTAAAAATTTTAATCTACCTACACCTGATGATGACTTTGTCGAAACCGGTCGTGTGATATATTAAAATTAATGTAAAATACTTATTAAAGTGGAAATAGTGCAAGAAGTCCTGTGTGTTATTACTTACGAGGGCGGCACTGAAAATTTTGGGAATCAAGGAAGTGACAGAACATTACTATTTAAAAATGTATTTATTACTTTTCGAAGTATTCTCCGCGAAATTTGACACATTTTTCCATACGATGGAACCAATCATTGATGCAACCGTTCCATTCGGAAGTTGGGGTCTCCAAAATGGCCGTTTTGTAGGCGTCCACAGCTTCTTCAGGTGATGAAAATCTCTGACCACGCAATTTATTCTTTATTTTAGGGAAAGTATAGAAATCATTAGGGCTTAGGTCGGGGCTGTACGGCGGATGGTCTAATAATTCTATGATTTCTTGCTCTAAAAACTCTTTTGTTCTGTGCGCGGTGTGAGAACTCGCATTGTCGTGATGGAGGTTGATGCGGCAGTTGCAGTTCTCTTTACGGAGTTCAGAAACGACCTGTGGCAAACAAATGTTAGCATACCATTCTGCATTAACCGTTCTTTGTCCCTCAAGAGGAATAGTCGCAACATGGCCGGTTTTGGAGACAAACGTGGCCACCATTTTTTTTAAACACTCCGTGAACGAATAATTTTTGTTGGCTTTAACTCATTTTCGAACACCCAAACTCGTGACTTTTTGTTTCGGGTTCGTACGCGTATATCCAGGATTCGTCACCTGATACGATGTTGTATACAGCATTTGAGGATCCTGCGTGGAATCTTTCGAGAGTTCTGACGCACCAAGTAACGCGAGCCGCTTTTTGCTCTTCACAGAGCAAATGCGGTATCCATCGGGAAAACAACTTTTTTACACCTGATTGTTCATGCAAGATTATTTGTATTTGACTCATGCCAATGTCTAAAGTTGCCTGAATTTCGCGGTATGTCACATGTCGATCTTCCTCAATCAGCTTACGCACAGCATCAACGTTTTCTTGGGTGACTGCAGTTTTTGGACGACCTTGACGGGGATCATCACTGAGCTTGACACGTCCACGTTGAAATTCAGCAAACCAGCGATAAATTGGTTTTGGATGGGGCTTCATCATAAAATGCAGAAATCATCCGGTCAACACACTGTTTTTGTGTTAAACCACTTCGAAAGTCATAATAAATCATCGCTCTAGAATTTTCTCGAGTCAATTCCATTTTCTCAACGACTAAACAAGTTTGTCAAGACCTTGTGACAAGACCGAGAATCTTTTTTTAAATAAATAAACGGTATTCGATTTTTAAAACCAAGGAGTTTTAAAATAAAATGATTTTAATATGACAGGAACAGTGGAAATATTCCATTCCCGATACTTTTAGTGCAGCCTATGTATTACTGTAGATATTATTAATATTGAATTTTCATTTGACAAGTTTTAAAGTAGGTCTTTACCTATGAAATTGCCGTTCTGCAGTACTGGCCATTTCAAATCAAAATAATTTTTGTTTGGCTAAGAATTCTAATTTCAAATTAATTTTATTTTAAAAACATGGAATTCTTTTTCCAAAAGTAGTCATTTGTTTATTAATTAGTGTTACATTTTCATCGCATTTCAATCTTTTTCGTCATCATGGATACGTTAAAAATTCGAGTAATTATGGAATATGAGTACCGTCGTGGCAGCAACGCGGCACAAGCGGGACGCAACATCAACGACGTTTACGAAGCTAACACTACAAACCAACGCACCACCTGTTATTAGCTTCCGTTCTGGAAATTTCGACCTGAAAAATGAACCTCGCGGTCGTCCGAAAACTTTGGTCGATAATGACGAATTAAAGGCGATTGTGGAAGCTGATGATACACAATCTACGGCTGAATTAGCAGCAGCTTTCGACGTTAGCGTCAAAACAATATTGGTCCATTTGCGTCAAATTGGAAAGGTAAAGAAAGCTTGACAAATGGGTGCCCCACGAACTCAATGATCGTCAGCGCGAAGTAGGTACGCGTCGAGACGTGCCTTGCACTGCTCAACCAACAGGCACACAAATGAAGGAATTTGGAACCGCATTGTTACCTGCAATGAAAAATGGATTCTGTTTGATAACCGCAAGCGCTCAGCAAGTTGGTTGGAACCTGGTTCAGCACCTAAACAATGCCCTTAACGAAAACTTACGCCTTGAAAAGTGATGGTCACTGTTTGGTGGTCTAGCGCCGGTGTGATTCATCACAGCTACTTACCAAACGGGGTGAGCATTACTGCAGATGTGTACTGTGAAGAACTGAACACAATGATGGAGAAGCTGGCACATCTCCAACCAGCATTGGTCAATCGCTCGTCTCCGCTGCTCCTGCACGACAATGCGCGACCTCATACTGCACAGCAGACGGTCTCTAAGTTGCAAGAACTGGGGTTGGAAGCTCTCCGTCGTCCGCCCTACTCACCAGACCTTGCGCCTACAGACTACTATTTTTCCAGAATTTGGATAACTTCTTGCCGGGAAAAAAATTCAATACCCGAGATGCAGTACAAAATGCCTTTGAAGAATTTGTTGCCTCCCGTCCAGCTGATTTCTTTAAGAAGGGCATCAATAAACTGCCACTGCGTTGGCAAAGATGCATTGATTGCATAGGTGATTACTTCGATTAATACAAATAAAAAATACATGAAAAAAATTCGTTTAAATTTTTTCATACAAATCGGAAATTTCGTAGGTAAAGACCTAATATTACCTATCTTATTTTCGCTATATATTTAATCAAGCAATGTAAACGTCCGTGGAATATTTAATCATGAAATTAGAATTTAATTATAACTTTACAGACTACAGAACTAAAAATCACTAATTAACGAAATATTTGCTTAGCAATATTACGCGTTGTCGCCCATTTCTGAAATAATTAGAGCTCTAAATAATATTTTATTTTAAATTGAAATTTGTCAAATACTTGACTGCAAAAGATGGAAGTTAGCATTCGTTAGTTAACAATTTATGAATCTGGCGTCCAAGGTGCATCTCTTGAAGATGCTTTAAAAACCAAAAAGACACGAGACTATAGACAATCCCCTTACTAATAAGTAATAACGATATTTAAACAGTGGATAAGTTATACAATGTTTTTTTATTTGTCTGATACGTGGAAAAAGTAGCTCGGCAGACAAGGACAAAACATTGTATTGCTTATCCATTGTGTAAATATTTTTATTTATTAGTAAGGGGGTATAACTTTATAGTTATACCCCCTTACTAATAAATAAAAATAAAAATTAAAATGGAATTATATTCCATTCCCATCGGCTTTACTGCCCACTTACCTTTTGAAGACCCTCATCCAAATCCCTAGTAATTATATGTTCCTCATTTCCTCATTGGCAGCTTGGTATGCGTACCTACGTATTATTTTTGCATTGTTTGGAAATTCGCAATGTGGTGGGTTCGAATCCCGGAAAGATAAATATTTTTGTGATTCTTATTATTTCTTTGTTTTTTATATTTTTTTATTTATTTTTAATTATTTTATCGTTCTACCAAAACACCGAGCAAAGCTCGATTTCCCAGGTACTAATGATATATATTAGCCAATTAATAAGTTTATGTTACTGACTAGTATGAAAACTCCTATTATATCCAAGTCGTATAATGTTATAGAACTTGTAAGCAATACGGATGTTACGCCCGCTCTTGGCTAAAGTTTAACTTGAAAACTTCCAAGAATAAATATCTATAACTACGTTACTCAGTTATTGGCAGAATGGTTGCCAACTTGTATTTTAATATTCATTTTATTGTTGTGCTTTTAATAGCTGACGATTGTTTAAAATCAAGTGGCTTAATCTGCTTATCTGCAGTTATCTGCACTGTAGCTGAGACGAGTCACATTTTTGTAATTAAGGTCTACGCATAACGCACACAAAGTAGCGGGGAAAAATAGCATTTTATATAATTTTAATAAAACTTTTACCAAATTACTCGTTGTCGGCCAAATGAGGTCAGAGTTAAAGTGAAGAAGGCAAGACATCGGAATGTAATATAGTGAGCTGAGAATGGAATCCCGCTGGTACTTACACTTGGAATATTGAATATCATTGATTTGTTGCGCATTTCAATTTGTGAAATAAATTACTTTCGTAGTACATTTATGGGATACTGTAGACACTTGATCCCCCTTTTGTTTTTTAACCCTTAATTTTTACATATAGGACATTTAAAAACAAATGGCACTGTAATACGTGGCTTTATCTGGCTACACGAATCTGAACCAACAGATTATTATAAGTGAAAAACTAATATACCAACTAAAACTAAAACCAGGAAATTGTATCAAGTGTCCCTTAAATATTATATAAGGTACCTTTACAACACACAGTGGGGAACATGCAGTTTTTTTTTAAATAATTTAATAAGCTAGGAAATATTGTCTTTGCAATGCCATATCAACCATTGGATAAATACAGTCATCACAAATGTCAAATCGTTGGAAAGCATTTAAAAACGCTCTATACAAATAATCAAAAGTTAACAACTATAACCCGACTAGGTACACAAATTATAACACTTGTGTCACCCGTGACCCGGGCCATCATTACGATTCTATTCACACCTCATTCGTTAAAATCGGACCAGTAGCTTAGGCGCTACGGTATAACAATCATACATATGGACGCTGATGACGCTATGTACTGCTTGTACAGTATATTACTGTGTCAACTCTGTAGATCGCCATTTTGAGAAAATTTTGTTTATCTAAATTTTTTATCAAGAGAATTTCAACTATGTGTCAAAATATATAAATAGACTGCCAAAATCATTAGGTACTTTTTCTTTTGGCTTCGCAGTAATCGGGTAATAACCTAACCAAGAGCATGTCAGGACATGTCTAAGCAGTCTAAGTTGGGTTCCGTAACTATCAACGCAATAGATTTTTACAAATTACTTCAAAAATTACTATCCGTTTTCGTTAAAAATAATTTTCCTAAAGAGTTTTTTGCATGATCTTCATAGATCGCATGGAAATTAACAAGTTTATATCTCCTTTAGTTTAGAAATGCTAGGGGGGGTACCAACTTACAAACCACTTTGGAGGCCAATTACTCGAAAATGGTTGACTTTGTTAAAAAGTCATATATGAAATCTTGCCTTTATTTTAAAATATCTATTCAACGATACCCCACACGTTGGGCTAGAATAAAAAAAATATAAAAGCTTGAGAGGTGTCAAGGGACACCCGGATGGAACGAAGTTATAATATATATTATAACTATACTAATAAATATACTATTTATATTATAATATAAATATATAGTTGATAATGAAGAATTGAAGCCTATTTTGGAAGAAATATATATATAAATATATATGGGCGGGTTGCTTGCCCCTTCCGTCCCACCGCTCGCATACCTAAGGCCCGGCTAGCTAGTCACAATATGTAACAGTCATAACAGTCACAATGTGTAATTGCAAAATTCTACATTATTGTCAAGGTGATAAGGTCGTTTTTTTTATCATTCTTAATAGTCGTTATTACATTGTGATTTCGAGTAGCAAAAGTGTCGTGCCTAATCAATCCGTCTAGCCTCCATACAATTCGCAACGCGCCATAAGGAACTACGTTCCAAAAAATTTTTCATCCCCATTTCACATGTATGGATAGCCTCCTCTAAAATATACAATTATTATTATGTATGATGCCAAAATCGAGATCTATATATCTATACACTGTAGATAACTATACCAAATTTCGTCAATTTATGTTCATAATTACAGAAGCTAGAAGAGCGGACAGACAGACGGACAGACGGACGGACGAAGCGAAACTATAAGGGTTACTTGTGTTAACAAATTAACACTAAAAATGATGCGCGAGTGACGTCAGAGCAGTTAAAAGTGTATGAAGATAAATACAAAATTGATTTTATTGACGCAGTATTTAATACTGTGTTTTTATATCATTGTCATAACAAAAATGACACAAATAACTTATAAGGATTTGAAAAAGTTATAATATTGCTAACCTGTAACCATTGAAATAGAGCTTTACTTAACAACAAGAGCTTCGTCAATGCGGCAGCTCATTATTTTAGTGTGGAAAGTGGCAATTGTGAAAACGTGACAAATTCTAGTGTGCGTGAAAAATTGTGATGCCAGCTACTTAACTTTTGCCCGAATTAATGGGAAAAATATCTTTTGCTGTGGTCTATTAGTTAAGTTATTGGTTATAAATGTAGCTAAGAAAATACTTAAAAACTAGCTTATGCCCGCGGCTAAACCCGCGTAAATACGGGATTCCACAGGAACACTGTAGGTACTTTTAACTTTCACATTTATAATTATAGTAGAATAATAGGATTAACAATTAATTAAAAGTTAATATATCAATATATTATTCTTATGGGCTTCTTATTTAGAAAAATAATAAAAATGACTGTATTACATATAATTTATTTAACTGTAACGTTTTCATATATTTTTTTATTGTTTTCGACCTCTGCTTCTGGGGAATAGTTACTTAGTTCCATGGGTTACTTACTTAATTACTTAGTTCATAATAACTAGGTTAGATAAATGAAATAGGATATAATAAAATAAAATACTACGACAATAAATTCACATCATAAAAATATCAACCACGGGAAACTTGATTCTTGGATACGCGGCGTCACTGAATGGCGTTTTGAGTTCATATAATTTTATATTGAAATTTCGATATTTTATATTGAATTATACGATACTTACTAATGATATGTGATCCCAGTGTCCTTCCTATTTCTTGTCGAATTATTTTTATATTATTTACAAATAAATATAAATAAGTATAAATACGAATTAGTTTCATTAGGAAACTTTTTTTTGCGATTAAAACTAAAATTGAATAAAATATTCGGGATGTACACCTGATAAAATGACTGACTCGGGTAAGCCGACCTCAGCTGAGTATTTATTGCAGTATTTAACAAGCACATCAGCTCCGTCTGGTAGAGCGCCCAGCGATAACTATGATTAGTCTGCGTTTATCGTAGTTATTAAAATATAATTTAACAAGTTCGTCGCTCAATTTTCAGCCACCTCCGTCAAAAGCTTTTCGTAGCACATAATTACAAAATGATTGCAATTTACAACAGTTTATTTATAATTTAAGTAAAGCTAATCAATCGTCCTGAATAGCTATTGAGGTCTTTGTGAAGACGTTCACAATGCCAGCCGTAAATTATTGGAAACCTGAAAAGGCGCCATCACTAAAGAAAATTTATTGTGAACTCGACGCTAACGGTTTTTAAAAAATAGAGGATTGTTAAAGAAGAAATGATAATTTACCTAAATGGATTTTTTGTGAAGATACTAATATTGTTTACAATCTATTTTTATTCATTCAAACTCGGGTGATACGCGAGTTTCTATTGTTCTACTTAGGGACGAATAGAAACGCTAAATAATATATGATCCGGAACCCCGAAGGCCGTAGAAAATTCACAGCATTAAAAATATAACTCTGCTCTTAGACAATAGAGTTGAAAATCAAAGTGTCGAGTGTCGAGCTGGCATAGTATATTATAATATGACATTGACATCCCTAATGTATTAGCGTAGAGTTCTATTGTCAGTGATCTGAATTTTCTCCGGCCTTTCGGATTCCGGATCATAATAAATTCCCAGCCATAAGCAGTCTAGTCTAGTGAAGTATGAACCCTCAAGCTAACCATCGGGGCGGAGTTTTGCCGGGAGTTCAATGGGTGAAGTTGTTGATTTTGTATTTCTTTCATAAATTTCGATTCTTAATGTGTAATATTGGTAGAATATTACCCATTATATATTCGTTAACGTGCATAAGTGTGGGCAAGTGGTACAACTTCAAAAAATATGTGGTTGTCTGTAAAATTGGTTTACTGACGATAGTTGAACGTGACAACGTCAACAACAACAACAATAATAATAATAATAATAAAATGCGAGGTAACGCTGGTACTTGGTAACGGTAACAGGTAACGGTACTTGGTAACAGTACTTGGTAACGTATTGGTCATGTTTTTTCGTGCGTGCAGCCGGCTCCATCGAATTATAAGACGTTATCACGTCAAAAACGTGCTATTTTGTGTCCCTCCAAAACTCCCTAGGAATTTTCAGTTATGTAGTAGAAGCTTCGACTTCGACTGACTTGACTGATTGACTGCGCTGACTATTTATTTGGACTTTGACTAGACTTTAGACTTGACGATTTAGGAATGTGGTGTAGAAAATTGAAACGAAAGTTCTATTTCCCGCCATTTTTACTTGACACTGACAAATGGTTTTAAGCCGACGCCATAATATATAAAAAAAAATATTTTCGGTGACACAAACCTTTGCTGATTACGATTTTTTATTAAGATACGAAATAAAAGTATGTAAAACTAAGATACGATTTTTGGTCCCTTAAGTGATGAAAATTTCCCGTATCGAAGGGAAAGATCCGCTTTAGGTTATTAGCCTCTGCACCGTTGCCGTGTTGTGACATATTATTATGGGTACTATTTAGTTAAAGATTGTTCACGGTAAAGCTAGATATCTTACGGCCCGTTTCAATAACTTAACTACCAACTATTTGTTAGATACGTCAAATTTGTATCGCAACAAACTGGCAAATGATTGAATGACAACTTTTTTAAAAATAGTTAATGGTAGAATGGGTAGATAGGTCATTGAATCCGGCCAATAATAGAACACCGGCATAATATAACACTGATAACGATAATAGTCATGTAATTATTATAATAGGACGCTGCTCAAGCCTCCAAGGAGTTGTGATATTATCATTTTATATTTTTATCTAAAGGTAATTAAATCAGAGTTTAACACCTCTAAATTAAAATAATGACTCTGACATTGGCAACTCACTGAGGAGATACATAAAAGAAGGAGAAGAACTCTTCATGTCATCTTTATTTTGGATTATATAGATTTTTATTTATTCTTATCATAGAATTAAAGTTTTAATGATGAATTCATTTGAAGAATTAAATAAATCAATATGTCGCTTGTGTTTGAGGTATGAAAACTCAAAAAAAATGGTATCATTATTTGATAATACACAAGAAGATGGATTAAGTTGTTACGCTAAAGGAGTATCTAATTTAACGAAAGTTAAGTTAAAAAAACTCGATCCACTGCCAAAATTTATGTGCCTCAATTGTTTGCATCTTTTAAAACAGGCTATTTACTTCAAATTACAATGCGAACATACTGATAAATGTTACAAAAACATCGCTCGTGGTTACTCTGAAAATAAAGATGTCAAGCAAGCAATAGCCGAATTTGCAATGCTTAATTTTTATTTAGATTATAAATATTCATTTTCGTCTACTGTTAAAGAAAAATATAAGTGTAAACGTGACAAAAGTAATATTCAAAATGATTCAGACAATAGTACCGAAGAAAATTTACAATATGACAATGATAGTCCAAAATATAATAATAATGCTCTGCATACAGATTCAGAAGATGTTGCTCAAGATGACCACCTAATCAAAGACTCGGAGAAAATACAATCAAAAATATTAATTGAAAATGATGCAAATTTTATTATAATAAAACCCCTTCAAATTTCAAGAAGCACAAAAGAAAAACACAAAGCACAAGAATATAATTTATTAAATGTGTTGGAACAGATGTTTGTCCCTAAAGAGTATGACATACCTATAAAAAAGGTAATGCAAAAACACAAAAAACTAAAAAAGTCTGCAACTTCATCAAACACAGAGGCTGATGATTATATAAGAAAAATGGAAGAAATGTTTGGAACAAGTTCATGTGGTGCAGTACCTGCTAATGATCTTATAAGTCCAGTACGCACTAGAATGAAATTTAAACACAGGGCAGGTCATGGCAATCTTCACTCTCAAAATGAACGGAAACAAAATTTAATTTGTAATGTTTGTGGGAAAGTATTAGCGAATCAACACACATACAAACATCACATGCAACGGCATAACGGTTGCAGGTATTGTACAATTACTGTTACTAGCATAGTGGTCAAAATATGATCGTAATTCATTTTGAACTTAAAAATTAAACAAACAAATGAAATAAAGTTTATATATGTAAATGTACTGTTAGGAAATTTCAAATCCGTAATACTTATAAATAGGTTAATTTTCTTCACAATTGATGTGTTCATAATTAATAGTAAAACTACTTGCAGATACATTTGTGAGCACTGTGGAAAAGGGTTTCCTGTATTGAAGGAGCTCCAAATACACCAAGTATGTCGTCACGGCACAGGCCCTTACCTTCAGTGTTCACAGTGCCCGTTTAAGGCTCCAAGGAAATTAGATTTAATGGAACATGAACGCATCCATTCCGGAGAAAGACCATACACATGTGAGAAATGTGGGCTCACCTTCCGTAGACGAGGAATATGGAGAAAGCATTTGATTTATCACACTGAAAAAAAGGTGCAGTGTCCTCAATGTAACAAAAAGTTCTTCCAACGGAGTGATATGCTAGCACATGCAAATAATGTACATGAGCGAGTGTATGTGTATTTGTGTAGTAAATGTGGTGCTACATATGCAAAAGGTACAACAGTAAGACGGCATATGATGGAACGACATGGTATACCCAGGGAGGCTCAAGGAAGAATTATAAGAATTAATAAAATGACAGGCCACCAAGAGAGGCGTAAGGAATAATTTTATTTGTACTTGGTCCATATCAAGTACTCATAGAGAAATAGTATGTTTTAATTAAATATTAACAATAAGATATATTACACTTCCAAATGTATTTAAAATATCTGTAATATAGATTTTAGTGTAAATAAATTAAATTAATAATATAAAATAAATCTCTAAAATAAATTAATAATATAAAATAATCATCATCATCAACCATTGGCCAGCTCTGGGTTGGTTATTAACTGTAATTCGGTGATTTGTTATTGACAGTACCTGGCTCAAAATCACCAAGGTGCAGAATTGGCTTTGCTAGCAATTTAATGTCTACCAAATCTTGACTTTATTAAGAAAAGAATATTAATAAAATACAACTATCCTGTTAAGTGTGTACATCTAACATTACAATTATATATTGTATGTATGGTCATTACATATGAAATTGGCGTTTTGTAAAGGAGGAACATAAAGTCAATTTTTTTTAAATATAATATATTTATTTAATCAACGTATATACCATTGCTATCTATGCACTTTTGCCATCTCATAGATAGTTCATTGATTCCTTTACTAAAAAAACCATTCGGACAGGAATCAATAAAATCTTTGAAGGCACTTTGAACTGCCCCATCGGAGTTGAATTTTTTCCCTTGCTAGAAGTTATCCAAATTTCGAAAAAAATGGTTATCTGTTGGAGCAAGGTCTAATGTCCAATGTCTAGGACATCCACCGTACACCCCGTACGGTGGATGTCCTAGACATTCCAATTGAAGCTCCTCTAATTTGGTAGCTGTCTGTTGCGCAGTATGTGGTCTAGCGTTGTCCTGAAGCAGCAGTGGCCTAGAGCGAATGATCGACCTCGGTTGTTTAGCAGCTAGCTTTTCTATCATGATTTGCAGTTGCTGGCAATATACATCTGCCATAATCGTCTGGCCAGATTTATGAAAGCTGTAGTGAACGACACCGGCACTAGTCAACCAAACGCTCACAAGTAACTTTTTTTGAGTCAATTTTCGCTTGGGGCAGGCTTTGGCTGGTTCGCCAGGGTTCAGCCATTTCGATGAGCGTTTCCGATTATCGTACAGGATCCACTTTTCATCACAGGTAATGATTCGATTTAAAATCCCATTATTATTGTGCCGGTTGAGTAATGTAACGCAGCAGTCGTCGCGCGTTTGTTGGTTTGCTGCACTCAATTCGTGAGGAATTTTCACCTTCCCAATTTGCTTCAAGTGGATTAAAACAGTTTTATCACTAACACCGCAGCCTGCAGCTAACTCGGACGGGTTTGCGATGGATTCGATTTCACAATAGCCTTCAATTCTTCATTATCAACTTTGTCTCCGTCTCGTCTCGTCTCGTCTCCGGCCGTCCACGGGGCTTGTTCTGCAGGTCGAAATTTCTGAACGAAAACGTTGAATCCAAAAGCGCACTGTGTTTTCTTTTACGACACCTCCGCCATACACATCATTAATCCTTAGAGCCGTTTCTGCAGCACTGGTGCCACGGTGGAACTCGTACTTGAAAATAATACGATTTACTTACAATTTTTAAATAGAGGATTTGTTTTAAAAAATTGTTCCTTTTTAATAACAGCGTAATGGAGACTCCTTGAGAAAGAAAAAATAAACTAAAAAATCTTAAAGAGGAACTAATCCTTTTTAAGCTTTTAACCCGACTACGGCAAACAAAAGGAAGGGTAATGATTTTGGCAGTCTATTTACGTATGTATGTTTGTTCCACCGTAGCGCCTAAATTACAGATCCGATTTTAACGACTAGGGTGTCAATAGATTTGTAATAATGACCCATTGAACATAGGCTATACAATTTACTGCCTTCGGCTTAAACCAACTTCTTTTTAATAAAAAAAACTGGATTTTTGCCATTTCGGGAACACTACAATATTTCAATAAAATACGCAAAATTAAGCTATTTTTTTTTTAGAAAAAACATAGTTTATTACATTACAGAACTTTCATTGAAACATTAATTCGATTATAAAAGTTTTAAATATTTTGAAATTTCTTAAATTTTATGCACTATAATAGCAACTTCTTTAATTTTTTGAAGTATTTTGCTTGTAAAAGATATTGTATCATGTATGCATTGTTTTTATTATAGTTTTTTTTTAATATAGATACATAATAAACTCATATAATCAAGCAATGCTCAATTTATGTACTTTGTTTTGTTTTTGTTCAATTTATCAAACTTAGAAAAACGTTCCCGATTTTATGGTTTTCTACAAGATATTCTCTGAAAAGTAGTATTACAAATTATAGAATTCTGTGCGCTGCTCTGTCAATATTCATTGAGAGGATTTAACCCCTCGCGCCTCGAATTTCACAAAAACGCTACTTTTCAAACGCCTAAGTATATTTATCAAAAATTTGTTATTTCGATTATTATAATAAAAAACCTTGGGAAATATTGTAGTCTAAATTTGTTGTTATAATTGTTATTATTTATAATAATTTCAAACTTTTGAATAATAGTGTTAAAACCACGGAATATAAATAAAACTAAAAAGAAGTTTGCATAACTGCTCGTTCACGGGTAAAGCATGTAAGTAATATTTAAAACTCTTTAATTTTTCAAATCTAAATAACGGCCACGAGGCCTGTTGACGAGTCTGTCTGTCTGTCTGTGGCAGTGTGGTTGCTCCTAAACGAAAGGTCCGATTTAGATGCGGTTTTTTTTGTTTGAAAGCTGGCGTGATCTTAGCATTGAGAGTGTTCTTAGTATTATAATTCATCATAATCAGCTCTTTCACTGCTTGGACGATTCGCGGGTTACTTAAAATTTATAGCATTTGCTAAAGAAATAATGGGAAATAAAACTTTTATGCTGCATTCTGGAAGTGTAGATAGAATCTAGTCGAAATATGATCGGTATAAGCTATGGAAATTTTGAAAAATTTAGGATTTTCGAGTCATTAGGTTTAAAATCTTAAGGTCACCTTAAAATACTTTGAAACTTTGAAGTGGATGACTTTTCCGTACTAAACTGAGTATTTTGAGGAGCCTATATCAATAAATATGTCCGTAATTTCTAAATGACTGTAAACTAAGTCAACATTAAAGCTACATTTTTTTTATAACCAATTTGAAAATTAGCAACCTTGGTGATTTTGAGCCTCCTAAAAATTTTAGTTACACATTACAATTTTATTGCACAACTAGATGTTGCCCGCGACTTCGTACGCGCAAAAGGTAATCTAGTGGGAACTGTACATTTTGCTGCGATTAAAAGTAGTCTATGTCCGTGTATACATAATAGGTATATCTGCCAAATTTCATCAAAATCGGTTCAGTAGTTTCAGAGCTATTTAATGCAAACAAACAAACGAGCAAATCTTTCCTTTTTATGATATTAGTATAGATATCAATGCCGAACAAGTGTTTCGCTTCAAATTACTTCCTGTGACATTTTTAGACTGGAAGAAAACGCGCCTGTACATGCCTATCGGAGTTTCGATGTTAAATCAATAAGCAATTTAAAGTTGGGAATGTGAGCTGTCACAGTAACAATTGATACAGGACTCGATAGCGCCGCACACGCCGTACTAACCAGTGCTCCGAACCGAACGTGTAAATGCGGGCCGAAAGTCCGATCTGGTATGTCGATGACAGCACATTTTCCACAGTTTGAACCACACGCTATGACGTATTTTGGGGTATTATGTAAGACGTCGGCATTTCAATCTTTGACGCATTTTTAGTCGTAATTAGCACGACAGTTCCATCCGCAGTCGCGGTAGTCCGATATCTTATGTATATAATGCGATACGCGGTAGTCCGATATATTATGTATATAATCCGATCCGCGGTAGTCCGATATATTATGTATATAATCCTATCCGCAGTAGTCCGATATATTATATACCTATATAATCCGATCCGCGGTAGTCCGATATATTATGTATATAATCCTATCCGCAGTAGTCCGATATATTATGTACCTATATAATCCGATCCGCGGTAGTCCGATATATTATTTATATACCTACCTGTGTACCGAGCTTTGCTCAGAGTTCTGATAAATAAATTTAAAAAAAAAATAATCATAAAAATATTTATCTGACCGGATTCGAATCCACCACATTTCGAATTATCGAATAAATCGAAAATTACGCACACCAAACTGCCAATCGGACCGACTTTTTGATATATTGTTGCACGACAAAAGAAAAAACCAAACAAAACAAAAGAAATTTCCCAGGAATAAGACCTAGCTAGCTCGATTTTTCTCTCCCAAAACTCCCTGTACCTATACTAAATTTCATGGTAATACTTGTTGCCGTTTTCGAAAAACCGATTATGTATATACAAGATTGTCTTGTTTAAAGTATAAGATATTCCGATCTGCGGTCCGAACTTTACGTGTGCAGGACGCTAATAAGTGATCAGGGGGACTTGTCTTAAATTGTTTTAACGAGAAATACGTTTTAATAATGTTGTTTTAGGGGAAGGTAAAATGAAATTGGGGGTAAGATGGGGTAGTAGGCTTTTCACTTGTTTCCAATAGACCGAGCACATCCGTTCTAGCTAGTCTAGTTTAAATTATTAAGAAAAAAGAGTTTTTTGAGTTGTTTTTTTTACATCGATTTTTTTAATATTAAAAATCAGCATAGCCGGGCACCGTTAATCAAATAGTTAACTTCGTTAATCGTTAATCCGCTACAAAAAAAGTTAGCTTCGTTAAACGTTAAAGCGTTACATTTCGGAAGAATTAACGCAAGTTAACGTTAATCCGTTAATATGTGTAAAATTGCATCTTTATATCGTTGCGTTAGTGAACTTATAAAACCTGTTGGTTTAGGTTCTAATTCATTCATCAATTATCAACACAACAACAAAACAACAAAATCTTTATTCACAAACTTAAAATACAATATAATAACAGTGTTTGAGACCCCCTTTTAAGTAAAGTTTACCTGTGTTAGGGGAGACTCGCTCTGCCGTAAACAATAAAATTTGGGAAGTATATTAAGTGAGGCTAGTAACTATTATTACAAGGAGAAATATAGAGTTTACTATATTTGGAAAGCGAGCGCGTATGTACGTCTGTAGGTGAATATGGGTGGGTGTGTGTGTGTGTGTGTTGTGTTGGGTGTGTGTGTGTGTGTGTGTGTGTGTGTGTTGTGTTGGGTGTGTGTGTGTGTTGTAGGTGTGAGTGTTGTGGGTGTGGGTGATGTGCGTGTGTGTCTGTGTTGTGTGTGACGATGTTCGGTATATTTGTATGTTAATAAATGAGCAATATTCATTCTGGGTTGAAACTATTTAGTTTTGGATAAGGAAAACCTAACATAACCTATCAAACAGTGCTTCCGTTTCGTCGTAGCTTAAGTGTAGTAGCCATTTATTTAGTATCTGTTTCAATTTATATTTTCTTAAGCCATAAATATTCTGTTTTTTATTAATTAGGTTGTAAATGTGGGTGGATTGAGATGCATATTGTCTTGCAGCAAAGTTGGATCTTACTATGACTTTATTGATAATGTTTTTATTTCTTCGCTGTGTTGTTTTGCTATTATTATAATTTAATTGTTTATGAACTTTTAGGACTGTGTGTAAGGTATATAATTTTCTGATTGTAAGCAATTTTGATTCAGTATAAAGCAGGTGAGTTGGATATCTGTATGGTTTAGAGTACATTACTTTAATGAGAGACCTTTGTGCTCTTTCCACTTCTATTAATTTACTCTTTATGGCTCCCCCCCAAACGGTTATACAGTAGCTTATAACTGATTCTGCTAAGGAAGTATAAATTTGGTTTAGTAGAGGTTTTGTAGCGGAATGTCTCAAACCTTTAAATATCCAGATAAGTTTCCTTACTCTACCCGCCAGCAGTTCTATTTGTGCATGCCATGACAATCGCTGATCAATCATTATGCCCAAGTACTTGGTTGTCTTAACTTTAGTTATTTCAGGACAGGGGCATACAGGAGCATTACGATTGCATGAGTGAATTTTTACACTGTAGTTAGTGGGGGGCTGTGTGTTATTGTACTTTGTAAAAGTCATAAAGTTGGTTTTAGTAACATTGAGGGTAAGAAAATTGTTATTGAGCCATTCAGATATTAGTCTAAGCCCAGCTTCAGCCTTTTGTTTAACTTCTTCCCATGATTTGCCAGTGAAAACAATAGCAGTATCATCTGCATAGGAGAAGATTTTGGCGTTGTTGAGTTCGAGTCGGCAGAGTTTGTCAATGTAGACGAGGAACAGGGTTGGACCGAGTACGCTGCCTTGTGGAACCCCATAGCAAATATCCTCGTCCTCACTAACGACCTCACCAATCTTTATCCTTTGCTTTCGCTCTTGAAGATAGTCAGACAACAAATCTAGGGGCCTTCCCCGTATACCTTTATTTTCTAGTTTTTTGATAAGAATGGGAATAGAGACGGTGTCGAACGCTTTCTTCAAATCAAGGAAAACGGCTAGGCATTTCTGTTTACGATCTACTTGATCAACAATGTGCTTGGTTAGAGCAGCAATAGCGTCTTCAGTTGAACGGCCATTCCTAAAACCGTATTGTGAGTTTGAGAATAAATTAAATTTTTCAAAGTAGGAGAGTAATCTAATGTTTATAAGTTTCTCTAGTATTTTAGAAATTGAAGAAAGAACTGAAATTGGCCTATAGTTATTAATGTCGTCTCTATTCCCATTCTTAAATACCGGTGTAATAATAGCCTTTTTAAGTTGTCTTGGGAATACACCTTTATTAAAACAGACATTTACTAGATGGCATAAGATTGGTGTAAGAGTATCCTTAGCAAACTTCAGGAAAGTCGTAGGTATGTTGTCAAGGCCAGGCGCACTTTCAGATTTCAGACTCATTATGACTCTCTTCACCTCAATTGGGTCTGTTTCTAGCAAGACAAATGAAGATGTTTGTTTGTGTGTTACAAATGTAGAGGTATTTCTTAACGACTGATTCGTATTGCAGTTTCCAATAGATTGAGCAAGATTTTTTCCAATATTAGCAAAAACCTTGTTTACCATGTTAACTGACTCATTAGGTGTTGGCTTAATTTCAAGGAGTTGGCTATTCGGTGTTTTTGTAGGTTTGTACTGAGTGATATCATTTATCGTTTTCCAAAGATTTTTACTATTCTTAGCATTTTTGTTTAATTGATCTCTATTATATTTACGTTTTAGTTTTTTAATTAAATTGTTGCAAAAGTTTCTATATCTTCTATATGTTATATTAAGTATTTCATCATTAGGATTGTTCCGTAGCTTTTTTTGCATATTATTTCTATTTTTAATACAGTGTAATATGCCCGGGGTAATCCATGGTTTGATCAATTGTTTACTTCTAGGTACACGGATTTTTTTTGTATGCTTAGTGAGAATTTGCTGTATAGTAGTTATTAATTTATCACATAAATAATTTGGATCATCATTTTGAAGGAAGTCTACAAAACTAAATTCTTTTAAGTCTTCGAGTGATTTTTCATAGTCTGTTTTTGTCCTATAGGTTAAAGAATTATTGATTTGTATTTTAGATATATTAATTAACACTGTTAGATGGTCCGTAATCGACGTATCAACTACAGCAATAGTTGCAGCGTTTTTATGTTTATTTAGTTTTAAGATAACATGGTCTAGGCATGCGTTTTCTCTTGTTGGAAGATTATGACCAGACAGGAGTCCATGCATTGATAGTACATTTAAGTAATTTTGTCTGTTATTTATCTCATAAGTTATTTCAGAGTCTCTAGGTAAAGTATTTATATTGATATCCCCAACTACTAGTATGGTTTCATAATTTTTAATCGTTTCTAAATGTTGATTTAGGGAGTCCATAAAATTGTCAGCATTTTTGTTTGATGGTGAGCGGTAGATACAAAGAATTATAATATTTTGGATGAGAACTTGGAGACAAGATGCATTAATTAATATTATTTCTTCTACCCGGACGGTATGACATTTTTTAATGTATGTTGTAACTCCGTCATTTTGGTTAAGGTGAGATGTAGTTACAAAAGAGTTATAATCTGTTAATTTGGGGATATTTTTATGTTCTGATAATCTGCACTCCGTCAAAACTATAACATCAAAATTAATATTCAGTAAGGTAAGGTTAGACTCTAGATCGGGAAAATATAATTCTTATAAATACTTCGTATATTCTGTGTAAAAATACTAATGTCGGAGTGTTTTTTAGGAAAACTGACGGGTAAGTCTTCAACCGAGCACCCAAAAGAGTGGGCTATTTCGGAACAATCTAATTCACTTATATTTTTATTTGTCATTAAGATATTTTATAGGAATTACAGTATTATCAAGATGTGTCAGGGTGCATTGAGCATTATGTAAAAATATGGATGAGTATATCGTTTTATTGTACGAGTATACAAAGTGTGGCATAGTAAACTGATAGATTGTCATTTCATGGTAATAATGTGTGATGTAGATATGTGTTATAGGTTGATTATTGTAAGTACTATGTTGTTTGAATGTGGTGTGTGTTATGTTTGCGCTTTGTATACAAAATAGGACTATTATTTTTATATTTGGTAAATAAGTTAAACATTTTCTTACAGTGTAAAATAGTCATGATGCCTGAAACAGACTTTGAACTTGATTTTCAGTTTTAATTTGTATAACCGGTGTATTGTCCGCTTGTCTTAGATAAATTTTACCGAAAGACGTCCAGCAGTATTTGTACTTTTGAGACTTAACAAGATCCCGAGCAAGGAAGAAAAGACGTGAGCCCCTTAAAGTAAGCTGCTCTGAAACAAAAATGGGAGTTTCTTCGTCCTTTTTGTGTCCCAAGTGTTTGGCTCGTAGTTTATCCTTATTCTCAGAGTTGAACGACTTCGCTTTTTTCAAAATATCAGTTTTTACCATAGTGGAGGATAATTCAGCAATAATGGGAGTTCTTGTCTGACCATTACGGGTTTCGCGTACTCTATATATGTCCCTGATGTCATTCTTGCTGATGTTACAGTGAATTGTTTTGCCAAGATGCAGCATCATGTTAACGAGATCTTCCTTGTTTTCCGTGATATGTTTGGGAACATTTTTTATTTCGATGGAAGTTTTGCGACAGCTCCTCTGCATGTCCTCAAGCTTGTCCTCCATTAATGTAATGTATTCTCGATATTTTACATGTTGTTGTTCAAGCTGCTGAACTTTTTTTAATGTATTGGAGTTTTTTTCCATACACATTTCAAAATTCAACGTGAGTGTAGACACCTGTTGTTCTAGGTCAAAGTGACATTTTTTGAGGTCCTTGATTTCCTTTTTCAGGTCACTCATATCTGATGATATTGCAGATAATTTCTTGTCCTGACTTTCTTGGAGGCTAGTAAATAGGTTAGTAATATGCTCTGTAATGTCATGTTTAAATGTGTTTAATTTAAACGTCAGTGTCGCATCCAAGTCCAATTCGGGGCTACGCATTCTCTTTAAACGGCGACGAGTTACTTTGCCCGAGTCCGATTCTTGGTCAGTTTCAGACCGACTAGCGGCGGACTGATGCTGTCTCTCTCCATCGGTTGAAGGTGGGGTGCGTTGCATGTCAATAATTTAGTGTTGACACTTGTAGCGTGGTAAGCGTAGCAAGGTATTGCTAAGTTTCAGAAGTGGCCGGTAAGTACTCGTTGGTGCAACGGTTAAGTCACCCCGGCTGCAACGCCAGTGGTCCCGCGTTCAAATCTCGCCTGGCACTTTTTGTATTTCTTGTAAGTTTCTTTAACTTACAGTGAAGGGGTCAGCGCGAACACCGGCGGCTCCAGGATCCACAGGGCGAAGTCCGAGGCACAGCACAACTTATTTCAATTTAAATTTAAAAATTCAAAAGCACAGGTAACACGTCCACTACGTACAAGCGCTGCGAGGCAACACGCAAATGATCACTGACAGTAATTTATCATAACAACAAACAAACAAACAAAACACTCGTCACTCTAAGCACCGGCGCTAATTAATGAAATGATCAAACGAAACAAATCTCTGCGCAGTTTTCTTTCTCACTCGCACACGTCGGCAAAATATATCTAGTTTTGTTTTTGTTTCACTCGTTGCCACGCGCCGCCCGGCACTTGTCGGTGCCGTGCGGTAACTATTAGGCATTGGATTAACGATTAACGGACTTCTGCATATTAACGGAAGTTAACGTGTCCGTTAACATTTTTAAAAGTTAACTTAAAAGTTAATCCGTTAATCAAAATGTTAACTTCGTTAATTAACGATTAACGGATTAACGAGTTAATGCCCAGCTATGAAAATCAGCAATTAAAAATATTCCACTAATAGGCAGCAAATTCTTCACATTAATTTTTTTAATGAATTTTAAATTAAAAAAAGTGTGTGTGTCAGCTCCGACGCACGACTGGAGTTTACTCTAAAAAGTAAAATATGATGTGCAATGCAAAGCGACCGACGCATCTTCGGCTAACATAGGGTTGCCAAGCTCAAAGGACACTGGCGAATCCTGCCTGATTTCATCAAGAACGGACGAGTTTCTAACATATATGGTTTTATATGTAGTACTTAAAAAAATATTATATAAAAAATATATAAAATTTTTAGGGAATAAAAAGTAATAAATCTATAAATATCAGAGAATTGATGTACTAAATACGTACTTATCTGTGGTAATCGTTGTCATCATATCTGTATCTATATGGTTATCGTGCTGTAAATTGTCAATTTGAGGCGTAAAAGCTCCATCTAGTGGCCCAGTAGATAGATTTATTTTAATTGGAGTACAAAGTTATTTTCTTTTTCTATAGCTCAGCAGTTTCGTACTAGTTTTATGAAAAAAAAAATACTTGGAGTGTGAGATAGATCCCTCTAAATTAAGAAAAATAATTATTATGTTTTTGGTTTTCATAACGTGAAAGCGACATCTATTATATTTTATCTGTTAGCATATTGCATTTCCAAACAAACTAGTTACTAATTTCATTACTTAATTGACACCGCAAATAATAGATGCCGCTTTTCCGCAATAGGCCACTAGAGCACATATTGAACAATAAGTTAGGTTATATATAATCAATAATCAATTATCTTTATCCCCCGAGATTGATATATAATATTATTGCTTTTTTTGTTCCTATGTTCATAAAGTACAACTAACTATAAATACTTTTTGTAGCCTCGTATTTTTAATTAACAGGCAGTAAATGTATGGCGACTTGCCGGTCTCCTTTAAAAAACTAGGATTTCAAATTGGAAAAACCAGGATAATCAGTTTAAAAACAGGACGCAGTAATAGAGTTGCAACAGGGAAATTAAGATTTATTGAAAATAATTAAGATTTAGTAATTGGTAATCAATTATATTTTGTCATAAAAGTATTTAAATAAAATTAAAATTATCTTTTCTTCCTTCATTATCACGGCGCTTTAAAAACCGACGCTGCTTTAAAACTATCCAGGACACCCCAGGACGCTGCAAAAACTAGGTCATGTCCTAGAAAAACAGGACGGTTGGCAACCCTAGGCCAACATCGTGTGACAACGTACCGTGTGACTGTGTGACCGTGTGGCCGTTTTTTTTTTTTATTAATAATTACAACTACTAACTATTCATCCATTGCCTGTAATAGGATATCATGGACATGGTGTAACATCGTGAATTCGATTTTCGAAATATATGGGGATAGATAGGGGGGGCATACCTCGGGCTTATATATGAAAATCGTTTCTTAAGGAGTAAACTCCAAAAAGAGATGAGGGGGCAAGGTGCGGTATAGTCTATTAAGTATAATATATTGCTAAGGTACAAAAATTAAGGGGGAATAATTTATATACGATATACTTTTTTTGACAGTTTTTCTTACCTTATTGTTTTTTATGGAAGACTGGCAAACGAGCAGATTATCTGATAAATGATTACCTAAGTACCTATATATTCTGTGCTACTACCGCATATCCGCGGTTTGTTGACGCTGGTTTTACGCTTCCCGTATCCTCCCCGACTTGGCGTTATATTCGCCGGTTTTCTGGGAGGCTTTGCATGTAATTATATATATCGCATAAACATAAGAAATCAGTAAACTTTAAAAACAACTAAACAACAACAACTTGCACGGGTTCTTAATAATCATACTTAATAATAAAAAATACACAAAAAAGTATGAAACAAAACTTTTTTTCTAGATAATTCCCCATTTAAATTCGGCTAAAATTTTAACTCTATCTCCACTTAATCTTCTTAATTTTGAAGTTGGTACCAGCCCGAACAGCATCCTGATAATACAATATATTTTATAGTTAATAGAACTCACGTAAAATTTGCTTGAGTAGAGAAATAGTTAAAATTTTAGCCGAATTTATAAGGGAAATTATTTAGAAAATAAGATTTATTTCATACTTCTTTGTGTATTTTTACTTTGGAAGTCGGATTAATTTTTTGTTTAAAAATAATAGTTTTTCCCTTTTTAGTGATATTTTGTAAAATTATTATTAATACATTTTAAGAACGTTTAAAATAAACGATCGAATGTATAATTGAACACGCGCTAAGCTTCAATTAGGTATTTTAAATAAGATGATGGTGATGATTATTATTATTATATGAACTTACAGTAAGTTACATAGCGACTTGCAGTTCTTTAAACAATGCCGAAATTTCCCAACGTGTATCTTAAAAGACTGAGTAGTTAGTGCTTTTGGATCCAGGTTATACCTTGGTGCAAAATGTTAGTTTTTGGTGCAAAATCTTATTACTCTAATTGACGTAGTGGCATATGCTCGCAGTTCTTTAAGCAACGCCGAAATCCTCAAACATGCATAAGGAGTCAGGAGTTCTGTTCAGTACTTTTGGATCCAGGGTATATCTTGGAGCAAAATCTTACTTTTTGGTAGCATATGCTATACTTCAGAAAAAGTTGAAATTACCATATTATGTGTCCATATTTTAGAGGAGTTCCATCAGGTCACCACTTTGATGTCAAAATGACCAATTTGTGAAAAAAATTGAAGTTCGGTCCTCAGACGGCGGAGTAATCATTGAACATATCTACATAAAAAAATATATATACTTAGTCTGGCCATAAATACTGTTACAATTAAAAATGAACAAAATTATTATTACATTTGAATTTGGAATCTATCATTTTTATATGATTGTTCATTGGTTTTCTCATTTTGGCGCTAATACATTGTAGAATATTTTGCGATATTAAAATGGAGTGGGGTGATAAAGAGAACCGAATCGCTGTGATTGCATTACACAGTAGGTATGAAGCCAAATGCAATGCATTAACAGCGATTCGGTTCTCTTTATCACCCCACTCCATTTTTACCATCGCAAAATATTGTACAATGTATTGGCGCCAAATTGAGAACACCCAATGAACAATCATATAAAAATGATAGATTCCAAATTCAAATGTAATATTTTGTTCATTTTTAATTGTAACAGTATTTATGGCCAGACTAATTATCATGGCGTTTAGAGCAAGCCGTACTCTCTAAAACGGACGATAAATCATAATCCAGCGGATTAATATCGGGACTAGACGACGGCCAGTCTTCAGCTCTGATGAAGTCCGAAACGTTCGTTTCCAACTAACACTGCGTAGACCAAGCTTTATGACCCGGCGCCGAGTCTTGTTGGAAGGACCATTCTTGGTTGGAGAAGGTAAAGAAGCCCCTTCACAACATGGTGTTGTTAAGGGGCTTCACTACCTTCTCAAGAATGGTATCTTGATACACTTGTGCCGATGTTTTGATACATTTTTCACAAAAGTATGGCTCAGTCACTCGTTCATAGCTAATACCCCAACAAACCATCACTGAAGTCGGATAGTACCCACGTTGTCTCTCTGTCGACTAATTGGGAAGCTTCCTTAGAGTTTTGAGCATAAATACGGTCATTTTGTTTGTTAAAATGTTGCTCAGTAAAAATTTTCTCATCCGTAAACAAAAACTTTCTGTGACCTCCCTTTGCGTACCGCTTCAGTAGTTGTTTCGATTTTACCACCCTATTCTTTTTTAAATTATCAGTTAAGAAATGACCAGTACGTCTCTTATAGGCTGCAAGTCCTAAGTCACCTTTTAAAATACGCGACACGGTTCTAGGTGCTATCTTCATCTCCCAAGATAAAATCTTTTGCTTTCGGACAGGATTTCTTCGAATTCTTTCCCTTACTGCATTGACCACCTTTTTCGTACGAACACTACGTGGACGCCCAGATCTTTTCTGTCACAAACAGAGGAGGTCTCATTGTACGTATTAATAGCCCGGAACACAAACATTTTACTAATACCAAGCGTATGGAGAGTTTTAAAAATTGCAATTGGCTCCATACCTATACCTAATAGCTTAGGCACTTTTAATGACTTTAAATATCATAAATTAAAGCACCCCGCCGGGTCTGTCTGTCTGTATGTTCGCGATAATCTCAAAAATTATAGAATGGATTTTTATGTAGTTTTTAACCTATCGATAAAGTGGTTCCTTAGGAAGGTTTAGGTGTATAAATTGTTAAGATTCTGTGCAAATTGGTTGAAATATGACGACAGTTGTTGAAGGTGTCAAAAAAAAATCAAGCCGTCTTGTAGCTTTTATCGAAAACGCTGCCTTATCCGTTAGAAATAACAAAATAATGTATGGGTTGCAGTGGTTGTATGGTAAATGGTGGGCAGGATTGTTGCTCTTTTGTAGGTCTACAAAATATATCTCCTATTTCACCTTCTTAGGGGTTGAATTTTAGAAATACGTCACTCATTATTTTTTCCGTACTCAATTCATACGAAATATCATGCAAATATGTCCAAGGAATAAAAAGTTTCATACAAACTTTTATCACCTATTTTACCCACTTGGGAGTTGAATTAAAAAAAAAATCCTTCCTTAGTGGATGCCTACGTCATATGAAAAATACGTGCGCAAAATTTCAAATTTCTAGCCTTAAGGGTTTGCCCTTGCGTTGATATATTGATCAGTCAATCAGCTTTGCCTTTTATAAAGGTGTTTTTTCAGTCAGTGTCCAAACTTTCACGAGTAAATATTTTCTTGAATATAAGCAACTTTTACTATGGGATCAACACCTACTTGAAATAAAAATCAGCCGTTTCCTACAAAAAGGCTTCGGCATAGATAGCATTTTTATGGAAACAGCAGATTTTTTTCTTGATTAGATAGATAGATAGATAGATAGGTTGGGTATCTAACCTATCCTAACTCGCCAGTTCTACGAAAAAGCGTAATATACGCAGAGTAGTACTATCGATTTTTAACAAGACATTCGGGAATTCGGTGCCTACATATTGCTTCAAAGTTCAAAGCTTTGAGAGTGCTTTGTGTTGCTCCGATATGAGTTGCCTGATATTGAATAGGTGAGTCACATTAGAGTATGACGTGCTTCAAAGAAAGGTTAATATAATGACATTGTCATACGCTTCGATATTGTGCGAAATATCCTACGTTTTTGATTTAACGGTTGAAGTGATTTTAAGGAAACTTTGCAGATAATATCGTCACTTTTGAATCTATAAATGACTGTAAATGCTTCTGCACTATCCGATAAAAACGCGGTTTACACTAAATACTTACAAATTCAATGAAAACTACGTGAACGGCTTTGATTGTTCACGCCTGTTCGTGATGCTTCATGCCGATACGATGATATATATTAACTTTTTTTTTTTCGTTTTTTCAGTCACCCTTATAAACGCGTAGGTATACCTAATCTAACTTTTTTGGTATGAAAAATGTTAAAACAATTAAAACTTAATAATCTATCTAAGCCGATTTCGACTACAGCGACTGCTGGACGGTCTCCACTCCGTGCGCTTTGCAGCTAATGTCTCCCACGTCAAAGGGTCAATACTGAAATTCCTCATGTGTCTCTTAAGCACATCCTTGTACCGCAAGAGCTACCCGCCAAGCTTGCGCTTGCCTTCTTGAAAGTTCGCTGTAAAAGATGTGCTTTGCCAGCCGTTCGTCTGGCATGTGGAACACATGACCACACCAGCACAGGTGGCGTCGCATCAGATAAGCTTCTATGCCGCAGATATTAGCACGTCGGAGAACTTCAGTGTTTCTTATGCGATCTGTCCAGTGAATGTTCATAATGTCCCGCAGACATCTGAGATGGAATTGATCCAGTGTTTTGATGTGTTAGCAGTAAAGGCACCAAGTTTCAGAGGAGTATAACATGCTCGGTACAACAACAGCTCTGTAAACAGCGATTTTTGTTGTCAATTTGAGATCATGCGAGCAAAGTACCTTGGATCGGAGTTTGCCGAATGAAGCTCAGGCAGCGCCAATTCTGCTGTTTATTTCGGCTTCAAGGTCGCACTGCAATGTGATCGTGTTTCCCAGATACTTGAACTTCTCTACTCGTTTCAGGACATCTTGACTGAGACAGATTTCCTGAGGTTCGTCTGTTGGCATACCTGTACTAATTACTTCTGTTTTACCGACATTTATTTAAGCGGTTGACTAGAACCCTGGCAAATACTTTTCCGGGCGTAGAGAGGAGCGATATGCTACGATATAAATTACAATTGGATCTGTCACCTTTGTTCTTATATAGTGAACAGATACGCGAGATCGTAAATTCTAATGGAACTTCCTCATCCCACCACATCTGAGTAAAAAACTTCCATATCACGTCATGTAGCCCCTCCCCTCCGTACTTCAAAAGTTCACCAGGGACACCATCGACGCCAACCACCTTCTTGCTTTGTTGACTCCTAATGGCTTCTTTCACTTCCCGCAACGTGGAGGGCTCATCAAGCTCCGGCCTTTGCGGAAGAGATGTGATCATCTTTATCTGCTGAATGTCTACCGATCGGTTAACATTGAACAGATCCGCAAAGTGCTCAGCTCAACGGTTCAATACATCCTCCTTGGACGTCAGGAGCGTCATACCGTAACGTGACCTTAAAGGTACACTGCTCCGCTGAGTTATTCCAATAAGTATTCTTAAATCTCCAAAGAATGCACAGTTGGTTTGTATCTGAGAGCCACTGCAGGTACTCCGATTTCTGTAGCCACCATTTATCTTTTAATTCCCTTGTCATCTTTCTGAGGTCAGTACTACTTTTTCTTATTTTATTTGACATATCTTTCTGACAGTTTTCCTGTTGACGCAGAAGGTTGCGGTGCTTTTAGAGCGCTTTACCTAATACCTCATCACTCTCATCAAACCAGTCTTCGTGGATACGCTTTTTCATTCCTAAGGCTTGCGTTCCAGCTTCAACAATCTGAGATGTGAGGGCACTCCAGTTGGTAGTAAGATCACTGTCATTGATGGTAGGTCCTCATTTCTTAGTCTACGAACTTCTCAATATTAATGCTCTGCAAGATCTGCGTGGTGGGTGAAGACGAAGCCTAAGTCTTGTAAGTATAAGTATATGGTCTGACCAACAGTTGGCACCACGCATAGCGCGTGTGACATGGACTTGGGAGATATGTCTTTGTCGAACGATTGCATAGGCAATAAGATGCCAATGTGTCGACCTCGGATGCATCCAGTTGGTTTTATGCTTTGCGGGTAGTCGGAAGCGTGTATTGGTAATGATGAGGACAAATTGAGCGCACAGACTTAGCAATAATTGACCATTATTGTTCATATTGCCAATTCCATGCCTACCTAAGACCCCTGGCCATGCCTCATCAATCACAGCCTACTCGAGCATTAAAGTCCCCTAACAGAAGTATCTGCTCTCTCGGGCGAATTCAAATGAGCAAGCGTGTAAGGTCTTCGTAGAATTTTCTTTTAGTCTCATCATCCTTGTCCATTGTTGGGGCATATACGCTGATCACGTTCAGGTAGTTGTCATTTTCTAGATGTAGACGCAATAATATAAGGCGGTCGAAAATAAATTGAGAACTTTCCTCCAGTTTGCTAGCAATCTGGGTTTTTATGGCGAAACCAGAGAGTTAGTTCTGAAGCTGGGGTTCCCTTCCAGAAGAATTTATACCCGCCGCCGTGTTCTATTAGCTTCCTTTCATCAGACAAGTGGGTTTCGCTGAGAGCGGCTATGTCCACATTGTAACGCAAGAGTTCTTTAGCCACGACAGCAGTTTTCCGTTCTGGATAGAAGTTTGTGTCACGATCGAGGAGAGTGCTGACATTCCACGCACCGAATGTCATGGTGGTTGTTTTTATTGTTTTGCTTGTATCTTCGCCCACGAGAGATGGGATACTTGGGCAGCCGTGGTTGCTACCCCCCAATACTTGTAGGACAAGCTTTGTTTAGGACACTTTTTCTAGTCCCTTCCCCATATGGGGGAAGCAGTGCTTCCCTAAATAGGGCTGCTTCGTCACTCAGGCTGCTGCCCAATCCACGCTGTTGTCCCAAAAGCAACGCAGAAAGGACCATCAATAGCTGAGCCGCCAGTGTCCAGGCATCAGACAAAGCCTAAACAGACAAAGACAAAAAAGGATGCACATCACGATCCGACCTCTCTACCCTTGCTCATCAAAGTCAAAGTCAAAGTCAATTTTTTATTCAAAATAGGTATTTTTATACACTTTCTGAACGTCGGTCTACATGATGCGTACTACCGGTTCCGGAACTAGCCCGCCGAGAAGAACCGTAAGAAACTTGCGCGGGGCCATCTTTTATCAAAACAATGAAAAATTGTTCTTTTAAAAATATAAAAAAGGCACATATAACAATGTTATGACTAAAACTACATAACAAGAGTACAATAATATATGTTATTATGAAGTAGCCTTGCAGGGGGCCACCTCATTCCCAAGGTGTGCTATCATTCATAAAATCATTAACTTTATAATAAGCTTTAGCACACAAACGTTCTTTAACTACTTTTTTAAATTTATTATGGAGACATGGGCTTAACCATCGAAAGCGGCCTCACGTTCAACACCCACGTTAGTAACATAATATGTAGTAAAGCCATAAGTATATATAAGCAGCTTGCAAAGGCTGCTAGAGTAGGATGGGGGCTTAACCCCCAGATAGTTACGATAATATATATGGCCGTAATAGAGCCGACTATTTTGTATGCATCAGCAGTGTGGGCACCCACCGTGGAAAAGATGGGGGTCCAAAAAAGGCTCAACTCCGTCCAACGGGGTTTTGCCCAGAAGATTTGCAGAGCATATCGGACCGTCTCCCTGAACTCTGCAATGCTGTTGGCTGGGATACTCCATCTTGATCTCAGGATACTCGAAGCTTCGAGGCTCTATGAGATCAAGAAGGGGGTACCACACCCGGTGTTGAGGGACAGGGCGGTGGAACGAATGGCTCCAGCGATCGAGGACCCACATCCGGCAGAGCAGGAAGAGCTGAGGTTCGGGTTGGTAGACGAGGACTCGTATGCAGACGTGGTTAACAGCCACGTCCATAGGATCTATACGGACGGCAGCAAGATTGAGGGTCGAGTCGGAGCCGCACTCTCCGTATGGAAGGGTGAGGCCGAGACGAAGGCCGTCAAGCTTGCGTTGCCGCCGTATTGCACCGTCTACCAAGCCGAGCTTCTAGCGCTCCAGAGAGCTGTAAGTATAGCCTGCAAGAGTGCAATGGCGAAGGTCGGTATCCTTAGCGATTCCAGATCGGCTCTCCAGGCAGTCACCCTTAGTTCCCCTCATCCCCTGGCAGTGCAAACAAGGGAGGCCCTCCGAAAAGCTGTATCGCAGACGCGGGAGGTCTCCCTGTTTTGGATTAAGGCGCACGCAGGGTTGAGAGGGAATGAGAGGGTTGACGAACTAGCCAAGGAGGCTGCGATTGAAAAGGAAACCTGACTACGATCTGTGTCCTGTTTCATTCGTCAAGCGTATCTTAAGAGAGGATACGGTTGAGGAATGGGACAGGAGATACGAAGTGGGAGGGACGGCCGGAACCACAAAGCTCTTTTTCCCAAGCGCTGCTGCTGCATACAAAATAGTCAAGAAAATAGACAACACACCACATTACACAGATACTGACTGGACACGGCGGGCTCGCCTTCTACTTGAACAGATTCAAGTTGAAGGATGACCCGTCGTGCTCATGTTAGCCAGGAGTTGAGGAGACGGTTCCTCACCTGTTACTCGAGTGCCCGATTTTTGCTAGCAGTAGATATGATACTGAGCAAAAATTGGGCACATCGATTACGGTTGAGAGCCTGTCTTCCATCCTGGGGGGAAAAAAGAGGGAAATATTCCTCTCTTAAGTAGGGTTAAGTTAAATGTGTGTGCCGTAGTTTTATTTTGTAGTATAATTTATCATGACATTTTATTATATATTATTTTTGTGAATTTTTAAATTTTTATTGAATAACTAGCTGTTCCGGCAAACGTTGCTTTGCCATATTAAGTATTTCGCCCATATTATTTTATTGAAGTGACTAAATAAGTATGTCACCATGGCAACGTCGATCGCTATCCCGTCACACAAACAATATGGTCGCCGTCAGTCTCGAGTTGTAATAATTTACTATTTTTATTCAACAAATGCACTTATCAATATATAAAATACCCAGTAGCCGATTCTCAGACCTACTGAATACGCATATAAAATTTGGTAAAAATCGGTAAAGCCGTTTCGGAGGAGTACGGTAACTAACATTGTGACATGGAAATTTTATATATTAGATTGTATTTTTGAATTTTTTTTGGAATTACTGTTTTATTGGATTAAATCGGAATTATTGTATTGGATATTATTTTATTTTATGGAAATTTTAATTGGATTGTATGTTAATTTATTGTATTTTATTTTATTTTATGGGGTTTTTCTAAACATATGTTCTTTATAACTTTGACTTGTTTTCACTGTGAAAACTGATATGTACATGACATGTGATAAAATTATTATATTGATTATATTTGTGAGTTGTAAAATAATGTAGAAATTGTAATTGTTAAAAAGTGAATGTAAAACGGTAGAATTTTAAGATGAGGTTATATAATGTAGATTGTAAAAATGTAAGGAAAGAAGAAATAAATTAAAAAATGAAAGAATAAAATAAAAAAGAACATAAACAGCCCTGATTATGTTAGGGAGAGAAAAAAAAAATCTAATTGGGTACTATTCGCATTTCCCAATCTCCCCACTAATATTATTAGAGTTGTATTGGGACAGTGAGTTGTACTTAAAATCTTTTTTATTATTTGTGAAAATGTTGCACCCGGCATACAGGTGTTGTACACTGACTATTCCTCGTACAACTTACTCAATTGCACCCCGACTCCCCGACCAAGCTCATCGCTGTATATAGTGACTATGCCCGGACTCGAGGCCAATGTTGCAATCAAATATTCACTATGGGATGATATAGCATGAGCCTCCACACCTAAATTACAATTATTATTAAGTAGTAGTACTAAGTTAAATTATTTACCAGACGCTGACATAATGAGTTGTGTCTCAATAAAGACTTAACTCTTTCTTCATTGTAATAACTGTCAACCAGTAAAATATTTAACGCAGATATGCGACTAGATATTTCTAATTGGGCCAGTTCATATTTTTTTGTTATGGATTTTAAAGTGTCATGTAAATCAGTAATTTCAGTTTGGAGACTGCACACGTCTGCCTCATAGACACATGTGGTATTTTCCAACTCTTTAATACTGTCTAAGTATTTATTTTTAATAACGATTTTTTCTTTTGTTAGCATAGACGGTTTTAACATATTTTTTTTGTTTCTTATTAACAATTTACTTGTTTTTTTAATATGTTTATTTACTTTTATGTATTTTTTTAACTTATTTTTACTTTGAAATGTATGGGAGGGCTATTATACTATTGTCACCAGTCAAGTCAATTATTGGTATAGTTTTTGTGACTTTTTTTCAAGAATACTAGGAAAAAAATTAAAAAAAAATTAAAAAAAATCCCAAACATTTCTTGGAACAAGTTTACAAGTTTGTGAGAAATTATGCTCCTGTATTTGACTTTATATTACAATTTATATCTATATATAAATATATCTATATATACAATTTATATATTAATTTGTGTATGGGCTTCCTCTAGTTTCCGCTTCCAAATACTACTATTGTTCAGAGCTTTCTCGTACTCATCCCTGCACTGGTTAAAGCTGTCTACAATTTCTTGTAATTCTATGTTTTTTTGGTACTTCATAAGTTCTCTTCATCTTCATAAGTTATATTTAACTTATTTAACTCCGTTTTTAAGTTACTGTTTTTTTGGACAATTTTAACCATTTCTTTTTTATTATCCTCACGTTCAGAAAGTAATAGTTCATTTTGTTTCTTATACTGTTTAAGCTCCTGAAGGGTCAGACGGAGTTGCTCCTTAGTCTGACGAGCCAGGTTTCCTCTAGTCATCATATTGATGTAAAAGAAGTTAAAAACTACGAGATAATTGGTTAATTAATTGGCAGTTTGTCTATCAATGAACCAACTACCTAGTTAGCTAGCAAATTTAACCCCTTCTGATACCTCCAAGTAGACCCGACCACTCTATATCTATAGATGGTGAGATATTTGCTCGGTGTAAAGCGGTCACGCAAGCTGGAATGGGGTACGTAAGATGGCAAGGAAGATATCAGTCTATGCCAAACCTACAAGCCAACCTAACAATGAATTTTATTTTGCAAACCAGAAAAGGAAATAAGTTTAAAATTCGAATTCTATCCTCAACCTTAATCAGTTTATAATAATTATAGATATAAATAATCTGTTTGCAGAGATTTATTTAGATTTCTAAGCGAATTCTAATTTATGCGAATTCAACTGAAAAGGAAAGTCAACTGCGCAGGATATATTTGAGTGCACAAGTGGGTGCGCATAGCATAGATGCACTCTCTCGTCCTTACCCTTCTGTACCCGATGGATGTTAGGATGCAGCATCTGGCCGTACAACACTTATGACCTCTGTTGTCGCCCTTGGCCTTCTTCAATGCCTTGCTATTCCACCAAATCCGTTTGCTTATCAACCTTGGATTGCCTTCAAAACCAGAATAGACTTTATGCACTATGCGGCAGGCGTCACTCCGGGCTTAGTCCACGAGCCGGCGTGGTTTACCAGGGTGTGGCCGCTGCGTACATTACAGCTGCTTAGAGCCACCGATAAGAGTTTGTGAGCCGCCCGTATAGGGAGTCATCCTCCATTTGGAGGGTCAGCTGACTACCCTATACTTAGACGCCCCACCACACTATACTACATACACCCTAAACTTATCATAATTAAGGAGGAGCTATGTTAAATAAGTATTATATTTCTAGATATTTTATAACAGTCTCTGGATTTCCCGTAAATTGGACGAAACAGGAGGACCGTTGCCATAAATCATGTTTTTCGCGGAAAATATTGTGTGCCTCAAGTGCAAGTGAATAGCGCCTTGAAATTCAAGTCATTTTAAACCAAACAAATCGACGGCGCCTACGTAAAATATTGTATCTAAAATATTATACTTTTCAGGAGTGCGGTTTAAGGTTTATTTTTCGTATAACTTTGTCCTTAATGGTTCCCAAAATTTGCATAATCAGTATTGTAAGGATAACAAATTAGTACACTGCATCTTAAATCCCAAATGTTGAATAGTTTACGCGAAAATTCAGTTACGATAGTATACCACGTAAATGAGCTTGATCTCTTAATCGTAACTGGCACTTCCAATTTTTTCTAGGAACTGCATAAACAAAAATGTAACGGATTTGCCGATTCCGATATTCTACGTTGGTATTTATCAGGAATATTTTATTATAAGTGTCACATTCGATTATGTACTTCGTAGATTGCTTGTACTCACGATTAACTTTATTGGAATAACTGGACTAAATGGAATCATCATCATTCGCTCACAAGTTTCAATGCTTAGTTGTTTATTACAGTAACATAAAATTATTAACCATTATTAAGCTTAAGCATGTAGTTATAGTGATTTGTAGTACATTCTAGCCACAAAAAATTATAAAGTAATAAGTTTTTAACAAATAATTAAACCGCCGAAAAAACTGAAAAGCAAAAAATAACAAACCTTTTTCATTTAACCATTATAATTAACTAACGTAAGTATTCTCTGGTAAATTGAGTCGGCGTCAAACAAGCAAATTTTCCGGCGGTTTAATTTTTTCTTAAAAACTTATATAAAAAAAAACCTAACGTGCCGCACATCTAAAAAATGCACAATTCCTCCACAAAATCCAAAAATATTTTTTCGAACATTAACAAATATTGTTATAAACGGTGCACGATGATTTTAAAAAGGTGCGCAAAATGTTAAATAGTAATAAAAATGTTACTATGTATGCTGTAGGTAGCTGTGCACGCCTGCAAGTACAGATTCAATTCTTACAATATAATTAATGCTGGTCATAACTTTAGTGTCCATTTGCCAAGTACCTTATATTGTAAATAGTAATTAATAGGTATAACACCAAATATTTGAACCTTATTCCCGAGTAATAAGGTCGAAATGTGGTACACCAGATCTGTCTCCGATTGTACATCACTACATAGTATAAAACAAAGTCGCTTTCTCTGTCCCTATATCCCTATGTATGCTTTAATATTTAAAACTACGCAACGGATTTTAATGCGGTTTTTTTTAATAGATAGAGTGATTGAAGAGGAAGGTTTATATGTATAATAATATTCATTAAATAATGGAGAAATACTGTTATTTTTGAGGTTTCTAATGTGATGTCGTAAATAATTACATTTTTTCCGCTTACATTGCAAACGGTGGCTGAACCCTAAGAGATAGATCAAAATAATGTACTACAGTTTTGTTCATCATAAAAATGCCTACAAAAAAGTCCGAGATAGTATATATCTATCTCTTAGGGATAACCCACAATATCTATTTTTTTATTCTTTACTTTGATTTAAATTTAATAGCTTATTTACGAAGCGATTTAAGGCAATACAGCATTAATCCTTATCCAATTTAGTACCTTAAATACATTGTGCATTTAATATAGATCAATATGGCTCTGTATAGCAAGTAATTTAAATGAATATTTTCGAAGATATTACAGATTTAAAATGCAGGGACATGTCTCGGCGGCACTCGCGAGTCGCGACTCGGTGCTCGCTCAACGAATATTCTGTACTGCAGTTCATAAGGAATATCCATAGAGGTAGTTGGCCAGTTTTGTTGGAATGTCAAATTATATTTGAATGGCAAAATAAATGATTATTCACTACGTAGTATAAAACAAGTCGTTTTATCTGTCGGTCCCTATGTACCTATATTGTATGCTTAGATCTTTAAATCTACGCAAAGGATTTTGATGCGGTTTTTTTAAATAGTCTTTTTATACTCAAGCGCGATAGATATATTAATATAATGTATATCAAGCGGTCACGCATGTCTCGTCGAGGTGATAGGGTCCCATTTTTAACCATTTGCATTGGGTAAACCTATAAACATTTTCAATATTGTATCAGAAGTAGGTATATTGCTGTAAATAGAGAGTTATTCGCCGAAGTAGTTTTTTCTCCAAGAACACTATACTACGCGGGCGAAAACTAGTAATATTATAATTAGCATCTTATTTTTCTTACATGTCTTTGGCTCTTACCTACCTAATACTTTATACCTATATAAGGTTGTTCAAAATCAATTACGAATATTTGGGCATATGATCTACTGCTTATGTAAAGACGTTTAGGCAGAAAAATAATTAAAATTTCCAAAAAATATATTATACTAAGTACATTGCTCTTTCTAAGGCGCTGAGGTCATTAACCTCACAGAAACGGTGATTTAATGAGGGAGCAAATACTTTTCTTAAATAACATCAATACAACCATGTCTCGTATGAGGTCAATGACCTTAACAGCATCGTAAAGAGCGGAACGTAATTTTATTTAGGTACTTAAATTTATTTTTCTAAATTTTTAATTACCTTTCGTTTTTTCTTAAACTTATTTATTGTTTATACAATTTACTATACGAATTCTGGTAACATAGCAATAATATTATAATCTTAGCAAAGCCAAATCGTCGCGTGGCGGTAGACTATGATCGCTGCCGCTTATGTTTCAAGGCGTAATGAATTGGAAGCTAGCTCGGGTCCTCAGATGATATTATGCTAAGGGAGTAGATACAGTTAGATCTAATCCCTGGATGGGGTGGAATCGTTTAAGGCGTTATGTCTACTTCCATGACTACCTATGTGGCTCAATGGGTAACACTTTGGCGCTCAAGCCGAAAGTGGCGGGTTCGAACCGAAAGGCTCGACCAGAGAAATACTCTTCTGGGTGTTCATGGACGGTGATAATTGTTTGCCATTAAGCGATCCGATAGCACGAGTCGTGGTCAATTCTATAAAAAATATAAATACTAATTTCATAACCTATTTCAATATGAGGCATGATCTATCAGCATGGAATTTTTCTAATAAATATTCTAAGTCTCATAGTTTAGAAACGCAAGTGTAAACCACTTTGGAGGTCGATTACTCGAAAATGGTATACCTATATAACTGGTCTCTGATTCTCTGGTCTGGAGCTAAACGCATCTCTGCGCCGACTGACTGATTGTGTGCGGTGACTATGTGCGCCGTGAAATAAACAGCTTGAAGCGATAATAACAATGTAATTAGTATCGTATCTATACTATTATATGTATATATGCGTTGTGTTTTATTTTTATTTATTTTTTTGTACCTTTTGTATTTTTGTAACTCAATAATAATTATGATTGTGTGCCGTCGTGAGATCGCGAACTTACAAGGGGGTCACGGAAGATCAGGCGCCACGGCTTGCCGCGGTCGAAGCCTGAGTGGTATCCCTTTAAACACATGGTGTGGGCATTGCATAGCCTTCATCAGCTGTGTTTTTAAAACTGTCTCTTTTCGTATTCTTTGAATGATATAGTGCGTTAGTGTATAATTTACTTGTTTTTTGTTAAAATTTGGCTGTGTCATGTCCCTTGTGTGTTTAATAAAGATATTTTTATTTATTTTTTATTTTATTATATTATAAAAAAAATCATGTATTTACCTTGCCTTTATTATAAAAAAAAACTATATTCGTAGGGTATCGCCACATGATGGGATGCAGAATGGAATGAAAAAAAAACATCCCAACTTCGCATGTTACATGTTTATAAGCCACCCCTGAAATACAACATTATAATTAAAATTTTGTCTATTTATATTCATAATTGCTGAAGTTATCAAGGGAGAACAGACGGACGGAGCAAAGCTATTGTAGTTGCTACGGAACTCCAAAAAACACAGGGCTGATGGCAAATTCCTTTACACCAATATGCGACAACCGCATCTTTTGTGGGAACAAATTGCAATAACCACGGCATGCAAGATATTTTGATGGAAAATGTCTGTAACGAGGTACGGTTATTGTGAAATAGTTTCAACATAATATGCCCGACTTGATGTCATTGCAACAGTCGGTTCACTACGTTTCATTTGCAATGATAACTTTGGATTTTTTTTTTCATTTTCTCAAGTTATATAATGTAAAATATTTTGTATATAATTTAGTAATAGGTAATAATATTAGGTCATTACATATGAAATTGGCGTTTTGTAAAAGAGAATATACAGTCGATTTTTTTAAACATAATATATTTATTTAATCAAAGTATATACCATTGCTATCTATGCACTTTTGCCATCTCATAGGTAGTTCATTGATTCCTTTAATAAAAGAACCATTCGGACAGGAATCAATAAAACCTTTGAATGCTCTTTGGACTGCCCCATAGGAGTTGAATTTTTTCCCTTGCAAGAAGTTCTCCAAATTTCGAAAAAAATGGTAATCTGTTGGAATAAGGTCCGGGGAGTACGGTGGATGTCTTAGACATTCCAATTGAAGCTCCTCTAATTTGGTAGCCGTCTGTTGTGCAGTGTGTGATCTAGCGTTGTCCTGAAGCAGCAGTGGCCTAGAGCGAATGACTAATCTCGGTTGTTTAGCAGCTAGTTTTTCCATCACGTTTGCAGTTGCTGGCAAAATACATCTGCCGTAATCGTCTGGCCAGATTTAAGAAAGCTATAGTGAACGACACTGGCACTAGTCCACCAAACGCTCACAAGTAACTTTTTTTGTGTAAATTTTCGCTTGGGGCAGGCTTTTGCTGGTTCGCCAGGGTTCATTCATTGCGATGAGCGTTTCCGATTATCGTACAGGATCCACTTTTCATCACAGGTAATAATTTGATTTAAAATCCTTTTATTATTGTGCCGGTTGAGTAATGTAACGCAGCAGTCGACGCGCGTTTCTCGGTTTGCTGCACTCAATTTTTGAGATACCCACCATTCAAGCTTTTTCACCTTCCCAATTTGCTTCAAGTGGATTAAAACAGTTTTATCACTAACACCGCAGCCTGCAGCTAACTCGGACGTGGTTTGCGATGGATCCGCTTCCACAATAGCCTTCAATTCATCATTATCAACTTTGGTCTCCGGCCGTCCACGGGGTTTGTTCTGTAGGTCGAAATTTCCAGAATGAAAATGTTGAAACCTATAACGTACTGTGTTTTCTTTTGCGACACCGCCGCCATACACGTGATTAATCCTTCGAGCGGTTTCTGCAGCACTGGTGCCACGGTGGAACTCGTGCTCGAAAATAATATGATATTTCAAGTTTTCCATTTTGTAAACAGAGTGACGCAAAGAAAAAACCAAAAGAGGAAAAAACAAATGAATTACGGTTTTCGAAACACAAATGCATGAGTAAATAGCGGTATAAATTTGAAATTGGAATTCCTAACCAAAGAAGATATATTTGAGATCAAAGTGGCCAGTACGACAAAACGCCAATTTCATATGTAAGGTCCTAATGCTTAGGTAACTATAAGAATACCTACAGTTAGATATATTTCAAAATACAAAATAGGTGCTCAATAATAAAACGTTTTTCTGTGTATTAATTAACTATTGTAAGATAATCATAATATTAAAATACTTCTACGGTACTACCAACTATTAAATAATAATATATAAATATATATTATTATTAATATATATTTATATATTATTATTAAATTTATTATTATTATTATTATTAAATATATAATATTATAATCGTCTATTAATATGATAACTACAAATCACAATTGATAGTAGGTACGTATCCAACTTTCCGCTTACCGTAAAAGTCAATTTATTCAAACGATTTATCACCAACAATAAACACAACACAAGTCTCAAGTAGTCTCTCTTTCAATATTCACATCTAAGTACATAAACACGTATAAGTTTTAACTTTAAGACGAATTATATTTATCACTTCTCACTGCTCAATATAATTTCAAAAAGAATAGTTGAACAATAATTATTATTAACGTAATAACAGGATTTTACATTTCTCTTTCTATGATCTCCTATAAATCCGAATATTTCGGCATATAAGATTGAATTTCAACTTTATTTCCAACGAGATAAGGTTCCTATGATCTCCCACCATAACTCCGAAATTTTGCAACGTGCAGCGCATAGATGTCGCTTGAGTCGGTCTACATCGCACAATCGCTTGTCCGACCTGATTTGTATAAGCTATTATTATTTTTCATATAGTAGTTTTAGCTGGAGGTCTTCATGAGGTAATCTGGAAGGGAAGCCGATAAGAATGGAGCTCTTTAGACCCTTCGCTACTGCTACTAGCATATCTTATTTTAGTCGTATGGGTCTCAAACAGATGGCTATTTTTGTCACAAATATACATGTATCAAATATATACTGACACGCTAATAATGGAAGGATGTGAAATTTCTTAAATAATATTATACTACAAATACTATAAATAATATTATAAACAGCGGTTTACAGGAAACTAGGTATTCCGCTTTTGCTAACGCACGTATACATTTTTTTTTGTGTGAGAAAAGCATTGTTTATTTCCGGTGAGTTCCCCAATTTATCAAATCCGTATCTAAGGATAAACGATACATATCCGTGGTATGCTGTAAAATCTGCAACTTGTGAACAGTATTTCTTATTCTCCTTAGGGCAAAGACGTAAGTAACTGTTTAATTTATTACATACTTTTGTGATATGATCTTTCCATTTTAACTTTTTGTCCAGTATGATACACAAGAACGATGCTGAGGTCCCGCTTTTAATTGAGTTTTTACCGTCATTTAAGTCAATGTCATCATTATTAGTCAAATTGTCAAATTTAATTATATTAGTTTTATTAATAATATGTGAATAATTTAGATTAGACCATTTTTTAATATTGTCAACTTCACATTGTATTCCAGCATCAATTTTATTTTGTTAGATTTAATTAACAAGGTTGTGTCGTCAGTAAACATATAACAGTCGTGTTTAGTGGCATTTGGCAAATCATTTATGTACAGAAAGAAAAGTGTTGGAACTAGAGTACTACCTTGAGGGACGCTATTTTTATTTATTTTATAAGTAGATCGATGTCTGATTGCGTGATATTTGACGATATTCGTGACTTCTGTACATTGTGACTTATTTTCCAGATATGGCTGAAACCAGTTAAGCGCGTTGCCTCTAATCCTGTATTCCTGTATTTTTTTAAAGAGTAGATAATGGTTGACAAGATCAGTTTTGCTCATATCTAAAAAGACGGCTGCTATATTTTCATTTTTGTTAAGTGCTTCTGTTACTTGCTTTACAAGGGAAAAGCACACCAGGGCTCTTGAACTACCTTTGATAAAACCGAATTGTTGTTTATTTAATATACTTTTATGATTTAAATACGATGCGAATTTAATTTGCATAGCCCTCTCAAAGATTTTAGAAATCACAGGTATCAGCGTAATGGGTCGATAGTTTGACATATCTGTTATATCTCCTTTTTTATAACTGGGTTTTACAATTGACTGTTTCATTTGACTTGGAAAATATCCTTGTTCAAACGACAGGTTTATAATGTGGGATATTGGTGCACTTATATATCTTGCAGATAGTTTAAAAACTTTTTGTGTAACTGTCATCATATCCGCTTGATTGAGTATTATTTAAGGAATTTATTATTTTGTAAATGTCATTAGGTACTAGTGGAGGTAGATATATAGTGTTAAGTTGGTTATTTTTAGGAACGTCATTATTATACTTTGGTTGTTTTTAGTTTTTATTATTTAAATTTTTATTATTTTCTTTAATTCGATTTTTAATGTCAATGTAATAGTTATTAAATAAATCCGCAATGTCCACAGTTTTTGTATATAGCGTATTTTTATTTTTTATTAATTCAATGTTTTGTTTATTATTTTTAATTTAAAAATTATTATTAATTAATGCCCATGTTGCCTTGCATTTATTTTTTCATCTATTTATGTAGTGACTATTATATTTCTTTTGTGCTGTATTTATACATTGTTTTAAAATTTTAGTGTAGTTTATTTTTTCCTCATATAATTTCTATGAAGGGCTTCGTGGGTATATTTAAGATAAAGGTTTCTTTTTACGATTTAGAGATTACAACACACGATTTTTTAATACCTTTTGTTAGCCATCGTTTTTGTGTTGAACTCTTGGTAATTTTTACATTTATTTCCGGAAAACTTACTTGTAGAATAAGTCGTATAATTCGTAAAATAATCTAAATGCCCCTTCACATTTCGTATGATTATAAACTCCTGTAAAGCTTAAGGAATGGAGACATTTTAAAAATTTGCGAATTTTTCCCGTTTTTTTTATGAAGTAGAAGTTCATTTTATTTACATATTGTGTGTTCGTATTATCATCAACTTTGAATGCTATTGATTGGCCCGTCTCATGGTCAGAGAGAGCCAGATGATGTAAATCGGTTTGTACCTGGTGATGTTACTAGCTATCTATAGCAGATAGGCCTCGTGTTTTTTGTAGTTTATATTTATTTCCATGTTTTATTTTGTCCTTTTATTATTTAAATGTGTAGATGATCGATCCAGCGAGTTAATAAAATCTTTGCGTTTGAGTTTGGCGTTCTATAAATACAAGTGATTATAACGTTGTGATCAAGAAATTCAATACCGCAACATTCGGATTTACGTTCTTTAGCCAATTTTGTAGTTATATCGAGTTTTTTTAAACCTTTTTTTATTAAAATACAAGATCCACCCCGTTTTTGTGCACTACGTGAGAAATAAGTAGCTAGTTTGTAGTTAAAAATCTTTAGAATACCTTCGCAGCCTATTTTCATGAACGTTTTTGTTAGACATATTATTTGCACATCACCGAGATTTGGCCTTAGTACAGTATCTAGAACTACTTTAAAAATGTCAATCTTATTTATAATTCCCGCTATATTCTGATGTAACAAGGTTGCGTTATGACATTTATTATAGTTAGAAAAAAGTATTCTTAGTTATTGTATTATTTTTTCCTGATTGTTTCCGCCAATAATATCTTTAAAATATTATGTGATTTTATTTTTATTATTTTTATGTTTTGTGTGTTTATTATATCATGTATCGGTGTGCTGTATTTAGAGTTATTTACTTTATATTAAATACCTTCTTAAAATAATAAGTTATTTTGTTTCTATTAGTCTCAATAGTAATTCCTATGTTATCTGAATTATTTTTATCTTTAGTTTTGAAATAATATGGTATCGTACCTTTAATACTTCTAGTTTTAGTATTCAGTAATTTATATGGTTTCTGTTTTTTTGCCGCATATATAAGTTTTTTCGTAATCCATCGTGTCTATTTTTACTTTACTAAGATCTTAAAGATATGATTTTGAGGAATTGTAATTATTTATATTAAAATTTAGTATCTTAACTCCGGAATATTTGCTTGCAGCTAATTTCATTTTATCGTTGAGTTGTATTACACGAAGATATTTGGTTTGCATAACAGGAAGTAAGATAACATTTGTTTTACTGAGTTTTTTAAGTGTTGAGTCAAGATTTTGTTTTAATGAGTAGTAGTTAGTTTCATTAGCTCCAACTCCTATGACTATATAATTTGGTTTTGTTTACTTCATGCTCATTTATTACGAGGGTCTGTGACACTACTGCATGTGGTTTTATAAATCCTGTTACTTCATAAATATCATTCCATTTCTGAGATCTGTTTATTCTAATTATACTACTCAGGCCATTAGTTGGTGATCTCCGTATATTTTATTCTGTTTTTTTTTAATTTTTGTCACACGCAATTTGGAACTTGATAATGCAGGAACGCTTCGTTTTTCTTACTTCATGGCACGGTCTATCTGTTTGATATTTGTGTCTGCTTCATCTTCTATACAAATTGGTTGAATTTCAGGAAATATATTCTTTTTTACAAATTTTTTATCGTTGTTATACTTGAGAAGGCATCGTGGTGTTATAATTTTATTTTTATGTTTACTTCCCATATTTGTGGTTAACGGGGTTCCAAATCTTGTAGAAATTGGAGACATAATATTGAGGGATTTTTCTAGTGTATGTTGATTTTCTTTTATTAAGGCTTTGTTATTAAATGGTTTTGTCTAATTGTTGATTCGAATAATTGTTTTCTAATATTTTATTCTCTATTTGTGTGTGTGCTGATTGTTTAGGTGTTCAGGTTTGCTTCTTACTGGCTTGATTCTAAGTATATTTAATAGTTTTTTACACTATCTTGGTACCGAAATTTATGTTTTGTACTAGTACTTCTTGTAATTCTTGTACTTACAGATATTTAGTCTTCCACTAATTATTTACTTACTTTACTTGCAGAAAACAAAATATGACACTTAAAGTAGGTTATCAGCACTTTTCTATACAAAATTTAGAGTTTTTATTACAGTTTTGATATTTTTTTATTGAATTAATCTAGGAGGACTTGTTTTTGTGTACTTGACATTTTAAATTTGCGGTAGTCAGATGCGACACATATTTTTCCATATGAGATACAAGAATAAACGCGGGAACCGTAAATGTTACTGCGAAAAAAGTAACCTGTCCTTCTCCAAATGTCATTAAAATCGGTGCGTAACTACTTATTAATCTGTGGCAGTGGCTTAAGCTGGGCCTACATTGTCTGAAATCCGGTAGGCTGAGGAAAATTCAGAGCACTGAAAATAGAACTCGCTAATACAATAGAGTTAAAAATCAAAGTGTCGAATGTCGAACTGTCATAATATTATATGACATTGACATTTGACTGGACACTCATGTGTTCAATTTTCAAAATATTTAAACACAAAGAAAGAAACCGCACCAACTGTAGATGTGGTTGAACTACGAACATCAGTATGTGTACGTGGACACGATTCAACATCGCTGTTAGGCGATACCCATCATACGCCTGGTCGAGCGGCAGCTTAAGAGGAAACATCAAGGGCTAGAAAAATGAAAAATAGGTATTTGTAAATTTTTTTGCTGTCCCGCACTGCCCGAACAAATTAGCTATCAAGTGTGAGAGTGCGATAGAGACAACTGTAACTTGAACTGAAAATACCTATTAAAAGTACAAAAAGTCAACGATACGTAGTCCCCTGATTCCTTCTCCAAAACTTAACCGATTTAAGTACTTTTTTCATTAACAATTAAAAAAAGGCTTGAACTGTGTTCCTATGTTTTCATTTTTTATATATTTTTATCAAATTTGTTTTCTGGGTGTTTGAACACAGCGGAAAATCTGGCCATTTTTTTAAGTTTTTGAACGTCCATATCTCTTTTAATAATTAATTTATAAAAAAAAGGAAATCATAGGGACATGCTAATAGTATCCATAAATATTCAGGAAAAATTTTACTCTACCGGCATAAATAATTTCTTGTTTGTGTTTCATGTTTTCTTGATGTAATACATAAGCTACCATGTATTACACAAATAATGTTTTCCTTATGTAATACATGGTAGCCTATGTATTACATTAAAAAACATTTATGTAATACAAAGGCTACCATGTATAACATAAATGATGTATTCTTTATGTAAAACATAGGCTTCCATAAATAAAGAGAGCCTCTATTTTACATAAAGAATACATAATTTATGGAATAAATGGTAGCCTTTGTATTACATAAAGGAAATATTTATGTAATACATGGTAGTCTATGTATTACATAAAGAAAACATTATTTATGTAATATATGGTCGCCTATGTATTACATGAAGCAAACATTATTTATGTTATACATAGGCTAATATTTATTACATAAATAATGTTTTCTTTATTTAATACAAAGGCTTCTATGTATTATATAAATAATTTTTCTTTAAGTTTTCTTTTATTACATAAAGGAAAAAAATATGCATTTATTATATGTATTTATTTTATGAAGAAAACATAATTTATGTAATATACGGGAGCCTATATTTTACATAAAGAATAAATAATTTATGTTATACATGGTAGCCTATGTATTACTTAAAGAAAACATTATTTATATAGTACATGGTGGCCTATAAATATATAGGCCACCATGTACTATATAAATAATGTTTTCTTTAAGACAACATTATTTGTCTAATACATAGGTTTACATGCAATACATAAAGAAAATATTATTTATGTAATAAATGGTAGCCTATGTATAACATAAATATTGCTTCGTGTAAAACATAGGCTACCATGTATAAAAAAATAATGTTTTCTTGATGTAATACATAGGTGACCATATATTATATAAATAATGTTTTCCGTATATAATACATAGGTTATCATTTTTACATAAATAATGTTTTCCTTATATTATACATAGGCTACCATATTTTTCATAAATTATGTATTCTTTATGTAAAACATAAACTCCCATAAATCATGTTTTCCTTATGTTATACATAAGTAATACATGGTAGCCTGTGTATTACACGATGAAAACATTATTTATGAAGTACATGAATGGCTATGTATTACATGAAGAAAACATTATTTATGTAATATACGAGAGCCTATATTTTACATAAAGAATACGTAATTTATGAATTACATGGTAGTCTATGTATTACATAAAGAAAACATTATTTATGTTATACATGGTCGCCTATGTTTAACATAAATAATGTTTGCTTCATGTAATACATAGGCTACCATTTATTAGATAAATAATGTTTTCTTTATTTAATACATAGGCTACCATGTATTACATGAATGATGATTTCCTTATATAATACATAGGCTGTCATTTTTAAATAAACAATGTTTTCTTTATATTATATATAGGCCATGTATTACATAAATAATATTTTCTTTATAAAATAAATACATATAATAAAAACATAACTTTTTCCTTTATGTAATAAAAGAAAACTTAAAGAAAACTTAATTTATATAATACATAGTAGCCTTTTTATTAAATAAAGAATACATTATTTATGTAATAAATGGTATCCTATGTATATCATAAATAATGTTTGCTTCATGTAATACATAGGCGACCATGTATTACATAAATAATGCTTTCTTTATGTAATACATAGACTACTATGTATTACATAAATGTTTACTTTATGTAATACGAAGGCTACCATGTATTACATAAATTATGTATTCTTTATGTAAAATATAGGCTCTCGTATATTACATAAATAATGTTTTCTTCAGGTAATACATAAGCGTTCATGTATTTCATAAATAATGTTTTCATCGTGTAAAACAATATAAAAGTAGATTAAAAAATATATATGTAATACATAAGCTACCATGTATTTCATAAATAATGTTTTCATTATGTAATAAATGGTAGCCTATGTATAACATAAATAATGTTTGCTTTATGTAACACATAGACTACCACGTATTACAAAAATAATGTTTTCTTCATGTAATACATAGGCTACATATATATTACATAAATTATGTATTCTTTATGTAAGAGATAGTCTTCCATAAATAATATTTTCTTTATATAATACATAAATAATACATGGTAGCCTATGTATTACTTAAAGAAAACATTATTTATATAGTACATGGTGGCCTAGACATTAAGACAACATTATTTGTCTAATACATAGGCTTACATGCAATACATAAAGAAAATATTATTTATGTAATAAATGGTAGCCTATGTATAACATAAATATTGCTTGCTTCATGTAAAACGTAGGCTATGTATAAAAAATAATGGTTTCTTCATGTTATTACATGTATTCATAGGCGACCATATATTATATAAATAATGTTTTCCTTATATAATACATAGGCTATCATTTTTACATAAATAATGTTTTCCTTATATTATAAATAGGCTATCATATTTTACATAAATTATGTATTCTTTATGTAAAACATAAACCCCCATAAATCATGTTTTCCTTATGTTATACATAAGTAATACATAGTAGCCTGTGTATTACACGATGAAAACATTATTTATGAAGTACATGAATGGCTATGTATTACATGAAGAAAACATTATTTATGTAATATACGAGAGCCTATATTTTACATAAAGAATACGTAATTTATGAATTACTTGGTAGTCTTTGTATTACATAAAGGAAACATTTATATAGTACATGGTATTCTATGTATTACATAAAGAAAACATTATTTATGTAATATACGAGAGCCTATATTTTACATAAAGAATACGTAATTTATGAATTACTTGGTAGTCTATGTATTACATAAAGGAAACATTTATATAGTACATGGTAGTCTATGTATTACATAAAAAAACATTATTTATGTAATAAATGGTAGCCTATGTGGAACATAAATAATGTTTGCTTCATGTAATACATAGGCTACCATTTATTACATAAATAATGTTTTCTTTATTTAATACATAGGCTACCATGTATTACATAAATGATGTTTTCCTTATATAATACATAGACTACCAAGTAATTCATAAATTACGTATTCTTTATATAAAATATAGGCTCTCGTATAATACATAAATAATGTTTTCTTTATGTAATACATAGACTACCATGTACTATATAAATGTTTCCTTTATGTAATACATAGACTACCAAGTAATTCATAAATTACGTATTCTTTATGTAAAATATAGGCTCTCGTATATTACATATGTTATATGTTACATTTTTTATGTTATATACGGGAGCCTATATTTTACATAAAGAATACATGATTTATGTAATACATGGTAGCCTATGTATTACATAAAGAACGCATTTATGTAATACATGGTAGTCTATGTATTTCATTAAAAATATTTATGTAATACATAAGCTACCATGTATTTCATAAATAATGCTTTCTTTTTATAATACATGGTGGCCTGTGTATTACATTAAAAAAAACATTTATTTAATACATAAGCTACCATGTATATTACATAAATGATGTTTTCCTTATATAATACATAGGCTACCATGTTTTACATAAATTATGTATTCTTTTTGTAAAACATAGACTCCCATAAATGTTTTCCTTATGTTATACATAAGTAATACATGGTATCCTGTGTATTACACGATGAAAACATAATTTATGAAATACATGAATGCCTATGTATTACCTGAAGAAAACATTATTTATGTTATATACGAGAGCCTATAGTTTACATAAAGAATACATAATTTATGAAATACATGGTAGCCTTTGTATTACATAAAGGAAACATTTATGTAATACATGTTAATCTTTGTATTACATAAAGAAAACATTATTTATGTAATACATGGTCGCCTATGTATTGCATGAAGCAAACATTATTTATGATATACATAGGATACCATTTATTACATAAATAATGTTTTCTTTATTTAATACAAAGGCTACTATGTATTACATTTTCCTTTTATAATACATAGGCTGTCATTTTTACATAAATAATGTTTTCTTTATTTTATACATAGGCTACCATGTTTTACATAAATTATGTATTCTTGATGTACATGGTAGCCTATGTATTACTTAAAGAAAACATAATATTTAGTACATGGTGGCCTATATTTTACATAAAGAATACATAATTTATGTTATACATGGTACCTTTTGTATTACATTCATTGAAAATATTATTTATGTAATACATGGTAACTTATTTATTTATTTATTTAGAAAGGACACCAGCAGCGCATGTATTATACACTCAAGTTACAAATTAATTTATACAATATTCCTGATACATGCACCTTTATAGGTGACACAACAGTGACAAAAGTACTAGTAAATCATAATGTTAACTTAGCAATACTAGATACAGTAATGAATATATAGTTGATGATTTAAAATAAGATATAGTTAGGTAAATTACATGTCATTGGGGGCAATTACTTTACGTTACATCAATTACTATACATTTTGATTAGAGCGTCAGTAAAATTATACAAATAAATGGATTTATAATGATAGAATCAAATTAAGTTAAACGTAAATTAATTTTAAATACATAGTTACTTAACCTAATAATAAAATAATATGAAACAAAATTTAGTGAATTTTATTGTTCATTTAAAATACCTTATTGATTTTTGTGTCATGCAATACAAATAAAATTTAATTGAACATAAAAGCAAAGTAGTGAAGATACATTATAGGAATTTAATTTTTTTACTATCGTCAATCATTCATTTTTGACCTCTATTTAATTTTAGACATCTTTTTGATTTTATAAAAATAAGATGGCTTGTTTTTAAATTGGTTGTGGCACATACCGAAAATATCAATGTCATTGTTGAGGTTCGTGCAAACGTTACTGTATAAATTGCACATTCTGGAGATTGGTGCTTGCATCCCCAAATTAGTTCTGGAAACGGGGCCGCGCAGGATATTGGTCATCGGCTTCCGAGGTAAATTGTATGACAGCCAAGGAGAAAAGATTTAGCAGATCACAACAGGAGGTAAGGCCGTTAACTATTTTATGTAATAGGAGCAGTTCGTGTATTGTTCGCCTTGTCCTTAAGTCGGACATCCCAAAGTAGTCCAGCCGTGGCTCGTATGGGCACCTATGCGAAATTCCCGAACAGCTGTATGCGAGGCGTCTGGTGAAGGACCTTTGGATACATTCGATCCTTTGTGAATGAACGGCGTATGCTGGGTTCCATATCGAGCTGGCGTATTCTAGGTGGCTGCGTACCAGATAATTAAATAAGAGGATTTTCGTGCTGTGATGGAAGCCCGATGAGTTGCGATTAATAAAGCCCATCATCTGAGCTGACTTTTTTACAACAGATTCAATATGGGAAGTGAACTTCAGTTTAGAATCCAGGATCACGCCTAGGTCACGGATTTCAGTAACCTCCTCAAGTATGGAGTTCTCCAGGGTGTAATAAAAAGGAAATGGACATTTTTTCCTGGTAAATTTAATGTGATAGTACTTTTTTGCATTTAATAGCATCTTATCAATTAAGCACCACTTACTAAGGCTGTTAAGATCTTCTTGCAAAAGCAAAGTATCTAAGTGTGATCTTACTGTCCTATATAGTTTTAGGTCATCGGCGAACAACGAGTATCGGTAGTGCTTGATAGAGCAAGATATGTCATTTATAAAATGAGAGAATAGTATAGGACCCAGGTGGGTACCTTAGGGTACACCAGACTCTGCCTCGTAGACATATGACTCGTAACCGCCGACACAGACAAGCTGCGTCCTTCTCTCAAGGTATGAGGAGAACCATTTGAGCAAAGAGCCATGAATTCCGCTCGCCTCAAGCTTTTGCAGTAAACGAGCGTGAGAGACCTTGTCGAAGGCATTAGTGAAGTCAGTATAGACTACGTCCACCTGAAGCCCCTTATCTACATCATGTGACAAGTGTGATGTAAAAGATAGGAGGTTTGTTTCGGTAGATCGCCCCTTTCGAAACCCATGTTGGAAGTCACTCAAGTTGGGGTCTAAATGTAGCGTCATAATATATGGACACGCGACTGACTCGAAGATATTGGAAAAGCATGAAAGGATAGATATTGCTCTGTAATTATTAACGCTACTTTCGTCGCCTTTTTTGTGTATGGGTGTAACCCGGGCTCTTTTCCAGGTTGTCGGAAATTTTCCAGTTGAAGAACTTATGTATTAATGTTATAAATGGTAGCCTATGTTTAACAAAAATAATGATTTCTTCATGTAATACATAGACTACCATGTATTACATAAATAATGTTTTCTTTATTTAATACATAGGCTAGACTACCATGTATTACATAAATGTTTCCTTTATGTAATACAAAGGCTGCCATGTATTACATAAATTATGTATTCTTTATGTAAAATATAGGCTCTTGTATATTACATAAATCATGTTTTCTTCAGGTAATACATAGGCGTTCATGTATTTCATAAATAATGTTTTCATCGTGTAATACCCAGGCTACCATGTATTACTTATGTATAACATAGGAAAAAAATTATTTATCGTAGTCTTCCTTTTACGAAAAGAATACATAATTTATGTAAAACATGGTAGCCTACGTATAATATAAAGAAAAAAATATTTATGTAAAAATGATAGCCTATGTATTATATAAGGAACACATCATTTATGTTATATATGGTCGCCTATGTATTAGATGAAGACAACATTTATGTAATACATGGTATTCTATGTATTACATGAAGCAAGTATTATTTATGTTATACATGGACTACCATTTATTAAAAAAAAATTTTTTTCTTTATTTAATAGAAACTCTACTATGTATTATATAAATAAACTTTTATTTATGTTTTCTTTTATTAGATAAAGGAAAAAAATATTTATTTATTATATGTATTTATTTTATGAAGAAAACATTATTTATGTTATATACGGGTGCCTATATTTTACATAAAGAATGCATAATTTATGTCAAAAATGGTAGCCTATGTATTAAATAAAGAAAACATTATTTATGTGATACATGGTAGTCAATGTATTACATGAAGAAAACATTATTTTTGTTAAACATAGGCTACCATTTATTACATCAATAAGGTTATCTTTATGTAATACATAAGTTACCATGTATTACATAAATAATGTTTTCCTTATGTAATACATGGTAGCCTATGTATTACATTAAAAAACATTTATGTAATACATAAGCTATAATGTATGTAATACAAAAGGTACCATGTATAACATAAATTATGTATTCTTTATGTAAAATATAGGCCACCATGTACTATATATATATAATTTTTTCTTTAAGTAATACATAGTCTACCATGTATTATTTATGTATAACATAAGAAAAACTTTATTTATGGGAGTCTTTCTTTTACGAAAAGAATACATAATTTATGTTAAACGTGGTAGCCTATGTATTATATAAGGAAAACATTATTTATGTAATATATGGTAGCCTATGTATTACATGAAGAAAACATTATTTTTGTAATACGTGGTAGCCTATGTGTTACATGAAGCAAATATTAATTTTGTTATACATAGGCTACTATTTATTTCATAAGGATAACATTATTTATGTAATACATGGTAGCATATGTATTACATAAATGTTTTTATAATGTAATACAAAGGCTGCCATGTATTACATAAATTATGTATTCTTTATGTAAAATATACGCTCCCGTATAACACAAATACACGTATAACACGCACAAATAATATTTTCTTCATAAAATAAATACATATAATAAAAACATAATTTTATTTTTATATATTTTATTTTATTTATTACAAAGGCTACTATGTATTATATAAATAAAGTTTTCTTTAAGTTTTCTTTTATTGCATTAAGGAAAAAAAATTGTATTTATTATATGTATTTATTTTATGTAGAAATTAATATTAATGTAATATACGGAAGCCTATATTTTACATAAAGAATACATAATTTATGTAATACATGGTAGCCTATGTATTACAAAGAAAACATTTATGTAATACGTAATGTACGTTTGCTACCACGTATTACATAAATAATGTTTTCCTTATGTAATACCTGGTAGCCTATGTATTACATTATAAAAACATTTATGTAATACATAAGCTACCATGTATTATATAAATAATGTTTTCCTTATGTAATAAATACTAGCCTATGTATAACATAAATAATGTTTGCTTCATGTAACACATAGGCTACCACGTATTACAAAAATAATGTTTTCTTCATGTAATACATAGGCTACCATATATTAAATAAATAATGTTTTCCTTATATAATTTAACATAAATTATGTATTCTTTTCGTAAAAAAAAGACTCACATAAATAGTGTTTTTCTTATGTTATACATAAGTAATACATGGTGGCCTGTGTATTACACGATGAAAATATTATTTATGAAATACATGAACGCTTATGTAGTTCGTAAATAAAACATTATTTATGTAATATACGAGAGCCTATATTTTACATAAAGAATACATAATTTATGTAATACATGGCAGCCTTTGTATTACATAAAGGAAACATTTATGTAATACATGGTAGTCTATGTATTACATAAAAGAAAAATTTTTTATGTAATACATGGTCGACTATGTATTATATGAAGCAAACATTATTTATGATGTACATAGGCTACCATTTATTACATAAATGTTTTTTAATGTAATACATGGTAGCTTATGCATTACATAAAGAAAACATTATTTATGTAATAAATGGTAGCCTATGTTTAACATGAACAATGTTTGCTTCATGTAATACATAGGCTACCATTTATTACATAAATAATGTTTTCTTAATTTAATACATAGGCTACCATGTATTACATAAATTATGTATTCTTTATGTAAAATATTGGCTCCCGTATATTACATAAATAATGTTTTCTTCATAAAATAAATACATATAATAAATGCATAATTTTTTCTTTTATGTAATAAAAGAAAACTTAAAGAAAACTTTATTTATATAATACATAGTAGCCTTTGTCTAAAATGAAGAAAACATTATTTATGTAATAAATGTGTTTTAAAACATTATATATGTATAACATGTATAATGTTTGCTTCATGTAACACATAGGCGACCATATATTACATTAATAATGTTTTCCTTATATAATACATAGACTTTCATTTTTACATAAATAATGTTTGCTTTATATTATACATAGGTTACTATATTTTACATAAAATATGATTTATTATTTATGTAAAACATAACCTCCCATAAATCATATTTCCGTATGTTATACATAAGTAATACATGGTAGCCTGTGTATTACGCGATGAAAACATTATTTATGAAGTACATGAATGGCTATGTATTACATGAAGAAAACATTATTTATGTAATATACTAGAGCCTATAGCTTACAAAAAGAATATATAATTTATGAATTTCATGGTAGTCTATGTATTACATAAAGAAAATATTTATGTAATACATGGTAGTCTATGTATTACATAAAGAAAACATTATGTATGTAATACATAAGCTACCATGTATTACATTAAAAAACATTTGTGTAATCCATAGGCTACAATGTATGTAATGTAAAGGCTACCTTGTATAACATAAATTATGTATTCTTTATGTAAAAGATAGGATTCCATAGATAATGTTTTCCTTATATAATACATAGGCTACCATGTTTAACATAAATTATGTATTCTTTTCGTAAAAGAAAGACTCTCATAAATAATGTTTTACTTATGTTATACATAAGTAATACATGGTAGCCTGTGTATTACACGATGAAAATATTATTTATGAAATACATGAACGCTTATGTATTACCTAAATAAAACATTATTTATGTAATATACGAGAGCCTATATTTTACATAAAGAATACATAATTTATTAATTTCATGGTAGTCTATGTATTACATAAAGAAAATATTTTTCAGGTTCATGTTTTGTCAGGTCATAGGCGTTCATGTATTTCATAAACAACAAGATAAACTTAACATGGTTTTTTGTCGCTGCATTCTATCTATGTAAATAGTATCTTTTTTGGTTATCAATAAATAAAATAAAAAAATAAATAATAAATAATGTTTTCATCGTGTAATACACAGGCTACCATGTATTACTTATGTATAACATAAGAAAAACATTATTTATCGGAGTCTTTCTTTTACGAAAAGAATACATAATTTATGTAAAAGATGGTAGCCTATGTATAATATAAAGAAAACATTATTTATGTGAAAATGAAAGCCTATGTATTTTATAAGGAAAACATAATTTATGTAATATATGGTCGCCTATGTATTAGATGAAGACAACATTGAAATACATGATCGCCTATGTATTACCTGAAGAAAACATTATTTATGTAATATACGAGAGCCTATATTTTACATAAAGAATACATAATTTATGTAATACATCGCAGCCTTTGTATAAAATAAAGGAAACATTTATGTAATACATGGTAGTCTATGTATTACATAAAGGAAACATTATTTATGTAATACATTGCCGCCTATGTATTACATGAAGCAAACATTATTTATGATGTACATAGGCTACCATTTATTACATAAATAATGTTTTCTTTATTCAATACAAAGGCTACTATGTATTATATAAATAAAGTTTTTATTAAGTTTTCTTTTATTACATAAAGGAAAAATTATGTATTTATTATATGTATTTATTTTATGAAGAAAATGTTATGTATGTATATATGGGAGCCTATATTTTACATAAAGAGTAAATAATTTATGTTATACATGGTAGCCTATGTATTACTTAAAGAAAACACAATTAATATAGTACATGGTGGCCTATATTTTACATAAAGAATACATAATTTATGTTATACATGGTAGCCTTTGTATTACATACATTGTAGCTCATGTATCACAAATTTTTTTTTAATGTAATACATAGGCTACCATGGAATTCATAAATTATGTATTCTTTATGTAAAATATAGGCTCTCGTATATTACAATACATAATATTTTCTTCATGTAATACATAGCCATTCATGTACTTCATAAATAATGTTTTCATCTTGTATTACTTATGTATAACATAAGGAAAATATGATTTATGGGAGGTTATGTTTTATATAAAGAATACATAATTTATGTAAAATATAGTAGCCTATGTATAATATAAAGAAAAAATAATGGTAGCCTATGTTTAACAAAAATAATGATTTCTTCATGTAATACATAGACTACCATGTATTACATAAATAATGTTTTCTTTATTTAATACATAGGCTAGACTACCATGTATTACATAAATGTTTCCTTTATGTAATACAAAGGCTGCCATGTATTACATAAATTATGTATTCTTTATGTAAAATATAGGCTCTCGTATATTACATAAATCATGTTTTCTTCAGGTAATACATAGGCGTTCATGTATTTCATAAATAATGTTTTCATCGTGTAATACCCAGGCTACCATGTATTACTTATGTATAACATAGGAAAAAAATTATTTATCGTAGTCTTCCTTTTACGAAAAGAATACATAATTTATGTAAAACATGGTAGCCTACGTATAATATAAAGAAAAAAATATTTATGTAAAAATGATAGCCTATGTATTATATAAGGAACACATCATTTATGTTATATATGGTCGCCTATGTATTAGATGAAGACAACATTTATGTAATACATGGTATTCTATGTATTACATGAAGCAAGTATTATTTATGTTATACATGGACTACCATTTATTAAAAAAAATTTTTTTTCTTTATTTAATAGAAACGCTACTATGTATTATATAAATAAACTTTTCTTTATGTTTTCTTTTATTAGATAAAGGAAAAAAATATTTATTTATTATATGTATTTATTTTATGAAGAAAACATTATTTATGTTATATACGGGTGCCTATATTTTACATAAAGAATGCATAATTTATGTCAAAAATGGTAGCCTATGTATTAAATAAAGAAAACATTATTTATGTGATACATGGTAGTCAATGTATTACATGAAGAAAACATTATTTTTGTTAAACATAATTATTACATCAATAAGGTTATCTTTATGTAATACATAAGTTACCATGTATTACATAAATAATGATTTCCTTATGTAATACATGGTAGCCTATGTATTACATTAAAAAACATTTATGTAATACATAAGCTATAATGTATGTAATACAAAAGGTACCATGTATAACATAAATTATGTATTCTTTATGTAAAATATAGGCCACCATGTACTATATATATATAATTTTTTCTTTAAGTAATACATAGTCTACCATGTATTATTTATGTATAACATAAGAAAAACTTTATTTATGGGAGTCTTTCTTTTACGAAAAGAATACATAATTTATGTTAAACGTGGTAGCCTATGTATTATATAAGGAAAACATTATTTATGTAATATATGGTAGCCTATGTATTACATGAAGAAAACATTATTTTTGTAATACGTGGTAGCCTATGTGTTACATGAAGCAAATATTAATTTTGTTATACTTAGGCTACTATTTATTTCATAAGGATAACATTATTTATGTAATACATAGTAGCTTATGTATTACATAAATGTTTTTATAATGTAATACAAAGGCTGCCATGTATTACATAAATTATGTATTCTTTATGTAAAATATACGCTCCCGTATAACACAAATACACGTATAACACGCACAAATAATATTTTCTTCATAAAATAAATACATATAATAAAAACATAATTTTATTTTTATATATTTTATTTTATTTATTACAAAGGCTACTATGTATTATATAAATAAAGTTTTCTTTAAGTTTTCTTTTATTGCATTAAGGAAAAAAAATTGTATTTATTATATGTATTTATTTTATGTAGAAATTAATATTAATGTAATATACGGAAGCCTATATTTTACATAAAGAATACATAATTTATGTAATACATGGTAGCCTATGTATTACAAAGAAAACATTTATGTAATACGTAATGTACGTTTGCTACCACGTATTACATAAATAATGTTTTCCTTATGTAATACCTGGTAGCCTATGTATTACATTATAAAAACATTTATGTAATACATAAGCTACCATGTATTATATAAATAATGTTTTCCTTATGTAATAAATACTAGCCTATGTATAACATAAATAATGTTTGCTTCATGTAACACATAGGCTACCACGTATTACAAAAATAATGTTTTCTTCATGTAATACATAGGCTACCATATATTAAATAAATAATGTTTTCCTTATATAATTTAACATAAATTATGTATTCTTTTCGTAAAAAAAAGACTCACATAAATAGTGTTTTTCTTATGTTATACATAAGTAATACATGGTGGCCTGTGTATTACACGATGAAAATATTATTTATGAAATACATGAACGCTTATGTAGTTCGTAAATAAAACATTATTTATGTAATATACGAGAGCCTATATTTTACATAAAGAATACATAATTTATGTAATACATGGCAGCCTTTGTATTACATAAAGGAAACATTTATGTAATACATGGTAGTCTATGTATTACATAAAAGAAAATTTTTTTATGTAATACATGGTCGACTATGTATTATATGAAGCAAACATTATTTATGATGTACATAGGCTACCATTTATTACATAAATGTTTTTTAATGTAATACATGGTAGCTTATGCATTACATAAAGAAAACATTATTTATGTAATAAATGGTAGCCTATGTTTAACATGAACAATGTTTGCTTCATGTAATACATAGGCTACCATTTATTACATAAATAATGTTTTCTTAATTTAATACATAGGCTACCATGTATTACATAAATTATGTATTCTTTATGTAAAATATTGGCTCCCGTATATTACATAAATAATGTTTTCTTCATAAAATAAATACATATAATAAATGCATAATTTTTTCTTTTATGTAATAAAAGAAAACTTAAAGAAAACTTTATTTATATAATACATAGTAGCCTTTGTCTAAAATGAAGAAAACATTATTTATGTAATAAATGTGTTTTAAAACATTATATATGTATAACATGTATAATGTTTGCTTCATGTAACACATAGGCGACCATATATTACATTAATAATGTTTTCCTTATATAATACATAGACTTTCATTTTTACATAAATAATGTTTGCTTTATATTATACATAGGTTACTATATTTTACATAAAATATGATTTATTATTTATGTAAAACATAACCTCCCATAAATCATATTTCCGTATGTTATACATAAGTAATACATGGTAGCCTGTGTATTACGCGATGAAAACATTATTTATGAAGTACATGAATGGCTATGTATTACATGAAGAAAACATTATTTATGTAATATACTAGAGCCTATAGCTTACAAAAAGAATATACAATTTATGAATTTCATGGTAGTCTATGTATTACATAAAGAAAATATTTATGTAATACATGGTAGTCTATGTATTACATAAAGAAAACATTATGTATGTAATACATAAGCTACCATGTATTACATTAAAAAACATTTGTGTAATCCATAGGCTACAATGTATGTAATGTAAAGGCTACCTTGTATAACATAAATTATGTATTCTTTATGTAAAAGATAGGATTCCATAGATAATGTTTTCCTTATATAATACATAGGCTACCATGTTTAACATAAATTATGTATTCTTTTCGTAAAAGAAAGACTCCCATAAATAATGTTTTACTTATGTTATACATAAGTAATACATGGTAGCCTGTGTATTACACGATGAAAATATTATTTATGAAATACATGAACGCTTATGTATTACCTAAATAAAACATTATTTATGTAATATACGAGAGCCTATATTTTACATAAAGAATACATAATTTATTAATTTCATGGTAGTCTATGTATTACATAAAGAAAATATTTTTCAGGTTCATGTTTTGTCAGGTCATAGGCGTTCATGTATTTCATAAACAACAAGATAAACTTAACATGGTTTTTTGTCGCTGCATTCTATCTATGTAAATAGTATCTTTTTTGGTTATCAATAAATAAAATAAAAAAATAAATAATAAATAATGTTTTCATCGTGTAATACACAGGCTACCATGTATTACTTATGTATAACATAAGAAAAACATTATTTATCGGAGTCTTTCTTTTACGAAAAGAATACATAATTTATGTAAAAGATGGTAGCCTATGTATAATATAAAGAAAACATTATTTATGTGAAAATGAAAGCCTATGTATTTTATAAGGAAAACATAATTTATGTAATATATGGTCGCCTATGTATTAGATGAAGACAACATTGAAATACATGATCGCCTATGTATTACCTGAAGAAAACATTATTTATGTAATATACGAGAGCCTATATTTTACATAAAGAATACATAATTTATGTAATACATCGCAGCCTTTGTATAAAATAAAGGAAACATTTATGTAATACATGGTAGTCTATGTATTACATAAAGGAAACATTATTTATGTAATACATTGCCGCCTATGTATTACATGAAGCAAACATTATTTATGATGTACATAGGCTACCATTTATTACATAAATAATGTTTTCTTTATTCAATACAAAGGCTACTATGTATTATATAAATAAAGTTTTTATTAAGTTTTCTTTTATTACATAAAGGAAAAATTATGTATTTATTATATGTATTTATTTTATGAAGAAAATGTTATGTATGTATATATGGGAGCCTATATTTTACATAAAGAGTAAATAATTTATGTTATACATGGTAGCCTATGTATTACTTAAAGAAAACACAATTAATATAGTACATGGTGGCCTATATTTTACATAAAGAATACATAATTTATGTTATACATGGTAGCCTTTGTATTACATACATTGTAGCTCATGTATCACAAATTTTTTTTTAATGTAATACATAGGCTACCATGGAATTCATAAATTATGTATTCTTTATGTAAAATATAGGCTCTCGTATATTACAATACATAATATTTTCTTCATGTAATACATAGCCATTCATGTACTTCATAAATAATGTTTTCATCTTGTATTACTTATGTATAACATAAGGAAAATATGATTTATGGGAGGTTATGTTTTATATAAAGAATACATAATTTATGTAAAATATAGTAGCCTATGTATAATATAAAGAAAAAATAATGGTAGCCTATGTTTAACAAAAATAATGATTTCTTCATGTAATACATAGACTACCATGTATTACATAAATAATGTTTTCTTTATTTAATACATAGGCTAGACTACCATGTATTACATAAATGTTTCCTTTATGTAATACAAAGGCTGCCATGTATTACATAAATTATGTATTCTTTATGTAAAATATAGGCTCTCGTATATTACATAAATCATGTTTTCTTCAGGTAATACATAGGCGTTCATGTATTTCATAAATAATGTTTTCATCGTGTAATACCCAGGCTACCATGTATTACTTATGTATAACATAGGAAAAAAATTATTTATCGTAGTCTTCCTTTTACGAAAAGAATACATAATTTATGTAAAACATGGTAGCCTACGTATAATATAAAGAAAAAAATATTTATGTAAAAATGATAGCCTATGTATTATATAAGGAACACATCATTTATGTTATATATGGTCGCCTATGTATTAGATGAAGACAACATTTATGTAATACATGGTATTCTATGTATTACATGAAGCAAGTATTATTTATGTTATTCATGGACTACCATTTATTAAAAAAAAAATTTTTTCTTTATTTAATAGAAACGCTACTATGTATTATATAAATAAACTTTTCTTTATGTTTTCTTTTATTAGATAAAGGAAAAAAATATTTATTTATTATATGTATTTATTTTATGAAGAAAACATTATTTATGTTATATACGGGTGCCTATATTTTACATAAAGAATGCATAATTTATGTCAAAAATGGTAGCCTATGTATTAAATAAAGAAAACATTATTTATGTGATACATGGTAGTCAATGTATTACATGAAGAAAACATTATTTTTGTTAAACATAGGCTACCATTTATTACATCAATAAGGTTATCTTTATGTAATACATAAGTTACCATGTATTACATAAATAATGTTTTCCTTATGTAATACATGGTAGCCTATGTATTACATTAAAAAACATTTATGTAATACATAAGCTATAATGTATGTAATACAAAAGGTACCATGTATAACATAAATTATGTATTCTTTATGTAAAATATAGGCCACCATGTACTATATATATATAATTTTTTCTTTAAGTAATACATAGTCTACCATGTATTATTTATGTATAACATAAGAAAAACTTTATTTATGGGAGTCTTTCTTTTACGAAAAGAATACATAATTTATGTTAAACGTGGTAGCCTATGTATTATATAAGGAAAACATTATTTATGTAATATATGGTAGCCTATGTATTACATGAAGAAAACATTATTTTTGTAATACGTGGTAGCCTATGTGTTACATGAAGCAAATATTAATTTTGTTATACATAGGCTACTATTTATTTCATAAGGATAACATTATTTATGTAATACATGGTAGCTTATGTATTACATAAATGTTTTTATAATGTAATACAAAGGCTGCCATGTATTACATAAATTATGTATTCTTTATGTAAAATATACGCTCCCGTATAACACAAATACACGTATAACACGCACAAATAATATTTTCTTCATAAAATAAATACATATAATAAAAACATAATTTTATTTTTATATATTTTATTTTATTTATTACAAAGGCTACTATGTATTATATAAATAAAGTTTTCTTTAAGTTTTCTTTTATTGCATTAAGGAAAAAAAATTGTATTTATTATATGTATTTATTTTATGTAGAAATTAATATTAATGTAATATACGGAAGCCTATATTTTACATAAAGAATACATAATTTATGTAATACATGGTAGCCTATGTATTACAAAGAAAACATTTATGTAATACGTAATGTACGTTTGCTACCACGTATTACATAAATAATGTTTTCCTTATGTAATACCTGGTAGCCTATGTATTACATTATAAAAACATTTATGTAATACATAAGCTACCATGTATTATATAAATAATGTTTTCCTTATGTAATAAATACTAGCCTATGTATAACATAAATAATGTTTGCTTCATGTAACACATAGGCTACCACGTATTACAAAAATAATGTTTTCTTCATGTAATACATAGGCTACCATATATTAAATAAATAATGTTTTCCTTATATAATTTAACATAAATTATGTATTCTTTTCGTAAAAAAAAGACTCACATAAATAGTGTTTTTCTTATGTTATACATAAGTAATACATGGTGGCCTGTGTATTACACGATGAAAATATTATTTATGAAATACATGAACGCTTATGTAGTTCGTAAATAAAACATTATTTATGTAATATACGAGAGCCTATATTTTACATAAAGAATACATAATTTATGTAATACATGGCAGCCTTTGTATTACATAAAGGAAACATTTATGTAATACATGGTAGTCTATGTATTACATAAAAGAAAAATTTTTTATGTAATACATGGTCGACTATGTATTATATGAAGCAAACATTATTTATGATGTACATAGGCTACCATTTATTACATAAATGTTTTTTAATGTAATACATGGTAGCTTATGCATTACATAAAGAAAACATTATTTATGTAATAAATGGTAGCCTATGTTTAACATGAACAATGTTTGCTTCATGTAATACATAGGCTACCATTTATTACATAAATAATGTTTTCTTAATTTAATACATAGGCTACCATTTATTACATAAATTATGTATTCTTTATGTAAAATATTGGCTCCCGTATATTACATAAATAATGTTTTCTTCATAAAATAAATACATATAATAAATGCATAATTTTTTCTTTTATGTAATAAAAGAAAACTTAAAGAAAACTTTATTTATATAATACATAGTAGCCTTTGTCTAAAATGAAGAAAACATTATTTATGTAATAAATGTGTTTTAAAACATTATATATGTATAACATGTATAATGTTTGCTTCATGTAACACATAGGCGACCATATATTACATTAATAATGTTTTCCTTATATAATACATAGACTTTCATTTTTACATAAATAATGTTTGCTTTATATTATACATAGGTTACTATATTTTACATAAAATATGATTTATTATTTATGTAAAACATAACCTCCCATAAATCATATTTCCGTATGTTATACATAAGTAATACATGGTAGCCTGTGTATTACGCGATGAAAACATTATTTATGAAGTACATGAATGGCTATGTATTACATGAAGAAAACATTATTTATGTAATATACTAGAGCCTATAGCTTACAAAAAGAATATATAATTTATGAATTTCATGGTAGTCTATGTATTACATAAAGAAAATATTTATGTAATACATGGTAGTCTATGTATTACATAAAGAAAACATTATGTATGTAATACATAAGCTACCATGTATTACATTAAAAAACATTTGTGTAATCCATAGGCTACAATGTATGTAATGTAAAGGCTACCTTGTATAACATAAATTATGTATTCTTTATGTAAAAGATAGGATTCCATAGATAATGTTTTCCTTATATAATACATAGGCTACCATGTTTAACATAAATTATGTATTCTTTTCGTAAAAGAAAGACTCCCATAAATAATGTTTTACTTATGTTATACATAAGTAATACATGGTAGCCTGTGTATTACACGATGAAAATATTATTTATGAAATACATGAACGCTTATGTATTACCTAAATAAAACATTATTTATGTAATATACGAGAGCCTATATTTTACATAAAGAATACATAATTTATTAATTTCATGGTAGTCTATGTATTACATAAAGAAAATATTTTTCAGGTTCATGTTTTGTCAGGTCATAGGCGTTCATGTATTTCATAAACAACAAGATAAACTTAACATGGTTTTTTGTCGCTGCATTCTATCTATGTAAATAGTATCTTTTTTGGTTATCAATAAATAAAATAAAAAAATAAATAATAAATAATGTTTTCATCGTGTAATACACAGGCTACCATGTATTACTTATGTATAACATAAGAAAAACATTATTTATCGGAGTCTTTCTTTTACGAAAAGAATACATAATTTATGTAAAAGATGGTAGCCTATGTATAATATAAAGAAAACATTATTTATGTGAAAATGAAAGCCTATGTATTTTATAAGGAAAACATAATTTATGTAATATATGGTCGCCTATGTATTAGATGAAGACAACATTGAAATACATGATCGCCTATGTATTACCTGAAGAAAACATTATTTATGTAATATACGAGAGCCTATATTTTACATAAAGAATACATAATTTATGTAATACATCGCAGCCTTTGTATAAAATAAAGGAAACATTTATGTAATACATGGTAGTCTATGTATTACATAAAGGAAACATTATTTATGTAATACATTGCCGCCTATGTATTACATGAAGCAAACATTATTTATGATGTACATAGGCTACCATTTATTACATAAATAATGTTTTCTTTATTCAATACAAAGGCTACTATGTATTATATAAATAAAGTTTTTATTAAGTTTTCTTTTATTACATAAAGGAAAAATTATGTATTTATTATATGTATTTATTTTATGAAGAAAATGTTATGTATGTATATATGGGAGCCTATATTTTACATAAAGAGTAAATAATTTATGTTATACATGGTAGCCTATGTATTACTTAAAGAAAACACAATTAATATAGTACATGGTGGCCTATATTTTACATAAAGAATACATAATTTATGTTATACATGGTAGCCTTTGTATTACATACATTGTAGCTCATGTATCACAAATTTTTTTTTAATGTAATACATAGGCTACCATGGAATTCATAAATTATGTATTCTTTATGTAAAATATAGGCTCTCGTATATTACAATACATAATATTTTCTTCATGTAATACATAGCCATTCATGTACTTCATAAATAATGTTTTCATCTTGTATTACTTATGTATAACATAAGGAAAATATGATTTATGGGAGGTTATGTTTTATATAAAGAATACATAATTTATGTAAAATATAGTAGCCTATGTATAATATAAAGAAAAAATAATGGTAGCCTATGTTTAACAAAAATAATGATTTCTTCATGTAATACATAGACTACCATGTATTACATAAATAATGTTTTCTTTATTTAATACATAGGCTAGACTACCATGTATTACATAAATGTTTCCTTTATGTAATACAAAGGCTGCCATGTATTACATAAATTATGTATTCTTTATGTAAAATATAGGCTCTCGTATATTACATAAATCATGTTTTCTTCAGGTAATACATAGGCGTTCATGTATTTCATAAATAATGTTTTCATCGTGTAATACCCAGGCTACCATGTATTACTTATGTATAACATAGGAAAAAAATTATTTATCGTAGTCTTCCTTTTACGAAAAGAATACATAATTTATGTAAAACATGGTAGCCTACGTATAATATAAAGAAAAAAATATTTATGTAAAAATGATAGCCTATGTATTATATAAGGAACACATCATTTATGTTATATATGGTCGCCTATGTATTAGATGAAGACAACATTTATGTAATACATGGTATTCTATGTATTACATGAAGCAAGTATTATTTATGTTATTCATGGACTACCATTTATTAAAAAAAAAATTTTTTCTTTATTTAATAGAAACGCTACTATGTATTATATAAATAAACTTTTCTTTATGTTTTCTTTTATTAGATAAAGGAAAAAAATATTTATTTATTATATGTATTTATTTTATGAAGAAAACATTATTTATGTTATATACGGGTGCCTATATTTTACATAAAGAATGCATAATTTATGTCAAAAATGGTAGCCTATGTATTAAATAAAGAAAACATTATTTATGTGATACATGGTAGTCAATGTATTACATGAAGAAAACATTATTTTTGTTAAACATAGGCTACCATTTATTACATCAATAAGGTTATCTTTATGTAATACATAAGTTACCATGTATTACATAAATAATGTTTTCCTTATGTAATACATGGTAGCCTATGTATTACATTAAAAAACATTTATGTAATACATAAGCTATAATGTATGTAATACAAAAGGTACCATGTATAACATAAATTATGTATTCTTTATGTAAAATATAGGCCACCATGTACTATATATATATAATTTTTTCTTTAAGTAATACATAGTCTACCATGTATTATTTATGTATAACATAAGAAAAACTTTATTTATGGGAGTCTTTCTTTTACGAAAAGAATACATAATTTATGTTAAACGTGGTAGCCTATGTATTATATAAGGAAAACATTATTTATGTAATATATGGTAGCCTATGTATTACATGAAGAAAACATTATTTTTGTAATACGTGGTAGCCTATGTGTTACATGAAGCAAATATTAATTTTGTTATACATAGGCTACTATTTATTTCATAAGGATAACATTATTTATGTAATACATGGTAGCTTATGTATTACATAAATGTTTTTATAATGTAATACAAAGGCTGCCATGTATTACATAAATTATGTATTCTTTATGTAAAATATACGCTCCCGTATAACACAAATACACGTATAACACGCACAAATAATATTTTCTTCATAAAATAAATACATATAATAAAAACATAATTTTATTTTTATATATTTTATTTTATTTATTACAAAGGCTACTATGTATTATATAAATAAAGTTTTCTTTAAGTTTTCTTTTATTGCATTAAGGAAAAAAAATTGTATTTATTATATGTATTTATTTTATGTAGAAATTAATATTAATGTAATATACGGAAGCCTATATTTTACATAAAGAATACATAATTTATGTAATACATGGTAGCCTATGTATTACAAAGAAAACATTTATGTAATACGTAATGTACGTTTGCTACCACGTATTACATAAATAATGTTTTCCTTATGTAATACCTGGTAGCCTATGTATTACATTATAAAAACATTTATGTAATACATAAGCTACCATGTATTATATAAATAATGTTTTCCTTATGTAATAAATACTAGCCTATGTATAACATAAATAATGTTTGCTTCATGTAACACATAGGCTACCACGTATTACAAAAATAATGTTTTCTTCATGTAATACATAGGCTACCATATATTAAATAAATAATGTTTTCCTTATATAATTTAACATAAATTATGTATTCTTTTCGTAAAAAAAAGACTCACATAAATAGTGTTTTTCTTATGTTATACATAAGTAATACATGGTGGCCTGTGTATTACACGATGAAAATATTATTTATGAAATACATGAACGCTTATGTAGTTCGTAAATAAAACATTATTTATGTAATATACGAGAGCCTATATTTTACATAAAGAATACATAATTTATGTAATACATGGCAGCCTTTGTATTACATAAAGGAAACATTTATGTAATACATGGTAGTCTATGTATTACATAAAAGAAAAAGTTTTTATGTAATACATGGTCGACTATGTATTATATGAAGCAAACATTATTTATGATGTACATAGGCTACCATTTATTACATAAATGTTTTTTAATGTAATACATGGTAGCTTATGCATTACATAAAGAAAACATTATTTATGTAATAAATGGTAGCCTATGTTTAACATGAACAATGTTTGCTTCATGTAATACATAGGCTACCATTTATGACATAAATAATGTTTTCTTAATTTAATACATAGGCTACCATGTATTACATAAATTATGTATTCTTTATGTAAAATATTGGCTCCCGTATATTACATAAATAATGTTTTCTTCATAAAATAAATACATATAATAAATGCATAATTTTTTCTTTTATGTAATAAAAGAAAACTTAAAGAAAACTTTATTTATATAATACATAGTAGCCTTTGTCTAAAATGAAGAAAACATTATTTATGTAATAAATGTGTTTTAAAACATTATATATGTATAACATGTATAATGTTTGCTTCATGTAACACATAGGCGACCATATATTACATTAATAATGTTTTCCTTATATAATACATAGACTTTCATTTTTACATAAATAATGTTTGCTTTATATTATACATAGGTTACTATATTTTACATAAAATATGATTTATTATTTATGTAAAACATAACCTCCCATAAATCATATTTCCGTATGTTATACATAAGTAATACATGGTAGCCTGTGTATTACGCGATGAAAACATTATTTATGAAGTACATGAATGGCTATGTATTACATGAAGAAAACATTATTTATGTAATATACTAGAGCCTATAGCTTACAAAAAGAATATATAATTTATGAATTTCATGGTAGTCTATGTATTACATAAAGAAAATATTTATGTAATACATGGTAGTCTATGTATTACATAAAGAAAACATTATGTATGTAATACATAAGCTACCATGTATTACATTAAAAAACATTTGTGTAATCCATAGGCTACAATGTATGTAATGTAAAGGCTACCTTGTATAACATAAATTATGTATTCTTTATGTAAAAGATAGGATTCCATAGATAATGTTTTCCTTATATAATACATAGGCTACCATGTTTAACATAAATTATGTATTCTTTTCGTAAAAGAAAGACTCCCATAAATAATGTTTTACTTATGTTATACATAAGTAATACATGGTAGCCTGTGTATTACACGATGAAAATATTATTTATGAAATACATGAACGCTTATGTATTACCTAAATAAAACATTATTTATGTAATATACGAGAGCCTATATTTTACATAAAGAATACATAATTTATTAATTTCATGGTAGTCTATGTATTACATAAAGAAAATATTTTTCAGGTTCATGTTTTGTCAGGTCATAGGCGTTCATGTATTTCATAAACAACAAGATAAACTTAACATGGTTTTTTGTCGCTGCATTCTATCTATGTAAATAGTATCTTTTTTGGTTATCAATAAATAAAATAAAAAAATAAATAATAAATAATGTTTTCATCGTGTAATACACAGGCTACCATGTATTACTTATGTATAACATAAGAAAAACATTATTTATCGGAGTCTTTCTTTTACGAAAAGAATACATAATTTATGTAAAAGATGGTAGCCTATGTATAATATAAAGAAAACATTATTTATGTGAAAATGAAAGCCTATGTATTTTATAAGGAAAACATAATTTATGTAATATATGGTCGCCTATGTATTAGATGAAGACAACATTGAAATACATGATCGCCTATGTATTACCTGAAGAAAACATTATTTATGTAATATACGAGAGCCTATATTTTACATAAAGAATACATAATTTATGTAATACATCGCAGCCTTTGTATAAAATAAAGGAAACATTTATGTAATACATGGTAGTCTATGTATTACATAAAGGAAACATTATTTATGTAATACATTGCCGCCTATGTATTACATGAAGCAAACATTATTTATGATGTACATAGGCTACCATTTATTACATAAATAATGTTTTCTTTATTCAATACAAAGGCTACTATGTATTATATAAATAAAGTTTTTATTAAGTTTTCTTTTATTACATAAAGGAAAAATTATGTATTTATTATATGTATTTATTTTATGAAGAAAATGTTATGTATGTATATATGGGAGCCTATATTTTACATAAAGAGTAAATAATTTATGTTATACATGGTAGCCTATGTATTACACGGTAGTCTATGTATTACATTAAAAACATTTATGTAATACATAAGCCACCATGTATTTCATAAATAATATTTTCCTTATGTAATACATGGTAGCCTATGTATTACATTAAAAAACATTTATCTAATACATAAGCTACCATGTATTACACAAATAATGTTTTCCTTATGTAATAAATGGTAGCCTATGTATAACATAAATAATGTTTGCTTCATGTAACACATAAGCTTACCATGTATCAAAAAATTATTTTTTCTTCATATAATACATAGGCGACCATATATTACATAAATAATATTTTCCTTATATAATACATAGCCTATCATTTTTACATCAATTATTTTTTCTTTATATTATACATAGGCTACTATATTTTACATAAATTATGTATTCTTTATATAAAACATAACCTCCCATAAATCATATTTTCCTTATGTTATACATAAGTAATACAAGATGAAAACATTATTTATGAAGTACATGAATGGCTATGTATTACATGAAGAAAATATTATGTATTGTAATATACGAGAGCCTATATTTTACATAAAGAATACATAATTTATGAATTCCATGGTAGCCTATGTATTACATTAAAAAAAAATTTGTGATACATGAGCTACAATGTATGTAATACAAAGGCTACCATGTATAACATAAATTATGTATTCTTTATGTAAAATATAGGCCACCATGTACTATATTAATTGTGTTTTCTTTAAGTAATACATAGGCTACCATGTATTATTTATGTATAACATATGGTAAACATTATTTATGGAAGCCTATCTTTTACATAAAGAATACATAATTTATGTTATACATAGGCTACCATGTTTTACATAAATTATATATTCTTTTCGTAAAACGAAGACTCCCATAAATAATGTTTTCCTTATGTTATACATAAGTAATACATGGTAGCCTGTGTATTACACGATGAAAATATTATTTATGAAATACATGAACGCCTATGTATTACCTGAAGGAAACATTATTTATGTAATATACGAGAGCCTATATTTTACATAAAGAATACATAATTTATGTAATACATGGTAGCCTTTGTATTACATAAAGGAAACATTTATGTAATACATGGTATTCTGTCATAAATGGTAGCCTATGTATAACATAAATAATATTTGCTTCATGTAATACATAGGCTACCATTTATTACATACCTAATGTTTTGTTTATTAAATACAAAAGCTACTATTTATTATATAAAAATGTTTTCTTTGTTTAATACAAAGGCTACTATGTATTATATAAATAAAGTTTTCTTTAAGTTTCCTTTTATTACATAATGGAAAAAATTATGTATTTATTATATGTATTTATTTTATGAAGAAAATATTATTTATGTAATATACGGGAGCCTATATTTTACATAAAGAATACATAATTTATGTAATACATGGTAGCCTATTTATTAAATAAAGAAAACATTATTTATGTCATATATAGGCTACCATTTATTACATAAGGAAATCAATATTTATGTAATACATGGTAGCCTATGTATAACATAAAGGAGCATTTATGTAATACAATTAGTTACACAAGTTGGGAAAAAATTGTTTTCTTTATTTAGCCTATGTATTACTTAAAGAAAACATTATTTATATAGTACATGGTGGCCTATATATTACAAAAACAAAACATTATTTGTCTAATACATAGGCTTACATGCAATACATAAAGGAAACATTATTTATGTAATAAATGGTAGCCTGTGTATAACATAAATATTGTTTGCTTCATGTAAAACATAGGCTACCATGTATAAAATATAATGTTTTCCTTGTATAATACATAGGCTATCATTTTTACATAAATAATGTTTTCTACATATTATACATAGGCCACCATCTTTTACATATATTATGTATTCTGTATGTAAAAGATAGGCTTCCATTTATAATGTTTTCCTTATGTTATACATAAAAAAAACATGGTAGCCCATGTATTACTTAAAGAAAACATTATTTATATAGTACATGGTGGCCTATATATTACATCAAGACAACATTATTTGTCTAATACATAGGCTTACATGCAATACATAAAGAAAACATTATTTATGTAATACATTGTCGCCTATGTATTACATGAAGCAATGTTACAACAGTTAATGCCTAGGTATTAACTGAAGAAAACATTATTTACTTAATATACGAGAGCCTATATTTTACATAAATAATACATAATTTATGTAAAACATGGTAGTCTATGTATTACATAAAGGAAACATTTATGTAATACATGGTAGTCTATGTATTACATGAAGCAAACATTATTTTTGTTAAACATAGGCTACCATTTGTTACATAAATAATGTTACCTTTATGTAATACAAAGTCTACCATGTATAACAGAAATTATTTATCCTTTATGTAAAATATAGGCTCCCGTATATTACATAAATATTGTTTTCTTCATAAAATAAATACATATAACAAATACACATTTTTTTCCTTTATGTCATAACAGGAAACTTAAAGAAAACTTTATTTATATAATACATAGTAGCCTTTGTATTAAATAAAAAAACATTAATTATGTTATATGTAATGTTATACATAAATAATACATGATAGCCTGCGTATTACTTAAAGAAAACATAATTTGTTTGATACATAGGCTAACATACTATACATAAAGAAAACATTATTTATGTAATAAATGGTAACCTATGTATAATATAAATAATGTCTGCTTCATGTAATATACATATAGGCTACCACGTATTACAAAAATAATGTTTTCTTTATGTAATACATAGACTACCATTTATTACATAAATTACAAAAATTATGTATTGTTTTAAACACTTACGGATTGTGTCGCGGTGCACTTTTCTTTTTCCGACGTTCCGGCTACTTTACAGCAGCCTTGGTGACGGGAGGACCAGTCCTCGGACACGTCGGAAAAAGAAAAGTGCACCGCGACACAATCCGTAAGTGTTTAAAACAATGAACAATATTCACGTAAACCTAAGAAATAAATTATGTATTTTTTATGTAAAAGATAGGCTCCCATAAATAATGTTTTCCTTATACATAGTACATGGTGGCCTAAATATTACATAAAGAAAACATTATTTGTCTAATACATAGGCTTACATGCAATACATAAAGAAAATATTATTTATGTAATAAATGGTAGCCTATGTATAACATAAATATTGTTTGATTCATGTAAAAGATAGGCTACCATGTATAAAAAAACAATGTTTTCTTCATGTAATACATAGGCAACCATATATTACATAAACAATGTTTTCCTTATATAATACATAGGCTATCATTTTTTAATTCCTTCTATATGTTTTAAGTTATAACTAATCAATCAATAATACTTTTATCTACTTATTTTACCAACTCACTTATTTCCTACTACAATTACACCTAACCTACGTTGAGCCCTCTCACTTTGGTTCGGAAGCTCAATGGCCTCCACCACCCCTATTAGCCATCCCTTTCCATCCGCATCTGCTAAGAAAATTTTCGAAATAATTAATACTTCTTCTAACTAATCACAACATTTAAGCTTACATCTAATTTCAATAACATCTAATACCTTCTTTATCTACTAACTAATCACACCATTTCGACGTACATCTAGTTTCAATTATACTTAATTCCTTCTACAAGTTTTAAGTTATAACTTATCAATCAATAATACTTTTACTTTCTTATTATACCAACTTACTTATTTCCTACTACAATTACACCTAACCTACGTTGAGCTCCCTCTCACTTTGGTTCGGAAGCGAAATGGCCTCCACCACCCCTATTAGCCATCCCTTTCATCCGCATAGAAAGTTTTCGATATAATTAATACTTCTATTAACTAATCACAACACTTAAGATTGCATCTATTTTCAATAATATCTAATACCTACTTTATCTACAAACCAATCACACCATTTAAGCTTACATCTAATTGCAATAATATCTAATACCTACTTTATCTACAAACCAATCACACCATTTAAGCTTACATCTAATTTTAATAATATCTAATACCTTCTTTATCTACAAACTAATCACACCATTTACACTTACATCTAATTTCAATAGTATCTAATACCTTCTTTATCTACTAACTACTCACACCATTAATTCCACTTACATCTAATTTCAATTATACTTAATAATTCCTTCTATATGTTTTAAGTTATAACTAATCAATCAATAATACTTTTACATTCTTATTATACGAACTTACTTATTTTCTACTACAATTACACCTAACCTACGTTGAGCTCCCTCTCACTTTGGTTCGGAAGCGAAATGGCCTCCACCACCCCTATTAGCCATCCCTTTCCATCCGCATAGAAAGTTTTCGAAATAATTAATACTTCTACTAACTAATCACAACATTTAAGTTTACTTCTACTAACTAATCACAACACTTAACCTTACATTTAATAACGAGCAGTACGGGCAATTTATGAAATGAAATGTTGTGAATCGCTAAGAGAAAAATTTAAAGAAATTAAAATTCTCACTTTACCCGCGATGTATTTATACGAAATTATTATGTACACTCGAAAGAATATAGGCTTATATAAACAAAAATGTGACTACCATAATAAAAACACTAGAAATAAAAATAAACTACTAATTCCTATATTTAGATTGAGCAAAACAAATAAGTCTTTTATGGGCAACTGTGTAAGGTTTTATAATAAAATACCAGAACAAATAGTTTGTTTGCCAGAAACAAAATTTAAAAGACGTATCAAAGAAGTGCTAATCGAAAAAGCTTACTACAAAATTGATTATTTCATAAATGACAAAGATGGATCTAAATTGTAAATTTATTTGAGTGTAGTTCTGCTCATGCTCTTCATCCACTGATTGACTTGTTATATATTACGAATTGTCTTGTTATATGTTAATGTAACGGTGTTTCTAATAATTAAGATAGTAGGTACGTAAGGTTTTATAGAAAATATGTTAAGCTTACTAACCCCACAAAATTTATTTTCTTGCCGACTTGAATTGTACGAGTATATATCTTAATATAATCTTTATTAACGTCAAAAAGTGTTTTGTAAACCTATTTTAATTAAATTATTTTTGATTTGATTTGATAATATTCCATTTCATAGTTAAGAAAGAACTACGTCTGTCGGGTCAGCTAGTATTTTTATATGTCTATTGTCTTACGACTCGAACCGAATAACGGACGGACAGACGGACCCTGAATAGCTTAGGACTAAATAGTAAACAAGTAAGCACTGAAGTAGCATTTTTTGTAGAATATATTAATATTAAGATAAATTAGAGACAACGAAATTAAGGAAAGTATCAGTCATAATATTTATTTAACCAACTGATTATTAATGTTCATAAATAATATTAAAATCAATAACTTATATTTAATTAATTTTTATTTCCTGTTTAATGACTGTATTTCTTATGTAATAGAATTTATCACAGTCAAATAAAATCGACTGTTATTGGTAATCAAATAATCAGACTTAATAATAAGGGTTTGTATAAAACAAGTAGGTAATTTGAATGAAATCAAACTTACGGAGCTCGAAAATACATCATTATTTATTATACTAGTTGTCCCGACACACGTTGTTCTGTCTTAACATTTCTCATCGATTATACCCTCCCTGAACTTCTACAATCATTTCAAGGCCAAAATTAGCCAAATCGGTCCATTCTTGAGTTTTAGCAACACATTGGAATTGCAATCCATTTGTTATTCATATAAGATTCATCTATTTATTATAACTATATACTTTAAATTGTTACAGTATTACTGAAAAAAAAAACTTACAAAGTTAGCTGGAGCTTAAAATTTAGGGTCAGTTTACACCGAGACGCGACATTTAAGATAGTCTAAATTGAAGAAGATACATGTTTCATTGTATCTTCTTGTGTAATGAATAAAGTTTTATCCACCCGATTAAAATATGGTTCCCATCAGATGGGTTAATTTTTAACCACTGACGCAAAAAGAGGACGCACTTTTCAAAAAATAAGTTAATCCTCTTGTGTACTTAATAAAGTTGAATTTTGAATCACTTTATAAAAAAAAAAAAATCGGTTGTCTGTAAAGTCGGTTTACTAACGATAGTTAACGTGACAACGTCAACAACAACAACAACAACATAATAATAATAAAATGCGAGGTAACGCTGGTACTTGGTAACGGTAATAGGTAACGGTACTTGGTAACGCATGAGTCATGTTTTTTCCTGCGTGCAGCCGGCTCCATCGAATTATAAGACGTTATCACGTCAAAATGCAGCGCCTTGTCGCGTATCGTCTCGTTTCGGTGTGAGCTGACCCAGAAGCCTTTACAATCGCAATTTACATTACGTATGAAAACCCAAACTGTAATATTCTATTATAATCTACACAAATATAATATATCATAATCTAAACAAAGAAACAAACATAGTTTCTATGTTTGTTTCTTTGTTTGCATTGAATAGGCTCTGGAAGTACTGGTGCGATTTTAATGAGCCTAGAAATACAAAATATTTACAAAATGACCGCTTAAGGTAAAAATACACGGACTGCCAAAATCATTACCCTTCCTTTTGGTTTCGCCGTAGTCGGGTAATAGGGACGTGCTGAGAACACAAGAGATATTTATTAATAATAAAGAGGACATATTTGATTGTTTGTTTCTTTGCATTGAATAGGCTACGAAACTATTGGACCGATTTTGATTAAATTTGGCACCGATAATTAAGACAATAGTCACTTCTGAAGTGATTTTAAGAAAACCTATTTCACATTGATAGTTGCGGAACCCGCCATCGAGCCTTAGACACGTCCTGACATGCTCTTGGTTATGTCATTTATATTTAACATTCTGCACGTCATAAGGCATTAGGAAGTCTGTTTCTAGCCTGAGGTCCTTATGTAACTGTGCGATTACAGCAGAATAGGGCAGGGCCTAGTGAGAGGGCTCGGCTAACGACCCTAAAGGCGCGTTTATATGCCCACAAGAATCATAATGCGGCCACCGTAAATTGAGCTCTATTGACCAGGCCATAACGTACAGATTTTTTGTCATTTGATTGTACTTTGTGGCCTAGTCAATAAAGTACAATTCGCACTAGGCGCTAAGGACGTCTTCTCCTACCTTGACTGGGCATTATTAACAAACATAGACACGTGATGTTACAGACAAACATTCAGATGTTGTGCCTTTATATCAATCTATCCCTTTACTTTTTGACGGCCTCTGTAGCTCAATAGATAGCGCGTCGGTACTCAATCCGGAGATGATTCGAATCCTGCAGAGAGAACAAAGAGTATGTCAAGGTTATGGATGTTATTAAATATGTTTATAATTTAATGAAATTCTTAGATATATGTATAGTACAAAAGTATTAAATATACTTCCCGTTTCCTGTAACACAAGTTCTTCGGATACTTACCACGGGGCCAGATTGACGTGGTGTGAAACGTCCATAGATTATTATACAATATAAAAACATAAGTATTGTGAGCCCGCCATCTTGGTTCTAACATGTATTATTATATTAGAGTGGTATGTTAGAGTGGTGATACAGCAATACTTATTAAATCTTCTTTATTTATTTATTACATATGAGAGATGCTTAACACACAGATACGCCTACACTATACATACCCTTTTGGCTAACTAAATTATCTCAATAGGCTTCGCATGTGACATCTGTCAATAAGACATTGACATTAGAATCTTTTTAAAACTACTTTAATATGCAACACACGTACTGTTCTTTTATGTATGCGAAGTTAAAGTACAGTGCTCACGTTCAAATCTTTTTCTTTTCTCTCACAATCGTTTGCTGTTTTATTCTTCAATCGGTTAATTTGGGATAATCCTTTTATTATAGAATATACAGGTTGTTTTTAGAGTCAGTGTCCAAACTTTCAGGAGTGAATACACTCTTGAATATAAGCAACTTTTACTATTGGATCAACTTTCCCACTTGAAAAAAAAATCAGCTGTTTCCTACAAAATGCTATATATGCCGTAGCCCTAACTAATTTTTTTGTTTTTTTTTTTTTAATAAAAAAATAGTAAAAATCCTTTCTCATAAAAAGCTGCGTTTGAACCAAATTTTAGCACAATTCGTTCAATGTTTGAGTTGTGTCAAATATATCAATTTTATATAATTGTGGGTAATAGACGATTAAATTCTTGTTATTATAATTTTTGTATAATTTTTGTATAATTGTTATATAATTGATTAAACACATTACACACCCAAGTAAGCGGTTCTCGTTCTTCGCTGCGACAGGAAATACGTTACGTGCGAACGACATCAACTCGCGCCGCGGCTCCTCGCAAATACTAAATGAAAATATTTTTACTTAAAACCTGAGTGCCAATTTCACCAACGCCTGTTAAAGTTAATAGTTTATTAAATATCATGTTATCTCACGCATGTTTCGTATTAATAAAAGAGAAGGCACGATATTTAGACACCAACAACAGCGTTGATAAAATTGGGACTTACAATAAAACTAATGCGATTTAAAACCAAAATCTCAAGATTCTGCTTGCTCAAAAGAAAATAATATTCAATAGGTAAGTTATTTTAGTACCTTTTGTTTTGTAATCTGAGATAATATATAAGGTGCCCAAAATTAATATTAAATAAAAAAATGTAACATGGGCTTGTTGACTGAATTTCTTTTAAGTATTGCATAAATTAATAGTACTCTACCATATGAGAAGTTTTCTGATGAAACAGTAAACTAAAAACCAATATTTTCATAGTTGTACGATTTGTTTAGCGATTTGTTTACAAAATATTGCATGTCTCGTAAAAGCGCTCCATACAAAAATCACTGCGATTGTACCGTCACAAGCCATCACTAACCCGTAAGTTGCTACGAAATGTCACCTGCGATTGTAACATCCCCGCAGTTTGTGCGCATATGTTCATACTTGCCATAGTAAATCTTTTCTGTAATTCATGTAAGTAAACTAGTGATGTAGGTTTTTACACTATTTATGAAAAAACACATTTTTGTAGTCGCTTGCGACTTCGTGCGCGCAATAGGAATATGTTTCGCCGCGATAAAATGTAGCCTATGTCCTTCCCCGTGGTCGACTCTATATCTGTGCCAAGTTTTATCAAAATCGGTCCAGTAGTATCGGAGCCTACTCAATAGGTACATACGAACCAATAATCAAATCTGTCCTCTTTATATTATTAGTAGATTCCCGCAGCTCCGCACGCGTAAATACAGTATCCCACGGGAAACGTAAATTTTCCCGCGATAAAATGTAGCCTATGTCCTACCCGTCCCCGTGGTCTACTTTGTGTCTGTGCCAAATTGCACGATGACCGGTTGAGTAGTTTATACGTGAACGCGTAACATCCAAACCAACAAACTCACACTCCCATCATAACATTAGTACCTTAGAATTAAGAATCCTACTAATATTATAAATGTGAAAGTTGAGGGTGAGGGTGGATGGATGGATGGATGTTTGTTACTCTTTCGCGCAAAAACTACTGAACTGATTACGATGAAATTTGATATGGTAGATAGTAGTTTAGGCTCTGGATTAACACACAGTCTACTGCCGTGGGATACTGTATTTACGCGGGCAGAGCCGCGGGCAAACGCTGGTAGAAGATAAAAGATAGACGGGAGTTGTGTTTAGACTACTGGGCTTAGAATCTCTGGCTCAGCCGGATTTCGGCCAGCGCTTTCTCCGCGGTCAGATGTGTGTCAACATCTGCGTCAGTTAGACAATAATTATGTGCTTACTTCGAAGTTTGATTGCAACGGAATGAATAAAGGTACGTCACACGCCACAAACACTTCGAGCGAAAAAGTTAGATATGTAAACAATACAATAACCTCATGGATATGTCAACAAAAGGGAACAAAGATTGGCCTAAGAAACCTTATACTCACGAGTCACGACTGAATACTCACACAATGAAAATATCACTCAAGGCCCTAATTGTAAGTAGCGTAATGCCACATATTATAGAAAGAGGAACAAACCCCTCCACCAACACGGCCCTATCAACCGTTCGTGTTTATACGGGCCGAAACATGGGAGCGCGCACCCTACTGTCCTGGGTGTACTTCAGGTGCGCAATTCTTACTACGTAGCTTTCGATTTGATTTCACCACTACAAGCATACGGTGTGTCCAGGATTGTGTGGGTGTGTGTGTGTTCAAATTTGGATCGATTTGTAAGTTGTTCTTCTTTACGTAAGTATATTTGTTATCTACTCTGTGATAATGCATCGCTAGTATTTATAAACATTTGAAAATCAATGGTCGTGCTCGTTCGCATTGGCGCATGCACTGTAAGATACAAATTAAAACCGCTTAATATTTGCTTAGCTGTCAATTTATATATAAGTTTACAACTTGATAGGTAATTTTACAGCGCATGCGCCATAAAACAAAGCAAACGAACACGACTCGTGTGTTGGTTTCACAATGCGTTTGATTTGATCTTTATCTTTCACATCCCATACGAATTAAGAACAATTTTTTCACCTGCGCGTGTGCAAATCGTGCATATGCGCACAAAAGAAGCAAAACGAACACGACTACTATATGTGAACGTGGCCATACGAGGCATACGACCACGAGCAGTTCCGATCTGTCACCTGGCACATCCGACGTGACGCAACTGTTGCCAGTTACCACACCGCGCGCGAGCATCTGTGTGACGCATCTGCCACATACAGAGTAAAGGTGAGACCGCCCTAGGTGTAACTACGCGGCAGCGGAGCTACGCGACGCGACACGGCCAAATATTATTTGTATGAAAATGTATGATATATAACGCACTCGGCACTATGCGCACTATGTCGCCTAGTGCGGTCTTACCTTTATTTTGCCTCCGACAGGACCTTTATGCCGCCGATAAAAGGATCACTCTCATACAAACTCCGAGGTAAAATAACTCTGAACGGAGTGTAGGTCACAGCCCACAAGGTATGTTAATCAGTATCTTAATTATTACACACAAATATAAAATGGGAATTTCTCACATGTGTAGATAGTACATACTAATACTACGAGGGCGGGTCAATAAGTCCGTGACTTTTGGAATAAAACACAGATTTTTTGATAAATAAATCATTTTATTTTTCAACGTAGTCCCCCTTGAGCTCTATACACTTTGTCCAACGCTTCTCCAATTTTTTTATCCCTTCCAAAAAATATGATTTGTCGAGGTCCTCAAAATAGGCCTTTGTTTGCGAGATGACTTCATCATTGGAGTCAAATCTTTTTCCACCGAGCCATTTTTTCAGGTTTGGGAACAAGAAGTAGTCACTCAGAGCCAAATCTTGAGAATAGGGTGGATGTGGGAGCATTTCATAGCCCTTCATGGGATATTTTTTGGGGATGGGATTCATTCATGGATTTTTGCCATGGCAACTGCACATGTGTGCACCCTTGCATTGTCTTAGTGAAAAAGAACTTTTTTATGGGCCAAATGAGGTCGGTTTTTTTCAAATCCTCATTGAAGCGGTCCAATAAGTTGGCATGATATTCCCCATTAATTGTTCTTCCCTTTTGAAGATAGTCAATGTGGATTATCCCACGTGCATCCCAAAAAACAGTCGCCATAACTTTATTGGCTACAAACCCACCTTGGCCTTCTTTGGCGCCGATTCACCCTTAGAAACACACTGTTTTGACTGTTGTTTGGTCTCTGGTGTATTGTGATGGATCCATGTTTCGTCCACGGTTAAAAAACTCCTCCATATTGTGATTAAACAACGCTAAACCTTCCTGTGAAGTTGTTACACGATTGCGTTTGTGGCACTGTAAGCAAACGCGGCACCCATCTTGCGGAAAGCTTTCTCATGCCCAAGTGATCATTCAAAATTGAAACCACTGAGCCATGCGAGATGCCTATGGCTTCCTCAATCTCTTGAACTTTCAATCTTCGGTCGGCCAACACCATATCGTGAATTTTTTCGATTGTTTCGGGTGTAGAGACCTCAACTGGGCGTCCAGGACGTTCGGCATCTTCAGTGCTTGTACGGCCACAACGAAATTCAGTAAACCACTTTTTTACCATTGAAATCGATGGTGCAGAGTCCCCATAGTATTTATCAAGCTTAGCCTTGGTCTCGGTAATGGTTTTTTTTCGCAAAAAAATAATGCTTAATAAGCACACGAAATTCACTTTTTTCCATTGTTTCCTTAAGTTACTGGATAGTCTGATAAAGATAGCTGTAAAACACAAACTAACTGACGCAGCAAGTTCAAATTTTGATAGGAGTCAACTGACAGATGCCTGTTGACAGGAGTAGTGTTGCTTTTTCAGTAAGGAGGTTAGAAATTCAAAAAGTCACGGACTTATTGACCCGCCTTAGTAATTAATAGACCGTACTTAAGTACAGCTGTAGGTACGGCGTATCAAGTGAGTGCGAACGTATTAATAAACGAGACTCGTTACTCAAGTACGCTGTCATTGCTGTCAAACTGTTACTTGAGACGCGGTTTCGTGGGTACAGTCAAACGGCTTGCTTGGAACTGGGATACAGTACATTATTATTTGTGGTGTTTCTGGGTGTGTTACAATTATGTAAATTAAAATCTAAATATTTATGATTAAACAAACTCAGAATTTACACTACATACTCAACACAAAATAAAGTTATAAAAAAGATGCTATATTGATACATAATTGATACTTATTCTTCTTTTTTTTTTGTAATCGCGGTTGCAAAGGTTTTGCACCATTCTGCCAGTGTCGAATATTTGTAGAAATATTTTCGATTTTATTTATAATTAAAAATTAAATAAAATGTATTTATTTATTTATCTATATTAAACGAATTATGTATGTACCTATTTGATTTATATTAATTGACTTGATTTGAAACTTGACAGCAGAACTTTTTTTCGCTGCCCAAAAAACAATTCACATTATATTTTGATCCCTCCCTCCTACAATTACTCGCCCTATCAAGCTTAAATCTGTTCTGTGTTTTGTAAATACTCGTTTTACTGACACTTTATGTACATACTGTGGCCCTAAATGTGTCTATTCTAGGTTTCAGATTATTCAACAGACTTCCTCCTGTAGAACTGAGACGGTCTTGAGATCATAGTATGAATTAAAGACCATCTTGAGAAGCTAATCATTACTTGAGACTGTCTCAGATAAGAAAGGTCTTGAAAACGAGTTTGAGAACGGTTTATTAATACGGGCCTAAGTTACCTAAGATTTTATAAACATACGCAACAGATTTTAAACCTGTTGTAATAATTTAGGTTCGGTTTCGCTCGTTCTCAAAACCTTTCTTGGCTGAGACAGTCTCAAGTAACGATTAGCTTCTCAAGATTCTTCTCAAGAAGTCTTTAATTCATAGTATGATCTCAAGACCGTCTCAGTTGATAACGTTATTGAGATCACTTACTCAGCTTTTAAGCTTCATCTACACGACAAAGAACGAATAAAATAACGTTTCGTTTACACTTCTACGAAGAACGGATTTATTGATTATACATTCCTTCAATATTTCTTTTTAAAAATGTAATATTTAATAATATAAATACCAAAAAAAGTTTAGTCTGTATTTTTTATATTGAAAAAACTGATGTTCATTAATTTTTACGTAGATATTAATATTTATTATTGTCTAGCATAATAATATCCATATTTTTTGGAAAACTACGTTAAACAGAATGCGGATCATTGCCATTCGAAAAAAGTTCTTCTCCTTCTTATTCTTTAAAGTGGCTCCATAGTGATTCGCCAATGTGTTGTGTTGACGAAAACTCTACCTTATGAGTGGGTTTTATGAATAAGCAAGGGCACGGTGTACAGGAGGAAGTCTGTTGAATAATCTAAATTCTAGAACAGACACAAACATTTAGGGCCAGTACCACAGTATGTACATAAATTTTCAGTAAAAGGAGTATTTACAAAACACAGAACAGATTTAAGGTTGATAGGGCAAGTAATTGTAGGAGGGAGGGATCATAATATTATGTGGATTGTTTTTTGGGCAGCGAAAAAATGTTCTGCTGTCAAGTTTCAAATCAAGTCAATTAATATAAATCAAATAGGTAATTCGTTTAATATAAATATATAAATATAATCGAAAATATTTTAAATATTTCTACAAATTCTCGACACTGGCAGAATGGTGCAAAACCTTTGCAACCGCGATTACCAAAAAAAAAAGAGAATAAGTATCAATATGCATCTTTTTTTTATAACTTTATTTTGTGTTGAGTATGTAGTGTAAATTCTGAGTTTGTTTAATCATAAATATTTAGATTTTAATTTACATAATTGTAACACACCCAAAAACAACACAAATAATAATGTACTGTATCCCAATTCCCAAGCAAGTTCTCAAGTCAAGGTTTGAGTGTACCCACGAAACCGCGTCTCAAGTAACAGTTTGACAGCAATGACAGCGTACTTGAGTAACGAGTCTCGTTTATTAATACGTTCGCACTCACTTGATACACCGTACCTACAGCTGTACTTAAGTACGGTCTATTAATCAAAACAACATCTTAAGTACTTTTCTGAGAATTGTCTTAGAGATAAGAAAGCTTTATTAACACGGGCCTAAGTGTACTATTGTCTTTTTGTTTACGTAAATAGGTTCTGAACAGAATATATTAGTAGGCTGAGTGATTCAAGAGGATGGTTTTTCTGTAATATGCATATAACTTTAAACGTGGGAGAGCCATGCCTCGGCAAGAAATGGGCCGGCTTGATCGGATAAAATAAAAGTTATATTTATCCGGTCGACCGGCTCGACTCTCTCACAGAAAACCAGCGTAAAATAACGCTTGCGTCCTGTTTGTGTGTGTGTGTGTCATGTTGTGTGAGTGAGGTTACCAGAGGCCCAAGGAGGTTTGGGGATTTTATGGACCAAAATCAAGTGAGATACCTGAGGAATTACAAGCGTATTACGCCGGTGTTGCGAGTGTCCATGTGCATTGGGCGGCGGTAATCGCTTACCATCAGGCGATCCGTCTGCACGTTTCCTGGTCGATTTCATAAAAAAAACCATATGGAGAAATAGAAATAAATGTGGACAGGACCGCCGGGAAAAGCTTTTATAGTTAAAAGATTATAAGAATTAAAAATAACCTTGTGGGGTTTACTTTATGTTCGAGAGATATTTCATTTATCTATAATAGTCCCGAGAATATTATATTGTCTTTTCACTTATTACGTGACATACAACGTTTAGCTTAATATACCAATTAGACCGGAGGTTAGGACGAGACTGGCTACTTAACATTGGAAATATAATATTGAAATGATTTGGAACCAAGAGTGCGAGCACGAACTTTTGTGTGGTCCCTACAAACCTACTAGCTTCTATACCGCGGCTATATTAAATATACAACCGCGCGATTTATAATCAATTATTTATTTATTTATTTAATTAGAAAGGACACCAGCAGCGCATGTATTATACACTCAAGTTACAAATTAATTTATACAATATTCCTGATACATGCACCTTTATAGGTTACACAACATTGACCAAAGTACATGTAAATCATAATGTTGACTTAGCAATATTAGATATAGCAATGAATAGATAGTTGATGATTTAAAATAAGATATAGTCAAATAAATTACATGTCATTGGGGGCAATTAATTTACGTTGCATCAATTACTATACATATTGATTAGAGCGTCAGTAAAATTATGCAAATAAATGGATTAATAATGATAGAATCAAATTAAGTTAAACTTAAACAAATTTTAAATACATAGTTACTTAACCTAATTATAAAATAATATGAAACAAAATTTAGTGATGATTATTGTTCATTTAAAATACCTAATTGATTTTTTGTCATGCAATACAAATAAAATTTAATTGAACTTATTAGCAAAGAAGTGAAGATACATAATAGGAATTTAAATTTTTTAATATCGTCAATCATTCAATTCAATCATTTTTGACTTCTTTTTTAATTTTAGACTTCTTTTTGATTTTATAAAAATAAGCTAGCTTGTTTTTAAATTGGTTGTGGCACGTACTGAAAATATCAATGTCATTGTTGAGGTTCATGCAAACGTTGCTGTATAAATTGCACATTCTGGAGATTGGTGCTTGCATCCCCAAATTAGTTCTGGAAGTGGGGCCGCACAGGATATTGGTCATCGGCTTCCGAGGTAAATTGTATGGGACAGCCAAGGAGAAAATATTTAGCAGATCACAACAAGAGGTAAGGCCGTTAACTATTTTATGTAATAGGAGCAGGTCGTGTATTGTTCGCCTTGTTCTTAAGTTGGATATCCTAAAGTAGTCCAGCCGTAGCTCGTGTGGACACCTATGCGAAATTCCCGAACAGCTGTATGCGAGGCGTCTGATGAAGGACCTTTGGATACATTCGATCCTTTGTGAATGAACGGCGTATGTCGGGTTCCATATCGAGCTGGCGTATTCTAGGTGGATGCGTACCAGATAATTAAATAAGAGGATTTTCGTGCTGTGATGGAAGCGCGATGAGTTGCGATTAATAAAGCCCATCATCGGAGCTGACTTTTTTACAACAGATTCAATATGGGAAGTGAACTTCAGTTTAGAATCCAGGATCACGCCTTGGTCACGGATTTCAGTTACCTCCTCAAGTATGGAGTTCTCCAGGGTGTAATAAAAAGGAAATGGATATTTTTTCCTGGTAAATTTAATCTAGGTATGATCGTACTGTCTTATATAGTTTTAGGTCATCGGCGAACGATCGGCGAACGAACGAAACGAGTATCGGCAGTGCTTGATAGAGCGAGAGATGTCATTTATAAGATGAGAGAATAGAATAGGACCCAGGTGGGTTCCTTGGGGTACACCAGACTCTGCCTCGTAGAAATATGACTCGTAACCGCCGACACAGACAAGCTGCGTCCTTCTCTCAAGGTATGAGGAGAATCATTTGAGCAAAAAGCCATGAATTCCGCTCGCCTCAAGCTTTTGCAGTAAACGAGCGTGAGAGACCTTGTCGAAGGCATTAGTGAAGTCAGTATAGACTAGGTCCACCTGATGCCCCTTATCTACATCATGTGACAAGTGTGATGTAAAAGATAGGAGTTTTGTTTCGGTAGATCGCCCCTTTCGAAACCCATGTTGGAAGTCACTCAAGTTGGGGTCTATATGTAGCGTGATATATGGACATACGACTGATTCGAAGATCTTGGAAAAACACGAAAGGATAGATATTGGTCTAACCTAACCTAACCTAACCTACTGTAGCAGGTTTCTATCAAACTTTAATATCAAAGTCGTCTGTATTACCAAAACCAAAGTATATACATAAGTATCCAACGGCCATTTCTGTTCTATATATCAATGATCTTCCCAATGTCGTTGATCAGAAAACTTTACAGATGATACAACTTTAGTAATTAAATGTAAAACCCGTTGGTACTATGCCCGCAGCCTCCGACCTAGATTCAGATTTTTTTTTTATAGCCCTTTTTTATTTTTCATTTAGACAATAACTTATACTTATATTTATAGTTTAGATAGTAATTTAGTTATTTTAATTCATTCATTAGTATGTAATATCCTAGTAATGAGTACTAAACATAAAACTAAACATTATTCGAAAGTTAAATAAAAAGAAATCTGAACAAAATTTTAAAATGTTTCGAAAATATATTTTTTTAGTAAAGCTAAACAAGACAAAAATGATACGATTCGAACATTTTAAGATCCAAACAACAGATCTGGAATTACATTATGAAAGTACAAAAATTTAAATGATGGACTCCACCAATTTTTTAGTATTAATAATTGACAAACGTTGCGATTGGAAATTATATAACACTAGCGACCCGCCCCGGCTTCGCACGGGTACAATACTGATACTAATACTACAGAATGTCTTTAAACCTCTAACAAAACGTGCGATTTTTTTTCAAAACAAACAGAAACAAATTAATATACGTACCTACTAAAACTCAATGAAATAAGTAGGTAGGTATACTTTTATCGTATGAAATACCTATACTATTCAGGGCTAACAATACAACAAACACTAAATAAATAGGTATTCAAGTATCTATCCATCATAGTTACAACGAACACAAAACAAAAAATTTGACCAATAATTCTTAAGGATCGAGGAATTTTATCCGACACGTCTTACAAATATCAATATACTATATTAGTCAAATGTACACAAAAACTAAACAAATTATATACGTAAACTATCCGGAAGAATCGTTCTATCGATCGGTAACAACCGCATGAAAATCCATGTAGTAGTTTTTGAGTTTATCGCGAACAGACAGACAGACAGACAGACGCGGCCAAGGACTTTGTTTTATAATATGTAGTGATGTAGTGATAGCGGTCGCCCGCGGCTCCGTGCGGATGTCGGTTACCGCTGCAAAAAGCCTACCCAGGAAAGACACGGTCAGCAAAATGATTCCCAGGTCAATTCACAGACACCAACACTAACTTCGACGACGCAGTCATTATCCGCAGGCTGCACAGATTGTCTTTCTGTGGATGTTAAAGTTGTTAATGATGAAAATATTTAAATGTAATTAATACTAAGTTTTCACTTCTGCCGGCAGTCCCGGAGTGCAACCCGTTGTTTTAAGATAGATAACTAAAGCGATTATTGTAGAGCTTCTCTATAAACAACATTTGACGTTAAATTATTTTCAGGTAACAAAATATACTGATGGTCGGGAGCCCCGACCCGTGATAGGGCAACGGAAAGTTGCCCATGCGTAAAACATTCTTTTCGTAAATTAATTCCTACTAATTTGAATGTTTGGTCCTGGGATTTGTTTATCGTTAGTACGAAAGAAATTTTTACTGGAAATTGGAGCCTCTTGAAGGGTATAGGCAAATCAGTAGGGATCATGGGTATTCTTGATATATGAGCTAATTCGTCAGCTGCAGGGCCGGTGATAATCTTCGCTACTATTAAATTATCTTTTAGCTCCTTTATAAGAAGTCTCGTGCCATTACAGATGTGGGGGGGGGGGGGGGGGGGATTGGGTTTAAATTTCTGAGAAGCATTATCGGCGTGCCAACTTTTAACAACAGTTCATGAGGTGGTAGCCCAGCGGGGTTCAGAGAATTTAAAAATTCCTGGGGGTAGTGCACTGCGTCCTCGATGTTAGTGACTGTTTCATTCCTGGGTTGCTATTGCTCTACAACACAGCCAACGAAAATCATTTTGATGTATGTTTTCGATGTCAGGATATATAGCATCTATCAGAATATCTAAATTATGGACTATTTGGCCTAGAGACTCATCTAAAGTAACCGCATAATCGGTGCCCAAATTTAAAGATGGAAAAATTCCTTCTCCAAGATTCAGCAGCTGTTGTGGAAAATTGCTATGCGTATTTCCATGTAGATGAGCTCTCATATTGGTGCGCAAATTCAAATGTTGAACAGATGTCCAAAGGTGAGACGATTTTAAACATGCCTTCATAATATCTGCTCGCGTACCTCTGTTGACGACTGGAAGCGTTTGTCGGAAATTTCCACCAAATACAAAAGTGATACCACCCATGACATTAGCAGAGCTTCGGATGTCTTTTAAAGTACGGTCCACGGCCTCCACATGAGCTCTATGACTCATGGCGCATTCATCCCATATTACCAACGACGCGTCTTGCAGCAACTTACCAAGAGGCCCATTTTTCCGAATAGAGCACGTAGACCGTTGATCTAAAGCTACGGATAGCGGGAGTTTAAACGTAGAGTGAGCAGTTTTTCCTTCGTTCAAGATAGTTGCAGCAATTCCTGACGAAGCAACTGCAATCGCTATCTTCCCTGATTGCCGTATTTTAGCAAGTACGAGGGCGGGTCAATAAGTCCGTGACTTTTGGAATAAAACACAGATTTTTTGATAAATAAATCATTTTATTTTTCAACGTAGTCCCCCTTGAGCTCTATACACTTTGTCCAACGCTTCTCCAATTTTTTTATCCCTTCCAAAAAATATGATTGGTCGAGGTCCTCAAAATAGGCCTTTGTTTGCGAGATGACTTCATCATTGGAGTCAAATCTTTTTCCACCGAGCCATTTTTTCAGGTTTGGGAACAAGAAGTAGTCACTCGGAGCCAAATCTTGAGAATAGGGTGGATGTGGGAGCAATTCATAGCCCAGTTCATGGATTTTTGCCATGGCAACTGCACATGTGTGCACCCTTGCATTGTCTTGGTGAAAGAGAACTTTTTTCTTGACCAAATGAGGTCGGTTTTGTTTTCAAATCCTCATTGAAGCGGTCCAACAAGTTGGCATAATATTCCCCATTAATTGTTCTTCCCTTTTGAAGATAGTCAATGTGGATTATCCCACGTGCATCCCAAAAAACAGTCGCCATAACTTTATTGGCTGACAAACCCACCTTGGCCTTCTTTGGCGCCGATTCACCCTTAGAAACACACTGTTTTGACTGCTGTTTGGTCTCTGGTGTGTTGTGATGGATCCATGTTTCGTCCACGGTTAAAAAACTCCTCCATATTGTGATTAAACAACGCCAAACCTTCCTGTGAAGTTGTTACACGATTGCGTTTGTGGTCGACTGTGAGCAAACGCGGCACCCATCTTGCGGAAAGCTTTCTCATGCCCAAGTGATCATTTAAAATTGAAACCACTGAGCCATGCGAGATGCCTATGGCTTCCTCAATCTCTTGCACTTTCAATCTTCGGTCGGCCAACACCATATCGTGAATTTTTTCAATTGTTTCGGGTGTAGAGACCTCAACTGGGCGTCCAGGACGTTCGGCATCTTCAGTGCTTATACGGCCACAACGAAATTCAGTAAACCACTTTTTTACCATTGAAATCGATGGTGCAGAGTCCCCATAGTATTTATCAAGCTTAGCGTTGGTCTCGGTAATGGTTTTTTTTCGCAAAAAATAATGCTTAATAAGCACACGAAATTCACTTTTTTCCATTGTTTCCTTAAGTTACTGGATAGTCTGATAAAGATAGCTGTAAAACACAAACTAACTGACGCAGCAAGTTCAAATTTTGATAGGAGTCAACTGACAGATGCCTGTTGACAAGAGTAGTGTTGCTTTTTCAGTAAGGAGGTCAGAAATTCAAAAAGTCACGGACTTATTGACCCGCCTTAGTATCAAATTTGCGAGAAAAGTCTTTTCGGTGCCTCCTGGTGCGTCCAAAAAAAAATAATCTCCCCATGTTATTGTTCACGCTGTCCACAATAGTCTCATAAGCATGTCTTTGATCTGGTACTAATTTTGGTACATCGTCATTAACAAACGCTGCTAGATCATTTCTGTTATACTCTTGTGCCATTGTGTCAATAGTATGATTGCGTCATGATTTAAGGCATCTCTGAGATGAATGTAGTCATCAGCCTTCAGTCTGTTGATTCCGAGAAATATAATTTTATCTTTCCGATATCATTTTCGCCATCATGTCAACACAATATTGACTAAATAAGTCTCTGTAATAATGTAACGGATTAAAAGAGTTAGTTCTAAACATTAATCTAAATGCATAAAATTGCATACACGAAACAGTTTTATTACGCGAAGAACCCTGCTGAGGGATAGTCAAATAATAACCCTCTTCTCTTGTCACAAACATTATAGGATACTGTAGTGGATCATAGGACCGATGTAGTTCAGAAACTCTTTTGAGCTGTCCGTCTCTACCGTGTAAGACTATATCCCTGGGACCTTTGTCTTCATCGACCAAGAGAACGGCTACCTCGTTTACAGTAGGAGCATTATTTATTACAGCACACAGAGGCAGATGCCTCTGTGTGCTGTCTGTGGAGTGCGATCTGAATGAATAATGAACTTTAAATTATCTGAGGAGTTAAGTTCTATGTTTTGTTTAAATCTTCGTATATCCACGTTATGATTATTCAAAGTAGTCTGTAATTCGTGAATTAAATCCATTTTTTAGGTTGGTGCGATGCTTGATCTGCATCCGAAATAAAATATATTTGCAAAAACTGTGGGTTTTGGCCTGATGGTGGTAAAAGACTACCAATAAGAAGATACACCTGTCCTTCAATTTTAAAAGTGGTCATAAAATTTCCTTCCCTGATTTCTTTTGCGTCAAACGAAGTCATTTGAAAAAGACTATTGTATTTACGTATGTTTGTTAAAAAATGACCAGATAATCGATGGTTATTAGTTAAAAGCTTTTTTATTGGTTGTGGCGGCTCTTGAAGGTTAGGAAGACAAAATTTACCTGAAGCACAGCACATACCATTAGGTTCGTCCGCCCATTTCTTGGCAGAGCAGTTAGAGCAGATCTTATTCATGACTCCGATTTGGACGGACGCTTGTTATGCATAATTAACGTGCGGATCATATCTTAAAGCAAGTCTGTTGCTGTTAGCTAAAATTCGATTGCGAATTCTATTTGTGGACAACTGCTGTTTCTCTGCCTGAGCTCTAAATCGCTGAAAACGCTCGACACTCGACTCTTTTTCGCGCAACTGAGAGGTCCTTATATTTTGTTCATGAAGACGTTGGGAACGCTCCAGCCTCGACTCTTGAGCGTGTAGCTCAGAGGCTCTCAAGCTTTGTTCGGCAAGGCGTTGCGAACGCTCGACACTTGACTCTCGTTCGCGTAAGTCAGAGGTCCTTACATTTTGTTCATGAAGACGTTGGGAACGCTCCAGCCTTGACTCTCGTGCACGTAACACAGAGGTTCTCAAATTTTGTTGTGCAAGACGTTGTGAACATTCGACACTCGACTCTCGTACGCGTACCTGAGAGTTTCTCTGATTTTGTTCAGCAAGGCGTTGTGAACGTTCAGGTGAAGATTCTCCCATACTACGTATGCTTGCTGCCCGTGATTGAGAACTATGTTTAGAAAGTTGAGATCTGGCTCTCTTAGGCATTTTCAAATGTTTAAGAAAATATTAATAGCGTGTAATATTCTAGCTCTGAAAAGAACTGTTGGTTAGCCCTGAAAAGAACTTTTGCGTAGGTGTAGTTTTATGAACGAAATCTAAAAAAATCGCACGAAAATTATTAGACTTCGGGCACGACCGCTGCGTAGGGAGCCGACCTCGCGTCTGAGCTGCGCGGGTACCTTACTCATAGATCTAAACTCCCCTCCCGCACGCGCACCCCCGCCTTGGTGACGCCCACTTCGCAACGGGCTGTGCAGCAGAAATCGTAATATTTTAATTTCGCCATAACTTCAAAACCAAACGTCCAATTTTAATCATTCAAAGACCAAATACTATCTACATAAACTGTACTTAGTGATGAAATAATTTATTTTGATAAGGATTAATAGCATGAGTAAAATAAACGCGTTTAAATGTAGTCCAAAAAAATTCAAGATTTCTAAATAAAAAAATGGTTGTTGTGCCTCACTCGACATAGATAGGTATAGTGTGTCGCGGACTTTTTTGTAGATATTTATAAGATATATAATTAATTACAACATTTTATGGTTCTATCTTTTATAGTTTAGGCAGCGTACGCAAAATAAGTACTTTCAAGGTGTAAAAAACAAGGTGTAAAAAATCAACTTTTCTGGTTGATTTTTTACACCTTGGGTCCGAAAAACCCAAATATCTTACGGAACCCTATTTTTTTCCAAAATAAAATTTAGCCTATGTTACTCGTGGATAATGTAGCTTTCGAATGGTGAAAGAATTTTTGAAATCGTTCCAGTACTTTTGAGCCTATTCATTACAAACAAACAAACAAACATACAAACAAAGTTTTCCTCTTTATAATATTAGTATAGATGTATGCAATAAACTAGAAAAATTCGTCAACGCGATAAAAAAATTACGATTGTTGGTGTCTGTTGAAGCAGCTTTAAATGCTTACAATGCTTATGTAACCTCTGTGCTGTCATCTTCTGTTATGGGGCAATTCAGTTGAATTTGGCAAAGCTTTTAGAGTACAAAAAAAATGCGTTAGAGCGATATGCGGCGCGTGGTCATTAGATAGTTGCAAACTCTTATTAAACCATTGCCATGTATGTACTTAGGGGATGCTAATGTTTTTGTGAAACAAAATGCAGAATACTTTACATTAAGCGCAAATGCAAGTCGAGGAACTGCCCTACCAAGAAATAAATTTAAATTTCTTATGCCCCAATGTAGATTTGATATTTATAAACGTATATGCGATATGATATTCTTTAATGCTATTAAAATACACAATAAGTTGCCAAACCATTTTAAGGTTTAAAACAGCAGATAAAAGGCTTAATTTTATTTTCGTCAATAAAATTAAGCCTATTATCTGCTGTTTAAATATCTTAACCTCGATACGACACACTGTATATTACTAACGTACTTAAACATTTTAGACACAATGAAACGAGTTAAATCAATGAAAACCCTGTTTATCGGCATCAGTAATAACGACTAATCGGATATTGCGACATAATTTTGAGATCTGACATTGCACAATATTAATATTTTAATATCGGTAACATCCATTATCGGCTATTACGCCCATAAATAATAGGTCCCTTCAGTGTCGTTATAACAGAGAATAGATACATACATATACAGTGTAGATGACAGCAACTAAGATTTTTAACGACATTGGAAGTTTATTATTCGAACCTAAGGCTGAAAATATGTTGCACGGAATCCGGAAGGCCGTAGAAAATTCTGAGTCAAATCTGACAACTCGACACTCATGTGTTCGATTTTCAACTCTATTGTATTAGACCAGAGTTCTATTTTTAGTGCCCTGAATTTTCCACGGCCTTCGGATTCTGAACAATGTAGTCCCGGCCTAACACTTTCAAACCTTTTCCTACAATTAGTATTTCAGACATCATTGAAAGAAACAGAACAATTTATTTTGTTAAGTTGTTCAAAGAATAGAAATACGAACATCACGACTTCAATACACATTTAATTGTATTGAATGTATCATCGGATGAATCAAAGTTAATACAATACAACAAAAGGTTCAGTCACGAATGGTAAGGGCGTGTTCACACGAGCGCGAAATTTATGGGCGCGAAACAGCGCGCGCGTCACGAAAAAATTCTCCCTCTTTAGAAACATTGCAATTATTGGCAACAGCCGCACTAAGCTTCGCCCAAGCATGTTTCACGTCGCCTCCACCCTTCACACCAACATCTCAGCGAGTGCGTGTGTCATCTGAACACGCCATAACGATATTAAAAAACCGATGGAAATATTACAATTTTACATTTAAATCCACGCTAAAACAAAACGCCAAAAATTTGTTCAAATAATATGAATGGCACATTATTTACAAGTTATTTGGAAAAGATCTTACATATTATGTTGGGGCTCTATACTATACACCAATAAAGTGTGTTTGTGTGAAGTGTGCATGAATATGGATGGCGCGAGTCAATCAGAGCGCGACGCCAAACTAGATCTCCGAGTGATTTTCTTTGGTTCGGCTCTTACAGCATGATGTTCGAACACTCTAGTGATAAAAATGGACTCAAATTAAATGGTATGAAATAGTTGCGAAGGCTGGTTCTCCATCAAAGCCCTAGAAAATAGAAAAGCCCTAGCCTGTAGATGTAAGACCAGTTGCAGAACTTATTTTAATACCTATCTTAAAAAATGTTGTACTAAAAACATGCCGTGTCCGTAAATGAGTTATACAAGTAGGTATTCATGATCTATAAGTCTATGTTGTGGGTTTTTTTTTTCAGCCATAGGACGTCCACTGCTGGACATAGGCCTTCCCCAAAAATTTCCACAACGAACGGTCCTGGGCCACCTGCAACCAACGGTGGCCCGCGACCATCATAAGGTCATCAGTCCACCTAGATGGAGGCCGTCCTACGCTGCGCTTTCCAGTTCGTGGTCTCCACTCTAGAACCTTTACTCCCCAGCGGTTATCAGTTTTACGAGCCACCACATTGCCACTTCAACTTGCTGATTCTGCGAGCTATGTCGGTTACTCCAGTTCGTCTGCGAATCTCCTCATTGCGGATTCTGTCACGCAGAGAAACCCCGAGCATAGCTCTCTCCATCGCTCTTTGAGTGACTTTGAGCTTATTTAAGAGGCCAACAGTGAGGGACCACGTTTCACATCCATAAGTCATCACTGGCAGCACGCACTGATCAAATACCTTTGTCTTTAGGCACTAAGGTATTTTGGACTCGAAGACGCTGCGTAGTTTCCCGAACGCTGCCCATCCGAGTTGGATTCGTCGTTGGACCTCACTATCGAAGTTGGACTTGCCTAATCTCAGTCAGATCTGTCCCAGGTAGACGTATTCGTCAACAACTTCGATTTTAGAGTTCCTAACAAATACTGGAACGGGTACAACATGGGCATTAGACATAATTTTCGTCTTGTCCATGTTCATTTTTAGACCCACTCGTTGAGAAGCTCTATCGAGATCACCGAGCATGGCGCTAAGGTCTTCCAGAGATTCTGCCATTATGACTATATCGTCAGCAAACCGAAGGTGGGTGATGTATTTGCCATTTATGTTGATGCCGTATCCTTCCTAGTCTAGGAGTTTAAAAACATCTTCCAATGCTGTGGTGAAGAGTTAAGGAGAAATGACAACTCCCTGCCTTACACCTCTCTGCAATTGGATAGGTTTCGTACTTCCATTCTGTACTCGGACCGACATGATGGCATTGTTATACAAACACTTCAACACTTCTATATAGCGATAGTCAATGTGGCACCGCTGAAGAGACTGAAGCACCGTCCAGGTTTCGATCGAATCGAAGGCTTTCTCATAGTCCACATACGCCAGCGATTGTTGTTGGTTACCAAGTTTCAATCTGGACTGTCGTAGTTATTGTATCTTAGACTTTAAACGAGACAATATTGTATATATATAATCGGAATCTCGACAACGGCTACAAGTATTACCATGAAATTTAGTATGCAGGGAGTTATGTTGGACAAAAATCGATCTAGCTAGGTCTTATCCCTTAGAAAATGCGCATTTTTAAGCAATATATTATGTTTTTTTATTTCGTCGTGAAACAATATATCAATAATTTCGACTCTCTTACGTCAGTCTGATTGGCAGGTTGGTATGCGTAAACGTATAGTTTTTGCATTGTTTGGAAATTCGGAATGTAGTGGGTTCGAATCCAGATAAATATTTTTGGCATGTGATTCTTTATTTTTCTTGTGCCACTTATTATGGTGATTTCGCCTTTTTACCTAACAGTATCTACCTAAAAGTAATGATTTTGACAGATTTTCATACAATTCTCGTTCGTTAACGTTACGTCTACGCAGCTGTCAAATGTTCCTACTAGGCCCACAGGTTTGGCAATGTATGGCTAGCTTAATATCCCCGGTTATCTGTTACAAGTTACAACACGCACAGAGCTTTCTACGTCTAAATAGGTTAATCCGCGGGCTGCACTAAAAGTATCGGGAATGGAATATTTCCACTGTTCCTGCCATATTAAAATCTTTTTAATTTAAAACTCCTTGGTTTTAAAAATCGAATACCGTTTATTTATTTAAAAAAAGATTCTCGGTCTTGTCACAAGGTCTTGTCAAACTTGTTTAGTCGTTGAGAAAATGGAATTGACTCGAGAAAATTCTAGAGCGATGATTTATTTTGACTTTCGAAGTGGTTTAACACAAAAACAGTGTGTTGACCGGATGATTTCTGCATTTGGTGATGAAGCCCCATCCAAAACCACAATTTATCGCTGGTTTGCTGAATTTCAACGTGGACGTGTCGAGCTCAGTGATGATCCCCGTCAAGGTCGTCCAAAAACTGCAGTCACCCAAGAAAACGTTGATGCTGTGCGTAAGCTGATTGAGGAAGATCGACATGTGACATACCGCGAAATTCAGGCAACCTTAGACATTGGCATGAGTCAAATACAAATAATCTTGCATGAACAATTAGGTGTAAAAAAGTTGTTTTCCTGATGGATACCGCATTTGCTCTGTGAAGACCAAAAAGCGGCTCGCGTTACTTGGTGCGTCAGAACTCTCGAAAGATTCCACGCAGGATCCTCAAATGCTGTATACAACATCGTATCAGGTGACGAATCCTGGATATATGCGTACGAATCCGAAACAAAAAACCAGTCACGAGTTTGGGTGTTCGAAAATGAGTTAAAGCCAACAAAAATTGTTCGTTCACGCAGTGTTGCAAAAAAAATGGTGGCCACGTTTGTCTCCAAAACCGGCCATGTTGCGACTATTCCTCTTGAGGGACAAAGAACGGTTAATGCAGAATGGTATGCTAACATTTGTTTGCCACAGGTCGTTTCTGAACTCCGTAAAGAGAACTGCAACCGCCGCATCATCCTCCATCACGACAATGCGAGTTCTCACACCGCGCACATAACAAAAGAGTTTTTAGAGCAAGAAATCATAGAATTATTAGACCATCCGCCGTACAGCCCCGACCTTAGCCCTAATGATTTCTATACTTTCCCTAAAATAAAGAATAAATTGCGTGGTCAGAGATTTTCATCACCTGAAGAAGCTGTGGACGCCTACAAAACGGCCATTTTGGAGACCCCAACTTCCGAATGGAATGGTTGCTTCAATGATTGGTTTCATTGTATGGAAAAATGTGTCAAATTTCGCGGAGAATACTTCGAAAAGCAATAAATACATTTTTAAATAGTAATATTGTGTCACTTCCTTGATTCCCGAAATTTTCAGTGCCGCCCTCGTAAACAATAATATTTACTGGACGAGCGGTTTCGCAAGCCGCAGCCAGCCGTCTGGTCGCCAGGAGATTATTGTAACTGATAAACTAGATAAACTAGGCCCAGATTGTTCGATGTAGGACATTACACAATGGCCGTTATTTAAAATATAGGAGAGTGAAAATGTCATCGCGTATTTTCATAAAGAATATTTCGTTACCTACTCATCAAATTGAAGCTTGTGATGCAAACAATTTACGTTTAATGGAAGTCAAGTTCAAATTTCGCTACCTACTGGTCCGTTATTTCCAGAATTATAGTATCATAGTTTAGGGCTCCGTAGTTCGCGTCTCGGAACCCTTATAGTTTTGTCATGTCCCCCACTAAAATCTAACCGGCTGTCTCGAAAAATCTGTATAATCATGATGGTAGTCCATGTGTATGAACTTTAAAGGAAAACTATAACGGCTCAGATAACTTCGTTAGTTCATGAGTTATAGAGGCCTAACTTGTAAAATGCGCTTGTTTGGAAATATCTGTACAAGGATAACGTATTAATAGGAGAATAGGTGACTACGGAACTATATTCTATTCATGGCCTGACACGCTCTTGGCTTGGTTATTTAACAAAAACTGAATAAGGTATGCTCAAGTAGGTGTAGGTCTAAGAAATGCATAGAAATTCTTTTTAAAAATGAACCTAACAATCTCCTGCAAAGTTAATGTACGTAATAAGTAATAAGTATTATAACCACAGGCATAGTGGTGGGATGCAATTATTTTAATTGCCTTGTGGGTTGCACCACCAGTGGGAGATCCGCAGTGACGCAACCCACTAGGTGGCTAGAAAGTCTCGCATCTCACGCCTACATTTAAGAGCGTTTTCCCATTATCCGATCCGATATCGGACCGAGTAAAATAGTAATTTGTTGTTTACGAATTGGTCTCAGGTTCGAATCCATGGCAGACGAATATTTTTGTGATTTTTTTTTATTTTTTTTTATCGTTATACTAAAAGTCCGAGTAATGCTTGGTCTCCCAGGTAACTACTTACTTATTGTCTTTTGTCATTATCGGTCCGATGTCGGATATCGGATAATAGGAAAACGCACGATACGATATGTCGACGGTACGATATGTCATAAGTTGACATATCGTACCCGTACACCTATGTCACATCGAACAGATAGTAAGAACGTTTTCCGGTCCGAATTCGGATCGGATAGTAAGAAAACTAGTCTAGTTGTAAGCTTGTGTGATCTATGAAATAGCATAATACTTAATTAATTGCTGAAAGCTACAAAGCTGAATATATTAAGTATAGCTCATTATTACCTTGTAGTATTTAAACTAACAATATTTTGTTTAGACAAGATTATTAACAAAGTGCCGCATATATTTTTTTATAAATGTAAACGACGCCATGCGGCAAATCTTTCACTATTTGTTTACATATCAATGAATCTGTGAAACCGATGGCCGTTGCCATGGTGGCAAGATTGTTATGTCAATTGTAAATATCTAGCAAATAAATATTACATGTTTTAATTGTGTTATTACTTCACAATATCTGGCGACGATGTCGACAGCAGCACGCGCCCAACTAACAAGATTGGAAATTTAAGTCAACGCTCACGAAATTCTATCATACGCGGAAACCCAAACGAGACTTCAATGCCTTTAAGAAAACCTGCAGTCATATCGAGAATTACAAGAAAAAATTGAATCTGAAATACCAGATGAAGAATTTGAAAACGAAACGGAAACCAGGTACGAAATTGAAGATAAATTCAAACTACTAAAAACAAAATTGTTAAATATGCCGGACCAAAGTGAAAAAACTTTGGCCTCGACACAAATATCAAAATCACAATTAAGCGCTTACACTCAAGCAGAATCCAGACCGAAAATTAACTTTCAAACTTTACAAGAAAACGATTTTACACAGCGCTTAACTGTATATTTCCTGTTGAACAACATTATAGACGCAAAATTAAAAGTATACTCATTACTTTCGGCATTATCGCCCATACTGCATAAGAAACTCTACGACCTCTGCTCTCCAGAAGAACCGATCAACATGAATTTTAAAGAACAAGAACAGACTACTAGACGAGTATCTAGACCCAAAACCGAGCACATGGGCGCTACAACATCGATTTATATCCCGACAACAGCAATAAAATGAAACCACCGCCATATACGCTGCAGAACTGAAGAAATTGTCCCTAAATTGCAAATTCAAATACCAAAACTGTAAGAAATCTACATTGGAAAGTTTCCAATCACTTCAGTTTATTCGAGGTTTGAGAGATAGTGACATAAGAACTATTACAAGAAAGAGACACTCCACCCTTTGCAAAGCTGATTCAAATCGCCTCATCAATGCAAATGGTAAAACACGAGAATTGTAACGTGTCACAGGACTTACATAGACCATTCAATACAAACACCATAGCATTGACTAGCAAGCAATCAAGATATTCTCGGCCATCCACTTCAACGGAATACAGTAAAAAGCGAAGATCACCTATAACAATAATGGACTTAAGAGGAAAATGCTATCGATGTGGAAAAGACGATCACCATTCAAACGAGTATGGTGCCAAGAAAACTATGTGTTTAAAATGCAAAAAACTGGACATTTGGCACGCATCTGCCTTCAAAGAAACACACATACGAACCAAGTAGAGGATAACTTAAGTAGTGAAGAAAGCCTGTACGACATACACCTTATCAAAGAGGAAATTTCTGAAAAATAAATGATTCCGCTTAAAATAGAGAACAAACTAGTTAATATGGAATTTAGCACAGGAGCCAATCTGGCTTCTATATCGTACAAGCTCTACAAGGAATAAAAAATTCAAACAAACATTTTTAAAACAGACATGAAATTCAGAACCTACACAGGGGAAGTTTTGAAGCCTGCAGGAGTGACTTATGTAAAATGCTCCTATAAAAATCAAAACTTTAATGGAAAACTATACATTATTAATCAAGACGTAGATCCAATATTTGGTAGAAGTTGGATGAAAGAAGTCACAATTAAACTATTAGACATACGAGTAATACACACTTCTATTCCGAAACTCGAAAACCTACTAGAAGAATACGCAGATACTGTATTTAAATCTGATTTAGGAGAAATACCCAACTAAAAAGCCCATTTGAACCTAAAAAAAAAACGTGTGACCTATTTTCATCAAACCGAGACGCATCCCTTATGCCTTAAAGGAGAATGCAATGGCAGTTGATAAGGAAATAGATCGACTTCTACTAAGTCGATCTATTTCCTTATCAACTGGGTAGGGGTAGTAAAGGGGTAATAACAAAAATTGATCATTCAGATCGGGGTACACCGATCGTCCCCATCGTGAAATCAAACGGAAATATACGTTTATGTGCCAACTACAAGGTAACCCTAAACAAGGTAATAAAACATGAACAATATCCTATCCCTATAACCGACGACATATTTGCCGAAATTAACAGAGGTAAATACTTCTACACCTTAAACATTACCCAAGCATACCTCAACAAGGTAATGGACGATGAAAGCGCGGCCCTGCAAACCTTGAGTGTGTACACAAAGGAACGTACAAAGTAAATCGTTTAATGTTCGGGGTTAAAGTAGCCCCAAGCCTCTGGCAAAGATTCATGGACCAACTACTTCAGGGATTAGATGGCGTTAAATGCTTTTTCGATGATATTATTATACAGGGGTACACAGAAGAACAACTCCTAATACGACGGAACCAAGTCCTACAAAAACTAAAAGAGAGTAATCTACGAGTAAAAAGAGATAAATGTCAATTCTTCCAACATAGTATCAGTTATATAGAACACATAATAGCCAAAGATGGTTTACATAAGAATAAAGATAAAATAAAAGCAATACTGATGCTGAGGCTTTAGGCTGAGGACTTTTACTTACTTACTTACTTTTACTACTTTTTAGCTACTTTTTATGGCGGGTAAACGTACTGTACCTGCACAAAATAGGGATTTCTGCGGAAACGTAGATGCTGGCAACATCTAGTCTTATTAATGAATGCGAGTTTGTGAGGATGTGTTAAAAAAATTTGTAAAATGTCTGGTCTGGTGGTCATACTTTCGCCCCCGAACTTTCCAAGACATAGAATTTTAATAACATCTACCATATTATAAAATTTATTTAGCATTACTCACTATTAACCAAATCCCCTTTGGTTTGGGGATGACCAGAGAGTTCGAGACGTGGAAGCTGAAACGAAAAAATAGGGGTAAGAAGTTATAAAAGGCCTATTAGATCGCGCGTTGTTTAGATAGTCTTAATCTAATTAGCGAGTCTAAATAAGAGTTAGACTCTCTCACTCTGAATTCAGACAGCAATATCGGGCTCGGCCGCGCTTACTGTCTTACGAGTCTGAATAGCGAGTGGTGTGATAAGAGTTAGATCGTTCAGTCTGCGCTCGCGTCTGGTCTGTATATTGGAACGAAGTTCCTTAAGGCACGTTGCGATATTGAGGCTAGGCGGATTACATTGGCACGACACTTTTTGCCACTCGAAATCACAATGTAATAACCACTATTAAGAATGATACAAAAAACGACCTTATCACCTTGACAATAATGTAGAATTTTGCAATTACACATTGTGACTGTTATGACTGTTACATATTGTGACTAGCTAGCCGAGCGCTTGATGTTATTACTCAGTACGGAGCCGGACTTCGCGGCGGCAACACTGCGAGCAGCAAGCAACCCCTGTCCCTACCTAAGGCGCTAGTTCCGCGCGCACTATATATATACTTAGTTCAACTATTTGTTTTGTATAATATAATATATTATATCTATACAGATAAACAAAATTGAAGTGTCTGTTTGTAATTTCAGATTAACAGCTTTTATTTTCAATTAATGTATAATAAAAGTATGATCGGTACTTACAATAATATATATATATATATATATATATATATATATATATATATATATATATATATATATTTTTTTTTATTGTTTTTCTCTTCTTTCGATTTTTTGAACCGACTTCCCAAAAAAATCAGGCGGTTATACGTTCGGCTGTATAATATATTCTTTTTATTTATATTTTTTATGTATGTTCAACAATTGGCGCGCTTCAATTATAAATTCGATCATTTATTTTAAACTTTCTTAAAATGTATTAATAATAATTTAACAAAATATCACTAGAAAGGGAAAAATTATTATTTTTAAACAAAAAATTAAACAGACTTACAAAGTAAAATACACAAAAAAAGTATGAAATAAATCTTATTTTACCGGTATAGCGACATCTATCGAACGTAGTAATAAAAGTGCTAATTAGTTTATCATCTTTATTAGTTATTTCATCTGCATGTTTTAATTAAAAATGGATGAACCGATAAACCGATTTTCATCTAGTTTTTTTCGTTTGAAAGCTGATATAATCGAGAGTGTTCTTAGATATATTCATCATCATCAGCTCGTTCACTGCTTGACAATTCAGGGGTTATAATATTTTTTTTAATTTCTTATGTATTGTCTATAATAAATTATATTTATAAAATAAATTGTTTTTATGAAGATACAACAATATGCATATTATATAAATTATATAGTTATAGTCTTATATTACGTAACATTTGAAAATTGGACTCTGTTAGTACGACTTGTACGACCTCATTTTAAACGTATATTTTGACTTAAATAAAATGATATTTTTCAATTTATATATTACGAGGGCGGGTCAATAAGTCCGTGATTTTGGAATAAAACACAGATTTTTTGATAAATAAATCATTTTATTTTTCAACGTAGTCTCCCTTAAGCTCTATACACTTTGTCCAACGCTTCTCCAATTTTTTTATCCCTTCCAAAAAATATGATTTGTCGAGGTCCTCAAGATAGGCCTTTGTTTGCGAGATGACTTCATCATTGGAGTCAAATCTTTTTCCACCGAGCCATTTTTTCAGGTTTGGGAACAAGAAGTAGTCACTCGGAGCCAAATCTTGAGAATAGGGTGGATGTGGGAGCAATTCATAGCCCAATTCATGGATTTTTGCCATGGCAACTGCACATGTGTGCACCCTTGCATTGTCTTGGTGAAAAAGAACTTTTTTCTTGGCCAAATGAGGTCGGTTTTGTTTTCAAATCCTCATTGAAGCGGTCCAATAAGTTGGCATAATATTCCCCATTAATTGTTCTTCCCTTTTGAAGATAGTCAATGTGGATTATCCCACGTGCATCCCAAAAAATAGTCGCCATAACTTTATTGGCTGACAAACCCACCTTGGCCTTCTTTGGCGCCGATTCACCCTTAGAAACACACTGTTTTGACTGTTGTTTGGTCTCTGGTGTGTTGTGATGGATCCATGTTTCGTCCACGGTTAAAAAACTCCTCCATATTGTGATGAAACAACGCCAAACCTTCCTGTGAAGTTGTTACACCATTGCGTTTGTGGTCGACTGTGAGCAAACGCGGCACCCATCTTGCGGAAAGATTTCTCATGCCCAAGTGATCATTCAAAATTGAAACCACTGAGCCATGCGAGATGCCTATGGCTTCCACAATCTCTTGCACTTTTAATCTTCGGTCGGCCAACACCATATCGTGAATTTTTTCGATTGTTTCGGGTGTAGAGACCTCAACTGGGCGTCCAGGACGTTCGGCATCTTCAGTGCTTGTACGGCCACAACGAAATTCAGTAACCACTTTTTTACCATTGAAATCGATGGTGCAGAGTCCCCATAGTATTTATCAAGCTTAGCCTTGGTCTCGGTAATGGTTTTTTTTCGCAAAAAATAATGCTTAATAAGCACACGAAATTCACTTTTTTCCATTGTTTCCTTAAGTTACTGGATAGTCTGATAAAGATAGCTGTAAAACACAAACTAACTGACGCAGCAAGTTCAAATTTGATAGGAGTCAACTGACAGATGCCTGTTGACAGGAGTAGTGTTGTTTTTTCAGTAAGGAGGTTAGAAATTCAAAAAGTCACGGACTTATTGACCCGCCTTAGTATATACATATTTGTGGTGTGCTTGCCAATACCTTTCTTTTGATACCAAACACGTGATGATTATCTTGGGTTAATTTTTTTCGATGTTAGAATCTGAGGTTCAATTTTCGAAACAAAGTTTTTGTTTCTCGCGACATCATTACGAATCTATTGACACCTCATTTATTTAAATCGGACCAGTAGTTTAGACGCTACGACGGAACAAACATATAAAATACATGCACATACTGCCAAAATCATTACCCTTCCTTTTGGTTTCGCCGTAGTCGGTTAAAAAAGTAAGCATTAAAGTACCTAGCGCGTAGTCTTTTTGTTTAGCTAATATAATTAAAAAGTATAAAATTGCCTACCCACCTGTCACGCGCGTAGACGCGTCACGCGACGCAATGCGTAGGTACGTAGGTACCTAACACTGGCCACTGGGTTAGCGGCTACGTCGAGAAAGCTTTGTAAAATACCGATATCCGATAATAGACCAGAAACCGTTTTTTTCAATAATAATAATAATATCTATGGACGCTTCACACCACGTCAGTCTGCCCCCGTGCCAGTATCCGAAGAATAATAAACCGCGACCCCCGACTTGAGCACCAACGCGCTGAACCACTGAGCCACAGAGGTCCTCGTGTATCTAATCCAATATCGGACATCGCGCCGATTGTGACAAATTTTGGCATTATCGGCACGATATCCGATATTGGATTAGATATTGAAAAAAAAGGTTTCCGGCCTTTTATCGGATATCGGTGCCAAAGAGGCACTAGCCCAGCCCCTCGAATTGCCAGAAGCCAGCTGTATTTTAACATAGACAAATGAAACCACGTAAGTCCCAAGAACCTCATGAGAAACTTGCAAAGTGGAACATTTGTTTGGTGCATATTTATTATTTAATACTAGCTGGCCCAGCAAACGTAATTGTTCTGCCATCAAAATTTTCACTCCATATAAAAATAGTTAATTTTTCGGACATCTTACCTATAAAAATTAATAAAATCAGTCAAACTTCGGAGGAGTTTGGTTACAAACACTGTGACACGAGAATTTTATATAGGCATGAGAGGAAAGAAAAACGGACAGAAAACAGAATGTTAGGTACTTACGTAGGGTAGGACACAAAATGTTTTAATAAGTAGCTCAGATTATAATTTAAATTTATATAACCTATTGTAAAATTAATACAATCACTATGGCGTACCTACTAAATACCTAATAAAGTAAATAAATATAATTTAATTCGAATTTTTGGGCATTACACTACACAGAGTAATGAAGTCAGTTTGTATTTCATAACAGTTTGCTTTTCCATTTAATTTGTTCGTATTAAGTATAAATTGTAACGTGGAGTAATTTTCAGTTGCTACTCGCTACGTAGTACCTACTACTTACGTAGTCACTATTTAGTAATCTGTGCTACTACTGCAGTCGCTGTGTAGTCCCGAGTACAGCAGGGCTATTACCTAACTTCGTTGGAATCCATGTAAATGCTTGTATAAATTCTCCCAGCCAATTGATGGCGGGGTATTACGTAACTATGTACTTCCCTATGAAACTATGTTGGTCATGAAGACTGAACTATTGTTTTATTGAAATTTGCGTTTTGTTGTGTGTATTAGCACCATGTAATCTATATAAATTTTATGCTATTAATTAGTTATAAAAACTAATAAGGACTTAAAAAGTGCATTTAAAATAAATTGTGTACTTTAAAACACCGCCGATGTTTTAATTTCATATTTAAAACAATTTATATAATTTTCGAAAAATGCCATCCTGTGTAATATTGAATCGGAATATTGTCACTTTACTTCAAAATTATAAACCAAGCCAAAACAATAACATACGGGGAGTTTTGTCGGGGAATTCAATGTGTGACGTTGTTGGTTTTGTATTTTTTTCATAAATTTGTGTTATTTCGGTTCTTAATGTGTCATATTGGTAGAATATTAACCATTAAATATTCGTTAACGTGCACAAGTCTGGGCAAGTGGTACAACTTCAAACACGTGCTAATTTGTGTTCCCTCTAATACTCCCTAGGAACTTTAACTAAAACTTCTACCACTTTACTGAATCGACATACTTGACTCATTGACTGCACTGACTATTTATTTGGACTTTTACTAGACTTTGGAGTTGACGATTTAGAAATACGGTGTTGAAAATTTAAACGAGTTCAATTTCCGCGTTTTTAACTTGACACTGGCAAATGGTTATAAGCCGATGCCATAGATAAATAAAAAAAGAACTTTTAGTTCGTCATACTCATTTTGCCAAGCTGTACCTACGCAAAAGCGACGCGAGATTTGTCGCGCTCTGAAAAGTTATTCTCAAAACTCGAGAAAATTCCACGTATGTGATATGCCACTGATGTGACAACTTTTTCGAAGAAGCGCGACATGTTATCTAGTTTCGCCTTGCGTCTATCGTGGATTCTAATAATTATAATGAAACTCACATGTACCAAGAATATCGTGTGAATCTTGCAAAGTGGAAGATTTGTTTGAGGCATATTTAAATATGACATTGTTACAGCGGAATAAGGTGTGTTGAAAACTTTATTTTCTCATATCTCATTGTCTTCTAATTTTATAAATTATACACGAAGATTATGCGCTTTGTTACTTGAAATTTAATCTCAAGTAGGTACATACGTATTAAGTATTATTTGAAATAAAAAAAAGAAAATCATGACGTGTACAGAGTACACGCACACTGCACAGAGTAAAAATATATACTTACGAACAGAGGAACAGCTTTTATTAGACGACTCAAATTTTATCAGGGTTGTCACAGAAGATAGTAAATTAAACTAAGTCTAGATTATATTATACGGCTATTGAGAAAGTCGAATTCAGTGGTTACCAGACTCTTTTGTTTCATAGACCACTTTCAAAATTTTGCTGGATCCGGTGGACCCCCTGCATCTACATTCTACATTACTGCCAATTTCTAAATCTCGAAAAAAAGTGAAGATTAGATCTATCTATCTATGGAAACTTGAGTTGTGGCTGAGTTTCAACGACGAATTAACAGTTTTTGAAAAATAAAAAGGTTAGAATTGACTGCTTGATAGGGTTAATTATTTGATAATAATGTAGGTAGACTAAACAAATTTTCAATTAACTTTTAATTCATTGTGTTGTGAGTAGATGTCAAAAAATTAAAGTTGGCCAATCGAAAAAGTGACTCCATCCAACTTTACTTTTTTGAAATCTACAGTGACTCAGCACAAGGACCAATCAATTCTCACAAATTTTATTTAGAAAACGTCCCATTCGGAGTGGTAAAAAGAAATATAATATATTTCCTTGTGTTGTAGGTATATATATGATATATTCAAATATATAAATTATTACACTAATAATTATTATTGTTTTAACAGTCGTAATATAATCAAAATTATAAACGTAAAATTAAATAAATAACGTAATGTAACTTCTACAATGGTAATTATAAAAAAAAAAAATTTTTAATGAGATGGATGTACTTGATGGATTGACAGCAAATTATCAATATTTGAATTGAGTTTTGTAAGGAATAACCGCAAGTCTCGCCGTTCTGTGATATTCAATCTGTTCTTTTTTTTGTTAATAAGTTTGTAATGGCACCTAACTTTTTTCGACGAGATATGACGAGGGAAACGCTATCAGAAGCTTTTGCGCGATTCCCCACAGTCAAGGATATTTTTCAGATATTTCTGCCTGCAGCCAAAATTTTTGATACCCTCTTTTAAATGTCACTTTCAGCTCCTCATTAGTGCTAAGCTCGAGTAGCTCCTCTTGTAATATTAAATTCTCCACTTCCGTTTGATCAAATGGATTTATGATCCATGGTGGTATTTCCATCGACAGAATGTCTTCAAATCTGATTTTAAAATCATCATACAGGGCAATCAAATGTTGAACGTATGTCTGAATATCTTCATCAAGGCATTCTACCTGTTATAAGTTTGAAAATTGTGAAAATTCGCGCCGACCAATATTTTCCTTCATAAATTTCAATTTACCAATAAAAGCTGAAATTACACTCTTTGTTTTTATTAAATTAAGGCTGTCCCCTTGTAATTGTAAGTTGAGGTAATTAAATTTATTGAACAAATCTGTCAAATTCGATGTCTGCTTTAAAATTGATTAGGTTTTTTTTTAATCAGGATCTTTATTTTCCAGAAATTCTAAAACTGAGTCAAAAAGTGAATAAAATCTTGATAAACATGCACCTCTCGACAACCAGCGTACTTCGGTATGTAACAGCAATCGTTGGAAGTTTTCATCATTTTCATCGCGCAATTGTGCAAATAAGCGCGTATTCAATACATTGCTCCTAATTTTGTTAACTGCATTAATCACAAATTGAAGCGATTGGTGCAATCTATCATTCAAATTTTTCGCTACTAGATGTTGTCCGTGGATAACACAGTGAATTGCAGTTACCTCTGGTATAATTTTTTTGAGATGGCCTATAAACCCACGATATCGTCCGACCATGGCAGGCCTTCTTCATGAATATCTTCGCCCATAACAAATCGAACACATGCCAATTATAATGCTTCATTGCCAGGTAAAGTTGACTCGTCCAGTTGAATAGAAAAATGAGTTGTTTGCAGATAATCACACAAGAAACTTTCAACATCAGAGCTCATTTCATCAATACGTCTTTGTACAGTGTTGTTACTCAAAGGAATTCTTTTGAGTATGTCAAATCAAGATTTGTGCAGAACAGTTTTTAAAACCTCTTCAACAGCGGGTAAAATTAACTGTTCTTCAATGGTGTGCCGTTTTCCAGATTTTGCTATAAGTAATGAGATATTGTAAGATGCCCGCAAGCCATCATCGTTGCTTTCAGACGTTGAAGCGAACATACTATGCACGGTGGGTCTCTTTTCATATTTTTCCCTTAATGTTTAAAAATATTTTAAATCTTTACCTATTTTATCAGGATTACACCTTCTTAGGTGGTCTTCCAGCTTTGATGGTTTCATAGAGTCATTGCTCAAAATTTTGTTGCATAAAAGGAATGTGGGCAATTGTTTATCTGCCTGTGATGAAAGAAAACCAAATTTTAAATATTCTACACTGTACTGACGACACTTCTTAGATTCGGTCATGTTTCGTATCAATTACCTACCTGTAAATAATAAATAAAAAAAATCAAGTTTTAATACAAAATGTTGAAAAATGCGCCCTTTTAGCATTAGGCACGCGATATTATGTTATATAGGCAGGTAGGTAGGTATACAAATAGGCAGGTAGGTACTTACTTTTCCGACACTGGTAATCAATAATATCGATTCACTTTTCTTTATAAAATTTCGGAAATAAATGAGTAACGTTTATCCTTGACATTCGTATTTATATTGGTGAAGAATTAAACACATTCATACAAGATTGCAAGTACATACACCACAAGTCGTATTAATTTGCACGTTTGAACACGCATTGCGGACGGGACGGCGGCTGCCGGCGCGGCAACAAGTCTCGACGCGTTGTACTGAATATGGAATATGCAAGTTTTTACAAGTAACAGTCGCTGAGCTTCTTAAAATATTATCTGCCTATATTGATAGGAGATAATTGTCTTATTGAGAAGGTTTAATTTAGGTATAATATTGTTTGTGCTGTTGTATTACCGTTTGACGGACGGTGTGGCTCAATACGTTATAAATGAAATTGAAAAAGGAAAGTGGCATAGCACTGGATAGCTCAACTGGTAGAGCACTCGGCGCGATACCGACATGGTTTGGGTTCGACTCCCAGTTCGGAACTATCCATTTTTTTCTCAATTTATTTGTAAATTGTCTTATTGAGAAGGTTTAATTTAGGTATCATATTATTTACAATAACAGTCAACATTTTAGTTCTTCACTATCGAAACCAAATTAATTTTCATCATTTCATTCATCATTTAAAATTTGTGTAAAGGTGTAATAACTTATATCGATGACGTTAAATCCAAAATCGTGACGTGACGCGACCTTGAAATGTCACTCTCAACGCTGCTAATATTTCAGTTAGCGGCGCCGCAGTTTCAATTCAAAAACTATATTATGTAGATACAAATCTATATAATCTGTATAAACGAATGAAGTGTCTGTTTGTAATTTTCAATTTATAACTTTTCACTAAATCTAAAGTATGAAAGTACTGTACTAGCAATTAAAATAAAAGTTGTCTCTCCGTCTGTTTGTTCCGGCTAATCTCTGAAACGGCTACACCGATTTTCACGGGACTTTCACTGACCGCGCCGATACGGGACGCTACGCGGCGCTGCATTATTACTGTGGTTATTAAAAAATTAAACTATAATCACTACACAAAATGATTCATATGACATCAGTGATACACTGCACATGCGCTGTGCGGCGCGGTGCAACCTGACATTCGAACTCTTACAATGAAACGTGTATCTTCATGTGTAATGAATAAAGTTCATTTTTTAATAGCTATCTTAAAAATGCAGCTCTATGTTGCGTATCGTTTCGTTTCGGTGTGAATCGACCCTTAGGTACCGAAGTTGTTACACCAGCTAGCTCCTCAATAATAGAAAAGTATCTAAAGTAATTGGAAAAAAACTGCTTTTTCTTTTCTTTCTCTTTTGTTTTTCATTGTAACGCCCACCTAGTAGAAGCTTCTTGAAGCTGCCCGACCCCAAGAATATTTCGTAGGGCTTGGTAGGGACGCACTAGTTTCATTTTGAGAGATACACGTTAGTTTGCCATCATACTGTAAACTTTACTCAATACACAAACAGATGTAAATCTAAAACAATGCTGCAATTCACCTTTGCAAGCTTGGACTAATTTGTGTGAATTGTGTCGTATGCCACCTGCGCGACAGGCTCTGCCTAGTGCAGAAAGCATAGAAAAAAACATCTCTGTATGTATTTTTGAAAAATAAACATTTCTCTTATTCACCTAAGTTTTGCACGCCGCTTCTAACCTTTATTCCTCATGGTAATACTAATACATATAAAACACGTCAGCAATCAGCCATTAGGCAAGCCATAAAAATGATGATGACTTTGTCGAAACCGGTCGTGTAATATATTAAAATTAATGTAAAATACTTTTAAAGTGGAAATAGTGCGAGAAGTCCTGTGTGTTATTACTGTGAAGCCATAAAAAGTGAGAAGATTAGCCATATTTTGAGGTATTCTATAACATTCCCTAATTGAAGGAAGCTACACAATATTGAGTATATTGGGAAAATTCCCACCTCATCTGATTTTGTATTAAGAGCGCGTTAACATTATGCGACACGCGCGGAATTAAATACAATGACACGAATTTAATATGTTTGTTTACGTTCAGATAAAATCGGATCTTAACAGACCTACCTACTAGGGTTGATCAAAAAGTAACGATAATATTTCATTTAATAATCGGTTATTAAAATAAAGTGTCTTCTGCTAGCCTGGGTATCCACTAGTTCAGGAAAAAATAGGCCGCGATTCCCGGGAGTTCTACTTTGGCAGTGGCTATTTCGGTAGTATACGATACCAGCAATTTTTTCCAAATGAGCGGAATATTCAGATTTCTAAAATGGCACTTCTAAAATTGTGAACGGAAAATTACTTTTGTTTTATTTTGTATTCTTTTATTGTGATTTAACAGTTCTGAAACTATATTTGAGAAGTGTATTATAAACTTAAAATATATCCTACTAACTAATGAGGAACTTTACTTTTACGATCATACGTCCTCGAAGACTGGACTATCGCCACATACAATGTGGCGTTGCTCCAGTCTTCTAATACCTACAAGCTCGCAGTTTATTCTACTTTACAATATTACAAGGGAAAGATCGTGTATCCCGGAAACGGGATGGCTTCCAAAGTAATATCCGTGAAGACGTGTCGACGACAACCGACCGGGAACGGATGCCCCTAATTGTAAATATAGGGATGCGCATCCCTAGTTTGACGTACAAGGAAACAATCGAACTAACATCACACATTTTTTTCGCATAAAAAACCAGCGTCAGCTTTGTGAGAGAAAGCTGACGCCAGTTTTTTATGTATGTAGCGAGTGTGTGGCTACACACTACATACCTACACAAAAAACCACACACCACGACAGCTCGCCTTACAAGGTAAGGCGTAGTTTCGTTACTTGTTGTGTGACACTGTGTATATTATTAGACGGCGAGGCGTAGTTTAGACCGGCCTCACTATGTGGTTCGTAGAACTCTGTTTTCACTTTTTTATCTGGTCTGAGTAGACCGGGAAACGAGCAGGCTGGTGGCTGATGGTATTAGCGATTAGCACCGCCCATGGACAGGACACTCGCAACGCCAGAAGTGCGTTCCCGATGCAAGTGTTATATCACGCAGGTTTTCCATGTGTCCGTGCTATTTCAGGCCCAATGGTGCCAAAACATTCTATGGTATAAAATGGATTGTAATAACGCGGGCCCACTAAAAGGGGGCCCACTAAAAATGTCGGTATTTTGAATAATGAATGTTAGTGTAGATTCACTACCAGGGTTAGATCTTTTTAACAAGTAAGTAGACATCAATCTTACTTACAATGGGACTACCTTCTCATCAGGTGAGTCAGTTTGTGATGCTTTTTTTTATTACTTCCACTCATCTTTTCTCAGATCTGAAAATGTTACAAATGAAGACGATGTCTAATCGCTACCATACTCAACTGATGTCTAAAAACACCTGTGAGCCAACCACATTTTTGAGCTCCATTGAAGTCACACCTGAACTAGTCAAATTTCATCTAGAGTCTAGACCCAAATAAACTAGCGGGGCCTGACTATCTCTCCCCTAAATTTCTAACTGGCTTTTATGAAACTTTAGCTTTACCAATCTCAATTCTCTTTAAAATGTCATTTTCTCTTGTACAGTCCCTAAAATTTGGAAATCGGCCTTTATTACACCTATACATAAAAAAGGTGACTAATTAGAAATTACTAACTACAGGCCGATTTTGAAATTATGTGCTATTGCCAAATTATTTGAACGCATAGTACATAATCAAATATATGCTACCTTAAAATCTTCTTTCAGCGATTCACAGCATGGGTTCCTAAAAGGCCGATCTACTGTCTCAAACCTTATCTTATTTAATGACTATTTAACAAGTAAAATGGACAGCGGCACTCAAATCGATGTCATATACACAGTAAGTGTTTTGACCGTATTGATCACAACCGACTTAAAACTAAACTTTTTAACATCGGAATTCATGGCGACCTGTACCTATAGATGGTTTTGCTCATACCTGGACAACAGGTCACAGGCAGTTGTAGTTAATAACTACATATCTGGTTGGGTACCCATACCTAGTGGTGTCCCGCAAGGATCGCTGTTGGGGCCTCTCCTCTTCATCATTTTTGTCAACGATATCGACTCATGTTTCCGCAATTCTCGTTCCCCATATTTCGCTGACGAAATGAAAATTTTCCTACCTATATCATCACCAGAAGACGTGGAAAATCTCAAATCCGATTTAACCCGACTGGATGACTACAGCCTCTTCAATAACCCCTAAATAACGTCCAAATGCTCCGTAACTACTTTTTCCAGGAAAAGAAACAGAATCCTCACCTCATACCATCTCAAGGGACATGAAATACCTAGAAGTTCTATTGTACGGGATCTCGGTGTATATCATGATGAAAAACTGCTATTTGATGCGCACATTGATAAAATCATCGTGAAGGCCTCAAAGGCTCTTGGTTTCATAATGAGAGTAAGTTCTTCTTTCAGGCTAGCTAAAACTTTCAAAGTACTTTACTGTAGCTTTGTCAGAAGCCATCTTGAATATTGCTCTCAAATATGGAATTCATTCAATATTTCATATAATGAATTCATAAATACCTATACATTGGTCGAGTCGAAAATATTAAAAAACGATTTATTAGATTTCTATGTTACCGACTAAAAATTAATTATAGCTCTGATAACTATACTACACTTTGTAGGAGATTTCGCATTCAGCCCTTAACTAACCGTCGACGTATCTCTGATTGCACATATATCCTACAAATCATAAATAACGAAATTGACTGTCCTAATCTATTCTATAAGTTAAATTTTAATATTCCTTCCAGATCCCGTAGATATAACCCTCCACTGTTAGTACCAGTTTACAACACTAACTATAGAAGAAATTCCTTTTTGGTGCGAGCAAGTACCTTACCTTAGTATCTTTAATGCAATATGTAAAGAACTAGACTTGGATCCCTTTGTTACTAAAGTTGCTAAAGCAAGATCGGAATTTAATAAAAAAATTTTTTTTGATATTGATGTATGATATGAGTATGGTACTTGTATTATTTTTAAGTATATTGTCAAAATTTCTAAGCTCAAATTTCCATGTACTTAGATCTAGGTTCATATCTTATTATTATTGGTAACTTTTGATTGCTGTTAAGTTTGTGTAATTTTTTATTTTATAGCTACTAAGGCGGGTCAATAAGTCCGTGACTTTTTGAATTTCTAACCTCCTTACTGAAAAAGCAACACTACTCCTGTCAACAGGCATCTGTCAGTTGACTCCTATCAAAATTTGAACTTGCTGCGTCAGTTAGTTAGTGTTTTACAGCTATCTTTATCAGACTATCCAGTAACTTAAGGAAACAATGGAAAAAAGTGAATTTCGTGTGCTTATTAAGCATTATTTTTTGCGAAAAAAAACCATTACCGAGACCAAGGCTAAGCTTGATAAATACTATGGGGACTCTGCACCATCGATTTCAATGGTAAAAAAGTGGTTTACTGAATTTCGTTGTGGCCGTACAAGCACTGAAGATGCCGAACGTCCTGGACGCCCAGTTGAGGTCTCTACACCCGAAACAATCGAAATAATTCACGATATGGTGTTGGCCGAACGAAGATTGAAAGTCAAGAGATTGTGGAAGCCATAGGCATCTCGCATGGCTCAGTGGTTTCAATTTTGAATGATCACTTGGGCATGAGAAAGCTTTCCGCAAGTCGACCACAAACGCAATCGTGTAACAACTTCACAGGAAGGTTTGGCGAGGTTTAATCACAATATGGAGGAGTTTTTGCGCCGTTTTGTAACCGTGGACGAAACATGGATCCATCACAACACACCAGAGACCAAACAACAGTCAAAACAGTGAGTTTCTAAGGGTGAATCGGCGCCAAGGAAGGCCAAGGTGGGTTTGTCAGCCAATAAAGTTATGGCGACTGTTTTTTGGGATGCACGTGGGATAATCCACATTGACTATCTTCAAAAGGGAAGAACAATTAATGGGGAATATTATGCCAACTTATTGGACCGCTTCAATGAGGATTTGAAAAAAAACCGACCTCATTTGGCCAAGAAAAAGTTCTTTTTCACCAAGACAATGCAAGGGTGCACACATGTGCAGTTGCCATGGCAAAAATCCATGATTTGGGCTATGAATTGCTCCCACATCCACCCTATTCTCCAGATTTGGCTCCGAGTGACTACTTCTTGTTCCCAAACCTGAAAAAATGGCTCGGTGGAAAAAGATTTGACTCCAATGATGAAGTCATCTCGCAAACAAAGGCCTATTTTGAGGACCTCGACAAATCATATTTTTTGGAAGGAATAAAAAAATTGGAGAAGCGTTGGACAAAGTGTATAGAGCTCAAGGGGGACTACGTTGAAAAATAAAATGATTTATTTATCAAAAAATCTGTGTTTTATTCCAAAAGTCACGGACTTATTGACCCGCCCTCGTATTAGCTATTATTGGCTTAAATCTCAATTGTCTGCTTTTTACTTGTTATTTATAAGCTGTTGGTTTCCCGAATAAATAAATACATAAATAAATAAATAATAAAAGTGTTTTTATTTTTAATTTTCTTTACTTTATTCTTCTCAAGCCAAATGCTATTTTCTAAGCTAGCAATAAGTGAGTCCAAGGTTATAGACATTATAAGGCTGCCTGCTGGGACTATAATATGATCCGGAATCCGGAAGGCCGGGGAAAATTCAAAACATAGAACTCTGCGCTAATACAATAGAGCTGAGAACACACAAGGGTCGAGTCAAATTTCATTGTCATATAAGACAGCTTGACACTCGACACTTTTCAACTATATTGTATTAGCGCTGAGTTCTATTTTCAATGCTCTGAATTTTCCCCGGTCTTCCGGATTCCGGACAATATACTCCCAGCCTAAGACAATTAACTATCCTTGTACCTGGCCACCGCAGTATTTCAATCATTAAACTAAGAGACACCATTTTCTACCCACTGAAAAACTTTTTCAAGTGCGGATTAGGGAACTAATGCGCCATTTTCTGCAAATTGTTTTTTTGCTCATTCATTCACTTTACATTAACTAAATTCATTTTCTTTCAACACAGACATTTTATTTTTTCATTATCCATATTTAGGTCGAATTCTCAAGCGCTACTCGAAGTTAAGGGGTGCGTAAATCTTATACTTTAAACGAGACAAACTTGTATAGTATAACATATGACAATAATAATGATCGGTTTCTCGAAAACGGCTGCAAGTATTACCATTAAATTTTACTAAATTAAATGAAAAAATTAAATAAAATTTTACGGAGAGGAGAATCGTTCTACCTAGGTCTTATCTCTGGAAACTGCGCATTTTTAATGTTTCGTTGTGCTTTCGTTGTAGCGCCGTTTTAGCGCAAAGAGTTTTGTAGCTTTGTATTCCATATTTAAAGTGAATATTTTCTATAGTAAATAAATATATAAATAAATAATATAGTTTGTCAAATAGTATTAGTTTTTAAGTAATCAATTTCTTGAATTGATCGGTTGTTTCTCTTGGGCAAAACATTCGTCGTGCAACAATTTATCAATAATTTCGATTCTATTATGTCAGTGCCATTGGCAGTTTGGTATACGTAATAACGCATGTATAATTTTTGCTCTGTTCGAAAATCCGGAATGTTCTAGATTCGAATCCCGGTCAGATAAATATGTTTTCTGTCTGTCTCTTTATTTTTTTAGGTTCATCAGACGGTTACCCAGGTACAAGCTCGGTTACTAATAATCAAAATGCGCATAGCATGTGACCTAAGTGCTTCTTTATTTAAATACCGTTTATGTGTTCGGCCGGTATCATGTTGGAATAAGCGTAAGAAAAACTTAGCTTCTATGGAAATAAAAATATTCTCATTAGTTAGAACTCGTTTTCATTTTAAAGGGTTCTAGCACATATTAATAAATAGTAAATACGTAAGTTCTAGTTAGTATAGGTAATAAAATTTTAGGTACAACAAGCAGATGTTGCGAAAAGTATCACAAAAAGTTTTATTGCGAGACGAAGTTTCTAATACGAAAATTTTAAACAACAATTGGTACAAAGTAGGTACGAAAATAATCCAAAAGTGACGGTTGTCAAACGTGTGATAGGTACTTGTACAAATAATTTGAGATTCCTCGTTAATTTCGTGCAAAACTCGACAGACAGTATGGCACCAACAGCGATTAAAATACCATTAAATTCAGCTTGAATCTAAAGGATTCGCTTGTTATATAATTATATCAAAGATCTGTTTTTAGGGTTCCGTATACAAGTACGAGGAACCCCTATACTTTTGTTTTGTCCGTCCGCCTGTCTGTCTGTCCGTTCTGCAATTAGGAATATACCTAAATTGATGAAATTTAGTACAGTTATATATTAGGTAGATTACCGTGGCGTAATAAAATAGTAGTAATTTTATTATATATATATTTTTATATATTTTATTATATATTATTTATTACCTATGAGTAATACAACAAACTACTGCGTTTTAATAAATTTAATAATGATAAAGTAATGAAAAGTACTTATCCGAGTAATATCAGGATCTCTGTTAAGCTGGACCATAAGATACAATAATTTCAGAAGTTTTCCGGGACATTGTAGTGCAGATCAAAAGTACTCTCAGGGAATTTCTTCCTCAAATTAAACTTTTTAAAAGATTGAAGTGTCAGGATTGTACTTTAGTAGTGCTTTTCACTGTTCGTGTTTGCACTCAGCCAACAATGTTTTAAAGAATTATAATATTTATTTCGAATACCTTTTGGGGATTCGCAATTTAAACATTCAAAAATATTCTTGCCATAGTGTTAAGTAAATGTAAAATGAATTACAATCTTGCGCAGAACTGGTTTAATTTTATCTCTGGGTTAAATATCTTGTTATCTCTTTCGTTCTTCGTATTTATGAAAGAGACGGCATGATATTGGCATGATTTTGTTAACTTTAACCCAGATTTGTGCAAGTTACCCTTAAGTATTTGGCTTGAGGCAAAAAATTAACCAACATGAACTTGCGTACCTATTTAATTTACAATATTCAATAACTTAATATTGAATTACAACTTAATCCTTTAATTAGAGACTAGAAAATTTGTTAGCGTAAAACGAAAATAGTCGCGGCGTGTATTGGCAAATATTTATATATTGATTTATTAAAGAGCTCATTGCCAAGTCACAATTTAATAATAAAATAAATTATAAAAATAAAATTTTCCACATACGGTTACATTTTTTTATGAGTAAGTAATTAATTGGACTATCTTGAATTTCACTTGATCTCTACGACATCTCATAACTTTTTGCAAAGGAAATACTTAGATTTTTCATTTAGGTAATGTTTTTGTGGGATCTCATATCTTTTTGTAGGTTATCCGAAGACCAAGGAATTTGGAGTTTTAAAGACCGTGAACGCACTTATAATTTCTCCGGTGTTGCGAATGTCTAAGTGTGCAAACGGATCATCACCTTATGGTAAGAACTTATTACAATTTCATACTAACGGGCGATCCGATTGCTCGTGTCCAGATCTATTCCATATTTAAAACGTTTACTGCCGCTCATGGACATCCGCAACATCAGAAGAGTTACATGTGCATTTGCAAGAGGATGGTACCGGTGTCCCACTTTGTGACACCGGTATCTTCATCATACGCAAGTGATATTTCAGATCCGTTTTCTGTGAGGCCGTTTTATCTATCCGGTCGAGTCTTTCCGAAGTCTTCCCTTCGTTCCGAAGCATCTGCTGTAACCTAAAATAACCTACCACTACTCAATTTATGAGATTAGATATATAAATAACGATTACAGAGTTATCAGTAAACTTGTATTCATGCATTTTGTTCCTGTGAATTCGTAAAATTAAAAATTCTAAAATCATTTTATTTTTCAGAATTTTTCACTTTTTATATGTTTTCCCTTTATATGTAGCTAATAATCTCGCCTGACAGCAAATATAAAATTTCTAAGTCTGCTTATTCTCCCTACCTCCATACCTCCATCTATCCATATCTTACAAAATCGCGTTTTTTGCCGCTTTATATCTCCTAAACTAGGCACTCGATTTTAATGAAATTTAAAACAATAGCTTGTGCCGCTAATGACTTCTCTGAGACAAAAATTCAGACCGCTAGCTTTATTACGAACGAAAATATAGGGGCACGAAAAAGCCGCGAAATGCTTCGAGAAAAGATAGTTACGGCCGCTTAATACTTGGCGATAGCGCTGCCGCGCTGTCAGATGGCTGTATTATAGTTCTTACTTAGTACTGAAAATGCATACCAACGCATAATACCATACATTATGGTAAACACAGAGGCAAGAAAAAACACTTCACATAGAATTTTATTGCAAACCGTTAACCAAATATATAGGTAGTCATAAAAATATAAGGCTACATTAACGGATGGATCAGCCACAGATGTGGTACAACTTTTCATACTTTCCCAATACTTTGATGCCGCAAGCAATCTGGTGTCGAACTTCACACAACCTCGAAAACACTTTGGAAAACAAAACCTTCATTTGAATATTTAGGAAAGTATGAGGTGTTACCGTATGTATAATAAGGAACGATATGTCATCTTCTCCTGTTAATAGTGTTATTATTAGTATTATGTTATGTTATTAATCTAAGATTAAGCTAATCAATAGTTTATGTATAATATACTATCTTTTGCTCGCGGCTCCGCTCACGTAAATGAAGTGACCCACGGGAACACTGTACTTTTTCGGGATAAAAAGTAGCCCATAGGCTGTTAATCCAAATTTCTGTGGCGACGGCGATATCACACCAACAAAAACTCTTTTCATGCTTTTGTTCATCGATTACAAAGTGTACCCCTTGATGTAGTAGATTACAGCACCGAACTAAATACAATAAAGTTTTATATAGCACTAAACAACGGGTATGATCCAAAGTTGATAGATAGTAGATATTAAAAAATATATTTAAAAAAATGAAGAAGACTGAAAAATTACTATACAACCAGACAGTAGAAGGAACAGAATATATGTCATGGGTAAAAATAACATATGACCATCGTCATATAGGTTCCATAGAATTTTACAGAACAAGGAGAAGAAAGTAGCATTCTATACAACAGGCTCTCTAAAAAATCTTATATGTAATAAAGACAAATTTAAAATCACAGACAACAGTGGTATATACCGCCTCGCTTGTGATACGTGTGGAGGAGTATATCTATGTAGGTCAGACGGGGCGAAAATTTAAAATTAGAATCAAGGAACATAATATGACAGCATGGAAGAAAAAAACCGATAGATCGACGTTTGCGGAACATCATAACACTAATGGATACAATTTTGACCCAGATAAAGACATAAAATATTTGCATATACTACCAAAAGGTCGGAAAATGGATGCGTTAGAAGCTTTAGAAATAAACATATAGAAAAAGGGGGAAAATTGCTAAATGACCAATCATGTCTTTCGAATTCTATTTTATTGGACATCTAACTTTATTGTTTAAATTATATTTAACTAAATTTGAATTTAGTGACATCATATTTTAATTTAGTTAATTTATTTTATTGAGAATTTTATTTTAATTTATTTGTTGACATATTTATTCTAATTAATTTTATACTCTGACATTTGCATTACGATTCCGTTCTATGATATTTTAACTTATTGTCACATTAATTTATCAATTGCATGTGGAGTAAATAATAATAACAATAATTATTGATATGGTATAATTTAGTATTAATCTGCACAATGTTTTTGAATGATTTTTATCTACCTACTTATGCTCAATCTACCTTGAATACCTACACCTACACCTGATGATGAGTTAATGGAAACAGGTCGTGTATATATATAAATTATTGTAAAATCCTTAATAAAGTGGAAAAGTGTATAAAAAAGTTGTGTGATATTATTACACTAAATTTCATCAATATCCGTTTAGTAGTTTTTGCTTGAAAGAGTAATAAACATCCATCCATTCATCCATTTCTTAAGGGCTTAGAGAATCAACCCAACATCCATCCTCACAAATTTTACATTTATAATAGTAGTATTTTTTCTTTACAGTTAAAATTTAAATATATTTAACAATAAACGGGTAAAATAAATGAGTGATATATTTTATTAGTCAATTAATCGATTGTATAATCATTTTTGAATAAGGGGGTAAAACATGATGTTATGTTGGACAAATGGATTCCTGCTATTATTCACCGGACAATACCAGAGACATTACATGTGATTCGTAAAGCGAGCGTTGCCTTTGGTTGCCGTCGCACCGAAGCGTTTGAAAAATGAGGGCTTTTAATAACCCACCGAGCTGCGGGAGGTTTATAATAAAATACAAGAGCGAATGAAAAATATTAGTAGGTGATATATGGGTTATAAAAATATTGATTATTATTCTGAATTTTGTAAAAGACGCTACTAACTAAAGACGGGGGATGGAAAGTCTAAAATAAATAAATGAATAAATAATTCTCTATTTGAACTTAAACTAAATAAATTACATACAGAAAATAATTTAAAAAAAACGGGTTGAACACGGAATAAAACATCTCGAGGCTCATAAAAATATTTTCGTACCACTATATTATTGAAAAACTTAGGCCCACTTACTATTAAATCAATTACCTTTCAAATTATAATATTATTTATTTCTTTCTCAAGTGAAAGTGATTGTTAGCGATCTATGTTAGTGATTATGATTCATATTATGATATATTAGTGATTTGTTAGATTGTTACGCTTCCATCATTAAATAAATGAATTTTAGGCTATTTTTTATGATATTCGTCGGTAAATAAATGAGTAGCACAGTAGGTAGTTTCCTGAGTCTTTGAAAAACTTGTGCTGTACCTGTAAAAGTTATAAACCGGCCAAGTGCGAGTCGGACGCGCGCCCGATTGGCTTCGTAAAAAACGGCAACAAATTCACGTTTATTGTATGGTTATAACTTAAATATTTATTTTATTCTGTTTTTTACTATTTGTTGTTATAGCGGCAACAGAAATACATCGTCTGTGAAAATTTCAAACTATCACGGTTCATGAGATACGGCCTGGTGACAGACGGACAGACGGACGGATGTACAGCAGAGTCTTGGTAATAGGGTCCCGTTTTACCCTTTGGGTACGGGACCCTTAAAATTTTGTATGATATTGTATAATTATAATAATATAATAAAGGGATTTTTGTTTAAATAAGACCGTTATTTGAATGAGCAATTAAACTACCGTTGGCAACCAAAGGCACATTTTAAAATGTATACAAACATTTTTTGAAATTTCTTATGCAACTAGGACTTGTCGCTGTTACAGAAGTAAGAGAAATACCATTACAAAATAACCGGCCAAGTGCGTTGATAATCGTACGTCACGTAATATGTTAAATAGCTTTACGCTGTACCTACACGAGAACTTACAAACATATGCACAAAAAAGTTTTCAGTATTATTTTAGTAGTTTTTAGTAGAAATCGACGCGATTTACTAAACAGTAGTTTCGCAAAAATAGAGCTGGCAACACTGGAACAAATCGCTTCAGTCCATCCGGCCGACTGATGCGATCTCGAAATTGCACAGAGACGATACGATTTTGCATCCGTTCAGGCCGAACTGATAAAATCGGATGCGATTTTTTCCGTGTATGTGCTCGAATCCGTTCAAGCCGAACTGACAACAGTTCTAACTGAAACGATCGGCCTCTCGTCTGTGGAGACCTTTAAAATGTGTAAACGCCAGCTAAATATAACGAAATATAGACAACATTAAAAATGTTAAGTAACTCCCGTCATTCTAAAGCAATAAGCGAGCTGATAATGATGAATTATAGTTATGAACGCGAGAGGTCGAGAGACCACGTTAGCTCATGAGCTATGGCCTCACACTCACACACACACAGATACACTGACACGCAGACACTCACACACACATACACTCACACACAACACACACACAGCCACACACAAAATTTGTTTCATTTATCTTCCTCTAACGCTATTTTTAGGGGCCCCACCTAATTTGAAGCTGCCACTGTTTCTGCTAGAGACAAATTAAGGATAGCACGTGACCTGAGGGCCTCTTTATTTTAGTAGCCTTTGTATATTGGCTTAATTGGCTATAGGTTTTCTCAATACCTACAGATATATTTAAAAACACGGGAAATCGCTAGGGATCTAGTTAAATAGATTTTGTTGACAATTCGTCCCGTATTCATCAACGAAGTGTCCGTTTTGTGATAGTTGTCCAATATTTAGTAATTAAATCACTGAAATTTAACGGTCGGCCCATCAAACTGTTTCACTCAAACGTTAAATCATTTACAGGTGTTAACGAAAGTGTTAAAAGTATTTATTATTTAGTGTTATGAGTATACTGTGATCAGGAGCCCAATTCTCGTAACTATTTTCGATTTAATCTCGGTTCGGTCAAAACGCTGACTTATTCGCTCACGCGTCAAATCGTATGCTCCTGAGCGAGGCAGCCTGAAAATCTAAATGAAATTTTACCGATAGGGTAATAATTACAAGAAGAGCCTCCCAGATCCAATTTAATATTTTTGTAAACAAAATGACAACAGTGCAGGATAATGCTACCAATTTAAAAGTTACTTAAGTACCGCACAGTTAAGAAATAGATTAATTTTCATTTTCGAAAGAAATAAATTGGATCTGAACATAGTATACTGAAAAAGAAAAGCAACAAATGGTTTTAAAAGTGTAAAAAGTGTAAATGACATTGCATCACTGTTGAGTGCTCGCTGCCTTAAAGTATTTACAGACGTAGGTATGGTTTTGGTCCGAGGCAGACCACGGTTTTGGTTGCAAACTTAGAGGTTTCTCCCATAAATTAGGGAAAAAAATCCTCGAGGGGGAAGGATTTTTTAAGGTTAGTTTTAGAGGTATTGTATTTTCTTGTTTTTAATTAAATTAAGCTATTGATCGATATATCATCGACAAGCAATATGAAAAGTCAACCTGAATAAAAAAAAACTTTTGTAAGTATATTTTTGTAAAAAGGTCTGAATAATTTTATTATTAATTATTTAAGTTTGGGGAGAAATATTTTTGTGAGTTAGAACACTGCACGAAAATCGGAATGCACTGTAAATAGTACTCTAAACTAATACAATAGAGCTGAAAATCAAACACACGAGTGTAGTGCTGTCATAACGGTCCGCTCCAAACCATATCTGCAGGGGTATAAGCAACATAGTTCTTGCATATTACTATTTATGCTATGGTGGTAATACAACACTATTATTATAATTCTTGTTTATTTACATGTTATACGATACATATCAAAGAGAAGTATAAGAGACACGTTTACATTATACATAGCCAGCTGGCTCACTCAAAAAGTCTTACGGCCGTTCTCAATAATCTATCTATCCGTAATCCTTGCTACTAAGGATAGATAAATCTATGATTTGTCTTTACTTGCGTTTCAATAACCTACTGACAGATGGCATTTCCTACCAAAGCGGCTCACCTATCGGCGGGAGGGCGGATAGCCTACCAGAGATAGGGACGCTTATATAAATCTTAGCTAACTGCATTTCAATTTAATTTTCAACTTACTCTGATATAGGCGGAGCTTACTGTAATAACGTAATTTCCTTATCTGTCAATGTCGGCCGTTAACAAAACGGAGAACCTAGTTTTGACGAGGATATCAATGTGTGACGTTGTTGTTTGTGTATTTCTTCCTTATTTTTGTGTTATTTCGGTTCTTAATGTGTAATATTGGAAGAATATTTACTATGAATTAATATTCGTTAACGTGCACAAGTGTGGGCAAGTGGTACGTACAACTTCAAAAAGCGTGCTATTTTGTGTTCCCGTCAAAACTATCTAGGAAATTTTAGTAAAGCGTCTACCATTTTACTGATTCGACTGACTTGACTCATTGACTGCATTGATAATTTATCCAAATCCAAACCAACCTCCAAACCAAAGTCCAAACTTTATATAGATAAAGTCCTTTTCATGAAAGAAGTGCCTTAGACGCTGCGCTGTGATCGCGCGTTCAAATATTACCAGCATTTTTTATTGATATTAGAATACCTTGATTCTGCTGTTCTGCTTCACAAAACTCCTTTAACTTAAGTATCATTTATCGGGCAGAACTTTTTACAACCTCAGGCATTGTAAATGACAATTTACGAAAAGTTCCACTAATTGGCACGGGACATATTATTGACTTGTACTAGGTATTGACCACTGTCGTATTTATCAATTTGAACTTATCGTAATATTATCAATTTGGCAACTGATACAGCTGGAAATCGTGTACAACTATCAGATCTGACATTTGACACTTGGTACTTCGATTTTGAGCTTTAATGTACTAATGCATAGTTCTATTTACAGTGCAGTTTTTTCTTGACATTATTGATAAAAATAACATTAAACACACTTCCTCAGATTAATAACTAACACTACCATGCGTTGGATACAATTTTGTCACACGTTGACTTTAGTCAATTTGTCTTTCACAACTTATTAAGTAAGAACCCTTACTAAGTTCAAACTTTAAATAATATTATTATATAGAATTATGGGCAAATTTCGACCACTGGGTGATCTTTAGGTATTATACATAGTAAACAATAATGTAATATAAAAAATAATAATGTAATATAAAAACCGACGGACTTTTTGTATACTTTCTCTTAAACATTCTCAAAGTTGTTTTGCACGAAGAGGCGAAATTTCTAAGTGCATAGCGTACTTCGTCCGTTTACCTATCAGATCTTATACTGGAACTTTCTAAACTTATTTTGAAAGAATTTCTGAGTAACGGTAAACTTAGAAAGCTGCAAAGTTAAGAACAAGAGGTAAGAATATTTATCTTTTATAATTTTAATATTATCTACAGCTATATTAATGTTTTTGTATATCAGTAAACGAGTAGACGCATCGTTGGATGGTAAGCGTTACCAAGTATAAATTGAAGGGTTTCTAGTTTATAATAATTTATGTATCAAACACGATATTAAAAATTTCAGGTTTACTGTAGATAATAATAATTATGAAACATCGATGGTACATTTTTTAGTAAAACATCAATAGGTATTACAACCTATAACCTATATAGAACCAAGAGTTCAGATTACGCCTTTTTATATCTTATCTAGCTGACCCAACAGACGTTGTGCTCTTTTAACTATGAACAGGAAGAAATAAAATGTAACTAACTACCTACATACTACAATTTATATACCAATAACCTCCACCTCCTACCTACTCATACTTCCTACTCCTACTACCTACTTCTACCACCTAAATCTACTACCTACCTACATATTATATATACTAGATATTAGTAGAACATTGTCTTGTTCTGTCATCAATAGTTTACGTAGCGTATGCGCTGAAATATATTTATGACTATTTTTTTTTACACCTTGAGTCACATTATTGAAGTTTCAGCTGATATTCCTATTTCTTTCTAGTGATGAATGTAGTCTATACCAGCTTTGCCCGCGTGGGAGAGTGTTCGTGGCAAATAACTTCTGTAGCAAATATACCTGCAATATAGTAGCAGCTATCCTACCTATATTACCTATATTTATATACCTACATTTTACCCTCCCTAAACTCCCTATCACAGAGTAAAATATATATCCTAGATACTGATTGATATTGTATCCATCTAAACAACTGTTAAAAATACTACATTAAATTTTGTGATTTTTTTAAAACTTAGAATGGGTATAGTAACATATCTTTAAAATATAGACATAATATTGTATGCCTTCGCGAACATTTTTTCTAGACCTTTAGAAGTGAAACAATCCCACCATACATTGCTTTGTTATAAATTATCTCCAACAGGTTAGGTTAGGCAGCGTTTTCGATAAAAGCACCAAGACGGCTTGATATTTTTTCGACATCTTCAGTTGTCGTCATAAATCAAACAATTTCCACAAAACCTAAACTAATTACTATCGACCTAAACCTTCGTAAGGAACCACTCTGTCGGTAAATGTAAACTGCATGAAAATTTTTTCAGTAGTTTCGAGATTATCGCGAACATATAGACAGACAGACTCAGCGGGGGACTCAGATTTATAATAAATTTGAGAGAAAAGTGAAAAGTGTGCGTATTGACCAGCCCACGCTAGTTAACACGACCTTAGGCTGGGACTATATTGTCCGGAATCCGGTAGGCCGAGAAAAATTCAAAGCATTGAAAACAGAACTCTGCGCTAATAAGCTGAAAATCAAAGTGTCGAGTGTCAATCTGTCATAATATATGACATTGATATTTGACTCGACACTTGTGTGTTCGATTTCCAGCTCTATTGTATTAACGCAGAGTTCTAATTTTAGCGTTCTGAATTTTCTCCGGCTTTCCGGATTACGGATCATATAGCCCCAGCCTGTGGGGTATACTTTTGTTGGGGAGATAATTCAAATATATAGTCCCGATAATATTATATTGTCTTTTCACTTATTACGTACATACAAGCTATTAGTATACCATTTAGATCGGAGGTTAGGACGAGACTGGCTGCTTAGCATTGGAAATATAATATTGAAATGACTTGGAACCAAGAATGCAAGCATGCACTTTTGTGTGGTCCCTACATCATCCTCCCTCCTTATAAAACGAAAGAAAAAAAAACATTATACAAAGATTATACAAAACAGTTATCACTAATCTTTATTACAAAATAATTTATTTGCCAAACTGGTCATTCATTAATTTTCTTCAATTAAAATAACACTAGAAATTCAAATAGCTAATTCTATGACAGAATTCCTTGATTTCACAAAAATTAAAATAAATATTATTGTGCATTTAGACACACATTAAACTAAACAGCTTATTAATTAGAATTACTGCTTGCTTGCTTGGTATATTCAAAACAATATAAAAATATATATTAAAATACCTAAAAATATGATGTAGCAAACCTAAATCTACACGTATCCCTGTTGCACTGTGGGCGCGGCGGGCTGCGGCGCGGCGGGGACACGCATCACGGCAGGCAGCACGCTCGCGCTGCTGGATCGCATCTCCTTGCGGAGCCAGCTCCGGGCCCGGCGGTGACATTGCATGCGAACGCCAAAGAGCAGGGCGCCGACGATGATAACCGCCAAAACAATTAAAACCAAACTCATAGTATTTACTTTTTGATGCAGGTCTACAGCTGTACCCGAATTAATTTGAGCCTGTGCCACTGCCACGTTGTCTTTCGTTTGGTAATTTCCCATTATGATAAAATAAAGTAAAGTAGGCTATACTGAAGCGACTTCCAACTTTATTTAATTATTGAAAACTTATTAAAGTACATAACGTGTTTTCTGTTGAATATGCAAGCTAGCAAATTACATAGAATAAGTTGCACCATGTCCGTTATTTACTTCGATGCTAAAATTTACGTGCCCTAGATGTAACATAATTTAATCTAGATATAACAAAAAAAAATGTTCACATAACAAATTTGAACAAAAACACATATTATAATAAACTCTTTGTAAAATAATGCACAGGCTAAAAATACAAAATGTATAAAGTGTGCAAATGGTACATTCAACCAAAATTCGAGAGTAATTTTTTTATATATAAAAAAACTTTCTAAATATGAAAATCATCCATACTCATGCATATACGAACATAAATCATGCAACTACAAGCTAACATTGCAAAACTTTATTACCTACTGTGAGTCTAGCATAAATATTATTTTATATCGAAGACCTCACGTTACGTTTCAAAGTGCATAATGCAATTCAGTATCAAATTTCATGTACTGCTAACATCATACTAGGAGTGAGGCTGATACTACAACTTATCTATGAGCGTGTCGATTACTATAAACTAAACTGGGATGTATTCTTGCTTACAGTAAAAATCTCACGGGTCTCTTAACAACTCTCCCGGTTCTAGTAATTCGCTGATTCTCTGGTGAAACTATTTTATCCGGCTCCGGGGCTAAATCATTATTTTTCATTATAGGTTCTCTATTTAATAATTTCAACCACAAATCATCATCATCATCCTTTAGTATAAAAGCTGGTTTCAATCTATCGATTGAGATACGAGCTTCACGACCCGGCAATTGAACTTTGAATACTTTAGAATCTCGCTCTAACACTCCATATGGACCATCGTAGGGGGGCTTCAATGACTTATGTACCGCGTCATCCCTTACGAAAACGAAATGACAATCTTTTAACTCCGAATTAACAAAAAATTTATGCGAGTTTTTCTTATCTCTCGTAGGGCGGGTAGTTATTTATAGTCTCGCGGATTTTCTCGACCAAACTATATGGATTATTCGTATCTACCTCACTCGTGATGTCATAGAACTGCCCAGGTAAACGTCAAGTTTTGCCGAAAGCCAGTTCTGCGGCGCTAGTCCCACTGTCGGTGCGCACCGCTGCACGAAGGCCTAGTAGTACGGTAGGTATTTCGTCTACCCAATTACCAGTGGAACGTCCTAAACGAGCCATAAGTGCTGCTTTCAACGACCTATGCCATCGCTCGACCGCACCGTTGCTCTGAGGGTGATACGGAGTAGTACGACTCTTACAAATACCCAAAAATTTCATTAAATTTAAAAACAGACTAGACTCAAACTGTCGTCCTTGATCCGATGTAATCCTACTGGGGCAACCGTATCTTACTATCCAACCTTAATAAATAGTCTTAGCTACCGCGTCAGCTGTAATTTCATGTAACGGAAAAGTTTCGGGAAAACGGGAAAATCTATCTATAATAGTAACTAAATATCTAAATCCTTGTGGAGATGTTGGTAACGGACCAACGATGTCCACATGGATATGCTCGAAACGATTAGCTTTTGGAAATTCTCCCAAATCTGAAATTACATGGCGGCTGACCTTCGACCTTTGACATTGCACACATGCTTTAGCCCATTCTCTTACATCTAAATTCATATTAGGCCATAGGCAATTTCATATTAGACAAATTGCGAAACATACTCGTCTTTCAGTTGATCGTTAGCGATTTCGTCGAAGTCGAGTACAGTCGGACATAAAATTGTTTCGATTTCTGATCGCGACAATGTGTCGGCCGGATATTATCTTTTCCCGAAATATGCCGAATATCAACAGTAAATTCGCTAATAAAAAGAAGATGCCGCGCCCTTCGCGGTGTTTCCCTATCCTCTTTACCTATTTTTGAAAAGGCGTGACATAAAGGTTTATGGTCTGTGAACACTGTCAAAGGTCGACCTTCAAATAATTTTCTAAAATATTGGATAGACTTATAAATAGCTAGTAATTCCCGATCAAACGTAGAATACTTCTGTTCAGTTGTCGATAACTTTTTAGAGAAGTACCCTAGAGGTTTCCATGTACCGTTAACCCTCTGTTACAATACTGCTCCTAAGCATGTATTAGAGGCATCTGTCATTAACGCGAGTGGAACATCTGGAAGAAGAGAAAAACGCTTCCTCAGCTACTTTTGTCCACGCAATTTTTGTTTTATCATTTTTCTTTGCGTTAACTAAATATTTATTGATAAAAAAATTTCACTCTGATAAAAAGCTACATTTGGTAAATGAGGCCTATAAAAATTTAACATTCCTAAAAATCGTCTCAATTGTAATAGTTTCTGGTTTGGGAAAATTTACAATTGCTTCGACTTTTTCATTTAGCGGCTTGATACCATCTTCGCTAACTTCGTGACCTAAGAATTCAATTCGCGACTGTCCAAAACAACATTCACTTAGGTTGATAGTGATACCATAAGTATTGAACCTTTCGAATATGAGCCTTAAATGTTCCTTATGTTGGGTTGCATTCTCGCTGGCAATAATAACGTCATCCAAATAATTAAAAAGAAAATCTTAACCTTGTAAAACGGTATTACTCATAAAGCGTTGGAATATCTGTGCTGCATTTCTTAAACCGACTGTCATGCGGGGAAACTCAAATAACCCAAAAGGGGTAATAATTGCAGTTTTCTCTATGTCGCCCGGTGCTACGCTTATACAATGATATGCTCTATTTATCTCTAATTTTGAAAAAATCTTTCTCTTCGCTAAAATGTACGTAAAATCGTGCAACCTAGGAATGGGATATCTGTCAGGCTTCGTAATTGCGTTTGACTGGCGGTAGTCACCACACGGTCGTAGTTCACCGTTCTTTTTGGGAACCACGTGTAGTGGACTAGCCCATGCGCTTTTAGAAGGCCTACAGATGCCCATTTCCTGCATTACTCTAAATTCTTCTTTAACTTTTTTGTATCTATCGGGTGGCAATGGACGCGCATAAACAGGGGGGCCGGTCGTCTCAATATGATGTAGCACGTTATGTGAAGGCGTTTTCCTAAATGACACTGGTTTAGTTAAATCGGAATATTTACTCAACATATCAAAATATGGATGACTCTCAACCATCGATGTTATAGAAGGCTGACCAATTTTTACAACAGGCGCTGATCTACTCATATCAGTAATTTGATCTATGAGTCTACGACGGTGCATGTCAACTAAAATTTTATGGTGAGCTAAAAATCTGCACCTAAAATTGGCTGCTTGACTCCAGCTATAATAAAATCCCAGCGATAGGGACGTCTTAAATTAATATCTAATACTAAAGTTTTAACACCATAGGTTTTAATTTCGGTGCCGTTAGCGGCGTACAATTTATAATTAGCTGGTTGCAAAGATTTAAAAATATTCTTGCTCACCGGAAGCACGGAGACGTTGGCACCTGTGTCTATGAGGAAACGCAGACCAGAGTTGCGATCGGTGACTGATAGGCGGCTGTACGGGACGATGGTACAAGCCCCCGCCGGGGGCTGCACCTCCTCAGATAATTTTCCGACGTGGCGGGGGCGGCCGAACTGCTGCTGCTGCCAGCTTCCCTCGGTCTCCATGCGCATGGCTGCTCGCAACGATAGGCATTTTAGCGAAACTTGTAGTGGTACCTGCAGAGCCACTGCGTCGATCTCGGGTTGCGGCCTCTTGTAGTTGAACGTGGGCGGACAAACTGACGGTTTTTGCTGCTGCTCCGTCGGCCTCCAGATCGGTCGCGCTCCATGTTGGCCAAACGTATATTTATCTTGGCCAATTCTGCCGAGATGCCGTCGATTTTCCGGTCTTCATAGCGTCCCGCAGCTCTTGGTTTGTGTGACACTTCCGTCAAATGTGACGTGTGAGTGGCTTCAGCGACGTTGTCAGCGATGACCACCAGGTTGTTGAGGTCCTTTGTGTCCGAAACAGCCAACACCGCACGGATCATTTGTGGCAGATGCCCCTGCCAGAGCACCTTGAGCGTGTGGTCAGGAATCTTGTCGCGAGCTAACTCTTGCATGCGATGCAGTAGTTGGGAAGGTTTTTGGTCTCCCAGCTCCATTTCGCCGATCAATTTATCATCTGCCTGGCCATAGAGTCTTCAAAGATGCCGAGTAATTTTGACTTGAGCGCCTCAAATTTTCCAGTGTCTGGCGGCTTTGCCAGGAAATTCGAAATTTGTATGATTACCTCCTTTGGGAGTTTGGAGACCACCAGATCAAAACGGCTCTCATCGCTCAACTTCTGAGGCGCCAATATCGCTTGCACGCGGATGAACCAGATTCTCGGGTGGTCCATCCAGAATTCTGGTATTCTGGATGACACGGTAACGGACATCATGTCTGCTGGCGGCACTGGGTGGCTTACTGTCGGCACTGGGTAACCGGCTGGCTATTCGGTAGCCATAGTTTATAATTATAAAGTTTCTAATTTATTATATATCACTCGTGATACCCCAATTTTTTCACCAAAATATTGTTTACTTTATATTCACCAAACTCGTGTTCTCGGGGTTACCAATGTGGGGTATACTTTTGTTGGGGAGATAAATGAAATATATAGTCCCGATAATATTATATTGTCTTTTCACTTATTACGTACATACAACGTTTAGCTTAGTATACCATTTCGATCGGAGGTTAGGACGAGACTGACTACTTAACATTGGAAATATAATATTGAAATGACTTGTAACCAAGAATGCAAGCATGTACTTTTGTGTGGTCCATACACAGCCTTATCTCTATAACCTTTCAAAAAAGTGTACCATATTTCTAATTTGATGAAATCATTCATTAAAAAAGGATTTTTTAAAATTCAATCCCCCAAGGTGGTGAAATAAGAGGATTAAAGTTTGTATGAATTGAGTACGGGAAAAAATACATACAGCCGAACGTATAACCGCCTCCTTTTTTTGGAAGTCGGTTAAAAATAATCAGTATTTTAGCGTTTTTCAATATTCAATCCCTAAGAAAGTAAAATAGGGGACGAAAGTTTTATTATTATAAATATTAAAACTCAATTTCACGCGGGCGAAGCCGTAGGCAAATGAAATTTATATTATTCACAGGAATTATCAAACTCTAAAACTTTTCTCTAGAACTCAAGAGTTCATCTATCATCGTTTCTCAAAAATGATTTCGTTCGCTCTTTTTTTTCGGTTTATTTTCCAAATCCGACTACCACGGGAAATACTTATTATTTTATAAATAAATACAAATCTTTCCTCTTTATAATATAAGTTTAGATTGGTATAGAAGTATAGATTAGTATAATTAATAATATAGTTGTAGAGAATAATAAATGACCTAACCAAGAGCATGTCCGGACATGTCTATGGAGGATTCCGTTACTATCAACGCGCAATAGGTTGTCTATGAATGACTTTAAAGCTAATAGTCCGATTTCGCGCAAAATAATTTCCCTAAAAAGTTTTTAGCATGATCTATCAGCATGGAAACTTACAAGTTTCTATCTCCTATGGTTTAGAAATGCCAGGGGGGGGGGGGGGGGACCAACTTACAAACCACTTTGGGGGCCGATTACTTGAATGGTCGACTTTGTAAAAGTCATGTATGAATCCTTACCTATATTTTTAAAGACATATTCAACGATATCCTACACCATGGGGTAGAATGTAAAAATATTTTTCATCCCCACTTCACAAGTATGGAGAGCCACCCCTAAAATTTAAAATTATTGTTATTGGGTCTTTATCTATGAAATTGCCGTTTTGTATGAAAAAATTTAAATGAATTTTTTTCATGTATTTTTTATTTGTATTAATCGAAGTAATCACCCTTGCAATCAATGCATTTTTGCCAACGCAGTGGCAGGTTATTGATGCCCTTCTTAAAGAAATCAGCTGGACGGGAGGCAACAAATTCTTCAAAGGTACTTTGTACTGCCTCTCGGGTATTGAATTTTTTTCCCGCCAAAAAGTTATCCAAATTCTGGAAAAATAGTAGTCTGTAGGCGCAAGGTCTGGTGAGTAGGGCGGATGACGGGCTATCAAACACAATCCATTTTTCATCGCAGGCAACAATGCGGTTCAAAATTCCTTCATTTGTGTGTCTGTTGAGCAGTGCAAGGCACGTCTCGATGCGTACTTCACGCTGGCGATCATTGAGTTCGTGGGGCACCCATTTGTCAAACCTTTTTGACGTGAAACGTCTTTAAAATCGCGCCGAAACATACGGGTACCAGGTTTAAAAACTGGACCGTAACGAAAAGGTCTATATCATCGTACCTTAATAATTAAAAAACTATTAGTCTTAGAAACAAAAATGTGGTGTAAATATTTCACTTATATAGTCAGCTCGCTGTTATGACATTGAGTTCGTGTCGGAGTCAAGCGGGGCGGCGGGGGAGGGATACTGCAATAACTGTGCGAAACCGGCGCTCACGCTTGTTTCTATTCAGTGTAACTCGTGACTCCGACTTTATAGCGTGGTGATTCTTTCGTGTGTTTGTCAAGTTTATTTGAACCGATTGATTTATACAAAAATAAGTGTAATTTGGACAGTATTTATATTTAAAATAACCAGAAAGTGACAATAAATATATAAACATTTGCTATGTCGGCCTCAGCGCGTGCAAGTGCATGTTTCTATTACGTACCTGTTCTTTTTTATTAAAATACTTAAAACAGCGTCCATCTTGTTTTCATTTCAATCTTTTACTTTAAAAGCGATTCGCTAACATAGACGTTTCACGTTAAAACCAACGGCCGTGTGCCCCGACACAGCCCCACCCGCTTTTTACCTTGCCAACTTGACGCAAATGGAGCAATATTATTTTGACGCTAACGTCGAGAGCTGCTGCTAATTCAGCCGTAGATTGTGTATCATCAGCTTCCACAATCGCCTTTAATTCGTCATTGTCGACCAAAGTCTTCGGACGACCGCAAGGTTCATTTTTCAGGTCGAAATTTCCAGAACGGAAGCGAGCAAACCAATAACAGGTGGTGCGTTGGTTTGTAGTGTTAGCTCCGTAAACGTCGTTGATGTTGCGTGCCGCTTATGCCGCGTTGCTGCCACGACGGTACTCATATTCCATAATTACTCGAATTTTTAACGTATCAATGATGACGAAAAAGATTGAAGAAAATGCGATGAAAATGTAACACTAATCAATAAACAAATGACTACTTTTGGAAAAAGAATTCCATGTTTTTGAAATAAAATTAATTTGAAGTTAGAATTCTTAGCCAAACAAAAATTATTTTGATTTGAAATGACTAGTACTGCATAGCGGCAATTTCATAGGTAAAGCCTATATAGGTAAAACCTATTATATTATGGTGCCAAATCTGAGATCTATACACAATTTATAACTATATCAAATTTCATCTATTTACAATAATAATTACAGAAGCTAGAAGCGCGGACAGACAAATGGACGGACTAACGGACGGAGAAACTATAAAGGTTACTTGAGTATAACGGAAACCTAAAAAGAATAATAACAAACTCACGAGAAGTAACAATTAAGTATTTTTAATATTATAGTCGAGAATGCAAAAACCAAATCGTGGTGCACGTAAAAACACTATATTACTTTTTAGTTATTTAAGAAATGATCGAGTATTGGGAGCAGTTAAAAATTCTGTCTGATATAGGCTATAAGCTAAGAGGATTATCCAGTGATTCAGTGCAGACAAACTTTTAGCTTCTGACGAGGGTATAGTTCAATAGGGTTGCCGAGCCCCAAAGATTAAATAATAATAATAAGGGCACAAGGCCCGTACCTGAGTCATTCATCTTCTCAAATTGCTTTCTCCAATTGCCGAGACTACTATTCATTTCGAATATAATAATAATAGCTCCCCACACCGATTTCGGTGACGGTGGCAGGTATCATTGAAACCAGGCCAGCTAAGCCAGAGTTATTTTATAGTGCCCAAGTGTGTGCGCAGTACACAATAGCTTTCTCTCTTGTGAATGATTACTTAACTGACAATATAATATTATAATTAAATTCAAGTCATTTCAATAAAATTAATATGCAAATATTATGTGCCTGATACTGATGCTTACCTACGCTATTTCAAATTAATGTTATCGTGTTATTAATTAATTATAAAAATTTATATTCTATTCTACTCTACTCTACTCCACTACACCCCACTCCACTCCACTCCACTCCACTCCACTCCACTCCACTCCACTCCACTCCACTCCATTTCATTTCACTTCACTCCACTCCACTCCACTCCACTCTACTCATTTTAATTCCATTTCATTCCATTCTATTCTATTCTTCCTTCACTCTCGAAACCTAGTGGGACGGATAACCTACACGACTGGTGAGAGATTATATACGTAATGCCTAGTTCGCACCCAATGTAAATAAATACAGATACTATGTATTTTATTAATTTTTATTTGTATAATAATATCTATGTACGCTTCCACACCACGTCATTCTGATCCCGTGCTCAGTTCGCGAAGAACCTGTGTTAAGGTTAAGTTTAAGTTTTTTTTTTACCTTACGGAACATATATTTACTAATTTTATATTATACATATATTTAAGATTTTATTATATTATACACATCCATGACCAAAAAATATAGAAAACTTCTTTTTGTTCCTTGACGGCATTCAACCTCCAGTTTGAGCCCTGCCACGCTCAACCACTGTGCCACCAAGGTCGTCAAATCCATTTAATCCTTTTGTAAACAAAAGATAATACACTATAATGCTTTATTTGATTAAACGATACCTGCATAATCATTAAAAACTTTCACCCCTATCTTACTCTTTTATGGCCGATTCCTTCATGAGAGAGATAAACTAGAGTTTGTTATTCGGCAGATATACTTATTCCAGGGTTAAAATTTCGATGGTTGTCTTCAACAGACTGACGGGTTAGCTATCCTATGGTCATGTATGTGTGTGACTGTGAGCTATATACCTACTCTATATACCTCTCCTCTAGACCGAAATTTAATGTATGTACTTAAAAAATATTTACTACCTACATTTTCGTTCTAATAAAAGTTTGTTACTTATTATTTGTTTACGCTAAATTATCTAGTTTTTTTGAAATTTTTTTTTTTAATTTTTTTTCCGACAAATTTTCATGTGAGATCAAAAAAAAATAATCTGTTTTTTTGGATTACCCATATTATATATATATATATATATATATATATATATATATATATATATATATATATATATATATATATATATATATATACCTCTATTTGTTTAAAACAATCAAAATTTTCACAAGTGGGAAGGAAATATTATTCATTTTATAATTGACATTCCAGGAATAGTTTGTACAAGCATGTATAGTGCCATGTAAACTCTACACTGTGGAGTTTTACGCACACACTGACATCAGTAAGTTAACTGCCAGGTATAAAGTCAGCCGAATATTTATCCTTAGGACAAAAATATTCGGGGGTTTTTCTTAAACTGGTGTAAAGAAAACGAAATCTCCAGTTAACTCACGTTAACTAACGGATAACTCTAATCGTAGGATAACTACGAGTGAAGGAATCGGCCATTAGTGGTTGAATTTGAGAAATCACTGAAATACGTAACTATTTTATTTTTCTGTACTCTATTCAAATGAAATTTCATGCAAATAGGTGTGCCCAAGGAATATAAAGTTTCATACAAACTTTATTCACCATTCCCTTATTTCACCACCTTGGGGATTGAATTTTGAAAAATGTTTCCTTAGTGGATACCTACGTTATATGAGAAATACGTGTGCAAAGTTTAAAATTTTGGTTTGGCCTGTACGTTGATACATCACTCAATCAGCTTTGCTTTTTATATAAATACTTACCGTGCAATAAAGAAATACAATGACAACTTAATTTGGTGGAATTAATTAGTTTTGTTTACATTGGATTTGAGCAGAGTATACTATTTAAGTCTAGTAGCGAATATTTATAATATAATTATATCTGTTTTCATATTGTTTATAATTGTACGCACCAGATACTGTTAATTTTCTTTATGTTCTCCTGTATCGGGTCTACTGGAAGAAATTCCAATTTTGGAATAAGTAGTACCTTTGTACTAAATTGTATCCTAGTTTTAAGATTTCATTATTTATTATTCTGTGTACATAAATTATTAAATAAAAAATGAAAAATATTTTTAAAATTTGAACCCTTTTTTGCTTTTTTGTTCTTAGATAGATTTTTATTAATGTTGTGAATAATTAACAAACGTCAACGTGTAACAAGATGTTATCTATCAAACGCACGGTAGTGTGTGCTAATAATAATTTGATGTATTTATATTTTCATGTATAAATAATACTTTTATTATATTTATGTATTTCTAAGTATTACATAAAGCAATTAATAAAACAAAATAAATTTTAAATGTGCCAAATATCATACTCCTCCGTTCGAATAATTCTCCTAAAATTGTACTGAAAAGTCTTAGGAGAATTATTCGAACTTGCTACACGTATTAATGTAATGAGCGACAGCGCACTTGTGACTCCTTGTGTTGTTAACACCATAGTGTTGCTCTTGTCCATAGGTGGAGGAAATCGCTTACCATTCGGCGATCTCTCTGCTCGTCTTATGTTATAAAATCAAAATTAGCCGAACACCCGAAACACAGAATCCAGGGGTTATTCTTCTGGCAACCCTAGTGATAGCTCTGTAATACATTAACTAATGAACGATATCTAAAAGATATTTCCAATAGATATGTTGAATATCTTTGCCCTTTTTCGACTTCCTACATGGATTAGGACGAAACAACTTTCAAGGATTTGATTTTATCTGATTTGGCAAAAACATATTATATTATGCTTTAGACCTCATTCCCAAATATTGGTAATCTTTTGTGGCTTACATTGAAGAATACTATATACAAAATAGGTTAGTTGGGGTAAGAGGAGTATATTTTATTTTTCATTCCGGGTCAAGGGAACATAATGGTAACATTATATGGTACGGTCAATCTTCACCCATAGACAGATGCGTATTTAAATATTTGTCGCTTGGGCCAATCATCTTAGCCGCCCCATTATGCGTAGCGGATGTTTTATTATTTTTTTACAGATTAAAATATAATTAAACTTTAAAGCTTATCTCAAGTATCGATTCCAAGAAAAAAAAAACAACAGCCTAAAACAGAACGTCGATACTAAGTAATAAAGAATAATAAATATATTATGTTATTCATATTACGAACGCGAGCGAGCGTGCAAAGTTTTCTATTTTACCTGTTAAACTTAAACCCTGAAATACTATGCACATTAAAAGAAAACATCGGTTCAAAGATTAACAATATTAACAGAGGCGAGCGGAGCAAGCGAGATTGCTTATTATAGCAGATAAAATTTGAGAAAATCATATTAGAATGTCGGTGCACTTAAACAAAAAAAACTGTAAAAATTAATGTAGTACTAGTGTTCGAAGCGTTCGTTAATTCTTTTTAATTTAATTGTGAAATGAAAATTTAACAATATTAATAGCATCCAAAAAAACCGCGGGGCGGTTATATGCGGAGGGGTGCTAAAAATCAAATAAATATTTAGCCTCTCGCAGCCTACCGCCCGGGCCATGGCCGCATTGGCCCTAGGGTAAATACGCCACTGCCCATAGACCACTTTGCTCCAACTGATACTCGTACAGTAAAACTATATTGCTAATGTTCCTCGTTTTTGTATGGAAATGACAGACTATGTATGTAAAACGACGATTGCCGAAAGACATTGAGGTCATGGCGTACTGTACATAGCAAACTATAATTTTGTAAATATTAACATCGGCATTTTTAAAGAAAGTGACAGATAGTATACGCTTAAGTTTATTTAAATAAGGAGTAAAACCAAAACTAATAATGAAGTTTAAGTGACTTAGACACTTAAAAAGCAATGAAACCAAGCGCAATTGTTTCAAAGTGCTAAACTAGAACTATTAACACTAAACTCAGAACACCTAGCTTAGTGCTAATATGGAAAGTGGAAACTTATGCTCTTCAATTAAAGTTGTAATTGATCCTCGCACGATGTTTGTGTAAGGGTATATAAAATGACATGATGACAAATGTATATATAGGTCTTTACCTATGAAATTGCCGTTCTGCAGTACTGGCCATTTCAAATCAAAATATTTTTTGTTTGGCTAAGAATTCTAATTTCAAATTAATTTTATTTTAAAAACATGGAATTCTTTTTCCAAAAGTAATCATTTGTTTATTAACTAGTGTTACATTTTCATCGCATTTCAATCTTTTTCGTCATCGGATACGTTAAAAATTTGAGTAATTATGGAATATGAGTAGCGTCGTGGCAGCAACGCGGCACAAGCGGCACGCAACATCAACGACGTTTACGGAGCTAACACTATAAACCAACGCAACACCTGTTATTGGTTTGCTCGCTTCCGTTCTGGAAATTTCGACCTGAAAAATTAACCTCGCGGTCTTCCGAAGACTTTAGTCGACAATGACGAATTAAAGGCGATTGTGGAAGCTGATGATACACAATCTACGGCTGAATTAGCAGAAGCTTTCAACGTTAGCGTCAAAACAATATTGGTCCATTTGCGTCAAATTGGCAGGGTAAAAAAGCTTGACAAATGGGTGCCCCACGAACTCAATGATCGCCAGCGCGAAGTACGCGTCGAGACGTGCCTTACACTGCTCAACAGACACACAAATTAAGGAATTTTGAACCGTATTGTTACCTGCGATGAAAAATGGATTCTGTTTGATAACCGCAAGTGCTCAGCAAGTTGGTTGGACCCTAGTTCAGCACCTAAACAATGCCCTAAACGAAAACTTACCCCTAGAAAAGTGATGGTCACTGTTTGGTGGTCTAGCGCCGGTGTGATTCATCACAGCTTCTTACCAAACGGGGTGAGCATTACTGCAGATGTGAACTGTGAAGAACTGAACACAATGATGGAGAAGCTGGCACATTTCCAATTACTAGCATTGGTCAATCGCTCGTCTCCGCTGCTCCTGCACGACAATGCGCGACCTCAAACTGAATAGCAGACGGTCTCCAAGTTGCAAGAACTGGGGTTGGAAGCTCTCCGTCATCCACTCTACTCACCAGACCTTGCGCCTACAGACTACTACTTTTCCCAGAATTTGGATAACTTCTTGGCAGGAAAAAAATTCCATACTCGAGAGTCAGTACTAAATGCCTTTGAAGAATTTGTTGCCTCCCGTCCAGCTGAATTCTTTAAGAAGGGCATCAATAAACTGCCACTGCGTTGGCAAAGATGCATTGATTGCATGTGTGATTACTTCGATTAATACAAATAAAAAATACATGAAAAAAAAGGATTGTGTGGTTTTATGAAACCACGGTAATAGCGAAACTTAATAACAATAAAATGCGCTTCTTGTATCTTCCCGTAAACTACATAACGAGTTAAATGCGATCTTTATCAATTTTATGCGTTAGATTTTAAGTTAATCTTCTTAAGGAACTTTGGTTCTCATATGGCATACTAGATGGCGCTGATTTGCCGCTAGATCACGCTATAGGTAAAGCGAACCTATTTGCATAAGATGTTTATGAGGGCCTTACTAATGTAAAGTATTTTAGGGTTGTAAACCAATCAAGAAAAGGATTGTGTGGTTTTATGAAACCACGGTAAAAGTGAAACTTAATAACAAAATAGCGTGGAGCACTGGCACAAATGAGTACTAGTCTATACCCTACACGGTCAGCTGATGCGAACTAAAGGCGCCGCCATATTGGCCTCGGCTGCTCTGACGAGCGCCTTTCACTTTATCCCTACTCCGCGGCCGACCGTCACGCGACATGCAACACACAGACGACACAAAAGTTTGAGACGATGTAATAAAAAACGTTTCACTTTAATAAAAAGAATAAAAGTTTCACTTTAAAAAATTAGTTTAAATTTTTTCATACAAAACGGCAATTTCATAGGTAAAGACTTAATATCTTGTGATAATCTTATACACAGCCTAATATCTTAATTAGTATTATCTATGACATTTTAGCTTGTTTATCTCAAGATACAAAAGATTTATTAGTGTAAAATCAAGATTTAGCTGATATATTTATAATAACCTAACCTTACCAAGAGCATGTCATAATATAATTAGGACATAACATAATATAATTATATTTAGGACTAGGGTTCCATAATAATCAACGCGTTTTTTTTTTTCAAATAACTTCAAAAGTTACTGTCTGATTTCGTTCAAAATAAATTTCATAAAGAGTATTTAGGATATCTGTCACCATGGACAATTGCATGTTTCTAATGTTGCTTACAGACGTGCCGATTTGGTTTAGAGCAAACCATTATGACAATACGACACTCGTGTGTTTGATTTTCAGCTTATATTATTATAATTATAATATTATAATTATTATTGTATTAGCACAGAGTTCTATTTAGAGTACATTTCGATTTTTGTGCCGTGTTCCAACTATCAAGAATACTTCTTCCCAAACATAAATAAACTGATAAGCAAATAATTAAAATAATATATTCTGTAATATTATTCGGCATGTATTTAAACTTGCGATAAATTTGGATGTGAAAAAACCGAATATTGAATACTTAATTACCAAGTTGGCGATAGAATATAAGGTACAAAAAATTTCAAATTTGGTGACTAATTAATACCAGTGTTTTTAACTGAAAATTCCAAACTGGCAGATATTATTTTGGTGAACAAATAACCGTCTTCGCGACAGTTTGAGAGTACACATTTAATTTAAGAATAGGCACATAATATATTTTCCCTGATGTTGGTAATTCAAAAAACATAATAAGCAGCAAAACGAGAGAACACAAAAAAACGTAAAGGAGCGTACAAAATGCCCATTTTTATTTTTTCTCGGTTTCGGGGGGTGTAGATATTGTGTAGATTCATTTTGAAATTTCAAAATGGCGAATATTTATTTTTCTGTAAAATTGATACGGGTGTCGTCTTCGAGGTATTTAGGGGTGCTGAATATTAAAAATGATACCCATTTTGAATTTCAAAGATAGCGGACATTTATTCGTAATAAAATAAATCTAGGTGTACTTTTCTAGGTTCAGGGGATATCCCCATATGTACAAAAAAAAACATTTATTTTGAAATTTTAAAATGGCGGATATATTTTAATTTCTGTAAAATTCTTCTATCTCAAAAATGATGCGTCCGAAAAAATAATGAAAATTTCCTCTCCCTTAGTAACCCCGCAACCAGATATTTTCTTCATAATGGGTGAAAAAGAAATTTGAAAATCCTAAATTTTCCAACATTTCTACAGCTTTATACATCGCTCGTATCTCAAAATAGGCATTGCCATATTTTTTTCTATAATCGCCTCTATCTCGGAAACGGTACATGCTACTGAATAAATAAAGAAAATTTCCTCCCCCTTAGTAACCTCGCAACGATTTATCGACGATTATAGCACTATATTTGTCCTTTTTACGTTAAAATATACTTCCAAAAGTTTACTTTCTACAGGTTGACTTTTCAAATCGCTTGTCGACGTTATATCGATCGAAAGCTTAATTTTATAAAAAACAAGAAATACAAACCTCTAAAAATAACCTTAAAAATCATTCCCCTAGAGGATTTTCTTCCCTAATTTTTTAGGGAGTAATTCCTAAGTTGGCAACCAACTCCGTGGTTTGCTTCGGACCAAATCCGTGCGTGTGTTAATACTTGATGTCTCATTGTTTAGAAATGCTAGAGGAGGGGGTGGGGGCAACTTGTAAACTACTTTGGAGTTCGATTACTCAAAAATGGTTTACATTATAAAAAAAGTCATGTACATGACTTTATTTAAAAATACGAGTACCTATTTGACGATACTCCACAATATGATGGGATAGAACGAAAAAAACATTTCGTTTCGTTACTTTACATGTATGGTGGTGCCAAGATTGCAATTGAAAGAATTGATTGAAGAAGCACTATGGAATCCTAAAAATGGTCATTATCGCCTCATTTTTGTCTTTGACTGGCCTAACACTTAACTCTTACGCCTAAATAAAAAAAAAAAATAAGCCTAAAAAACTTAACTCTTACCTTACATAAATAGATGCAAAAAGCATCTAATATTATAGACGTGTGTTCGCGAATGAGTCGTTCAATCGGACTAGTTCTGTTGCGTCATGTCCTTCATTCATTCATTCAGTTTCAATACAGACACATCTTTAGTTCACGACCATTGCGTCGCCCGGCCCGCACGCTCGACAGTCGACAATGCACAAAATTACATGAACTCATTCGCAGCAAGTAACAGTAAATATTATATTAAATTAAAGACAAAAACCAATAAAAACATTATTTTGAGTAAGGGAATAGTGTGAGATATGAATTGAGCTGTTGCCTATTGAAAATAGAGCCCAGTGAACTAGTAACTGAACTTCTCAACTAAAAGAGCGATAAAGTTCACCGTCATGAAAATATATAAATATATACTATATTTTTTAGTGACACATTTTGCGCATCTCTAATATTATATACCTTATGTGAAAAAAAAAACAGTTTAAACTAACCTCACTTTTAATTGAAATAAAAACACATATTAAACCTTAAAACAGTTAAGTGCATTGAATCGCTAGGTTTATAAAATAAATCTAAACATAGAGAGAGAAATGTTTAAGTTTCTTTACAATAGCATTTACAAATAGCCTTAAATATATCAAGCGCAAGAGGTTTGTGAGAAATATACTTGAAAATTTAAAAAGGAACGCGAGTGTGTCGTTTATCCAAGTCGACGGACTGGTAAGTCACTATTCCATTTATTTTGTTTGTTTTTTTTTTAACTGACTTTCCAAAAGGAGGACGTTATCGATTCGGGACGCTTTTTTAAGGGTTCCGTAATACTCAAGGAACCTTTATAGTTTCACTCTGTCCGTCCGTCTGTCTGTCTGTCTGTCTGTCCGCCCCTCTAGCTTCTGTAATTATGAATATAAATAAATTAATTTAGGTATAGTTATGCATTGTGAATCTATACATCGGGTCGGGTTTTCCATCATAAAATTATAATAGTTTTGTATATTTAGAGGTATATACTATATAAGTTAAATAGTAATAATACTCTGACACCGATTTTGGCCAGTTTCATTGAAATCAGAGGGCTTTACTTAGCCAAAATATCTGTGTTAAATACAATGACGATGTTCGAAATTAAAAATAGATTACGAAATGAGATTGACGTAACGTTCGCTAAAAGGCCTCCACAGACGAGAGGCCGATCGTTTCAGTTAGAACTGACGTCAGTTCGGCCTGAACGGATTCGAGCACATACACGGAGAAAATCCCATCCGACCCAACTGACGTCAGTTCGGCCCTTAGCTTAATAACGTCTAGATAGTCTTCAAACAAACGCATCGTACAAAGTGAACCAAGCAACAGATAGATGTAGGCGTAAGCATTACATACCAACACGCACACAAATAAAACTTTAAAGTTGTGGAGTGTGTACTCTTAAAATTGGAATTATTGTATTTGTTTTTCTTAATATCGTGAGATGTAAAAATATAACTTATGTTTCATTTTAAAGCATCTAAACATAATTTGTGAACTTTATTTATATTAAACTGGTACTAAGGTATATATTAAGGATTATCTTAATACGGGCAATAGTTTTAAATTGATAATTTAAAAAATCAGACAATATTATAAAACTTTGTCTTAGTTGCAACTATTAGTTAGCCATGAAAATATTGAAATAAATTTATTATTAATAGTAACACTTTCACAATTTACAATAGGGCAGCAAGATGGCGACATAATATGATTTTATTTTAAAATGTTTTAAATAATTGACTTAAAGCAAGTCAAATTGTTCGGACATAATATTTCATACTTACATATGAAATGTTATGTCCGAAGGTTTTTTAATTCTTTTCCGATGCATTGTGACACCTAATAACGACACAAACCGTCATAATGTTTTTAATATTCGGAGATGTATGCACTAGCGCTTGACCTTGACAACTGACGGGTCGTTCGAACAAACTGAGCCAATATGGCTCAGTATGATTTACTTCACTTTCATGCGCGTACCCGGTTTCTAGGCGTTTTAATCTAAGGTTCGGCCTGAACGGATTCGAGCACATACACGGGAAATTGCCGCGAGCTTCGATCGTGTTCTTAGGGTTCCGTAATACTTAACGAACCCTTATAATTTCATTTCTGTAATAACTTTATGAATTGTCATAAAGTACAATTATGACAATTCATAAAGTTAAGAATTACTACAAAAGTTATTGAACTTTTGTAGTAATTCAAAGAAAACCTATTGCGCATTGATAGTTACGGAACCCTCCTTAGACAAGTCGTGAATAGAATAGAATTATTTTATTTTTCAAGAAATTGGTATTACAAGGATGTTGTTATACAATATAGGTCACAATTTCTGCCTCTAGGGCGTGGAAATATTTACAATATAAATAAAGATCACGCATATTAAAAACTTTTAAACAATAATTATAACAATAATATTATATCACCAAAACCTTTCATAAGTCAAAAGTTAAAATCTGTCTTAATCACCATAAAATCAAAATAATATTTATAATATGTCAAAATCATCATATTTAATAAGTTATATTAATTAAGTAATAATTATTACATGCTCTTGGTCAGTTTAGGTTATTATTTTATTTATTAATTGTATTCTGCAAATTGCAATTGTAATCACGCTATCGACGAAACCGAAATATTGTACCATACATTTTTCCAGTAATATGTTATAGAAATCATTTCTCTTTGTTTTATAGTAATAGTCTTTAGATTTTATCAACCATAGTGGCTCTAAAGTTTTAAATACTTCAACGAACTTTAATAAATTTCTTTCGACCACGTGCCATTTTTAGGGTTCCGTACCCAAAGGGTAAAAACGGGACCCTATTAATGAGACTTTGCTGATCGTCCGGCTGTCGCCAGGCTGTATCTTAACCTTCTTATACCGTGATAGCTCGACAGTTAAAATTTTCACACATGTATGGGTCTAGGTATTTCTATGTATATTATATTTCTATTGATTATAACAACAACCTATAAGAGTAAAATAAAAATTAGAGGCTTACATACAACAAACGTGATTTTTTCCGTTTTGTACGGAACCCCTCTTGCCGACTCGCACTTGACTGGTTTTATTTTACACTCGAATTTTATTACCGTTCAGTCCATCCGTACAGGTCAGAATTAATGTTGCCAACTTAGTTGTTTTACATAGTTTTACTACATTTTGTATTTTATTACCGCCTTAGTAGGAATTTAGTTGTTACTTTGTTAGTAGTGGTTTTGTAGAAAATAGCTAAACAGTAATCATAATATTATGCAAAGTGCCCTGCTTCTATGTGCTATTATGACACCTTCTCATAATAGCACATAGTAGCACGCATCCGTAAGTCGCTTAAAACTACCGATTTAATTTCTATATATACGTAATATTTCCTACTATATTTTTTTTTTTTAACGGTTAAATATTAAAACTGAAAATGTATGTATGTTTGTAAACACAAAATCCCTAAAAAAACTTTTAGGGATTCCTAAGTTTAGTAGCTTTTTTATAGTTATCGGTACCTACTCTTTTAGTAGTTATTAGTAGAAATCGACGCCAGTTTAGTAGTTTCGCTATAACAGAGTTGGCAACACTAGATATAACGAATCGCTTCAGTCCATACGGCCGACTGATGCGATCTTGAAATTGCACACAGATGATACGATTTTGCATCCGTTCAGGCCGAACTGAAGGAAAACCGGACCGTGTATGGGGCCACTAAGTGTTCGATACGTTAATACAATTCCATTTTTTAATATCAAACTTTGTTATGCTAATCTATTTCATAGTGCCCAAGTGTGTGCACAATACACAAACACAAGAGCACTCTCTCTTCAGTCTTACTTTACTCTCGTTACCCAGTGGGACGGATGACCGACACGACTGGCGTGAGATCAGGCGTTGGACCGACTTTTTAGATTTTTCTTGTCAGAAAATCAGATGATCAGCCTGCATTGTTCTAACCAGATTTGAAAACAACATATTTTTTAGCGGAGATAAAACCCACGACCTCCGGATCTTATCTATAAGCCACGGAGGCGCTAAAAAAGGAAGATAAGTCATGTAAATATCTCTGAAAACAATGTTTATTTTATGTCATGGATCTCTTAAAACGAGGCAATTATACGGATTTGTAACGTGAAACTTTTACATAGTTATATCGTCATATGCGTAGCGAGGGTCAGTCCGCTGGGTATTATCTCGTGACAAAATGGACCGCTTATAACCTTCTGGGTTGACAGTTATGAAGAATCAAAACTGCCATGAAATAAACGATATTGTTTCGAAATTTATCCTAGTAAGTATCACTTTGTTTATTTAAATAGGTAATATGTTTCTTTATATAATCGCTTGCGATTAGCGTTTAAACGTATTCAAACTGTTATCAGTAGGTTTTATTACCCGACTACGGCGAAGCCAAAAGGAAGGGTAATGATTTTGGCAGTCTATGTATGTATGTATGTATTTTTGTTCCCTCGTAGCGTCTAAACTACTGGTCCGATTTTAATAAATGAGGCGTCAATAGATTGGTAATGATGCCGCGGGTAACATAGGCTATATTTTTTTTTTTCAAAATTATGTATTTCGAAAATTAAACCTCAGATTCTATCATCTAAAAAAATTAAATCGAGATAATTATCACATGTTTGGTATCAAAAGAAAGGTCTTGGCAAGCACACTACAAATATTTTCATAATTTCTATATATATTATATCATATCATATATAAGTCAAAATATACGTTTAAAATACAATTCGTACAATATTTGTCCAATTTTCTAACATTACGTTTAATAAGACTATAAATATATAACATATATTATGTTCCTTCATAACATTATATTTTATTTTATAAATATAATTTTTTACAGGCAATAATACATAACAAATTAAAAAAATTAAATAACACCTATATTGTCAAGCAGTGAACGAGCTGATGATGATGAATTATAGCTAAGACCACTCTTAATTATGTCAGCTTTCAAACAAAAAAAACTAGATCAAAATCGGTTAATTTGTTCATCCGATTTTAATAAGAAAATGAAGATTAAATCAATTACTAGCCCTTTTATTACTCACTCGTTCGATAGATGTCACTATACGAGTCTTAAATTTTTCTGAATCGCGGTATCGTTGTGTTTAGAAGCTTATGATATATTCCACTACAATTTTCATATACAGTCCCCACCAAAACTACTGCAAAATGGCAGTCACCAGACCGATTAAGCTAAGACGGCCAAAAGCCATTAGCGTAGACCCATTCGAAAAAAAAAAATGTTTAATGTCAAAATACGATTAAAAGTCAGTAAGTGATATAATTGCATTGGTGAAATGAATGAATGTAGAATGGTCTCTATTGCGTTTATTGAATATAAATTATAAATAGTTATATTTTATAAATCGTTCTTCGAGTTCGAATCAAGTTAAGGTTAGGTTAGGTTAGGTTAGTTCATTTTGATTTCAGTTTTTCAGTTACTTTATTACCTATAAATATTTATATAAAAAAATTTGGCCGCTTGTGGATAATTTGTAAAAAAATAGATTGGGAAACGGAAAAATATTAAATAAAAAAATAAGTTTAAAAAACTATAACCCGACTACGTAAAAAACTGTTCGGAACCTTGACCATTTTTGTAACTATGCATTTCTGGATTTCTATTTGAATTATTTTCTTGTTTCGGCCTTTTTAGACCCCTTTTTTACGTAGTGGTGTTATTTATTTATAACTATTATTATGTATAGTTTAGAAATAGTATAGTTTTTATTTTTATTTTTTTTTTTTTATTTTTTTTTTATAGAGTTTTTTGTTATATATTATTAACATACCGCTACTTTTATTCCATTATTATTTAATTTCATTGTCAAATATAAATGGTTGCCTGGAAGAAACTGCTTCAGCAGTAAGGCCACACCATGGGGACGTTTTTATTTTTTATTCTGTACCTTGTGTCATTTTATTATTTTAATAAATAATAACAATAATCATTATTATGTGGCAAATGAGCCAAAAAATAAGTTTACAAATTACGTGAAGTTTATTTTACGGAATATAAGGAAAATTAAGACGAAAAATGAGCAGATGAATCATGATGATAAGTGATTACCAGCACTCATAGATACCGACAACGGTCTTTGTAGTGAGTCTTCGCTACTCTGACTCACTCGATAAAACAACGCAAGCGTTACTTTATACGGTTTTATGTGAGGCTTTGGTGTTACGTGCTAAAGCTGCTCTACTACGGCTTATGTTTAACCAAACGTTTATAACTGGACAGTTTCGTAGCGCTTCGTAGCGCTCGCAGTGGCTTGTAGCAGGTACCTAAGTCGTGCTACGAAATGCCACGTCATTTCGCTGGATATTCCATTCCCAAACTATAATATACATATATATATATTTAAATATACTCGATATATATAGTAGTTTGGGAATGGAATATCCAGCGAAATGACGTGGCATTTCGTAGCACGACTTAGGTACCTGTGAACAAAATTAACAAGCAAGCTAAACAAATAGCATACAATGTATATTCTTTTTTTATTTTAGCAAAATATTTGTAAACCTTAAAAATAAATACTTAAAAAACCAATTATTTTATTATTTGCCAAAATATCTATCTCGACATAAATCTTTGTATTACTGACTCCGTGTGTAGCGTTACCCGCCCCCACTCCCCTTCTTACCGCGCAGGCGATACGCGAGATAAACAATCGGCCTGTAGCTAGCCGCGCCTTAGGTATTTGTTTTGTATAATATAATATATTATATCTATACGTTTCTGATTTCAAATTAAGAGCTTTTATTTTCACTTAATGCATTTACAAGACGTATGATCGGTACTTACAATAAAATATAAATTGTTAACATTTTTCTGTCCGTCTGTCAGTGTGTTTGTTCCGGCTAATCTCTGAAACGGCTAGACCGATTTTCACGGGATGTTCACTGGCATATATAGCTGATATTATAAGGTCTAGTATATATATATACAATAACATATATATCTAGTATAATATATATATATATATATATATATATATATATATATATATATATATATATATATATATATATATATATATATATATATATATATATATATATATATATATATATATATATATATATATATATATATATTATATATATATATATATATAAATAACAAATAATATTATACAAAACAAATACCTAAGGCGTGGCTAACTACAGGCCGATTGTTTATCTCGCGTATCGCCTGCGCGGTAAGAAGGGGAGTGGGGGCGGGTAACGCTACACACGGAGGCAGTAATCCAAAGATTTATCTCGAGATAGATATTTTGGCAAATAATAAAATAATTGGTTTTCTAAGTATTTATTTTTAAGTTTTACAAATATTTTGCTAAAATAAAAAAAGGAATATACATTGTATGCTATTTGTTTAGCTTGCTTGTTAATTTTGTTCACAAAACTGGAAGAGCGATTCATCTTGAGATTTATCATGGCAAGTCGTATACCATGTGCGTTTATGTCCAAGCGTCCGTAACAAAAACACGAACCACGCGCTGCGAGCCCAGCCAGCGCACTGCCGCGCTTGACATAAGCTCTCTGCTTCGCGCACCCCGCGTACCCACCCGCTAACATCTCTCCCCGCTGCCTCACACCGCGCAGGCGATTCGGTCGGCCTATAGTCACAATATGTAACAGTCATAACAGTCACTAATAAGGTCTTTTTTTGTATCAATCTTAATAGTCGTTATTACATTGTGATTTCGAGTGGCAAAAAGTGTCGTACCTATAATCCGTCTAGCCTCCATACAATTCGCAACGCGCCATAAGGAACTACGTTCCAATAAATATGAAACTCTTCTCAGTTTGACTTAGCCACAAACAAAAGATTATACATTTGTGTATATATATGATGTACATTATTTGTGTATATACATTTTGTAAGTTTTTGTGTATGTAAAATGCGTGGTAGTATGTGGAATGTTATTTTATAAATTTAATGGAGTTTTTAAGCATTATTATAAAATATGTAGCTTTCTACACTTTTACTTCATATAAATTGCATACTCCTCTGTTTGGATAAAAATTTAAAGCGTTTGGAACAATCTTCAGTTAACCATACTGTTAAGGAAAGCGGCCTCGTAATGTAAAACTTGAGTGAATTTAAATCTGAACGATAAACGAGTGATTTAAAAACAGTACATAAAACAATAATAGTGAATACTCAGTGACTATATGTATAGATTTATATGGTATCAGTGTGTAAAAACCGTGTTAAAATGGTGTTTTATCAAGTGCGGGTTATTTTGCTCATATATTTTTAACTAAAGCTAATTTTAACGTAACTTCTTTTGATTTACATAAATAAACGTAGTACCTAACGTGTAGTATAACGCTTAAGGTTATATAATAAATGGTTAAGAAATGATTACGAAAACAGTGGTAAAAATGTACAGCATTTCATATAAGTTGAACTTTAAGATGTAAATAACTTTTCTATAGAATAAGATTTCTAGTATATAAGGATTTATGTACATGGTCATGATAATAAAGTATCTCACACAACACGTTTTGCTTCACCTGGCTCATGAAAAATGAGGAAAATTATGGAAAATAGCCGTATAGAGAGGTAAAAATGAGATGGAAGTTCGGCCCGAAAGAGGCGTACGGGCGGGGCTCTCTATACGGCATTGCCATGAGCCAGGTAAGCTAAAGCAAAAAGTGAAAAAATATTCTTCTCAAAAATAGTGTTTTATTATCGCCCCGGCTCTGCCCAAATCGGTTAACCTTGCTATCTTCGAGTCTAATCTGAGCCGGCGGTTGAATCCCTGTGAAATAATACAGTCCCCTACACATACATTTTGCTGCAACAAAATGTAGCCTTTCCTCGTGGTCTATATTCCTGGTATGTCTGTACCAAATTTCATTAAAATCGATCCAGTAGTTTCGGAGCCGATTCAATGCAAACAAACAAACAAATATTTCTACTTTATAATTATAATTAGTATAGACTATATCATTTTATTTTACCTATATATAATAATATCTACCTACATACATCAACCTACACCTACAACCTACACCTTCACCTTCCACCTACAACCTACACCTTCTACCTACACCTACAACCTACACCTCCACCTTCTACCTACACCTACTACCTACACCCACAACCATTACCTTCACCTACACCTACTAACTACCTCTACAACCTACAGGCGATGTGCGCTCGAGTAGGTACTGAGGGTTGAAGATTATTACAATACTAATATCGTTACTAAACAATGGCGGTTAGTGATGGAAAATTGAGTGCAATATGTTTTTTAATATTAAATCATAAAATAACAAAAAAATATATTACCACATAAACATTTTTTTTTTCGAATGGGTCTACGCTAATGGCTTTAAGCCGTCTTAGCTTAGTCGGTCTGGTGACTGCCATTTAGCAGTCGTTTAGGTGGGTAAACATTTTTTGGGGTGGGTTTGGGTTTTATCTTTTGGATATGAAAAATAGCTTGTCCTATTCTTACACCTACCGACTACACCTGCAAAATTGCATAAAAATCGACTTAGCTATTTCGGAGGGGTTCTGTAGCAAATCCCGTGGTCTGTGACACTAGAATTTATATAAAAGAAAAATATTTTGATATTCGATGCAGACCTACGTTACTTTTTTTAATCTTCAAAAATTTATAGATTTTAACCCTTTGACTACCACGATTTCTTTTCTATAACATTTCTCCTAAATAAAATAACAAAATACATTTTAAAATCGTACCTATACTGTAAACACTTTTTGCTAAAACAAGGGTACGCTAATTAATATTTGAATATTACAAATTACGAGTAATGCAAGTGTCGCCGGTCACAAATTCTTTCTCGATTGTTCTCTAATGCTCCACAGTTATTGCACTCTTGTCTAGAATAACAATGTTCTCTTTTCGCTTTAAATTTCAATGGGATCCAATTATTTTTTACGTTTCATTACAAAGAATTGCAATGAAAAACATTGATTCTTAATTACTAACTTTTAACTCTTAAGTAACTATTTGGTAGATCTATGAAAAAAATATATCTTTTTACTTTAGTAAGTTCTTGTGTTATTCCGTAGACCGTATTATACTGTACCATATGTAACAAAATGTGAAAAAAATGTGACGTTACAAACTATATGCCTTAAAAAAAAGTTAAAATATTGAATTGGCGAAACTTTGACGTGGCACACAGATGAAATCAACAAATTTTATAGCTAAAATTGATATAAACAAAGTTATTCCGATTCAAAAATAGTAACCTAATTTAAAATCAACACATATGACGTCTAATAATGATCTGATAATGATCTGAGTGCTAAGTGTGAGTTTTTCTTTTCGCATTCGATCGTGAGCGCGTTTGGCGTTTACTAGGTATTTGTATTGATTTGACCTAGTTGTCGCGTTTACAACTACGTGGCGCTGTACAAATCACATACAAATTCCTAGTAAACGCCAAACGCGCTCACGATCGACTGCGAAAAGAAAAACTCAGATTTAGCACTCGGTAAAACATTTGACACCTATTATTCAGACACCCAGAATACTCGATATAAACAGTTTTGCTAATAGGGTAATTTGTTACAATGTGGAACATTTGTTTTAACAACAACGTTCAAACTTTATTTAGTTGATATTAGGTGACACGGTGGAGTTGTAGGTGGAGGTGTAAACATGATGGAGTCTATACCTTCAGGTAAGTACATTATTCCTGAATAGTTAAAACGCTTACATTATTTACGATTTTATAGATATATAGTTTTGAATAGAAGGCTATACTTATTTTAGCAGTTTACTTTTTTTTTTTAATAGTGAAATCATACTCAATTGCACTCAAGCCGTTTTTGGGGTTCCGTAGTACTCCATCCTTCCGTAATACTTATAGTTTCACTCCGTCCGTCTGTCTGTCTGTCTGTCCGCGCTTCTAGCTTCTGTAATTATGAATATAAATTGATGACATTTAGTATACTTAAATAATGTGTACCCTATATCTACATGTGAAGTTTGGATGAAAAATATTTTTTAAGTCTACCCCATTGTGTGGGATATCATTGAATAGGTCTTTTAAAATAAAGGCAAGGTATTTTACATGACTTTTTTACAAAGGCAACCATTTTCGAGTAATCATCCTTAGTAGTTTATAAGTTGTCCCCCCCCCCCCCTGGCATTTCTAAACTATAAGAGATAGAAACTTGTAAGATTCCATGGTGATAGATCATGCTAAAAACTCTTTAGGAAAATTATTTTGAGCTAAATTGGACATTAACTTTTGAAGTAACTCAAAGAAAACCTATTGCGCGTTGATGGTTATGGAAACCTCCTTAGACATGTCTTGACATGCTCTTGGTTAGGTTATTTTTACATATTTCGGAAGAACATATCTATAGCTTTCATACAACAACAAATTTATCACTTTGCTAAACAAAATAGAGCAAAACGCAACAATGTTTATTAATTTTAAAATACCAATAAAAAAATTTCAGGTAAAGCCCAGCATAAGATTTCATTTAGTCGAAAAGAACTAGTGAGTTTTTACTTAACGGGTGAAACTAATAACTACGAGGCTCTATTTCAACGTTTAATTACAAAAATTCAGGAAATAGCACACTACAAAGACAAATTACCAAATTTTATCAAAAAAGAGTTCTAAAGCACCCACCCTCAAACTGTTATTTTAGACAGACTACAGAAATATACAGGTGTTAAACACACTGAACGTAATATTGGCCAACATTTGAGTAAATTTCACCTGCGTGCGCGTGGTGAAACAGCGATGTGCCTCCTCAATCTTCACGTTATTATTGGGGAGACAAGTACATTTACTTTAGTTTATATACTCAGAAATATTGAGGTGTAACTACTTCATAAGCGTAACAAATTTAATATTTTATATGTAGTTTAGTAATGAGATACACCAAAAAAATACAAAAAGTTTTTAGATTTTTTTTGCTAAGCCTACATCATTAGTTTACTTACATCATATTTATTATACAAAAACATTCAGTATGGTAGGTATGAACTTAAATGCACAAATTTCGGAGATATTTAGAAATATGTTCCCGCGGCCTTATAATTCATACACTTTCGTGATCGTCACGAGACTTGTGAAATTTTCTAAACAAATCGCTGTAACTATGAAAATGTTGATTTTTAGTATACTGTTTCTTCTCATTTTTTTTCATACATTAATCATATTTAATAATACTATTCATTTATGTAATAACAAAATCATTTGTCAAGCCTATTACGAGTACAGATAGGTAATTGGCCTTCACCTCTTTTGAGTAGATTTTGTAATTTTTTATCCCGTTTGAAAAATATTTCATGTAACTTGTTTTCCTACAGTACTATAAAATATTGACATCTGCCTCGTGTAAGTTATCTAACATTTAAAAAGGGCCGAGGATGCGAAAATCCTTAGATAAACTTCGAACGTAACAATGAAATGTAAAATACGGACCGACGATTTATCGCGGATTTGTGTACCGAATATCTTTATTTATCACTTATATTTAAGGAATATTATTACTTCGGAACATTCAAAAGAGATTTTATACATACATATTTCGATAATATTAAAGTTTGTGAAATAACATTGGGTGTTTCCAAGTGCGCGCTTTAGTAACGCGCCTTTTAACCACTGGTTTATGTTTTTTTATATTATTATTCAGTTATTTTTTTTTATTTATGGCCTATTTTTAGCCCCCGACGCAAACATAGGGGTAAGTTTGAGTGGGAGTCTATTTGTCTTTGTGTATGTATATAAGTGTGTGTCTGTCCGTGGCATTGGAGCACCCAAACGGATGAAACGATTTTAATTTTATTTTTTAGCATTGTCTACAAAATGTGTTTTTTGACAGCAGCCTAGTACGGACTGACATTTACAGACAGTGATACGCTTTATTGCCACGCATTAAGATTCATGCATATTAGCAAAACACGTGTAAATTTGGAGAAGACTTTTTATGCTTTTTCCAAATCAATTTCTAATATTGTTGGATTATTTAAAATAAAAATTTAAGGTTACATCTTTGGATATTTTTAAACAAACAAAATAAATACTTATGAGCAGAAAAATGATCCTAAAAATGACTTTGTGTATTTTGGGTGAAGAGGTTCTGGAAAATTGTTTTTGCTATACTAAAATTAATATTTTTTTAAAACTGGTTTTTGATAAAGAAGTACTCTATTTGTGATCGTTGTTAGTTTTGTGGGATTTGCTTTCATTTGGTCGCAAAACCCGCAAAACAATCAATTTGTCTAAATATTTTTCCCGCGACTTCGTACGCGCAAAAGTAAATCCCGCAGGAACCGTACATTTTCGCGTGATAAAAATTCTATGTCCCTCCTCGTGGTCTACTCTATTCTCTATTTGTGTCAAGTTCCATCAAAATCGGCAAAAAAACGAACAAACCTTTTCTCTTTATAATATTAGTATAGATTTGTAAACGCGCGCTTAGTGTTCACTTTTCAACATTGTTCAATCACTACAACAATCTAGCGACCATGTCAGCACTGAGCATTAAGCGTCTAGGCAAGAGACTCAGGTGCTATTATTACTTTCCCTATAATTTTTATACTCATTAACTGCCACCATCCTAACAGAAAGGACTGACTTTAAACTAGTTTATAAGGCATTTATCTACCATAATAGCATTCTATATCCTTAAGCAAATAAAAATTCCTTTTATTAAACTCAAGTTTAATAAAAGCACTTTGCCGCGACACATAGAGGACATACTTTAGAGGCACCGATATATTCAGATAATAAACGAACAACGGAAGGCAGCAAAGTGATGCAACGGGAAAACGCTTTTAAATCACGCCCCGGCGGAAACGGAAGTGGCTCGCTAATAAATACGCGCGGTTAGCGGGGAATATTATTGCCGCTGTACTGTTCCACTTGTGACCGATAGTGTGATATCATCATCATCACGTCCCTGGCTCGCTAATAAATACGCGCGGTTAGCGGGGAATATTATTGCCGCTCTACCATAGAGTTAAAAATATATACATACTTATGGAGTTATCCGTACAGAGGAACACCTTTCATAGATCGATCGAAATTTTGTCAGGGTTGTCACAGAAGATGGGGGTAAATTAAACTAAATCCAGCGGCAGTATACGGTCATTGAGAAAGTCTGATTGGTATCTGGTACACACCACTACCCGGGTCGAACCTGCACGATCACGCGTGTGACTCAAGGGGTCTATTCACTAAGTCATGGACGTTCTTATAATAAAGCAAGATATCTCCTAGAAAATGAAATATTTACTTATCTAGTCCTAATATTACCATTAGGTTAAGTAAAATAAGATATATTTTTATTTATTCTACTATTATACATACACACAGTACAGTACATATCCACATTTTTGTTTGATGCTAATTTTATTTCATATTCTAATATTATAAATTTTTAACATTTATTGGACACAAACTTATAAAAATAAATTTGTTTGTCGTCATGACAACCAACAACACAATATCACAATTTCCAATCTCACATGATATAAAAACTCAAACACGAAATTTGAAAATTTAGACGTCCCTTTGACGGCGCACAATCTTAACCGGATTTTTGACACTATGGCCATGTACGCGATAGGAGGATTGTGCACACGTCGTATGCTTGTATTAGTGCAATCTAATCGACGCGCGACGGTTCACTATGTAGATGTTGAAAAAAATATATCTTTGTTATTTTCAATGATATCCAAAATATGATTTCAAAACATGGTTTATCAAACAAGATAGGTCTATATCAATAAATATAAAATTCTTACATATTATTATTAGCTATTTGGTCATATGTGATATGTTGAACTACACATTCCGTAAAATACAAAATAATATAGTGACTATTTATATAAGGGCAATATAAGGACTCCATTTTTTGCAAAAGTTATTCAAGGTTTTGGTAAGCCCAAATAGATAAAAGCGAGAAAAGTAGAGATAAGTAGAGATAAGACGAAAAGGTCAAAGGAAGTGGAAATCGCCGCAAACTTATGGTAAAAACATGCACCAAAATAAGGGTAAGCTTTATACACATGGGATCGTGATATATTTACCTAATATTGTACATCAAGCATATTATTATAACATTTTTGAAACATTTTATCTTTATTTATGAAAATAATATGAAGGTGTTTATAAAATAAAGTTAACAAAAGATTTATACTAGCTGATCAGACATAGTTTGTTCTGTCTTAACTATGAGCTGGAATACAATTTCAACATTAAACCTACAGCTACTTCCAGCACACCTACACCTTGTAGATGTAGGTGTAAATATTGGATTGTCGAGTGACACTGGAGACCCGAATTTACGCGGCTAACAGAACGCACATCAATTATAGTTTATCAGGAACAGTGTGTATAGGAAAATTCAATCGTCGTTTTTAGTATTTTTCTCGCAATGTTTTCACAATTTCTCACCGTATAAACCTTTCCTGAACTTCCACAATTACTTCAAGGTCAAAATTAGCCAAATCGGTCCAGTATTTTTATATTATATATATACAAACTTCTGATCATAAACATAATATTGGCAGGTATATGAATGGTACTACTAAATGAGGACACAAGAGGAAGAGCCAGAAGTATTAAATCATAATGAAATTTTATTGAATATTTTGCTAGGCTAGGTTTGTTGCTCGATGAACACCTACCAACAACCTACTGGTTTCAGACGATTACATTTTACTTTTCATTTTTCAATATTTTTTGCTTCTTCGGTGAATACCACTTATAAGGTGAGTTGAATCTTTAAATTGAATCAGGTCAGTTGTTTAGAATTCTAACGTTCGTATGTTTGAATATCACTATTACGTAATAGTGCCACAAAATCTGTCTCACTTTATCCTAATCAATGTATAAGATATATACCTAAAATGCCTAACATTAGTACATGTAGATGGTACACATAAATGGAGTCATTTTACTCTTTTTAGTTAAAAAATTAAATGGTGTAAGAATGTCTATATAATAGATGTTTCTCTTTAAACGCTGCGTCGACCCAGCTCGGTAACAAGCTTACAAACAGCATACTAGAAAATTGAACGCGTGTGGCCTCTGAGCCCGTATGCTCGTGTGAACGAAAAAAACGAATCGAGATTGGAAAGTCCGTGTGACGTTTTTCGATCTGTTCGTCCCGATCCTAGAATAATAGATTCGATTTCGGTTGCGGTGGTCAGTATATGAAAGCAACTAGCAATACTCTCGTAGGAAAGACTGGCGTGAGATCAATTTTTATATACGGTCTGCCCGCACATGTTATGACGGATTATTCAAGAACCCCGATTGTCGTAATTGACATACAGTTTAATTTTAATTTTATTGAGTTACTAGACGTTACCCGCGACTTCGTGCGCGCTAAAAGAAAACTCGCGGGAACCGTACATTTTGCCACAGTAAAAAGTAGCCTATGTCCTTTCCCGAGGTCTAATCTATATCTGTGTCAAATTTCATCACAATCGGTCCAGAGCCAAATCGTTTGCCAATGCAAACAAATAAACATACATACAAACTTTCGAATTGAAACAATCTTGACATCATAAACTAATTTTTGGAGTTAAGGTGGGCCCGCACTATGCGTAACTACACGGCAGCGTACCTACGCACGGCACGACACGGCCAAATATTATTTCTTTCTTTATTCTTTGTATTAAATTTGATGAGAGAGAGAAACTACGCGTCGCGGCACTCCATTGCGTTATTATTAGTAGGGAAGTGTCGCGTCCCGTCGCTCCGCTGCCGCTTAGTGTGTCTCATCTTTTAGACGGACGGACGAAAACGGCATTGAAGGTTTGACGTTTATGAGAAAACCATATTTGCAGTTTTAGCATATCGGGACTGTTTCAGTGCAGGATTATATTAGCAGAATCAACCTCCAGGGCTAATTCTAGTTCTAAACTAATAGTCAAGTTTGCCATATATACTATATTATATATATATATATATATATATATATATATATATATATATATATATACATATATATATATATATATATATATATATATATATATATATATATATATATATATATACATATATATATATATATATATATATATATATATAAAAACTAACGGGGCCTTAATTCATAAGACTCAATTTGCGAAAACTAAAATCAAGTACAAGCCAATTTGTCATAATTGCTTTCTTTTTAATTAGTAAGCTTTTTAGTAGAACATGAATTGATTATTAAAACACTATGATATTTGGATGTGCCGATATATATATATATATATATATATATAGTTGTAGTAGTATATCATAGTGTTTTAATAATAATTCATGTTCTACTAAAAAGCTTACTAATTAAAAACATATAAGATTTCATAGAATTACTACTGCACAGAGAAATAACACCCCTTTTTTTACCTGCTATGTACGTACGGCTATTGTCCAAATTCAACAAAAGAGACAAGAGATAGTATCGTGACTGGTAAGAGAGAGACAGACTACTAGCTCCCACGTGTAGTGTTAGTGAACATACCGAAAGCAATTATGACAAATTGGCTTGTACTTGATTTAAGTTTTCGCAAATTGAGTCTTATGAATTAAGGCCCCGTTAGTTTAAATTGCGATTTACTCTAGTTATTTTTAAACAAATATGTGCAAATTGTATACCGATATAAAGGGTATGAACCACAGATGTTTTCCTAGAATTTTAAGTGCTCTAAAAATCATAGTTTTTTTTTTAAGAATTTCAAAGTGGAATATGAAAATTATTTTTTCACTTTGTTTATCGTTTAAGGACTCGTATCTAATTTTATATCTAACATTTGCTCCAAAACTGACTTTAATATGATTCTACAACTAATGCAGATAATTATTACAAAAGCATGTTTGGATTTGCAATGTTAAAAGTAAATTTATAGTCGTTTGAAGTTTGAAAACTGGCTTTTTTCGAAATTAACTTAAAAATTATTTAAAAAAAAACTATTGGGCCTGAGTCTTGTAATTAGGCCTCAATGTATAGCAGACGGCTCCACGGGTCCACGGTTTTCGTTTGTCCATCCAAGTGCCGAACACCCTGTATAATTATCATTCTTAAATCTTGGCTTTCTTATATATGTTCGAAATGCAGTCTCGCTCCAGTCTCCGTACCATACTGTCCATAAAAATGTTTAATTAGGTACATCAATATATTTGGACCTTTTGGTTAAAATAACCATATCCAGCCATTTAAGTCTCAATTACGTTCCGGTACTCTTATTGACAGATACTGTGTTAATTCGGACGGTTAACCAGATTATTTATTACACCTGCATTACGCCCACTTAATGCAAAATAAATTGTATTATTATCGCAATAAAACTTAGTTTCGAACAGTACTCCTAAGTGGTACGTATTGGACATTGTAAACAATACTTTATTTCCCAAGTTGTAGCGTTGTCTTGGCTATAACAATAAATAATGTGGCCATCCATTTATTGTTATGGTCGCTATAAAACGCTTTGCTATGTTGTTTTTTTATTTATATAGGTATATGTATATAATGATGAAAGTTTGAATATTAAAATTAAGTAAACATGATGCTTCGATAAACAGTTCCTCGTTTTGATGTGGATTTTGTTGATGAAAAATAATTTATATAATCTAAGGTCTCTGTATCCTATATTTTTATATAGATGATATTACTCTGTTATATATTTAATTTATGTGTTATCCTACAATAAGTAGAGACTTATTAGCATATTATATAAATTAGCATATTAGCAGAGGCTAATATTATAAATGCGCAAAACACTGTCTCTCTGTTACACCGCTACGTAAAACCGATTTTGATGGGTACAGAGATAGTCTAGACTCTACTCCATGGGGAAGTATAAAAGCCACTTTTATTCCGACAAAATGTACGCTTCTCGCAATATAGGTGGATTTTCAAAAGATAATCAGATATCCACCTAAATCTAGTAACGAATAAACTTGTATTATACTTCAATTTACTGTAGTACATTATACAACTAAGTTATTGACACAAAATTATTTTCCGAAAAAATTGTTTCAAGCTTTGAATAACATTATTTTCCAAATTACAGCTCTGCCTATTGCATATAGAGTTCTGGTTAGTTTAGTAGTAGGTTTTCAAACGCTACGTCAGTGTCGAGAGATCAGTGCGCTTACATCTGTTGACTGTATTCATATCTACGAGCTATGGCCGCTATGGGGTGAGATATTACTGAAACAATTCTGAAACTTTGCGAGGGTTATACCTCATACAATCATAAAGTTCACCAAAAAAATTACACAAAATTATACTTTCTAGGTACAGTCAGATAATATATACGAATAACTGATATCGGAACTGACATTGTGAGAGGCAGGTATACTATTCATCGAATACGTTTCACTTGCCCCGTTATCGTATCGGCGACCGATACCAATTACTGGCATCGAATCGGATAACCTCAGAACGAGCTTCTGCAGTGCTAGTCCTATCGAAAAAAATAACATAATATAGTCGCTTAACATACGAGTATCGATTGTGCAAAGTTATTTTACCTCGGTGTTTCTATGAGAGTGTCTTGTCAGTGAGTCTTCGTACGTAAAAAATTAAACACCAATGCCCGCTACACACCACAACGTTAAAACTGCACAGTTTGGTCACAGTAGACGTTTACAGTATTACATCTTGATACTAGACCTCCCGAATCGGCCCACGCATATATACTAAATACTCTACTCTAAGTCTACTACTACTATAAGTCTACTGTGATCGAACTGTGCAGTTTTATCGTTGTGGACTGTTGCGCTGTTGATAAGTTGCTGTTGATAAGTTTCATTTTTATGCGCCATGCGGCAAAACATGTTTTCATACAAGGTTCATGTAGACTGTAGACAAACATGACGTGTATTTTCCTCTCTTCGCCCTGATTGCCTAAGAGAGAAAACATTGAAATATTTTTGAAAAAAACATTTACCAGCTATATTATTATTGAAATCACACCGATGACTAAAAAGCCATTTACACGGACAAGTCCCCCCACCTCGCCGCATCGCAAACCCATTTACACGGGTGACTAAATTAGCATGTGGCTTTAGGGTCAACTCACACTGTCGCATAATTTTCTCATGGAGCATTTATCGAATGATTACAAAACTAATAAGGCTAGGCTGTGATGTACATTTGACAGAAGAAAATTCATACAAGAAAAACTTACGTATAACATCTTGATTTCAGAAGATTTTGTTAATTACAATAAGCGGACTGAATGTATTGCGGAAAGCAAACCTTAAAATTTCAAACATCGACGCCCCAAATAACTACAAAAGTGGGCCAGTTAATGCGTGGACACTTTTTGTTTCGACATGCCTTGTCTATAGAATAAAGAAAAAAGATTTGTTTCTTTTTGTTGGTTTGTATTCAATAAGTTTTGAAACTAGGGGATTGATTTTGATAAAATGATTTGCGCAGACATGGAAAGAATACAGGCTACTTTTTCCGCGGGAAAACGTACCCCGTGGGATTACTTTTTTCACGCACGAACGGCAACCTCTAGACTTTAGTATAAAATTATAGGTATAGGTATCAATTATAGATATAGACGAAAAAATAGACATTAATATAGTTCATTTCTATTTGTTCGTTATTAAGGAACACATTCGTATTATGATAATACGGTAGCGCTCGACGTCGTGCGTATTCGCACATCTGCGTTTTTGAGGAGTAGATGCCGACGCGCGTTGCCGCGTTTTACTCGGGCGCAGTGACGCGTCAGACTTTGACTATACAGCATGTTAACTATTTTGTGCTGTCAATGTTTTGTCAAAATAAATTTTTCAGAAGACATTTTTGAAAACCGTGAAGCACATAAATGATATCGATTTATAAATAAATTATATTGAGAAAGCGTAGATAGTAAAAATGCGCGAGTACGATCGTGTTATCAAGTCTCAAAAAATATTTCCTAAAATGAATAGTATGGTTCCCGCGAGATTTGTGCGCCAGTGTGAGCTGAACCTTACTTACTTTTTAAACGACTTCTTTGTCGCTTAAATTTGAATTTATTTATATGTGATGTTTAAAATGTTAAAATTTGAATGAGTTCTATGTCATTTCGGCTGCATCGCGCTATCAAAGCATCGAGGAATAATGAATATACCTACAATATTCCTTGATGCTTTTAGTAGCTGTCCCCAATATCCGGTCTGAACATCACCATTCACCATCCAACATCAAAATTTTTTTTAGGGGTCCATTTCTGGGCCTACTTGTTCCCCCAACCGCTGGGCCAGGACAATTTTTTGCTAGGTTACGTTTTTACATTTATAATTGGTTTTTATTGATTACACATTTCATTTTCTTGCAATTTCTTTTTTAGTCTATTCTCTACTTATACATTTATTCTGTGTTACATGTTCTTTTTATTTTTTTAAATTCTATTTAGTCTATTTTTTAGCATTCCTTTATACTACATCCTTGCGTATTACATTTCTGTTTACATTTCTTATTTATTTTAACTTTCATCCTTTTTTTCCATTCAACTAATCCGACCGTTAGCGTAGACCATTAAAAAAAAAAATACGATGCTTTTAAAGACAAAGAATATATAACTAACGTATAATTTATACAGGCAAGGATTAGTTCTAAAGATTTGGATTGAAAACAAAATACGTCTACATGTGTTGCTCGGTAGTTTCATTCTGAAGATATCTTTAGTTGAGGTGTAAAAGTAACGAAAAAAGGTGTACCCGTATGTATTAGTTACTATAACAATTAGTTCTCGTTACTATAGTATCGTTACGTTACTCGTTACTTCTGATACCTCATAACATGCTATGTTATGTCAGTAGAGCAACGAATCAAGTCGTATTGCGTACGCGTATAGTATGATGTCGCGGTGTTGCAATATTCGTAATTTGTAGAAAACAACATACATTACATACCAAGCTGCGTAAGGTACATTTTTCACTTTTCCGTTTTTTACCCGTACTACGAAAAATGCAAGTAACGAAATGTATTCTTGTGTAACGTTTTGTTACTTGGTACTAGATGGCGCAGCCGTTACTCCGGTTACATCCGGTTTGCTACAGCTCTATTCTTTAGGGATTCTGTTTGGATATTACATCAATTAATGATGATAATAAGATATTATCATAATTGTAATTTTCATCTTTCGCCTGCAACTGAGCGTTTGACCAGTGTGACCAGAACAAATAATGTCGACCATTCTACAATTCACATGTCTGAGTTCTGCTAAAATCTACCAAAAACTTTTAAATAGCGTTTTCGACATTTAAAACATAGCCCAGGACAGAGCATGCCGAATGTACATGAGGTTTGTTTTAAAAACATTTATTTTTTAATCAAGCAGCAAGCCCCAAGTTTTGTAGCATTTACACGGGGTAAATGCTACAAAACTTGGGGCTTGCTGCTTTACTCACTCGCGGCCGCGCCGAATTTGCATTTATACGGTCGATTATTGCAGTGCGGCTGAAATCGTGCGGCTTTAGGGACCCGTGTAAATCCCCTATAACTTAATTAACCTAGTTATATATGAGTTAAATATAAACGGAATATTTGCTTCAACAGGCTGTGTTATTTTATGTTATTTTTATTTGAATTGTTAGAAACAGGCGTTTATAAAGATTTTCCATAAACAAACATTATTATTACCTAGTTATGGTCAGCTTTTAGCCGATATGATCTTATATCACACAATGTTGGAACTGTGTTTTTGGTGTTAATGTCTTCGCATAAATTATAGTGAATTTAATCTTTAACTACTAGTTTATAAGGGCTTAGGGATCAAGTATAATATACAACTCTCAAGATCAAGTATAGTATACAGGATGTTTTCAAAACAAAAATAGATATGTAAGGAGCGTCATCTGTGGTCGACTCGTTGCAGAAATATATTAGGCATTACATATGAAATTGGCGTTTTGTAAAGGAGGAACATAAAGTTTTTCGATTAGATTTTTTAAAAATATTTATTTAATCAAAGTATATACCATTGCTATCTATGCACTTCTGGCATATCATAGGTAGTTCATTGATTCCTTTAGTAAAAAAAATATTCGGACAAGAATCATTAAAGTCTTTGAAGGCGCTTTGGACAGCCCCATCGGAGTTGAATATTTTCTCTTGCAAGAAAATATCCAAATTTCGAAAAAAATGGTAATCTGTTGGAGCAAGGTCCGGCTTTCCTTTCAAGCTTTTCACCTTCTCAATTTGCTTCAAGTGGATTAAAACAGTTTTATCACTAACACCGCAATCTGCAGCTAGCTCGGACGTGGTTTGCGATGGATCCGCTTCCACAATAGCCTTCAATTCTTCATTATCAACTTTGGTCTCCGGCCGTCCACGAAATTTCCAGAACGAAATCGTTGGAACCAAAAACGCACTGTTTTCTTTTGCGACACCGCCGCCATTAATACTTCGATCCGTTTCTGCAGCACTGGTGCCACGGTGGAACTCGTACTCGAAAATAATACGATATTTCAAGGTTTCCATTTTGTGAACAGAGTGACGCAAAGAAAAAACAATAGAGGAAAAAACAAATGAATTACGGTTTTCGAAACACAAATGCATGATTAAATAGCGGTATAAATTTGAAATCGGAATTCCTAACTAAAGAAGATATATTTGAGATCAATGTGGCCAGTACGAAAAAACGCCAATTTCATATGTAAGGACCTAATAACATAAAGCATGTGACCTTAAATTTTGACCAGATTATCCTATAAAACAATAAACGTGTATTCTTTTATAGGATAATCTGTATCGTATATAAAGGCGATCGTGTGACCTTCAAAGATGGCGCGTTTTACGGCAGTGCGAGAGTGTCCATGCGTAGTGAGAGTAATTGTCAGAAAATTTTAATCATGTTATTTTTCAGTAAATTAGTTTTGTATACTGTTAAGGCTGGGACTATATGATATGGAATCAGGAAGGCTGGGGAAAGCTATTGCGCTAATACAATAGAGTTGAAAATGAAAGTATCGAGGGTCGAGCTGTCGTATAGGACATTGACATTTGACTCGACAATAGTGCGTTTGATATTCAACTCTATCCTATTAATCCAGAGTTCAATAAAACCGGAGAAAATTCAGAGCATTTTAAATATAAAATGCTCTGAATTATCTCCGGCCTTGCGGATTTCGGATCATATAGTGCCAGCCTAATACTTACGTAATATTGTGGCCTAATATTGTTTAAAATATTTCATTACTATAATAATACGACCCTGTATAACAAGTTGTGACGGAGTTGGAGCATTTATAACAGTGGCTCCCCGCGGCTCCATCATTTTGCCCGCTATTTATTACGCTTATTAAAGTAATAAAAGGTGTGAAATATAGATTGTGTGATATTAACGCAACGGGCGGTATCAATACAGTGAATCATAAAAGTTTGTGTGTTATTTTTAACCGACTTCATTGAAACATCTATTCTAAAATCTTCATAATAATGTCAAATCAAATCAAATCATTTATTATTTCCAGAAAGCACTGTTACAATAGATGTTACAATAATTATACGTGGGTCAAGTCTTTCTACCTAATAAGTAGGCATGCAAAATGTATATTATAGTTGTAGGTAACTGAATTAATAATTATTATAATTTAAACGTAATTTAATTTAAATTGATAACATTGTCCCAAATGTAATATAATATCTATGGACGCTTCTACACCATGCCGATCTGGCCCCTTGTTAAGTATCCAAAGAATTTGTGTTAGAGCGTAATCGAGCGAGCGTATCGTATAGCATAATGTGAAAATACATTATGCTATACGATATCGCTTATCAAACGACAGGCAAAGTAAAGTATGCTTAATACTATACATATATTTAAGTTATGTATAATATTATTTTTTTATTAGTAATTAAGTAATGTATAAATAATATTATTAAGGGCGGATTCGACCAAACTGGAGTAAAATTTTACTCGAGTGTAAATGTTTCCTAATCTAAGAGTAAGCTGGTTTTGCGTTTTTCCAACTTCTAATCCAAGAATAAGGTAATTACACGGGAGTAAATATTTACACGGGCGATTTTGACGGAGTAAAGTATTAAACTGAGAATAGTGAATAGTCGCACAGCTGGCTGTCAATTGTCACGATCAATGTCATTGTGAAGTGTTATAATTTGATATTGACATTTTACTGTATTACTCTACGAAATTAAATTATTATGGCGTACAAGTCATTCTAATACAAACAATAGTACATGATTTTTTGTCGGTTTATACATTCGTTCATTATACATTGAATAATAATACCGAGCATAGTATACTCTTCGAGTAACTTGGTAAAACGCAAACGAAGATATCCTAGAGTAAATTGAAGGAGTAAAATTATTCTCATTATAGTTACACTCGTGTAACTTCAAGTTTGGTCGAATCGGGCCTGAGAATAGTGAATAGTCGCACAGCTGGCTGTCAATTGTCACGATCAATGTCATTGTGAAGTGATATAATTTGATATTGACATTTTACTGTATTACTCTACGAAATTAAATTATTATGGCGTACAAGTCATTCTAATACAAACAATTGTACATGCTTTTTTGTCGGTTTATACATTCGTTCATTATTTATTGAATAATAATACCGAGCATAGTATACTCTTCGAGTAACTTGGTAAAACGCAAACGAAGATATCCTAGAGTAAATTGAAGGAGTAAAATTATTCTCATTGTAGTTACACTCGTGTAACTTCAAGTTTGGTCGAATCGGGCCTGAGTATAATATTATTAAGCTATTGCATAGCTTCTATCGCGGGCCTTGAGCGCGGGGACGGAATCCAGAAATTCCGTAACGAAAAAACCTCACGCTCCCGCATCGTCTAACGTCGTTTCAGTTCGGCAGTCTTTGACACGGCGTTTTATTTTTAAGATTTAAGACGGAAGTAAAATCTATCTCTGAACCAAATATTAAAGCAAGGCTAACGCCGTTTTAGTAAGGACGTGCGCCGATAGATGGCGCTTTAGCGCCTATCTATTCTTTTGCTTCAATAATTTACTAATAGATGGCGTTCCGAGCTTGTAATTCATGTACGTAGTATGATTTTCACTAGATTTTGGAAGCACAAAAGGTGTCCTAAGAAATGTGGGAATCGAACTTGGGTTACTTTGCTTATACAGCCATGACATGTAATGTACACGGCTACCGACTCTATGACGCGGCACTTAAAAAGTTGTATTTAAATGTTAGGTTCCTGGATTGATGACGAATAACGAATATTAGTCTAAAGTCCACTTTTTGTATGAGACAAAGAAAACTGACGGCCGTTAATATTTTGCGCGAAATGTTCGATTATAATTTTTTTTTGCACTTTTCCACTTTTTAGAGTTTTGTTTTTTGAACATATAAGGACACTGACGATACTAAACAGTATTTAATGCACTTTAGTACTAATAATAAGTTGATATAAAGTTTTGAGAGTCATATAGATGTTTTAGATTATTTGCCATTTTTCACAGATGAAATTCACCACAAACACTTGTATAGTAGAATCACTTACTTACACTTGTGTTAATCACTTTTTTTAAATTATATAAGGATTTTTTGTATTTTTAATCGGAATTGAACTGCGGAGATGATTTTGACGATTTTGAGCTTCTACCCGCTTTTTTTCAATTTTTAAGCTATTGCATAGCTTCTATCGCGGGCCTTGAGCGCGGGGACCGAATCCAGAAATTCCGTAACGAAAAAACCTCACGCTCCGTGCATCGTCTAACGTCGTTTCAGTTCGGCAGTCTTCGACACGTTGTGTGCGTGCGATTAGACGTATTGTACGACTCTACGAAACTCGCACGAATCGAGACGAGCTGCTCCGAAATCAGACGAATACATAAGCAGCTGTTTATGAGAAAGTATATAGGTGTATAGGTATTTATGTACAACAGTGAATAGCTGTACTTGTAAAATTTGTGTATAAAGTGTTTTGAATATGAATGAACAAAGTGCATTTATTATTAATGAAGAAAGTCACGAAAAAATTGTGAAAGAAAATGAGTGAGTACTCTATATACATATATTTTATTATTATCACAAATGCAGTATTAATTTTGAATTGCAATAGCTTTACCGCGGCAGTCCCCGAGTGCCACACGTCTTTTTTTATACATTATTTAATTCTGTAAATTACATTATGCTCATATAACTTAAATACACATCAAAGACCAAGAAACGTAGAAATTTTTTTGTTTTCGGCGGGATTTGAACCAGCATACTTTCCGACGCGCTATCCACTGAGCCACAAAGGTCGATAAATTTTATGATTGTAAGGTAAATAAGCAATGACTTCTGACAAATGAATGAGGACTTTATGTGGTTATTGACAATCGTTTGTGTGAACTAAGAATAAGCATTAACAGACCAAGTGGATATTGATTGTCAGTTTATTTAGTCAGTGATTAGTCAATTTATTGTTCAAAGGAAACTAGAATGTCCTTTGGTTTATGAAAATTGCCCATTAGCTAGTTAAGCATTGCCCTTAGCCTCGGTACACAAGTGCCTCCTCTTTATAATTTTTAACATTATTATAATAGGAAAAGTGATAAAACATTAATCATCTATCTATATGTATTATATAAAAGGCAAAGATGATTGACTGATGTATCAACGCACATGCCAAAAACTTAAAGCTAGAAATTTGAAATTTTGCACGTATTTCTCATATGACGTCGGCATCCACTAATAAATAATTTTACAAAATTCAACCCCCAAGGGGATAAAATAGGTGATTAAAGTTAGTATGAAGCTTTTTATTCGTTGGACATATTTGCATGATATATCGTATGAATTGAGTACGGAAAAATTATAAATTACGTATTTCAGTGTTTTCTAAAATTCAGCCCCTAGGTGGGTAAAATAGGGGATGAAAGATTAAAACCTAATCTCACGCGGGCGAAGCCGTGGGCAATTAATGCTAGTGCTTAAATATAAGGAAATGACTTACTGGCATAATAAAACGCACGCACAGCCACGCACGCTTATAGTAGAAATGTGAAATTTGGAGAGTTGTTTTAATTTATAACGTAGACGCACGCACGAAGGGATTTCAAAAAATTTCATCCCTAAAGGGGTGAAATAGGGGTTGATAGTTTGTATGAAAAAAATACACCGATTTCGTTGAAAATTAAGATTCATGCTCTTAAATACATTTTGTTAAATACGGTTTCGAGGTTTATTAGAATTCACCCTCTGAGGGTGTAAAATAAGGGTTGAAAGTTTGTATGGAATATATTTAAAGTCTGCTCCGATTTCAATGATATTTAATATTTAAGTTTATCAATATAAAACGAATTTTATAGTATTTTGAAATTCGTCTCCTAAAGAGGTGAAATGGAGATACAAAAATATGTATAGTAAAATATCGACAATTGAGCGGATTGCGTTGAATCTTGGCATGCATATAGTTATTATAATTATCAATTAAATATGATTGGAATTTCACGCGTCACGCGCTAAAGCTAGTCTATTTTTAAAATGGCTTCCGTACTTGCTAGTGAAGCTGTTTCCGCAAGCGAGGCTTGATCACATTTTTTTATTTTATTTTACTTTTGGAACGAATTTCCTATTGGCGCGTTGCGAATTGTATTGGGGTTAGACGGATTAATAGGCACGACACTTTTTGCCACTCGAAATCACAATGTAATAACGACTATTAAGAATGATACAAAAACGACCTTATCACCTTGACAATAATGTAGAATTTTGCAATTACACATTGTGACTGTTATAACTGTTAGGTACATAATATTGTGAAGCCGGGCCTTAGGTATGCGAGCGGTAGGACGGAAGGGGCAAGCAACCCGCCCCCTCACCCCTGTCCCTACCTAAGGCGCTAGTTCCGCGCGCACTATATATACTTAGTTCAACTATTTGTTTTGTATAATATAATATATTATATCTATACAGATAAACAAAATTGAAGTGTCTGTTTGTAATTTCAAATTAACAGCTTTTATTTTCACTTAATGCATTTAAAAGTATGATCGGTACATACTATAAAATATAAATTGTTAACATTTTTCTGTCCGTCTGTCAGTCTGTGTGTTTGTTGCGGCTAATCTCTGTATATATATATATATATATATATATATATATATATATATATATATATATATATATATATTTCTTCCAAAATAGGCTTCAATTCTTCATTATCAACTATATATTTATATTATAATATATATAATAAGACTTCATTCCATCCGGGTGTCCCTTGACACCTCTCAAGTTTTTTTATATTATAATAATATAATTAATTTTGGTATCTACGACTTTTTTTTTACTTCAAAATCTCCTATAGTACCTAAATCGTTTCGAATTTTTCACCTAATTGCAAGAAAATAAATATAAAGTAATTACGGTGAGGTTATGTTACATATTTAACACAGTTGAGGCTCAGGGTACGGAAGTGGCTCAGATTTACACCGCAAGCTGGATCTTCTTCCTGGACCCGCCTTTACCATGTACCTAGACTATAGAGTTAGGAATGTTTAAGATGTGACAAGGAATTTCTAATTTTTAATGTAATCTTTGATATCGCTTTGCAATCCAATCAAGCGGGCAGTTGTAAAGTTGAAAATGATATGGCGGTGATAAAATTGCCGTGTTATGATGTTTTAACATATTCATTTATACTCAAATCCTCCACATATATTTTGATAAAATAAAAAGTAATGCAAATGTATCTTCTTCTTGAGCTTGCCGCTTTTACCCCCGACGCAAACACAGAGGTACAAAGGTAGCATTAAGTTTGACGTATTCGTATATGTGTCACCCCAAACGAGAGAACCGATTTTGACTAAAATCTAGAATTTGTTTGAAAGTTAACGCGATCGAGATGCTACTTACCTTTAACTCTACAATCTACATCATCACGTCCCACCCGGAAGTAAAGGGTTACTTAATTTGTATCTCATTTTACAGCTCATGATAAGTAACTCTGTAAAGCGGCTTTCAGACTACGCTATAATATAATAGCGTATAGTATATAGCTCGTAGCACAACAATATTGCGCACCATACATTGTTATGGACACGTTCACTATGTACGTACTACGTTCGTACTGTACTACTTTACGCTTGTGGCTTACTATACGCTATAAAATGATGCGATACGCCGAGCATGCTTTGCTATATCGCGCGCCGCCTTCTTCCTCCTCCCGGAGTGAGGACCCCCGGACGTCCCGCAAGCGAAACGTGTGACACAACACGTCTGGACACGATGCTGTACCTGAGACGGATTTGCGCTGGCGCCAAATGATTATTTTTGTCGTATTTTTTCTCTATTGTAGGTCTGGCATTTTTCTTCTTTCGTAGCATTCATAACAGGATAGTGTCAAATTCCGCATTGTCATCATCGCTTGATGAGCTTTCAAGACTATCCTGCATTAAATTCATTGTGTCGATCGTGCTGTGTGCTGTGCAGCTGTGGATACTCTTCAATGATCGCGGTCAACTGAGCTTGCTATATACCTACTAATAACTATAAATGCTTGCGATAGTAACGTGTAATGTGAACGCCATGCTATATAGTATAGCATTAGGTCCTTCTTTGCTATACACATTATTATAGTTATATAACTGTAATGTATATATATACATTACAGTACACATAGCACAATAGTATAGCGTAGTCTGAAATCAGCTTTAAGCTTGCTTCTATAATATAGGATAATACGAGCTGACCGGTTCGCATAATGGAAAGCTATTATAACATTTTGCAACCGAAACATCAGTACAGTCACAAAAAGGTAAGTTGCTATCTTCCTTAAAAATAAAAGAACATATTATATTTGTGTTCGAAATTGTGTTAGAAAAGACAACGTTATTTTGTGTAGGGTATGTACTCCGTACATGTTATCAATGTCTTATGTCAGCAGCACAACTCTCTTTACTATTTTCGATATAATCTCGATTTGGTCAACGCGCTGACTCATTTGCATACACGTCATACCGTGCGCGCGCGATCGAGACAACCTGAAAATCCGTACGAGATTTAACCGTTAAAGGTTACGAGAATTGCCCTCCAGAATAAAGAAAAAAATTAGTATAGGTGTTTAGTGACTGTGGCAACACCGAAATTCATTAAATTGTGACACTTCTATATTGTTCAAAATCAAAACAGGAGTGCTAAACCTTTTGAATGTGGCTCTGCGTCACGATTAATTAAAATGTTACCGGAACTAACGAATAGACTCCTGAGTAATGAAAACATTAATACTGTTTGGTTACCTCTGCTCAGTGCTGTGTGGTGAACACAGAACTATGCGTGTTTATAGTCTGTTCAGAGTTATTTTACCTCTAAGTTTCTATGAGAGTAATCCTTATGTCGTTGGCATTTACTTATAGTCCTGTGACGGACCAATTAGCGCCACGATCGTGAATCGTGCTATTAAAGTTTTCACAGTTCGGCGCTTTATAAACAACATCTGAAATGCATACAAGTGGGCTTCGGCCTGACCGAGCATATCACCTCGCTCGGTCGGAGATCTCCCTTTAAGGCTACTACTACTATTCCCATTCCGACATTCGTGACCCTTAACAGAACACGCCTCCATCTAGACATTATCATCATCATTACTCCCCACCCCTCCGAACCACGCAATCCAGCCAGCTACAGCCTCATCGGGTACTCGGGGACCACCAGCCTCAATGCACCACCTCGCTCGGTCGGAGATCTCCCTTTGAGGCTAATACCACTATTCCCACATACACTGTACGTGTACATAGTACAGTCTTTCAAGATTTGTTTGAGTTCTTGGGCTTGCCTTATTTATTTAACGGCTCAATACAGAAATATCACTCAATTATCTTTTTATTTCTTTTCACATAGATAATTATAATTACGAATTATAATTATCTATGTGAATGGAAAGCACACAACAGTCTTCGAAGATTTTTAAAATTCTATTTCTTATTCATTTATCGACCGATTTTTTAACGTAGGTGATTATTATTACGATTGCTTTGCATGATACCTACTTATGTAAAAATTAAAATGCTGGACCGCTTGCTGGACAGTCACGCACAATAAAATGTTGACAAACGAAATAAAACCACAGAGCGCGGCGAAAATAATTTTATTCATTATTTCAAACTAATAAATATTATTCACATTCAGAATATACAGTTATTAATTACATAAACATAACAACAACAATTAAATATTATTATGTGCCAGTAAAATGTGCAGTCTAAATATTCCACTTTACATTTGACGCTAGTTTAATGAAGGTTTTAGTTTAACACTGCTGTAAAATTAAATAATCTACATGCAGTTCAGTAAAATGTGTTGCATTTTCCGACTGTGAAATCATCTAGTATTATGTTCACCGAGTTGACAAACACTGCATATTAACTCCATACTTCGTTACACAAAATGAATTCAGAATTTGTACGTAAACCTTAAATAATTAGCAAGATTTCCGCTGGTAGACGTAAGCCCTTTTAAATGAGTGCCGAGATTTTCGCTAATTAGCAGGGGTTTAATTGAAATAGTTGACTAATATTTACCTGTGACGCCGCCTGACATTCCGCAGAAACTATCCTATGCTCGGCAGGTCTAAAATACCCACGCACACTATTCTTTCGTAGACGAAACTCATTTCTCATGTGATCACAATACGAGTGCAGGACTCGGATCACTCCAAAATTTGATTATAACTAAAAAACATATATTATTATGTTAAGGACAGCGGCCTCGTAACGTAATAATATCTGTGAGTTGAAATGTGAACGATAAACAAGTGATTTAAAACAGTACATGAACTATAACAGTGAACACAGTGACACAGAACAGTGTTACTGTACAACATTGATAATGTCAATATATGTACAGATTTCTATAGCATCAGTGTGCAAAAGTCGTGTTAAATGGTGTTTTATGAACTTAAGGTTAATTTGCTTATATATTCTAAACTATAGTGAATTTAAAAGTAATTTCTTTTATATTATGTAGATAAACATAATACCTAACGTGAGGAGTAACGGTTTGGATTATATAATAAATAGATACGTAGTTATTAAGCAAATAGTGGTAAAAATACTTAACATTTCATACATGGTGTACCTTAGGTTATGAATATCTTTTATATGAAATAAGATTATTAGTATATAAGGACTTATGTAATTGGGAAAAACAATAAAGATATTCACACAACGCGATTTACTTTACTTGGCTCATGGAAATAGGGAAAATTATAGAAAATAGCTGTATAGAGAGGCAAAAGTGGGACGGCAAATCGGCCCGAAAGAGGCATACGGGCGCGGCTCTCTATACAGCATTGCCATGAGCCAGGTAAGCAAGACGAAAAATGTGAAAAATGTTCTCCTCAAAATAAGTGTTTTACTATCGCCCCGGCTCTGCCCAAATCGGTGTAACCTTGCTATCTTCGAGTCTAATCTGAGCCGGCGGTTGAAACCCTGTGGAATAATACAGTCCCCTACAATTATATGTGTGGACATATATCCACAGCTGGACATATTATTATATAGTATTTTTAACATAATATTATTATATTATGTATTTTTTGTCATTATCATTGTGTAGATCTTGCCAATAATTTATTTCACCCAATAAATTTAACAATTCAAAAATACTTCTGTCAAATAGGCGAATTGCAGATGTTTAGTGTTGGTTATTTCGATCTTTTCGGGGATATGCTTATGTCCGGAATAGCTGTGCCTTTTTCCAGAATATGCCTATAAATTAAAGAACCGTTAAGTAAGTCATCAGAGACGAAGGGTTATTTCACATGCAACGCGACGCGACGATGCATGAAGAGTCCAGTGACATTTTTGGCATCTTATGATGCAGAAATAATATGCACCGAGTTGCACCGCTCTACGTCATGAGGCGTAGCGCTGCGTGGTGCAACGTATTCTGAATTCTCACACTGAAATGTGTATCTTTTCGTGTAGTAAGTAAAGTTGTATTTGGATGAGCTCTATTAAAATGTGCGTACAGCGTCTTGTCGCGTCTCGGTGTGACCTGACCCTAATGCTCATCTAGAACTAAATCTTATTTACTGAGATGAGAGACAGTGAGCTCACTGAACAATATTCAGTTGACGTCATAGAGCAGAATGGTTATAGAGAAGTGTTGTTATTAAATGAAATACTTATGTTTTACTGTAAAATTAATAAACTTTAATAAAGAGAAAAATAAAAGATACATGCGCTAGTAATATCCACAGAGTAGAGAGCAAGTTGTGTCAAAGACAACATTAATAGAAAATGGATACAGACTATAGAAGGCGTGAAATTTAAATACATATATTACAACAAGAAGACTGATACATAATATTATGTATTTAATATCGTACTCTTTCTGCATATAAAAATACACATAATATTATAATCTAATACTTATTTGTTTATACCTAATTAATTTTGGTCGGTCGTAGGCATTTTTATAAAACTACACGTGTGACAAAAAAGATTGTTATAGTTTTCTACGACAAAACAAAGAAAGTCAAAGTATTGTGTTTTTGCGACATTTAAATACAATTTGCGTTCAACATATTGTGTGTAGTCATGCTAAGGATTGGCGCAATAAGGGTTGTTTGTATCCCACAAACAACCAAATACAGTTGTTGTAGCATGCGACTGAAATATTTGTAATTATTTCACTGACACGCAGCCGCTGGGCATCGGTTAACAATCACCTCGATTTGGTACTCAATTTTTAAAAGTTAGGTTAGATACGCGGGATAAGATAATTATAATAATTTAACCGTGGGAGAGCCCTTCTTCGGCATGAACATGAACCCAAACGGCTCGACCGGATAAATACTGCGGCTTCTTAGAAAACTGGCGGGAAATAACGCTAGCGCTGTGTTTCGCCGAGCCGTTTGGGTTTCGGATTTTGTTGACCAGGAACGTCCTTGCGTCCTCTGGTGTTGCATGAGTCCCTGAGCTGCGGTGATCACTTACCATCAGGCGATCTGTCTGCTCGTTTTCTGGTCCATTTCATTTAAAAAAAAATAGCTTAACAACGCAGTTGACGGATTGGATGACCTATAGACGACGACTCCGACGCCTACGACTCCGTGAACGCTGCTCTAATGATTATGCGAACGGACCACTTGACGGGTGCGATGAGTCTATCCTACTACTATTATAAATGTGAAAGTTTGTGAGGATGGATGGACGGATGGATGGATGTTTACTCTTTCGCGCTAAGCCACCATTTCTCTGAAATTTCACTACGGTAGTAGTAATATGGTATACTAGTACTATGGCTCTGGATTAAAACATTGGCTTCTTTTTATCTCGAAAAAGAATAATATTACTATACCGATAATATATTTACGCGGGCGGAGCCGTGGGAAAAAGCTAGTAATATATAACCTAACCAAGAGCATGTCAGAACATATTTTCTAAGAAGTGTTTCGTAACTATCAACGCGCAGTGGGTTTACTTTAAAAGATTTTAAAAGTTATTGTCGGATTTTGCTCAAAATAATTTTCCTTAAGAGTTTTTAGTATGATCTATGCATGGAAAGTTACGAGTTTTTATCTCTTATAGTTTAGAAATGCCAGGGAAAGGGTGGGGGGGGGGAGGGGAATGCCAAAACCGATATCTATAGACAATCTATAACTCTACCAAATTTCATCCATTTATATTCATAATTACAGAAGCTAGAAGGGCGGACAGACAGACTGACAGGACAGACAGACAGACATACGGACAGAGCGAAACTTAAAAAGCGTTGCTGCAGGTTTCCTGTGTGCGCCAATATTCCCAGCCACAGAGAACGTGTTAAATTATTGGTTTTATATTATTTTCAAGACAAAGAAACGTGCCGATTTTTGTTTTATTCAAAAGCAATTACAATTTTATAAAGATGGATTGTGATTGGCTCGAAAGCGCCACGCAATAAATACCGGAGCATCCCGAATCCCAATACATTTTAATTTCGTTTAATGTTTTACTACGAAGTCACGTTGCTTTTTATAAATAAATCAGAGCCGCGACCGAGCTTGTAAAAAATTGGAACTGAGGAAATGCAAATATGGAATGAGTCTATATTTTTATCCAAATTTTTTAAATGCGATAATTACATCATTACTAGCTATTCCGACACACGTTGTGGTTGTAGTTTATTTATTCCAGTCCATTGTTAAGACAGACTAAACTGTGAACTGGAATAAATAAATAACTACACCTAACCTAACCTACACCTATATACATACCTACAAGTACAACCTGCATCTACACCTACATCTACAACTGCAAACACCTACCAACCTAGGCCGGCCGATATTTTTAAACCAAACAGGTAAACTGAACCTATAAATATTTGATAGTCAAGTGACAAATTGAACATAGTGAACAGTTTGTATGGGAGAATTAAAACATTCTTTTTAATTTTTTCAATATTTCTCACCGTTTAAAGCTTCCCTGAACTTTCACGATCATTTCAAGGCCAGAACTAGCCAAATCGGTGTAGCCGTTCTCGAGTTTTAGCGAGATATTGGAATTGCAATTCATTTTTTTATATGAGATTTGTTTATTGTTACGCTCTAACTTAAAAACGGAATTAATTAGATACGATGATAGTTTTCTTCCGTATATTTCCCGTATCGTGATTAAAGTCGTGTACGGTTTCTGTGGTTCATATTATTATTATTAAATATATTTTCGTTCTACGAGAAGTTGCTAGCTAATTAGGTTGTAGTAATGTCACTTTAAAAAGTTTTTTATAGGTAAACCTTGGACATAGTTAGGTTTCTTTAGAATTCTCTCAAAGCTTTTATCTCCAAAAATTATTAACAGATTTCTCAAGTAAACAATTTGACCCTTTACGATATTAAATTTTTTATAAAGTTAAAATGCTCGTTATGAAAAATGGATTTAAAAGTGAAAAGTTAGGAAGGCACCTCGGACTTCAAAGTCCAATGGAAATAAAAATATCCTCAAACTTTGTTTTGTATAACGTTTTGAAGCCACCAGGGCGCCATTTTGCGTGACTAGAATAACGAATGTGGTTTTTTATTATTTTGATTATGTGCGTAGGTATTCTTTTTAAGATTCAAGTCAGCAAGGAAGTTTGTAATATTGGTATCATATTTTGGTCTATGGTATCGTCATATTGATCAACTGTCTGTCTTTATTCATGCTAAAAAGTATAATATTATGGATATATTATTATTATTTAGCTTAACCTTGAACCAAATTAAAGATTACTACTTTTAATTTAATACTAATACTAATGGCACTAATTACTATGGTCTATATATATATATATATATGAAAAAATATGAATACGTCAATCTGGTCCTGTGAGATAAGTACTCGAAGAACGAACTTATAGTGTACGCAGGAGTTATTTTATAGTGGCCAAATGTGTGCGCAGTACACAAGAGCACTCTCTCTTCCTTTACTCTCGAAACCCAATGGGATGGATAGACCGACACGACTGGCGAGAGATTAGGCGCAGGTCCGACTTTTTACATGCCCATCCGACGCTCCAATCCAAACTTGGAAACAACCTCCCTCCTCCTCCATCAACCTCAATCTCAACCTCCGAGTCGAGAGCCAAGCTGTAAATTACTGGACCACTGGAGGCTATTGACTGAAAAAAATTACTACCACTATTATAACAATGTAGAGTTAAATTCGTCGAAACTAAGTTACTGAGATGTTAACTACTTCTGACTATACACACTACACATGAAACTGGTACAAAAATAACTTTAAGCTTTGAAAAAATCTGTTTCATCACTTTCTCAAATCAAAAGAGGTTCTACATTACAAGTTCTGAGCTCATTATAATAAAAAATATGACGCACGTGACACCGCCGTGACACATAAACCGTGGGTCATGACACATTATCATTTTATTTGAGCACAATCGTAGGGACGCAAAGTTGACAGGTTCATACAGTGTGAAGTACGCATCAGCATGAATAAATGTTACAATGAGCACGGTGCTTTATATTTCCCGATTTGCACGTGTCAAATACTATATAAGAGCTCTTTTGTTTGTTAATTAAATTGAGATTTAGTTTTAAGATAAAAATGTAATAAAGTAGCAGATGGTTCCCAATTACGTTACTTATTATACTCAATTAATCATGAAAACTGCTTTCAGTTCTTTTAATCTTAATAATTTTTATTTTTCTTAGCAGAAATATAAATAGTATAGACTCACACCCCAACCCCAACCTAATTTTTTTTCATAAAACTTGTACTTAACTGCTGAATTATAGAATAAGAAAATAACTTTATACTCCAATTAAAAATAAATCTATCTATTGGGCCACTAGTTGGAGCCTTTAAGCCTTAAATTGACAATTTACAGCATTATAACCATAGACTATATAGATATGACAACTATTACAACATATAAGTACGTATTTTGCATACTTATTCTCTGATATTCTTAACTTTTTATTCCCAAGTCCTAAAAATATAATATATTTTTTTATATTATAACTTTTTAACTACTATAAAACCATATATCTTCGAAACTTGGACGCTCTTGATGGTAAATCAGGCAGAATTCGCCAGTGTCCTTTTATCTATTTTTAGGGCCAGCTCTCTTATCTACATACAAGAAAATTCAGTAGCCCGACCAAATATTCTTAACATTAATTGGTGCGACATAACTATCCCCAATACGAGGCGGAAAAAAAGTCCGATCATAGTTGTTTTACCTCGGGGTTTTACCTCTATGAGAGTGATGCTTATGTCGTTGGTATAAAGGTTCTGTTAGAGATAAAATAAATTTGAACGGACTGTATGCACCGCAGCAGACAAAGATCATTTATCAGACGCGTCGCCTCTGCCGACAGGCACGACAGCGTCTGGTTCATCTGCATGAATTATCACAGTCAGTTCTTTGGGTAAATTGGTTGACAATTAGCTTTGTTTAGGTTCAAAGTGAAAGCTAGTGTTATACCGTATTATGTCCCGTGAAATTGCTGTATCATTTCCACGTAAAACCACAGTCTCAAAGTTATCTGGGCTGATTACTTCACAAATGATTGACCTTTTGGATATTGACTTGAGAAAATAATGTTTTGTAATATCTTTGTTAACGCACGGGATCTGCATCGTTGATTGGTCAATTATCGCGTCATAACGCAAGCTGCGTTGGCTGCCGATGATGTAATATTTTAAACTGCCAGTCACAGGGGCTTACAAGTGGCACTACTGACTCGCAACTCCATTTTGTTATACGCTTTCTTAATAGAATACTTAATACCTAAATCTAAATTATTGTAAAATTGTAAATAGTTAATACGAAAATCTAAATTATTGTAAAATTGGGTTTATATTTTGGAAGAATATACGCAACATCATTCAGTTTACTGTTTCTCTTCACTCGTTAAATAATCTACTAGCAACACGCAGCCAAACAGCGCATTCGCATAACATACCTATACATATCTTTTGAATGTAAATTAGAAAGTTCTCCTTATTTACTACGCTATACGCTACGAATGAACTGTATACGATACGCTATTACTTTTTCAGACAACGCACTAGTTTCACACGAAATTTCGGTGCACAATTTTCATAACAGGATAAAACCAATTTTGTGAGATTGAAAAATTTAATATTTTAAATTGGGTTAGTGTGTTTTTTTGCCTTTAGGTATCACGATTCACAGTGCCATGCAAATAGTAAAAATTCGTCATCGTATAAGCGATGGCAACTTGGCTAAAGGCTCAAGAAAGATAAATAAAGCATTCCCATTCCCGCATTCTCTTGCGCCAAATAACCTTACGTCTAATCGGTTCGCAGCCATATGCCAGCTAAAAAATATTTTTTTCCTAAATAGAATAGAATATTGAATTCACTTGCAGTTTTCCTCAACCCTTTAAATGTTTGATGGCGGTCCCTTGCGTTAGCGTTCAGTTAGCCCTCAGCTGTTGACTGGAGGGTTACTGATGTGGCCGTATTAGAAAAGATTAAGATTAAGGACAGGGGCTTTCTCCATCGATTATGGGGTATTGGGGGAAATAAATAAAACACCCACTTAACTTATCAAATGCTAAATTTAGGTATAATTTTTTGTCACGAATTATTTATATTATTATATTTTTATTTAATTTATCTGCTTTTCTCATATCGTCATAATCTGCGATAAAATTAAAAGTGAGTAGTGAGAAAGAGAGAGGGAGAGTAGTAATAGGAGACGCTATTTTTAAACTCATAGTCAGTAAGAAGGCTAGACGACTGATTTTTTTATTGCATATAAGAATTTAAATAATTTTTTTCTTAAATATGAGTAAGTGCTCTGAAGAGAGAGTACATAAAAACCAATATTTTCAAAGGTACGGCAAATTGTTTACAAAAGTGTCGTGAAGACAGTCCATACAAAAGTCGTACCTAACTGTCGTACTAACGTCACGATTAGGTCAAAGTGTATGAAATATAAGGCCGCAGCAACATATTAATTGTAAATATCTCCGAAATTCGTGCGTTTAAGTTCATACTTACACTAATGAATGTTTTTGTATAGCAATAGCTCCCCACACCGATTTCGGTGACGGTGGCCTGTTTCATTGAAACCAGGCCAGCTACGCAGGAGTTATGTTATAGTGCCCAAGTGTATGCGCAGTACACAAGAGCACTCTCTCCTCCTTTACTCTCGTAACCCAGTGGGACGGATAACCGCCACGACTGGCGAGAGATTAGGCGCAGGTCCGACTTTTTACATGCCCATCCGACGCATGGATCATCTTTCTTGTCAGACAATCAGAATTGTCCTAACCAAACTTGGAAACAACATTTTTTTTGTTCCAATGCGGGAATCGAACCCACGACCTCCGAGTCGAGAGCCAAGCTCTAACCACTAGACCACGGAGGCTGTTAAGAGTTTTTGTATATGATGTAAATAAACTAATGATGTAGGTGTTTTACTAATTTAGCAAATTTTTATTTTTTTATTTTATCTAATTACTAAACAACATGTAAGATGTTATATTTAACATGTAAGTAGGAATACCTCAATATTTCTGGGTACATAAATAAAACTAATGATTGTATATGTAGTCCTCTAACATATAAAATTTTTTTATTTAGCAAATTGACGTAGGTCGTTCTGAAATCGGTCATGTAATTATTTTCCAACGGTAAGCGACTGGTGTCGACTCCACTGTCATTATAATAAAAATTTGAGAGGACCATCAATCTTCTAAGCATTTGTTGTCCTAGACTGCACAATGAAATTGTTAAAATTAAAATAAACAGGTGCACTAGAAACAATACACACACAATGCACTACCGTAGTAAACCTACCTCTTGTCACAATATCACCCGATCGATACACCTTAAATTAACAATAGAGATTTTTGTGACATTTTCCTCAGATTTCCGCGATAACAACTCAGCTTTCTCTCTATTTGTCTCGCGAAATGTCGCCCAAAATATTTCCAGCAGCAATAAACGCCTACAGCGATACGTCAAACCCCTGAGTAAGTTTTATTGGCTTATGTACGATTCTCGCATCGGGAATGTGGCTTATATAACACTTCGTTTTGAGTTTAGTTCCTTATATTTCTGTTGCTGAGAGGAATTAATATTAGTATTTTAGTAATAATATTATTGTAATTTATCCTTTTTTAACCCCTGACGAAAACAGAGTTTATACCTAAGTTTAACGTGGCTGTCTCTGCGTTAACCCAAACGGATTAACCGATTTCGATCTAGTTTTTTCGCTTGAAAGCTGCAGTGATCGAGAGTGTTCTTAGCTATAATTCATCATCATTCAGCTTACTGATTGACAATCTCGAGGGTTACCTATTTTTTTTTAATTTGTCTATCGAACTTTCAATTAACATTCTGTAGGTATTCATAATATGAAAATGCACCGGCTTGTTTTTAGAACTATTTGTATAACATAATTTTGCTCTCTTTTACATTTTCAGATTTGAAAATAAATAGATTTTCAACTAAAATTTAAAAAATATACTAAATCTTGAGACAATTACCTACACGGAAATTTAAAGTTGCTTAATGTAAATTTAAGTGAAAATTTGGTGTAAGAGGATTAGGTCATAATGGTCGGTAGACCGCGGGGACCACGGGCTTGAGTGATGAGCTAGGATGTGTGGTTGAACCGGTTGAGCTAACTACAAATGGTCCTAGTGGTTGGTCAAAACCGCATGAGTCAAGTCAGTTGGTCAAGCCGAGCAGAATATAGAGAAAATGTTATTATATCAAAAGGAAATTCAAAATAGCAAGCCAAAAGATGAAAAATATCTAGTTTGTAAATGTATGGTATATAACATACTAGCTTTTTTTCCGCGGCTCCGCCCGCGTAAATATAAACACACCGGCATATTTAGCGGAACACAAAAAAAAGGTCCAAAATTAAAAAAATATGGTTTTATTTTAAAATCTACTTACTACACTTCTTTTGTTATTTAAAGTTTCATTTGTTTTACTTAAAATGAGATCACATTAAGAACAGATTTTGCGAGTAAAGGCTATTTGTGAAAAATTGTACATTTTTGAACTTTTCATGTAACCGGGAAAAGTGAAAATTAATATTAAAATAACAATTAATTAAATTAGAAAAATGGTAATTAATATCGCGTATTTCCTCCACGTGCTCTTATTAAAGTTTCTACCCGTCTAAGCATACTGAGAATGATGTTATCGATGGTCTCCTGGGATAGTCTCCGCCATTCCTCAACTACGGCGATTCGCAGTTCACCCACGTTGGCAGGAGCTGGAATTCTGGACTTAACTTTTCTTTTCAGCAAGTCCCAAACGTGATCTATTAGGTTCATATCCGGTGATCTCACCGGCCAGTGATATTCATATCATTAAGATAAGCTTGAGTTACCCGAGCGGCCGCATAGGCCAATAATTATCCTGCATAAAAACAAAATTGTCACCGATATATGGGGCAAACGGTACGACATTTTCTTCTAAAACTTCCCTGATATAGCAGTCTGCAGTCAGACTCCCTCTGTCAATCACTACCAAGTCTATGCGAGCTCCCAAACAAATGCCCGCCCAAACCATTATTGATCCACCACCGTATGCAACTGTAGTTTCAAAATTTCTCTAAATGTATCGTTCTCCTTTGCGTCTGTATATTCTTCGCCTGCCGTCAATTTGATTTAAGAGAATTCTGCACTCATCACTAAACAATACCTTACTCCATTGGTCCGCGTTCCAAAGTCGATGTTCCTGAGGAAAAGTTAACCTGTTTCTACGATGATTTATCTGGAGCCTTGGGGCCTTGGCGGGCACAAATGAACCCAAACCAGCTTCTTCGAACCTTCTTCGTACCGTACGCTCACTTACGGTTACACCCCGCACTGCTTCTAACTCATGTCGGGCTTGGACGGCCGTCAAACGGGGGTTCCTACGTACACGAAGCCGAATGAAACGATCATCCCTACTCGAAGTGCGTCTTTTTCTGCCTTGTCCTGCTCTTCTCACATAAGTACCGGTCTCCCTGAAACGTTGGATACTGCGATGGATCGTTGAAACTGGTCGACGAAGATCTCTGGATATCACTCTGTAGGTTTGACCATTTCTTCGCATTTCGAGTGCCCTGGCAATCTCCGTTGGGGCTAAGTCAGGCATAATTCAGTCCTCAACTCCAAAAAGATACGCGATTAAAAAAAACTAACAAAAACAGTATTACAATGAAATATTAAATCAAACTCAGAAGGAAGAAATACTCGAAGTTCGCTCCAGATAAGGTGTATTTGAATAAAATTAAAACAATTGCATAAAATGTGATGTTCAGTTGTTTTCTTAATTTGAAAATATTTCTTTTTACATTAAATGACGAATAAACCAGCCAGCAACCTTATATACTGATATCAAACCTTTATTTTATGTTCCACTAAATATGCCGGTGTGTGTTGTATCCCACGTGAATACTGTACTTTTTCGAGATAAAAAGTAGCCTATGTTATAATCCAGAGCCTACTACTATATCAAAGGACACTGGCGAATCCTGCCTTATTTTCCATCAAGAGCAGCCAAGTTTCGAACATATGTGGTTTTATAGTACTTAAAAAGTTATTAAACAAAAAAATATTTATTATCATATTTTAGGACTTGGGAATGAAAAATTATGAATATCCGAATGTCAGATAATTCATGTGCAAAATGTGTACTTATCTGTGGTAATCGTTGTCATCATGTCTATTTAATCTATGGTTATCATGCTGTAAATTATCAATTTGAGGCGCAAAAGCAGATGGCCCCATTAGATAGATTTATTTTTAATCGGAGTTTAAACTTATTTTTGCTTTCTATAGTGCAACAGTTTAGTAGAACTTTTATGTTCTGTTATTTGGGGTGTGAAGTATATCCCTCTATACTATATTGAAAAATAATTATAATGTATTCGGATTTCGTAACGTGAAAGCGGCATCTATAATTTATCTGTTAGCATATTGCGTTTTCAAACAAACTATTTATTAATTTCATTATGTGATTGACATCACCATTAGTGGATGTTGCTTTTCCGCAAGCCGCCACTAGGGCAATTTATTGAAAAATATGTTAGTTTATATTTAATTAATTATCTTTTATCCCCCGAGTATGATGTATAATATTATTCCTTTTTTTGTTCCTATGTTCATAAAGTACAACTTACAATAAATGCTTTTTGTAGCCACGTATTTTAATCAATCAGGCAGTAAATGTATGGCAATTTGCCGGTCTGCTTTCATCGAAATCCATTCACTAGTGTTTGCGTGAACGAGTTACAAACATCCATCCATTCATCCTCAAAAACTTTCACATTTATAATATATATAGTAGTAGGATTTATTTTCTGTATATTCAGCAGCTATAATATTCATTTCCATTAATTCAGCAAAAGTTTCTAAAGAAAAATGCAGTACTTATAATTGTTTAATATGACAACAGAGGGCATTGATCCTTGTTATAGTACCGTAATGAAACCAAGCAAATTCTTTACAAAGAAAATATTTTTCAGCCAATTGAATCCTATTCCCTAGCGTATCGCAAATTGCAAGGGAAACAACGAAGAAATTATTCTGTACACGCTCGTAAAAGTAAAAGTAGCGATAGCACTATCATATATCAAAATCAATATGGCCGACTTTTATTTTACTACGCTTTTATTAAAGTAATAAATATTGTCGTATCAAGGAAACTCGACTTCACAATTCTATTATACGAAGATAAAGATATAAATAAAATTGATATGTCTGTTTGTTGTGCGTAATGGAATTGCTGGCGATGCCTTGACGAACTTAAGGATATTGAAGAAATTGACACAAAATGTCAAGTAAGGTTCTGCGCAGAAATAATACTATTTACAAGCTACCGCAACCAGCCTTCGCTTAATAATAAGGACATATCCTCGAATTTTGCTGGCACTCCTGTCAAGTCACTTCCGCTTCCGCCGCCGTACCGCTGGCAGCGAAATTCGAAGCAGAGGCCTAATTGTCGTACATTTTGAGTTGATGTGTCCGACTACACAATATATACGTCGACTCGAGACTGCATAATATGTATGAAAAAGTGATCAACAGGTTACTGTAGCTTGTGTCCCGTTTGCGCCGAGTTTTAGGATCACACTTAGCCTGATTCCTACAAGTGTTACGGGTACGTTAATTAAAAATACTGTTTACCAACGTTACAAATATATTATCTAAAAACGGGGGTCGTGGGCAGAAGGCCGTAAAGTCTGGCTTAGCCTCTAGTGTCTTTGGGGATCGGAGGGGTTCTATTTCCACACGGCACTTGGCTGGAACTTTAGACGGTGAAATGTGACAGCACGTGGCGTGCGGACTCAACTTCCACTGGCGCTTTCAGGTTTGATGTTCTAATCAGGAACTCGCCACGACGCAGGGACGTCCAGGGGCGGGCAGCGCGTGACAGAGGCCAGACCGTCCTCCGTCCAAAGCATAGGACACAAGAGTTGCGTTGATTCCCGAATATGGTTAGCGGAGCAATGTATCCGGAAAATAGCGGTGCGTTGAACTCGTACCGTAGTTCCCTGGAAATATTCCATACCAGCGTGTGAAAAGTGTGGACCATGGCTGCCTCGGTTCTAACCTCTAACGATCCAAACCATGGGCCGTGTGTCCATTATAGGTAAAGATATTAAGCAGAATAAAACAGTAGGTATTTGAAAAACATAATCCATACTATATTACTTGTATATATATACCTAAAATATCAATGGAAAAACAGAAGGATGAAATTAAGAATAAGCACGTGTTCGTCTATCCAATATTGACAACTAATTTTTACAATCTGATGATTTACATGAAAAATAATAAGTGATAATATGTTACAAGCCTGATTTACCAAATAAAACTTCACAACACACATATTAAAACTCACCGTAGAAAACGGTAAAAGAAATATGAATATTGAGAAACACCTTGAAGATTATCTTGATTATTTTGATGCCGATAGGATTAAGAAAGAAAGGAACTGTCATTTTGCGACGTGACTTTAATTATAGTCCCTATTTTTTTTTTTTAAAGATTTAATGGCCTGGCAAGACCAAGACCTTTAAGCCAAGTCTTATATTTTTGAGGTGTTTCTTTTAAATATACACTTTAAATAGTTCCAACAGTACTTTTTATATATTTGAATAACGCACTATAACACTTTTTATTTTTGAGCAAATCACACAATTGGCGGCGGGAGGTATCACTGACTTCCATTATTTCACTTGCCAACACTAGTCTTTGAATGGCAAAGTTTGGGCACTTGAAGAAAATGTGGTTCATGTCGGCGATCTCAACGTTACAAAATGTGTAAATATTACTGTTTATTATGTTTAGTCTCTTAAGATGTGCAGGTGCAGAGTTATGGCCAAATCTCAGTCTATTTATAGTTGTGATAAAATCACGACTAGCTATCTTCAGCTCATGGTACCATAGTTTTATTGCTAACTTTTTTTGTATCCGTCCATACCACTTTTCTTTGAGTTTTTGGTCTTCATTCCAAAAATCTTCCCACATTTTTCTTATAGACATATTTACATTATAATAAAAGTCAGTCATAGGTACTCTCACTACACTTTTGACATTTAGGGCGTTGACCCCATCATATGCAGTTTTGTCTGCAATATCATTTCCAGAAATACCTTTATGTAAAGAAACACACATAAAGGCAATTGTTACTCCTTTATTATGTAACCGCCAGACAAAATCTTTAGTAAAATAAATAATATAATTCGTAAAGTTAAAATTAATATGCTTTAGACTATAAAGAAATGAGACCTACAGAATCTGATAAGATTAGAAATATTTACAATTATTATTTAAACCACTAATCAATTTTAAGGCTTCAAAAACTGCATATGCCTCTGCCGTAAATATCGAACACTGTTTATCTAGAACAAAGCTTTGAGCAATCTGTTTTTGTGGATCATATAAGGCACTTCTCACATATTCATTACCTTTACTACCGTCAGCGTAGATTGTATAGCACTTACTATATTCTTCTAAAAATGCAAGAAACTCTACATTGTTGTCAATAGACTTAGTTAAAATCATAATAGGATGTATTATACTACTATATGGATGTGTGTAACATGGCCAGTGTGAATGTTTTTTGATGTTTGAATAATGAGACTGTATTTCTAGGAAAATCCGGCACAAAGTTGGAGATGTATGTATCAGAAGATCTTGAGGTGAAACTAGTGGACCATCTGTAATGATTGGGTGAGGTACAATTCTATTTATGATTAGTAAATTATTTGATGACAATAGTTTAAAACAGTGTCTTTCTGCAAGCAAAAGTCGTCTCAATATCAAAGGCATAATATTTGTTTCCATTTCCATGGCCCTTATGGGAGTTGAAAACATTGCCCCTGATATAATCCTCAAAGTCTTGATATGTATCACATCTAATTTTTGGGTATGAGTGCTATTTAAATAGGCCAAATAACTGTAATCAAAATGGCTTCTTACAATAGATTTGTATAACACTGAAAGTATTTTGGGATCTGCGCCCCATGTAACACCAGCTAGACATCTTAAAATGTTAACACCCTTCAATGCTTTTCTGGATATATATTTAATGTGGTCTTCAAATGATAGCTTCTGATCAATGTAAACACCCAAGAATTTGAGTGAGGCTACTCTTTGAATAACCTCACCATTATAAGTAACATCTATTGTAGGTGTGTCTTTTCCAAATATGATGACACTACTTTTAGTTGCATTTATTTTCAAATTTAATCTTAGCTGGTAATAACTTAAAAAAAAAAATTTAACTGCATTAAACAAGCATTAACATTTTCAATTGCTACTGTTAAGTTAGCATCTGAACTGTACAACACTAAGTCATCCGCAAATTGAAGTATATTTACATTTTTAATATTCACATATTTACATATCTCCCATATATACAAATTATATAGCAAAGGCGACAATGTTGCACCTTGCATTGTTCCCTTTGATACAATCCATTTTGTTACGGGTGAAATTAAAATAAAATATGTGTTACCGTGACAATATATATATATATATATATATAAGGCCGTACGGTCTGGTCTAGCCTCTTGGTGTCTGAAGGGTATCTAAGGGGCTTTAATCCACGTGGGAACTTAGCTGAGGAGTCCGGTCTTTAGTCCAGGAGTCTAGCACGTGGCGAGAGAGCGCGATGGGGCTCCAATTTCTGGTAGCTTCTCCGTCACCGCTTCGTCGGATCGACATCGATAGATCGTCCAAAAAGTCCCAGTCCAATATCTAGCAGCACTCAGAACTCCAGCTAGGTATAAGTTCTTTTAATCGGTGCCTCGAATGCTGTAGTTGGCGGTGTTTGTGCCCGTAACGAAGCTCCTGAAAAATTCACTATAAACGTGTGGGTAGGAGTCCGGTCCCACAGCCAGTGTGATTTTAACCCCAAACGATCAAAAATCACGGGCTGTGTGGCCATTACAATATATTAGATGATATATAGAATAATTAAGGCATGAATACAAATATCCTAATATTTTAACAATGCAAGAATGTAAGATGAAACTACAAATGATAATACGTGGTATGGCCAATCAAATAATTGACAACTAATTTTACCAAGATGATAGTTTACTTGAAAGAATAATGCATTTTAATACAAGCATGATTTTCCAAGCATTCACAACACAGACACTTAAAATACTCACCGTGGAACACGGGGTTAAAATATAATTATTATAACGACTACATCTTTAGTCTATCGAAAATTTCATTCTTAAAGGAAATGTCATTCGAAGCAGTGCCATATATATACCCTTCCTTCCTCTTTTTTAAACTTTTGACAACTATAAACTAAAGCGTATAGATAAGAGATCCAGAAATCAAAATAAAAAGATATTATATCAATAATAATCAATATATTATGTAATATAATATTACAAATCCACTGTATTTTCATTATTATTCAAAATTAAATTAGTATTTTTTAAGATTTAAGACGGAAAAATCGATCTATGAATTAAGTATTATAGCAAGGCTGACGCTGTTTTAGTAAGGACGTGCGCCGATAGATGGTGCTAAAGCCTCTGAATGAACAGAGGAGATGTAACTACGTTACAATTTACACAAGTATCCAGGTACACCCCGCATTACTCAATACCTTCACCAGTATGCCAGGATCCACACTATCAAATGCAAGGCACATCCAAACATACACAAACTGAGTGTAATTTATTACCTTTTGCATTTTTCAGATCATTTATGAGGGAAATGAAGCTGTCAGCACAACTCCTTCCTCTGCGGAATCCATATTGAACATGAGGGATGATAGTATTAGATTCTGCATACCAGTCATTGCGAGACTTCACCATGTTTTCAAATATCTTTCCAAGACATGACGAAAGGGAGATTGGAAAGGGAGACGATATGAACTAGCCTGATCAGGAGATTTATCTGGTTTAAGTATGGGTTACACATTGAGTTTTCCATGAACTTGGTATTAACTTTTTATGCCAAAGACTACCACACCGGCATATTTAGCGGAACATAAAATAATGGTTTGATATCAGTATCATATAAGGTTGATGGCTGGTTTATACGTCATTTAATTTAAAAAGAAATATTTTCAAATTAAGAAAACATCTGAACATCACATTTTATGATATGTGATATCCAGAGATCTTCGTCGACCAGTTTCAACGATCCATCGCAGTATCCAACGGTTCAGGGAGACCGGTACTTATGTGAGAAGAGCAGGACAAGGCAGAAAAAGACGCACTTCGAGTAGGGATGATCGTTTCATTCGGCTTGGTGTACGTAGGAACCCCCGTTTGACGGCTGTCCAAGCCCGACATGAGTTAAAAGCCGTACGGGGTGTAACCGTAAGTGAGCGTACGGTACGAAGAAGGCTCGAAGAACCTGGTTTGGGTTCATTTGTGCCCGCCAAGGCTCCAAGGCTCGAGGTAAATCATCGTAGAAATAGGTTAACTTTTGCTCAGGAACATCGACTTTGGAACGCGGCCCAATGGAGTAAGGTATTGTTTAGTGATGAGTACAGAATTCTCTTAAATCAAATTGACGGCAGGCAAAGAATATACAGACGCAAAGGAGAACGATACATTCAGACAAATTTTGAAACTACAGTCGCATACGGTGGTGGATCAATATAGGTTTGGGCGGGCATTTTTTTGGGAGCTCGCACAGACTTGGTAAGCATTGACAGAGGGAGTCTGACTGCAGACCGCTATATCAGAGAAGTTTTAGAATAAAAGGTCGTACCGTTTGCCCCATATATCGGTGACGATTTTGTTTTTATGCAGGATAATGCTCGGCCGCATACCGCTCGGGTAACTCAAGCTTATCTTAATGATGTGAATATCACTGTTATGGAGTGGCCGGTGAGATCACCGGATATGAACCCAATAGAGCACGTTTGGGACTTGCTGAAAAGAAAAGTTAAGTCCAGAATTCCAGCTCCTGCCAACGTGGGTGAACTGCGAATCGCCGTAGTTGAGGAATGGCGGAGACTATCCCAGGAGACCATCGATAACATCATTCTCAGTATGCCTAGACGGGTAGAAACTTTAATAAGAGCACGTGGAGGAAACACGCGATATTAATCACCATTTTTCTAATTTAATTAATTGCTATTTTAATATTAATTTTCACTTTTCTCGCTTACATGAAAAGTTCAAAAATGTACCATTTTTCACAAAAAGCCTTTACTCGCAAAATCTGTTCTTAATGTGATCTCATTTTAAGTAAAACAAATGAAACTTTAAATAACAAAAGAAGTGTAGTAAGTAGATTTTAAAATAAAACCATATATTTTTAATTATGGACCTTTTTTTTGTGTTCCGCTAAATATTGTGTGTTTATTTAGAATGTTCAAAAATATTTTTATATGGTATCAACATCAAGTAAATATTATATTAATAAATACGGAAAATCATCTAAACTAGGACTAGTATTTCTCCTAGAACATATGCTCATTAAAAATTCAGACCATGTAAAAGGATCCAATAGAAACCTGGATTGAGGATTTTCATTATTAGAATTAAAATAATTTTCTAATAAGTTCGGATCGACTAAATTGGAATTATCTGATAGTTTGTCTAAAAGTGGTTGTAAAAATTCATTTGTATATGACTTATTACCAGTTCTAATACCCTTAAATCTTTTAATGAGATTCCAGATTTTGCTAATGGGTAGTTCTATTAAAAATATTACAAAAACGCTTTGTTAGAGCATCTATTCTTTTATAATTGATATAATTGTCTGATGTAGGATCGTTTCTGTAAAGTTTCAGAGCTTCATAAGATTTGATGACGGCTTGTTCACATATAATGTTCCACCAGGGGGCTGGTGGTCTACTCCTGAAGTTGGTTCTAGTAAATCTAGAAACAACCATTTGCTTAAGTTTATCAAGCCTGCTACAAAATTCCTCATAAGATTTCATTGGGTACTCTTCACAAACCATCATTTCATGAAAGACTGAACAAGATAATTCTTTATACTTAGCCCTATCTGCTTTATGGTATGAAAATCTGTCATCATACTCGTTGATTGCGTATGTTTCAATGCACATTGTAATGTTTGTAATTGTTGGATAATGATAACTACCCATGGTATCATCATGTACAAACCATTCACAAAGTGGGGCCAAATGTGTACTAACAAAACTTACATCTAGCTAGCTGAGGGATTGCGTGTAGGATAATTTACTGTTGTGAAGCTACCATTATTCAAAATGCATAAATCAAATTCATCAATTATGTCATACAAATTTTGACCTCGACTTTTGGTGGACAGACATCCAAAAGCAATATGATGTGCATTGAAGTCACCGCTCATAAAAACAGGTTTTGGTAAATCTCTTATAATATTGCGCAATTTATTCATACTTATGTGCCCACTGCAGGGAGGACAGTATACACAGATAATAGTCAATGTTGTATTCTCAGTATATACACATATAGCTATTGATTGTATATCTTCATAAAAGGTTGTATTTATAACATTGTATTTCAAATATGGTTTAACCAATATTCCAACGTGGGTTTTTAGAATTTTTGTTGTAAAAATTATAACCAGAGATACGAAAAGATTGATGGTCTTTTAACCATGTTTCATTTATTAGACAAATATCAATATATTTTTCATTTAAAAATTTAGTAAGAAGAGATTTTTATTATTTATTCGTTGAATATTGAATTGCGCAATACGAAAAAATGACGAATCACGATATTGCGTATCCATTATGTTGACAGATTTTTAATAAGCATATCCTTAATTAATGATGTGGTAACAGGTTCATCATCATTTTTATTACCTACTCGAACTAGGGCCATATGGACATCACTGTTTCCAATTATTTGAGATTTAATATCAGTAATAATTACATATTGAGAGATAGGTTTAATATTTACAATTTTATTTACATGATTATTTACACTTTGAGACATATTATTTACAATATTTACATTTTTATTTACAGGGATGGGACGTGATGGCAGAGGAGGAAAGTCAACATTTTCTTTTGTAGTGATGGCAGCGCTTGCATAAGTAATTTTATTTTTCTTTTCTAATATTTTCTTTATCTTAATTGGACATTGTTTGGAAATAGCCAGATGAGGCTCACTGCGATTGATACAGCAAATCTCATTTGTTTTATTACATTCTTTATAAAAGTGTTCGCCTGAACAAATTGAGCAACGCTGCTTGCTATTACAAATCTTAGCTGAATGATTAAATTTAAAACATTTATAACATTGTTGCAAAGGATCAACATAATCGAATACTCTATAGGAAAATAAGTCATACTGTACATTGTCAGGTAAAGTGTTTGATAAAAATGTTGTTACGGGTGAAATTAAATGAAAAAAAGATTTCCCGTGGCAATAAAATATATATTTAAAAAAATAGGGGTCGTGAGCAGAAGGCCGTACGGTCTGATCTAGCCTCTTGGTGTCTGAAGGGTATCTAAGGGGCTTTAATCCACGTGGGAACTTAGCTGAGGAGTCCGGTCTTTAGTCCAGGAGTCTAGCACGTGGCGAGAGAGAGAGATGGGGCTCCAACTTCAGGTAGCTTCTCCGTCACCGTTGCGTCCGATCAACGTCGTTATATCGTCCAAAAAGGTCCCAGTCCAATATCTACCAGCACTCAGAACTCCAGCTAGGTATAAGTCCTTTTAATCGGTGCCTCGAATGCTGTAGTTGGCGGTGTTTGTGCCCGTAACCAAGTTCCTGAAATATACACGACATGTCGGTAGGAGTCCGGTCCCACAGCCAGTGGTATTTTAACCCCAAACGATCAAAAATCACAGGCTGTGTGGCCATTACAATATAAAAAAGATGATATACAGAATAATTAAGGTATGGATACAAATATCCTAATATTTTAACAATGAAAGAATGTGAGATGAAACTACAAATGATAGCACGTGGTATGGCTAATCAAATAATTGACAACTAATTTTACCAAAATGATAGTTTACATGAAAGAATAATGCGTTTTAATACGAGCATGATTTTCCAAACATTCACAACACAGATAATTAAAATACTCACCGTGGAACACGGGATTAAAATAAAAATTTATTTACTTAATACATACTTAATACACGGGATTAAATTAAAATAAAATGCTAACAGTTTGTGTACCAATTAGATCATGACCAACTTTTCCCATGAATCTTCTTACTGCAATTATTTCATATGTAGATGTTAAATTAGTAAATAGTTCTTTACTTGATATATTTGCCGGTACAAATCGTATAATGCCAGTTTTCTCAATTTGAGCAGCTGGAATATACGCTTTCATGTCATATTTTTCGAGAAAGTTAATATTGTTGATAAAATTATTGGCCGTGTTATGTTGTTTAAATATCACAACTATCTTATTTGCGTTAATACGCCGTATTGCCACAACTCCTTTTATGTTGGAAAATATACTGTTAAGATAAATTGGACATTTATTTCCAAGTCTCTCCTGTGCTAGTTTGCTTTCTATAAATACTTTGAATTCTGTGTTGATCGAATTATCGGAATATAGTCTCTTATAATTTGGTTTTCTATAAGCTAAAAAGTTACTCTCACCACCTCCGCCGCCACCACTTGAAGACCCCCGAGGATCATCAGGAGGCCGAGGTCTTTTCTTTGAGGTGGGCGGGTTATCCCCGCCCGCCTCATCTCCGTCCATTTTTATTATTTATGCACTATATTCATTTAAAATAAAGCTTACTAATTAAGCTTACTAAATACTAATACTTATTTACAAACAAAATAATAATAAATAAAATTTTTGTTCAATTCGGAAAAAATTAAGATGCGCGCCTTTTCAAATTCCCGCCAAGCATTTTCCTATTTTTTTTAAATCAGACAACCATAGACCAGTTAGACATAATCTAAATGTCAAAATAAAAAGATATTAATTAACAATCATTTGTCTATACAATAACGTAATTTATAATAAACATTAATTGGTATTCAAGATTAACTTTTCCAATGGTATAAAACGAAAGATATTATAATTGATAAACGAATCGAAAAAAAATTAGTAAAAGACAGCAAACGTTTCTAACTACAGAGTTAGAAACGTTTGCCAATAGATGACGTCGTATAGTGTAATTTAGCTATTATAACTAGCAATAATAGCTAATAGATGACGATAGGAGCGTCGTTTTTAGCGATATTATCTACAATTAAAATGTAGCTTTGCTACACAAGCCTTATGTTATGTAGTAAATGGAGGTATTTATGCTCTTCCACTGTGGGAAACTGGGCGTAAGCTTCTTATTGTTTAACAATTCATCAGTATTTTATCGTGTACTACGGAAAAATAAGATTAATGGCTTTATCCACCAGAGGCGGCGTTATAGCCTAGTAAACGAATGCCCAAAATGGGGGTCTGCTTGGAAAAGTCGAAAGCAGAAATTTTGACTTCGGAACTTTGTTAAGACTAGTTAGGAGATAAACATACTAAAAGTCCTGACCCCTCCGAGGTGCGCTCGAGGGAGGGGGGTCAAATAAGGTCCCGTTTTTTGGTTTTTTGCTTACTCATTAAAAACGGTGCTTCGTACGAAATTATCTTGTACTACATAGTAAAAGCTAATTAAATTCTCTACAACTTTGTCCTTTACACTTTAAATCTATCTCCAATAATTGCCTCACTATGAGCTTCTAAAATTGGCCAATTTTCAAAAGTGTGTTTTTTAGGGTTTCGTACCCAAAGGGTAAAACGGGACCCTATTACTGAGACTTTGATGTCTGTCCGTCTTCCTGACCGTCTGTCTGTCCGTCTGTCTGTCCGTCTGTCTATCTCCAGGCTGTAACTCAAGAACGGTAATAGCTAGAGAGTTTAAATTTTCAGAAATTATATATTTCTGTTGCCGCTATAACAAGAAATACTAAAAACAAAATAATTTAAATATTTAATATTTCTCATACAACAAACTCGATTTTTTTGCAATCTTTTGCTCGATATCTATCATGGCATAAGGTAGACACCTGAAATGTTTACAAAATACTCAGTTATATATTTTATACTTTAGTAATTAAAAATAAATTTTAAATAATTTTTTTTTTTTATTTAAAATTTTTTTTTTTTGGGGGGTTCCCATACAAAAAACACAATTATTCTTTGGCTATTTTTGCTCTTAAATGGTACGGAACCATTCGTGCGCGAACCTAACTCGCACTTGGCCGATTTTTTCTCTTTAGCACAATGCAGTCTGCAACAGTCCAAACTTACCAAGATCATTTTTTGTTTCTTATTTGAATGAACAGCTACAGTATCAAAACACGTTATAATATACAGTACATAAAAAGAACATAAGCTGGGAGTACCTCCACGCGCTGAAGGCGGTAACAGTTTTAAACTGGCTAAAACTCCCGATAACATCTATCAAAATGCCTTCGGGCTTATGTTTTTGTTTCGATCTTGACCTATTGAATATTGTGACTGTGCACCCGGTAACGCAGGGAAGCAGTCACAAAATATTTCGCAGATACATACTTTCTCAAGATGACAGACAAGTATTTCGTTTGTGATAAACCGCTAAAAGAAGGCGGAGAAAATGTTGCCATAGTTGGTGAAAAGGGCTTAAATACTCTTGTTTTTGCCAGTGTGCTCAGAAATGATGAAAAGAGCTCCCAACTAAAGGAATGTAAGTCGTTGAGAGTTCACAAATCTTGTAGAAAAGATTACACGAGACCCGACAGCATCAAAGCTGATCTGACAAAAGTGGTCCGTTCGCTGGACCTTCTACAGTTTACAATAGAAGTACTTTAAGATCATCGAAACCTAATTTTGACTTCACTACTAGATGCTTTTTTTGTGCATGCGCATTTAAAGACGAAAATAAAACACGGATTGAAAATCGAAAGACAGTATACACTGTTAGAAACGCAGCCTTTAAAGACTCGTGTACTGAGGCTGGGCATGCAAGACGAGATGATTGGGGCAAAGAAGTAATGGGTCGTTTAGTGCCAATTATAGATCTAGTTGCAGCGGAAGCCTTATACCACGATGAATGTCGCAAATCATTTTTCAGACCGTTGTACAAAACCCAAATGGAGTCAGAAGTCACTGCAGATTACATAACCAAAGCCATGAATGAAATTTATAAACACATGGAGACTAACAGTGACTGTTAGTTCTGCATTACAGAATTGAGTTGAGAGATTCTTGGTATGACGCTAAAGATATAGATGAAACTAACGAAATACTTAGGATTGTAAAGAAAGCGGCTGAGATTATCATACAGGGCATACAAAGTAAAGTGTATGATGCTACAACATATCCTCCTAATGATGACTTTCTGAAGGATGCACATAATGTCCCTCTAAGCCTACAAACATTCCTCGAAGAAGTTGCTATAAAAAAGACGAACAGAGTCACCGAGACACGAAAAAAATGCACAGCAATAGCACACGCTATAATTTCCATTGTTCGGCCGCGAACATTCATATCTTCCATTATGAATAGTCTAGCCCTTCTTGTTTACAGAAAATTTGGATCTAAAATGTTGGTGAATCTTCTTGCTAGTTTGGGATTCTCATCATCGTATCATGAGGCTCAAATGTTAGAGATGTCTGCTATAACCCACTCTAAGCCTACCTTTGAATCTGACTCTTTTAGCCAGTTCGTATTCGACAATGCCGACCACAACGTCTGTACCATTGATGGATTAAACTCTTTCCATTCCATGGGAGGCATTAGGTGTGTCACACCGTTGAATTCCATCAAAAGTAGTTATCCAATACCTAGATTAATAAAATAGCCAGTATCAGCCGAGTGTGGACAACTTGGAACCATTTCGCTGAAAACTTACCAAAGAAATATCACCAAAAATACGGGTCTGGAAAGCATCCAAGTTGAACACATCAATGTTCCACCCCAGTTGCTAGAACCTCAGCCACATGATATGCTGTTGTTCTTTGCAAAGTCGCAAGATGTGTCAGTACCAGAGTGGAAGGGGTACATGATTGCTACAACAAAAGGGTGTTACAGTGAGAAAACGAAAGTTCTTCCCCTTCCATTCATCAACGCATCTCCTTCGGATGAGAGCACAATATACACTGCAATTCAGTACGCATGCCAATTAGCTACTGAAAATAAGCAGAGTTGTGCGATAGTTACACTTGACCAACCGTTGTATTGGAAAGCCCGTGAGATAGTTGCAGCAGCACAACCTGACACGATGATTTCAAAGTGTGTCATACGCCTAAGTGGTTTCCATCTTCTTATGTCATTTTTAAGGTGCATTGGGTATCTTATGAACGGCAGTGGTCTGAAGGAACTCATGAGCACCGTCTATGCTCCAAATTCTGTTGACAAGATGTTACAAGGTCATGCTTTTGCCAGAGCAGTGCGCGGGCACTTATTAGTACAAACAGCCTTGTCAAACATCGTTGTTAGTCAAATGGCTATCACAGACGAAGAGCGAGAAGGCATGAATGACCTATTGAAGGACTTCATGGATGAGACTCCATCGCTAGATGCGTTGGAAACAAATAAGAACCTTAGATCTGTTGCTTCCAAGTTTTCCAATGAACTTACTAAGCTTTCGGATAAAGGTCTGACATCAAAGCTTTGGATTCAGTATTTTCAGATGGTCAGCTTAATGAAAGATTACATCAATGCTGAGAGACCAGGCAATTGGCATGCTCACCTTGATTGTGTCAAGATAATGCTTTCATTTTTTCATGCAGCAGGTCATTTTCACTATGCTAAATCTGGACAACTATATATTCAGGACATGATGAACCTTTCGTCCAAAATGACAGCCGATGAATATAATAAATTTGTGAATTTGGGGTATTTCACAATGCGACGATCAGATCTATTCTGGTCCGGAGTTTGGTCCGATATGACCATCTAAGCCACACTGATGCGAGGCTTCAAATCTAACGCAGGCATAACGCGTGGACGAGGAACAACTGATAGTGTTATTAGCAAGTGGGTCGAAGGGATGAGTGCAACAAATGACATATGCTCTTCACTTGAGCAATTCTGTGGGACTGAATTTGCTTCAACAGAACAACATGTTGATTTTGGGTCTGCTCGTCAAACGAGGAATGCAAAAGACGTAGCTAAAATCACCGCTTGGTTGGAGAACCACAACCCTTTCATAGATGTGGAAGGTGTTATGTTATTATCTTCAGGACTAATTGGAGATTCTTCCATCAATTGCTTTGACGCCGTTTCAGTCAGCTTACAAGCGATGGAGAAAATCGAAAGCACTTCATTTGCAAAAATCAAATTATCGCGTAAGGATCGAGTTCAACCTCTCTCGTTAATGAACTCGTCCATTAAGATCGCTGATGAAAATGTCCCAGTAGACCCCCTTCTACTTTTTCAAAGAATCGCTATCAGTAAAAAGACGGATGATGATTTGAAAAATTGTTTAGTATATGAACTGGCTCCATTCCCTTTAGCCCTCTTTAATGTAGATGGGATGAGGAAAACCAAAAAATCGGCCCTCTACTCTCTGTTTGGTGCAACCAGTGAGCCTTGTGACCTGCAGAAATTGGACATTATTATTGATGGAGGATTCCTCATTCACAAAGTGATTTGGCCAAGAGGAGGAACAGTAGCTACTATATGTGAGACTTACATAAAATTTATAAAACGCAACTACCCAGGGAGAAAGTGTACGGTTGTGTTCGATGGATACAGAAATACTGCTAACAGTACAAAGACAGCTGAACAAGAGCATAGGTATCGACTAAAGCAGTCAGCCGATATAAATCTGAATTTAGACACAGTAATCGATACGAAGAAGGAACATTTTCTTTCAAACAACCATAATAAAAGCAATTATATTGACATTCTCCGATCTCAACTTAATAGCAACGGGACTGAGACGCAACAAGCTCCGGGTGATGCTGACTTGATGGTGGTTTCTACTGCCATTGAAAAGTCAAAGGATTCTCAGGTGGCAGTCTTTGGAGAAGATGTTGACTTGGTAGTTCTGCTTATAGCAAGGACTCCACCTGATCATGATATACTCTTTGTAAAGCCTGGCAGAGGTAAGGTACCTACCACTTATTATTCAAGTCAGGAATTGCAACAGTGAGGGTTGAATGACATATTATTTCTACATGCCTTCACGGGATGTGACACCACTTCTGCTGCAGTTCGAAGAAGTGAAGTTGGTTTTTGTAAACTGTATTTGAAAAATCCTGAAGTCCGTCAAGCCGCAAAGGTGTTTTCTAGCCCCTCTTCGTCGCATGCTGACATAAGAGAAAAGGGAAACTTTTGCTTTTTAAGGTGGTATGGAGCGAAACAGAAGGAGACCTCTCTTAATAACTATCGCTACCAGCGTTTTCTTCAGTCAGTGTCCAACGTCAAACCAGACATTTCCTCCCTTCCACCAACTGAGGGAGCAGCGATGGAGCACTCCTTTCGTACTTACCATCAGGTACAGGCTTGGCTTGGACGAGACCTTTCTCCTGAACTCTGGGGATGGAAACGTAATGAAAGTAACCTCTTGGTTCCTGTTCAAACTAAAGAACCAGCTGCACCAGAAGAAATACTGAAGCTGATATTTTGCCGGTGCACTACTGATTGTAGTAGTGCTAGGTGTGGGTGTAGGAAGGCTTCCATGCTGTGCTCTACCATTTGCCACAATTGCAACGGATGCTGTACAAATAGCATTCTCATGTTGGAGGACAATGAAGATGACGATGCAGATGATGAAACAGGAGTAGTTGCCTACGTTCCATCATCTGATAATGATTTGACCGATGATAAGCAAGAGGCAAAAGCTAAGGAACCACAACCAGGCCCGTCATGCCCAAAGAGGAGGCGAGTGGTTAAGTGATCAATTTATTCATGGGTAGGAGAAATATTTTTAGTGACGTACCGTCGTCCTACACGTACGTCCTACAATAAATTCCTAATTTTCTTTGCTCTGAGTAAGATAGTTAAGAAGTTATAACGATTTGAATAATGACCCATGAAACACCATTTTTCAACAATACTGAATAATTAACATCCAAATCATAGAAAACGAAAGGGTCTGGTTAGAATTATAATCACTGTCTCATAGTAATGATTTTGTATGCAAGGAAAAAAAATCGGGGGATTTTTCCTTACTACCCCTGTGAGTGCAGTGAAAAGCGTCTTTTTCAAATTGCTATAACTTCTAAAGTATGACTGAGAGCAAAGAAGTCTTGGGATATATTCTAGCTATAAATCTTCTCTACTGTTTAACATTTTAAAAAAAACAATTTAATGCACTATATTATACACAAAAAGCCAATTACCAAAAAAATACACAAAAAAAGGACAACTTTTTTCCTTTAACTTGTTTTTTTATTTTATTCCACGAAAATTAAAACTTTAGGTCTTTGTGATTGTTGTCTACGTATTAAGCTATCAATTGAAACCTTTTTTATGTTCATAGGACATTTACATGAGAAGTATTGGTCAAATTAGTTTAGGTGTCAGAGTAAAAAAATAAAATGGCCGCCATTTTGAAACCGCAAGAGAGAGAAAAAAAATAAGATCCATTTCGTCACTGAAATATGTCATATTTCATTACATCAAAGGATCAGACACCAGTGTTGGGACATACTGGAAATATCAGAAAACGTAGAAGTCGAACACATTTTTGAAAATCGGCCAATTTTAGAAGCTCATAGTGAGGCAATTATTGGAGATAGATTTAAAGTGTAAAGGACACAGTTGTAGAGAATTTAATTAGCTTTACTATGTAGTACAAGATAATTTCGTACGAAGCACCGTTTTTGATGAGTAAGCAAAAAACAAAAAACGGACCTTCTTTGCCCCCCCCCCCCCCCCTCGAGCGCACCTCGGAGGGGTCAGGACTTTTAGTATGTTTATCTCCTAACTAGTCTTAACAAAGTTCCGAAGTCAAAATTTCTGCTTTCGACTTTTCCAAGCAGAATCATTCGTTTACTAGGCTATTAGGCGTGAGAGACGTGAGCCACCGTCTACGGCCTCGCAGTCAAAGGGTACTCGCGCCTCAATAAATTGAAATTATCAAAAAAAATTCGCTCGCTATTTATCTTGTGACTGACTATTTTTTTTAATTGTGAAGACTTTCAGATTTGGTTAATATACATTTTAAGACTTAAAATATGAAAAAATTTTGCTCTCTCACTCGCTTTTTACGTTCATAAGTTTTTTGCTCAAATAGTCTTAATTATAGTTTTCTACTCGGGTAATAAGCAGAAAACTCGGTTTATAAAAGACTTTGAGAGTAGATTTATAAAAAAATTTGGGTTATTACACATAATATGAAAACAAAATTGCTCGCTCTCTAGTTTTTTACGTTCATAAGTTTACACCTTTCCTAAATATCATCAGGAAATAATTATTGAAAATATAGATTTTATAAGACTTTGATCGTTACAAATTTCGCTAAATGTATCTTTTATTTAAATTTTGGTCCAGAACCGCCACTGTTAACCATACAATTAATATTTAATTAGCTGTTTGCGGATTTTCGTGTATAGTAGCCGAATTATTCCAGCTTTGCAGCCATCCAGAGAAATTGTGCTCACTATCGTAGATGGGGAGGAAGTAATGTTCTTTTATACAGGAAATACACGCTCAAAAGTGAAACATTTTTTTTTTAATGTTCCTGGTACTTACTAGTCACTAGATGCCGCTCCCAGATCACCTGTTTTACTGCGAATTAATATAAATGAGAAAATTAGATTCGTTCTTACTTTGCACCTCGTGTATTTAGTAACCTAACTTGTAGCTTTCCCGTTTCATTATTTCCAGACCAAAATAAAAAAGTCGTCACTCCAAAAATATTTGATAGATTCCGTAGCGTTTATCACATTATCACATGCCTACTCGTGATGGCATTACGTCAGTGGTAGTTTTATGAAGAGGCAATATTAAGTTTACGTCCGTTTCATGGCCCTAAGGTCAGTTGGATACATCAACCCTATTTTAATGGGAGCATGAAATAGTACATCGCACCAGTTTATTATCTACGCCAGAAATGAGTTAATTGAGATATATCCGTTAATATTTTTATGAAATAATAAACAGTGTAGATAAACATACAGTCATTATGTCATAATTCTTTGTTCTTTAGGGTTACTGTGTTCTTTAGGGTTACATTTTGCTGAGTAACATTGTGCAACAGACTTATTTCGTTAACGACGTCGACACGTTTTTATTGGCTAAAGATTATTATAATAAACCAAATTCTTGATGACAAATCCAGCACCATTGTAACTATTGTCTATTCACTCTAGTAAGCTAGAATACATTCAATAATTTAAATTACAATGAAGAATAAATAGTTCAACTCATTTGTGCACTATGTTTGCGATTAGGCTAGATGACTGAAATTTTTCAATCCATAAATTAATAGTACTCTTAAATATAAGTAACTTCTCAGAAGAAGTAGTGTATCAAAAGTCAATATTTTCAAAGGTACAGCGATTTGTATGCAAGTCTCGTGAAAACGCTCCATACTAAAGTTGTACCTAGCTATGACGTCACGCCTAGGTAAAAGTGAAAGAATGAAGTATACGGTCGCAGGAATATATTTGTGTGCGTTTAAGTTCATACTCACCATAATGAATGTTTTTGCATATGATGTAAGTAAACTAATGATGTAGGTTTTGTTTACTAATTTAGCAAAAAAAAAAACCTTTTTTGTACTTTTTAGATGTACCTATGTAATTAATAATCTACACATAAAATATTATATTTTTTTACATATACCAAGTAGTAATGCCTCAATATTTGAGTATATTAATGTAACTAAATATTTTAGATGTAGTCATCTCCCCATACAGCTTTTATGTGTGTGACAGTGACACGACCATTATCCATACGCGATGTTAAGTGTGCTGTGTGGCTACCGTATACATTACCCAAATATATCGCCGCGCGCACATATGAGTTGAAATATTTATCTTGTGATAAACATCTCATTTGTGACGTGTATTTGACAATGATGGCCGGTGTCATCAATCCAGCCAATCATAAACGTACATTCGTCAACCAATCACAAGCAAAATGCCCGTCTCGGTACTAGCTCGCTAAAGTATACAGACTGTAGCAATAAATACCACGGACGAAGTCACGAACATAAGCCAGTTTCACAGTTTCTTTTTACGAGGGAATTATTAAATGTAGGTATCTGTGTTTAGCGAGTAATTTAATGACTTGTAAATAAAAGGCCGGAGGGATCTCAAAATATATTCAGAGGTAATTGAGTATTGAATCACGTGGAAGAGTTTAATATGTAATAAACTATTATCCTTCTGCAAAGTAATTTTATTTCATCATAATAAGACGGTAAGTTCGGAGCAGAAACAAGAGTTTTTTTCGCGCTCGTTATTGTATTCAACAGATATTTTTTCGTCATTTGATATTTTCGTCATTTTGATTTTTATACGAGGAACAGGTTTTAGTTATCCTATTTTAAAGTCCATCCGAAGAATATGCAGTATCGTATATGATATAACACCTTAAGTTTGACTGCTAAAGTCGAATCTAAAGTCAAACTTTAGGTTACATTAGGCTGGGTATAATATGGCTTAGCATGTATCTAGCCTTAGAAAAAGAAACAAGCTTTACCTACTATTATAAAAACCTACTTGGTAAACTATAAAATCGGATGAAAGAAGTCGAGAAATACTTGCATCTCAAGTTTGTGAAACAACGAAATACTCTGCATATGCGACCTCAATTAGCAGTAACGGCGGAAGTTAGCATCGGGAACTTTTAATCATGCCAACGTGGTTCGATTCCTGTTGAAAGTTTCAAGCATTTGAATCAGGTTCAGAAGTTATGGCCGCAGAGTTGAATTTGGGTAGATATAGCTTTTATAAGATTTAATTTCGAAAGAACTTGCCGTGAGAAACAAAGGGTTAAATAAGGTGCTTATAAATTTAGTTGATCCAACAATACGGTGACTGGTGCGATACCTGTCATTATAAGGGGTTTCGCGATATCTCGCCCGGCCCGGCCCGCTCGAAGTAAGTAATGTACGTGTAAACCTTGTTTGGCCTGTCATAATTTTTCAAAAATGAATGGCTGCTTTTCTACTTACCGGCCCGGTTTGTGTGAGATCAGTGCGACATTACGCGAAAAAATAATTCTACATTATCTTCATAGTGCTAAAATAACATAGTAGATACCTCCTATATCCTTATCAATAACATTTTACATCACCCAATTTACGTCTTCATAACTCTGTGGCAATAAACGGTGTAGTTTGCGAATGGTTTAACAGTAGTTTAAGAAATTAATAGTGAGTTATTAGCGCTGCAGTAATTTAGAGGTTTTCATTATTCTGCAATTTTACAGAAGTCATATAATATTATTTCCCAGTAGGCTTTAACTATAAGTAGGTACATTATTGTCAATTATGGAACACAATAATATTATATTATTATGATTTTTTAACAGTAAGGGAAACTGGGCACACTTGATTTCTCCTTTTGTTCTATAACCCTAATTTCCTACACTATTTATCCTATAAAAAAAACTATAATGGTACTACAAATACGTGGAATTCATCTGGCTACGAAAACCTGCGATAGCCAACATAATATCACTGAAATATATTCTAATTTATCCACTAGAAGGAAACTTTTTCGATTTATACTTAAGGGACACTTGATGCCCTATAGCCTATACAATCACTATGGAAGTAAAGAGCTTTAAAAACGTTGTTGAAACCTTCATATTTTATTATTTATTAAACCACTAAAAGCTTGTATTACAATGTATTTAAATGCAGTGTATAAGCATTAATTTTGCAATAACATTTTTAACCACAATTATAAAAGTACTCTTTTTTGTACCTTCTCTGATTTTTAAGGACTAAGATAGGACTATGGAAATAATATTAAAATCTTATTGAAAATTGAAATATTTTAAAGGGCACGAAGAGGGATCAGGTCTCGCCAAATGAAGTGTTGGGGTTTGTTAATTAGTCCTGTTTCTCCGGCAGTCGTTTTATGCTATGATCAAATGAATCATAAAATTTGATTGAGATTAACACCTTCATATTTAATATAAGTCTAACTTTTATATTTTATATCTATACAGCGTGTACAATAAAGGAGTGATATTAAAAGGTGAATATAATATGTCCCTTATATGTATAGAGTTCACTGTGAAAGTAGCAGCGCTGAAAGAGTTACTTTTTACTTCCATACATTTTTGTGTCATTAGCGTATCATGAAAAATTTTGACAAACCTAGTAACAAGTGTCTTACCAGCTGTTTTGGCGCTAGGACATTGACATGGACATCAGCTGCGCGCCCCCCGCCGCCGCGCCGCTTGCCTTCGAGTTGCGAATCTTCGACTCGCTACTATCCTAGTTCAAATTGTTCGATTATTCAGACGTCGTCACTCTTACACGCACAAAATAAGCAGGTTATTATCCCGATTATTTAAATCACTTACTTATTAGTTGGTAAACGGAAACGTAGTAAAATATCACAGACGTTGTCATCACTCTCACACACTTAAGTAGGTAGGTCCTTATCCCGATTATATCACATAATAGTCGGTAAACGGAGGCGTAGTATCACAGACGTAGTCCTCACTGTTACACGCTTAGGTAAGTATCCCAATTATGGTCAAAAATGGCTGTTGCCCATCGTCACGCAGTGTATGACATATCATCATGTGATTGACATTAAAAACGGCACCCGCTCGTCGTGTGCTGGTCCTTGAAGTGTCTTCAAAATGTCGCAAATCTTTGCCGGTAAATTTTACGAGCTTCATTGATACTGTTACTGCGAGCAGCACCAACACACAAAAACATATTATCGTAAAACTCGTTGTTGATATACTGATGACGTGACATGGTGTAGAGATACAGAGAGAGAGAGAAAATTTTCGTGCAAATAGCAAATAGCGTCTAACTTGGTCAAGGGACCAAAAAAAACTAAAATGGCGCAAGTCGCAACATTCAAGTTAGTATTAAAAAAAATTTTTAGGGTTCACTAACAAAATTTACAATTTGAAAATTATCATTAAGTTATTCGAAACTAAAATAAATAAATAAAATCAATGTATTTTTTTTTAATAAAAGCGTGATTACGTTTTAACAGCAAAAGAGATTGTAAAATATTTTATATTTTTTAGTGCTAATATGTGATAATGTTTCTATAGTTTTATAATTTTTACTCGTACTTTCAAAATGATTATAATATTTCATATGATTTGTCCAAGATTTAAGCGTTATGAATAAAAAATACCAGGATAAAATCAATATCATCTTTACCTACTGAAAATAATTAATGCGGAACCACTACAATTAAAGAATTAATTCCTACAAATTTGTGGGAGGAGCTAGAGCTCATCTGTTTTTTTATCTATGCCTTCATTGGACAGACGTCATGCGTAAACGCATCCCGGGGGACCAATGAAATAACTCAAAGGAATGCAGCTGACACAAAGGATTTAGACTAGTCCACGTGCACAATCACCTGATTATAAACTTGTTGCAATGACCTCTAAGGGCTGTCACTTAAATATTTCTTGCGATATTACAAATTGGGTTTTCTCCTTAATTGTATGGTTTACACATTTTTGGTACTGGTTTTCGGATTCTAAACTTGTTTTTTGTTTTCTCACAGGGGAAAGGTCATTACGCCTTTCCCGGATTGGGTGTCCCGGGGATATGTGGGACTCCCGGCGCTGACGTCGGTTTACCCACTAAAACCATACCTGCGGATTGCCATCAGCCGCTATGAAAGGGAGTGTCCTGGATCTGTCTAACACAGGACACTCCCCACGACCAGCCGATCTTCCTCATGAGGGACTGAACCAACTAGAATAAGGGGCACTCCGACAAACTGAAGCGCCCCCCTCGCCGGGACTGGCTAAGCCGGGGAGGTTCCAATACCGCTCCGCAGGACCCAGTCGTAGCCGAAGTCCCAGAGGTTCGGACCCAGTACCGAACCCTGGGGGACGCTGCACTCGACCTGCCGCCTCTCTAAGGACCCCGACTGATCCTCGAACAAGACCGGATACTATACGGACGCGGAGAGATACGCGTCCAACAGTCTTCCGAGATACGGAGGCACTTCGATATAGTTTAGTGCCTCGCGTATTACGCTGTGGGGAATATTGTTGAAGTCGTTGGCGATGTTCAAGGACACCGCCACCACCACCTCCCTCCCGCGTTCCGCTTCATCCGTCACTGACTTCAGGCGCCTCACTGCGTCGACGGTCGACCGACCGGCCCGGAACCCGAACTGTGAGTCTGACAGTCCGGGCCCCGGACCTTCCTCCAAGTGCTGAACGAGATGGGAGGCTATTACGGGTTCAAACGCCTTGCCCACTTCGTTCAGCAATACGATCGGCTGCACCGCCGACGCACAGTCCGGTAGTCGCCCGCCCTTAGGTAGCAGGACGAGCCGACCCTCCTTCCACGCCTGAACGGGAACGGGAACTGACCGCCCTGTACACAGCGGTTAAACAGTTTCCGAAGACTGTCTTCTAGGTGCACGAGAGCTATAGATAGGACTCTCCTGTGCACCCCCTCCGGACCAGGCGCCCTTCTCTTACTACGGAGGCGGGACAGAACCGCCTCCATTTTCAAGTCGGTTCCATCGAGCCCGGCGTCCGTCGGGCCATTCGCGGCGGAGCAAAGCCTGTCGGGGGGTCCGAGAACAGCTCTGGGTCGATTTTGCCCAGGAGTTCCGGCTGGAGCGTTTCCGTCAGTGGGGCCGACTGGGCGCGAAGTTTGTCTCGCGCCCAGAATACGGTCGACCCCACGGATCATTCTCGAGACTACGAGTGCCCATCGCAGGAACCTGCTACGTCCCCCGGACATCGACGCCGAGCCGAAGAAAAAATTTAGCAGTAAGCATTAAATACATTATAGTGATGATGATGATCACGAATATAATTTTGGCAATAGAAAAATCTCAATGACATTTTTATCGGTGCAAAACTCTGATGAGTAGTGATTAGTGATGTCAATAGGATAAATTTGGGATTATGCACTTCTGGAGTCTGTTATGTGCTTATGTCGTTAATTATACAAAGTGTGTAAATACCTATTCGCTATAAAAATAATTTCTGCAAAACCAATCGATTTAAAACGATATTTTTTTTTAATTACATTACACTTAGGTATTGACTTCTTAATTTACTTCAAATATACCTGTAATAGGAAAATGTGCACACAGACTGTTTATTATATATTTTTTTCGTCTGCTTAGTGGACGACTACACTTCAACTATTATTATCATAATTATAATATTACATATAATAATATGTACAGTGTACATCTTTCAGACCTTTACCAGGTACCTCAAATGGTACATAATGCTTCTAGGGTTACAATATGATAAATAATACACATATGCGACGATTAATATTTATATAGATATTGTGAGTACACTATAAATCACGGGAAACCGCATTCAGCTGATTATTAATCAATCAGGGCGCGGAAATGTGGCCCGCTGAATTAATGACCTACAATTGTCAAGCGACTGAGAGTAGTACGTAGAAGCGACGTGCAGTTTATACCTAACACGTAAAAAATCTAACGTTGTCAACTGTGTTATTGGCCTACAATTGTCAACCAGCATAAAGTGAACAAAAGACGTGTGTGTATCTCATACGTAAAAATTAAATTTGATTGATTAAGGAGGTTTGTCAACGTAGTAGGTAGTAGGACCAATATTGAAGAGATATGCAGTTTATATCTTATGTTTAGGTTACACCAAAATGAGATGATACATGACGCTGTATTTTTTAAAATAGAGATTCAAAATTGAACTTTATTCAATACACAAGAATATTCACGTTTCATTGCAAGAGTGGTGCCGCGCTATGTAGAGCGGTGCAGTTTGACATTCGAACTCTTGCAATTGAATGTGTAAAATAGTGAATTAAATCAATTTTGAATCTTTATATTAAAATGCTGTGCAGCATTTCGTATTTGCGTCTCGTTTCGATGTGAACTGATCCTTACGCGTAAAAGACGCTCTGAGTTGTTCGGCATTGTAGAAGTCTAATGTTACCACCGCGGCGAGGAGGACCTAAACTCAAATTATCAATCACTTCTATAAAGGGCATTACAGACGGCGAAGATAGTATAATATTTTATCTTATGGTGCCTGGATCTATGTATTTCATCTTATAAAAATAAATTAATAAAAGTAAATTATGGTACGTAATATGAAAATATATAGTATCTTAGCCGTCTGTGATGCCCAACATATCTAAACTTAAGGGGCTCCCAACTCACTTGCTGTCTTTGTCCCTCTGCCAAGCAGCCTGTTATTTTTGGGGGTTATCTTTAAGAAGCATATGAGGGTTCCGCAGTTAAATTTTATAAAACTTGAAATAAAAATAATCAAAAGAATAGTGTTGAAATAAAAATAATCAAAAGAATTCAAAGCTTTATATTTATTCATAGCACTCTGTAACAATACACATAAATGCACAAAGTCGTAATAAATCAGTCTAGAATTTTAACATTTCTGTTAGAAAATTCTAGAATTCGATACAAGTTTATAGTACGTAAACGTTCGCGCTGAAAGTCCTTTTAACGAAATTTTAACTTGTTTGAAGTTTTATACACAGGTAGGTATTAATCCAAGATTAACGTTTATAAATTAAGATATAAATTATAGTACTTACTCATCCTACCTAAATGGAAGGTGGTAGAAGGGTGTTAAATAGTTTAAATCCAATTCAAGTAAACGTATTAATAAATATACTTACATTAAAATCTGTCTAGCCGTATTTGGACGAGTTCAAGAGCAAAACTGCTACACACGTACAGTAGCTACACGTGATAGGATTTTTTTTATCTAGCTGTATTAGAAGATAAAGTTATACTTTATCTTCTATAACAAATTTCCTACATTTATAGTAAAAAAAAAAAAAAAAAAATTACTAATGATAATAACATTACCTTTTTCGAAATCGTGATAAATGTTTTTAAAATTATTTATTTCGGCATCGTCTGACAACGAGATAATAAATAATCATTGCCTGAATGTACCTAAGTACGGACTTTCAAAACACCTTTTGCTTCATCAATCACAGCTTTTCTTATTGCATGTTTCCCGTTAAAATTCTCGTTGAAGCCCCATAAAATGCCTTTTATTCGTTCGACCTCTCGTAACTTCAATTAAGAGACATACTTTTATTTTTCCCGTTGTGAAAACACTAGTATTTACCTATCATTTAATCCCGTTATGTAGCAAAGTTTGTCAGGATGTATGATTTCTGTAATGCCTAAACTAGGTACAATATACAATTGGACTGATTTGATAAAATGTTGCTGTATTGAATTTTCTAATTTTTACTCCCTTAATTTTTTAAAGTTTTTAACTTTTTTAATTCTCTTGGTTTATAATATTATACTTTGGTACATGTAACTCCAAATATAATACTGTTCACTTAACACAAGAGCTGAATATAAAATTGAAATGATATGAATTGTTTACAAAATACATTTACTAATATAATGACAACAAAATCATGACGTGTGACGAGTCACTTCTATTTACTTTCCGTTATTCATTGCGCTGAACTTAGCGAACTTACACTATCAAATGTTTGAGCGGAAATTTGATTTGACTGAAGCGGTTTATTCAGATTGCTATTCAGCCAACACTTCATCACCATTTAGATTTAAGAGTTTAGACAATACTAAAATCGAATGTTTTTAATGTTATTAATAAAATATTCTATAGGAGTCTCAGTAGTTTTAGCTATAAACGTAGTTTAAGTAAATTAAATTAAATTAACAAAAACAAAGTACAGGCTTAATGCCCGTACCCTTTTAGCCACATATAATAATTAATTATTATGCTCAGGGAATTTGTCGAATTCCTACAATTATTTTATAAAATTGATTACGAAGTCCATCACGGATTTGGTAAGCTATAGTCAAAGTCGCTGGTCACCTTCATTCCCTTGCCCTTTTGATAATTTAATAATTTATTATGCTATTTAAACGGCACTACTTACATATATTTTTAATTGTAGGTATTTAACAATCATTCTGCTATCAATTTTCTCTGAAAACTTTTATGGTGTCATTCATGTAGCCGTGGTGTCATTACAGAGAGCCAGTAGGTAATTTTTTTACCAAAACATTATTGTTCGACGGAAATATATTTCTCCCATGATTTCCTTTCTCTCACACTTGCACTGCAAATGTTTTCAATCACCGAAACGAAATACTTTGTGTTTTTTGTTTGTGTAATTAATTGCATTATTTATACAACAACAATCTTATGCAAAAGTTGAACACAATGTTAATAAGGTTGGCCAAACTTCTGTTTTAATTTGGGACTCGCAGGTAGCGGTGTCAAAATTCACAGATTTCTGAATAGTGATTAACTATCAGATAGCTCAGTGAACTAAAATGTATGTAAACCAAACACGTTCCACTCAACACTTGTCACACTGAAAAACTATAATGCAAATATTTTATGCTACTATTTAAAAAATGAAAGTTTGTGAGGATAGATGGATGTATGGATGGATGGATGTTTGTTACTCATTCACGCAAAAAGTACTAAACGAATTTCGATGAAATTTGGTATGGTAGTACTTTAGGCTCTGGATTAAATATAGGCTACTTTTTATCCCGAAAAAGTACAGTGTTCTCGTGGGAACCTATATTAACGCGGGCGGAGCCGCGGGCAAAAGCTAGTTCATACATAGACTGCCAAAATTATTCCTTTTGGCTGTGCCGTAGTTATGTTAAGATCTAGCTAGTCAAGCATCAAAGTTATCACACACTTAGCCAGAATGGCCACCCTACTAAGACGCGACTCCGACATATCGCTGTACAGTGCAACTATTTCAACCAGCATCTTGAAGTTGGGAGCAATCTATTTTACATTCCCGGTCCCCGAGTAATTTACTATCACACAACACATCTTAAGATTAAAACATCAACTATTACGAGCTTAAATATTACGGAGAGTAGTTAGTTTAATTTGGTTTGTTCTCTGTATGTTTCATGCATGTTTCGCGTTGTTTAGCACAGAAGTTTCTCGTTTGCATCTCAAAAATAATTTAAAATAAATATTTGAACATTCATGTTAAGTCCTACATTACAAAATCTATAATAGCGATCATTAAAATAATAATAATATTTTATTGATCTTACTAAATTATATTAGTTTATTTATTTAGGTGCCTTTGAAATTTGAAATGGTAGGTTAAGAATAATAAAAAAAAAATAAGTTAAAGAAGACTTAATATCTTCTTATAGGACTTCTCCCATTTTGTCTTCTTTTAACCCTTTCCTCTAATCGAGTAATAAACAGGATTTCTTATGCTGAAAAAAATACTAGCGGACATAGATAGTGCAACACTTTTGCGCTTGTAATTACAGCTTTCATTTGTGTGACAGTGACACGACCCATTGTACGCGGTGCTTGGGTGGGTGAGGGTACATACCATTACCTACACGTAGCGCCGCGTGCAAAAATGAGAGACTATCTATATTATATACCTAAGTGGGTGGACCATGGAAGGCCACGCTCCTTTGAAGGCCAACTATTAAAAAGTCGTGGTTATAGACATATTCCATCTATTACATACAAAGATCCATTAAACTCAAGGCCACAGACGCGGCGGCGAGTCGCTCGCGCCGCTATTTTGGCAGTGCGATCCCACGTTTCGTAGACTTCGGTCTACGAAGTTACAATTGTCGCGCGCACAGCAAAACGTTAGTTTTAGTTAAATAACCTATTATTTTCTCATATTTTTTACTGTGAATGTCATATCTGGACTTTTTATTACTACAGAAAATTAATAATATTTTTTCCTCGATTTAAGTTAAAATATTGCTAGTGAATGTAGGAAAGCCGGTAGTAAGGTACTACTAACTACCAATCAAAAATTTGATGGTTGGCCTTGCTAGGGTACACGAAACTCACAAGAAATATCTATAAATCATGAACATATTGTGAACACTTAGTTTCTAGTTTTACTACGTATCATTAAAGTTTAAAAATGTGTTTTATAACATTTACGGTTAGGGTTAGCTTAGGAAGGCATTTTGGCCTTACAAAGAACGGACCCCTCAGTAGGTACGGCCATTTTAGGAAAAAAATAGTTTTTGATTTCATTATAAAACGCATTAGTAAGTTTTTTTTTTTTTTATTAATTTTAATTTAATATAGAAAAAAATACTAATTACTACTATTTTTAAATAATTACCATTAATTTAATCTTAGTTATATGATGGTGTTTAAGTAATGTACGTTGAGTTTTTTATAGATGATAAAATCTCCAACCGGAGGGGAGTGCTGGGCTTAGGCCACTTAGCGAAACACAACGCAAGCGTTATTTCACGTCGGTTTTCTGTGAAGCCGCGGTATTCGTGCCGATGATGGTTCTCCCCACGTATAAAAGTACGTATAAACTATAAAGTAACGAAACTAAATATAGGTCTACATTCTAAAATAATATAGAACTTGAATTAAAAACGTAAGCCTTTAATAGCGAAAAGTAATTAAGGCAACAGAAATGAAATAAATTTGCCATTCAGTGACCGACATTTCGACGGGAACCCAGTTCTAGGCAGCACCTAACCTCACAGCTCTATGTATACGTAACTTCACGGAGCGTACGTATTTTAAATGAGATGTTAGTGTAATTAGTTTATCTACTAATGACCTATCGTTTCGTCTAGGTTTATACTGATGACATTTTAAAATTTCAAAATTATTTAATTATGCAAATCCTCTTTAACTTTTCAAATATTTAATTGTGAGTACAGTATCAGCATAAGGTCAGGTGCGGCAATATGGTCTACTGGTAAGTACAGTGTCATGCTAAAAGCACAGAGGCGACACTCTCTACAAATGACAACTGGAACACAGCGAATGTCAGCCATGTTGACATAAGCCTAAAACCAAAATAATTTCCAACAACGCGTCAGACAAATCTATCATAAATCTATATGTCGAAGCGGTAAATATTTGAACTGCTGAATTGACTGACAGTTTATAGTACGGAAGTATAATTGGCTAGAACACTAGCGCCATCTTGATTGGTGTTGATAGAGACCGGTCTGACGAGCTTGTGAGTTCTGTTTGGTGGGGGGTGGTGATCACGTTTTCCCTTCAAGGAACGATCACGGAACACTAAAACTACCAGCTGTCGTGGCGAGAGAATCGAAGTAGTGTGGATTCGTGCGTTCTGGCTCACTATTCTGGATCCCCCGCCCTCTCCCCTCGCCCTCTCTCACGTACTCTATCAACGGTTCGAGCGGTGACGCCGGCTAAAAAAAAAAAAGTTTGGTGTCAAAATGGGCGTTTTCGACCATGCCCGATCGATATATGCGATCCGGTTTTGCGTATTTGCACTAGTTTACGTTTTAGCTTTTGCGCCAGAAAAGCTCCAATACCCTAATTAGGGTAGTGCTAATGATCTCCTCGGTTTCTAATGAGTATTGACAATGCAATCATTAAGATGCTAATGACATTTTGCTGTGTCGCAATCGTCATAACACTCCATCCTTTTTAACAATTAAAGCTGATGTTAAAATAAAACTTTGGTTTACTTTCAAACAAATTATTTATTTAGTCGTAATCCTTTATTAAAAATTTTAATCTTTCATAAAACAAGATTTAAACATTGTATTCAAAAACATATAATTTTTAAGTGTATCAATGCCAAATTCAGTCTGAAACTCTGTCAATGACTTTTTATGAAACTTATATAACAAGTACATTAAACAGTACTCTCCATATACGGAAGTCCAATTATTTTGCAGCCTGATAGTATTATAACGCCATTTCCTTGCATTTCTATTCAAAAACATTTTGTGCGTTCCCATAGGAAAGCGACCATATGTATCAAAATATTCACCGATGCCATGGTTGTCTATGGGAATGGCTACCCAGTGAGATCCTGGTTTTGAGTCCGGGTCCAAATTGCTTATAAGGTAAGTGGGAACCGTCACATACATACACGCTATTGTTTAAACTTGGATGAATCTTTTTTAAGTATGATTGTAGTTGTAAAGTATTCATAATTCTTTAAAAAATACTTATTCATTCACTCTATCATACGCAAGTGAAATAAATAAGATAAGACATTCTTATTTAACATGCAATAGAGTGAGGTTTTAAATTAAAATGAAAGCACAACTTTAAAATAATCATTTACTTACACATTAAAAACATATTAAAGATAAGAACTTAATAATAATAATAATAATAATAATAATAAAAATAATAATACTTTATTTCAGACCATAGATCCATAGTTGTGTTAGTATAGTACAAATGTTCTTACAACTATGTTAGTAAAGTGAAAGTACATAATATGAAATTCTTATAATATTATAATTACATAATATGGAGATCAGTCCAGTGTCTCCATATAGGACTTTCTAGTTTAATAGCAATTTCCTTCAGGCAATCTGTTGGAACTATCTATCACTCTTCGCATCATAGACGCGGATCGCTTACGCAGTATAGTCGCGATACTGTCGATGTTAGCGGATGTGAACAATAATAAATAATACTTACAAAGATAATACAATGTTTGTTTCTAACTACTATAGTCAACGGTTACATTACGATTTTATCTATTTTAATAACATTATCAAATTCTTCATAAGCAACGCAATTTATCGTTTGAGTCAGAGCGCATTCAAAGCGAACTTCTAATCTAACACTACCATGTCTAATTAGATTCCAATGACCAAAAGAATTGCCTGATAAATCAGGTGTGAGATCAAATGCTAACAAACAATAACCTTTCGAATACTTATCGTGAGATATCCCATTCCCTTCGTTAAGAAAATGTATTCCTGTTCCTGAGTATAATGTATGATAGGTTGCAGTAAAAATATTATTATCAAAAGATGGTTGTAAAGCTTTCGAAGGAATTTGCTGACCGTCAATATATAAACAAAAGGAATTCATTTTATAGTTCTCAAAATTAAACGGATTTTTAGACAAACAACCATTAAATGCTGTCCAACAAATCCCACTATACATCTCTTAAGTACTTGACCCAAACATATATTGTCTAATGTCTTGCCCTGAACCCCTGACGGTATCATTAAAACTTTTACTTCGGCTCGAGTTATTGGATATTTTGCAGTTGTGGTGGCTTAAACTTTTTAATGGGCAAGTAAGACGAAAGGGTTAATTTTTGTCCTTCGAACAAGGAGAGTCGCATCTGTAATATTTATTTTGTATTTAACATCATCTGTCGGAGCCATAAGGTTAAATGTTTCAGGTGATCTAACCAATTTAATATTCATCTCAACTCCATTACTTAAAAACTTTGATTGATTGAATATGTCACCATGAAGGTGTCCTATCATTTCAACTTCTTTACTTTCTGAAACTAATTTTTGTCTTGTAGTAAAACCTGCATTTATTTCTTCGGTTGAATCCATTTTACCAGCTGTATCTTCATACCAAAGGCTACAAATCAAATGAGATTGTTTGGCGTCAGGTGAGTAATTCAAAAGAGTTTCAATGTAAGCTCGATAAGCATTTGTATTGTTTGGATGTGAAACTAATTTTTGATTTAAATAAACATCGAGTTGACTAAAAATTTAATGAAGTTTACAGGTGCTCCAACAGTTGAAGCTGCTAATTTTGAAGATTTTTCGTTTAATACTTTTACTTTTAATTGAACGAGTGTATGAGATAAGTCTATATAATCATCACCAGTTCCAGGAACTTGAAATTCTATGGGTCCATCGTCGGCTAAAGATGATATTGGTTTGTAGTGCACCCACATACCACTTTCGATGCTTGTTTGTGTTGATGGTAAAGCAAACAAATCCAATTCAGATTTTATACATTCACAAGAGTAACTATGCAAGAAAGAAATTGTTTTTTAATTTATGAAATATATCTTCTTGATATTGACGAGTTGGCTTTCGTTTCTTAACACCTCTTCCTTTACCGTTCGATGAAGGAATGACTGTTCCAAGACATTTTCTTTTAGTTATATAGCCTGTACCAGACATGTTTAATTTATCAATTTTTTGATCTGCCCTTCTTTTCAAATTTGAACTAATTTACTTAAGTCGTGATTTTATTGATTCATCCATGAATCGAGCTTTCATCATATCAGATAGAAAACCAACACCCGCATTCAAAGCTTCCTTTCCTATTGCTTTAACACCACTTGAAAGCAAAGGTAAGACGGATCGAAACAAACCTCCCAAAAAGCTACCAATACCATGACCACGTTGATAAGGAACTCCTTTGTATATTACTCCTATTCCAGAACCAGCTTGATGTGTATAATAATTTTCGTATGGACAAATTATATTATTGTGATGATACATTATAAGTTTCTAAAGTGAAGTTTAATACACACTGTTTCAAACTGGAATGGTATCTTTTGACCAGTGCTTGATCTTACATCTATTTCAAGTGTATCGAATTTTCTGCGCATGATTGGTTAGTAGTGAAGGGGAGAAAATACATGCATCTTGTTTGCTCCATATATATATTTTTAAGAGGTCATAACATCTTTAACAATCTGCGGTTCCACTATATCATATTAAACAATGAGTTGTGATGGAAGTCCCAGATGTAAGTTTGCAGGGCGTTTGCCAAACGTTTCTTCTACCAAATTCCTACTAGGCTCAAACCCTAATTGAATACCTAACTTAGGTGACAATGATACTTCAATGAATCATCTGCGATTGTCACAGATACAAACTTAGATATTTCATCGTAACGAAAGGTAAAATTTTCTATTATATTATTTAAAGATTTTAAAATGTGATAAATATTATCATAGTTGGTTGCAGGAATGTGTTTTTTATAGTGAACAATAGAAGGATATTTTTCATTAGGCATTATCATATTCTTAGAAATATGGACTATATATTCTTGTTCTTGAACAGCAAACATTGTACACGGATATTGAAATTCAACAACACCGACAACCCATTCCCTTATAATTTAATTGAATTTGGTAGTTTTGTTGAAAACTTTGTTGTCATATTATCTGGAAAATATTGTATTGAGCTGTTGCTTAATCATGTTAAATAAAAACTTCCTTTCTGTTTTTGTAAATAATTTGTAATTGGTATGGCAAACTTTAAAGTATTTTGTTATTGTAGTAATTTAATGAAAAGTATTTAAGTACCTATGTAAGTGTAACAAACTGAGCGGAAAGCCTACAAACTGCTTGATCAGTTTGGCGTTTGTTGACTTAGGAAGGTTTAGGTCGATAATAATTTGTTTATTAATAATTTTGTGGAAGTTGTTTGATTTATGACGATAATTGTTGAAGGTGTCGGAAAAAATCAAGCCGTCTGGGAACTTTTATCGAAAACGCTGCCTAACCTAACCCGTTGGAGATATCTAACAAAACAATGTATGTTGGGATTGTTTATCTTTTATAGGTCTATAAAAAAGTCCGCGATGGCATAGATATGTCTATCTTTTCAGGATTGGTTACTCTACTCATTCTTAGTTTAAATAAATGATCGGAAATAATATGTTATTTACAGAAGCTATTCAGACGGATACAACTTAATTATCCTTAAATAGGAGATTATAATATTATCTAGGAGATATCTTGAAATTATAATGTACGTGTGAAAATTTATTATAAAGTATATATTTTTACTATGCCCTGCCTCGCTGCCCCGCATTCGCCTAGCTACGCACACATAGCCGCGAGCTGTCAGTCGCGTAAGAAATATATTATAATATTGTGAGGAAGAAGAATCCCCCACCACAACATATTGTGGTGACCGCTATATAAGGCGGCCACATCAAGCGTCAGCCTCCCTCCCAGGGGGAATACAGGGCCCTACAGAGATACCTCACCGAGCTAGAGAAGACCGAGAACATCAGTTGGTTCTCGTACTCATTACCCCAAGAACGAGCTATCAAGGTAGGTATCAGAGGCCTACCCAATAGCACCAGACCTGACGATATCATCGCTGGACTCGCCGAGCTTGGGTACGTAGCGGAGTACGTGTCGAAAGTGTCGGCGAGGCTGGAAAATCCCGGCTGTATCTTTTTTGCCCTCATCACCAGGGCCCCGGATGTCGTACCCGGCATATACAAGGTAAACGAAATCTTAAATATGCCGGGCATTAAAATAGAAACCTGGAGGGGCAGAAAGAGCCCCGCTCAATGCCACCGCTGTCAGCAATTCCGGCACTCGAGCCAAAACTGCCACCGTAGGTTGGCATGTGTTCGATGTGCCGGAGAGCAACGCGCGCAGGATTGCCCCCGCCCTAGTTCTGAGGAGCCCACTTGCGTTAATTGCAAGGGGGCCCACCCCGCGAATAGCCGACACTGTCCGGTGTACCGCAAGGAGGCGCGGAACAAGCACGCAGGTACAGTGGCCCGCACTGGACCTCCCCGCACTAGACGAGACCCGCCCATCCCGGAGCAAGAGGTCCCACCCCCCCCACCTACTGCCACCTCTCTCATGGCCGAGGCAAACGAACCCACTCCGCGGATCGCCCCCTGCCTCTCAAACTGCCCCCCCCACACAACCCCCCAAGAGCAAGAGAAAAAGGAAGCCGCGGCAAAGGAGGAAAGCGGCCACAACATCTGCCGCTGCCACCACCGCCACCGACGCCACCGACTCCGAACTTGAGCCGCTCGCGCTCCCCTTACCGCCAGAAACTAACCTGGTGGCGCCGCCAATGCCCCAGCGTGTCCCACGCCCCTCGCGCACCCCTCGCGCATCTAGCGTCCCACACACGGCCACTATTACTACCGAAGTAGTCGAGGTGGCTACGGCGCCCTCAAACCCTGCGGCTGTCACTGCCCAGCCCTCTACAGGCGCGCCGGCCCCCAACGCCGCGCCCGCAGAGAGGCCCCTACCTCCACTGCCGAGCTCCTCCAATCTCTGATCTCCCTGGCCATGAGTATCTACACAAAAATTCAAGCCGGGGAGGACATTTTTACCACTCTCTTACAGGCCCTCCCTGAAGGAGCCGCTCTAGTGACCCAACTAATCTCCAAATGGCTGCCCAACCCTCGAGACTAAACATAGTCCATTGGAATGCCCGGGGGGTCCGAGGCAAGGCAACACTACTTCGTTACCTTCTCCAAACACACGAAGTAGATGTTGCCTTACCCAGTGAGACCCACTTGTCTCCCCAGGACCGCTTGTCCATCCCGGGCTTTCATACCTACCGTCAGGATTACCTGGGAGGTAGTACTGCACGTCGAGGTCTCGCCGTCCTCGTTGGCAGACGACTCCTCCACCAACTCCTCCCCGCTCCTTCGGTGACCTCGCTCTACGCCCTCGGTGTAGAGTTGATGCTCGGCTCGCACCGGACGCGCATCTACGCGTGTTACAAACACCCGGGATCGCGTTTAGATATCTCCGACATCCACGGGCTCCTATCAGAGGATCCCACTGTGATTGCCGGAGATCAAAACTGCAAGCACCCGGGTTGGGGCTCTCGCACGTCAAACGCGGACGGAAACCGTCTGTTCGCGGATTCCGAGCGCGTCCGATATTCTGTAGTGGGCATTTATGCCCCCACGCATTACCCCGATTGTCCGACCTACACCCCTGACGTCCTGGACATCGCGATCACCCATCGCCTGCCTGGTGACTTTCAGCAAGAGGTGCTGGACAAGGCGCTCGACTCGGACCACCTCCCAGTGCTGGCCACTATTAGAGCTGCCCCCTCTAGCATCCCCCATGAACGTCCAAACTTTTCCTTCTCCCCCAGAGAGGTCAAAAAGATCCTCGCCCGCCTCAAGCCCCGCTAGGCCGCCGGTGCTGACGGGATTACCAACGCAGCCTTGCGCCACCTACCTTTTAGGACAGTGGCTGCCCTTACCCGCCTTTTCAACGGCATCGTGAGGACAAGCCACTTCCCTAACACCTGGAAGATGGGGCTTATCATCACCCTCCCCAAGCTACATAAAAACTTGAGACGGGTGGAGGGCTACCGCCCTATAACCCTTCTCTCCACCTTATCTAAATCCTTTGAAATCCTGCTCCTCAAACACCTTTCTCCTTTTCTCCCTCCTCGGCGGGAACAGTTCGGGTTCCGCTCCCAACTGAGCACAACCCTGCAGCTGGTCCGCGTGGTGCACCTCCTCACAGATGCTACCAACAGGAAAGCCTCTGGAGTGGCCGTCTTTTTGGACATGGAGAAGGCCTTTGACAGCGTGTGGCACGAAGGCCTAATCCACAAATTCCTGCAGGCAAATGTCCCCAGCTACATGGTAAGACTCCTCTCTTCTTATCTCTCGGGCCGGACCTTCAGGGTCAAGGTCGACGGGGTCCTCTCGGAGGAACGCCCCATCACCGCAGGCGTCCCGCAGGGTGGTGTGCTGTCGCCTCTACAACTTTTACGCCAGCGATGTGCCCACTGACGCTGGTACTACCGCGGCTTTGTATGCTGACGACACCGCCTTTATCTGCACTTCCCAAAACCTAGCTCACGCATCCGCGAAGCTCCAGAGGACCCTCGACCTTCTTCCGGCCTGGCTGAGCAAATGGCGACTCTCCGTAAATCCCGGTAAGTCCCAGGCGCTCGCCGTTACCCGAAAGAGGGGATACCCGCCCGCCCTGAAGATAGGAGAGAGGGAGATTCCATGGGGTAAGACTGCCAAATACCTCGGCGTTATAATAGATCGGCGGCTGACCATGCACCCCCAGTGCGAAGCCGCGGTTGCTGGCGCCAGAGCCGCAGCAGCCAAACTGTCGCCGGTCTACTCAGCTCCCCAGGTCCCGCTCAATATGAGGTTGGCCCTGTACAAAACTTACATCCGCTCTCACGTACGCGGCTCCTGCGTGGCACCACCTGCTCGCTGCGTCCTTTCAAAAAAAGATGCAGCAAATACAGAATCGAGTGCTGCGCCGCATCGTTGGAGCACCGCGGTACGTGAGGACCTCCACAATAAACAGAGACCTCCAAATAACGAGCGTGGAAGCTTTCTGTTCCAGGCTCGCCACTACCCTGTTCCAACGAGCTGATGCCTCGGACCTGGTTGAGCTTGCCGACCTGGCGCCGTGGCACGCCCGCCCGCCTGACCGCAGACTTCTGCCCCGTGACGCCATCAGTGCTGGGGACTCCGCAGAGCCACGCCGCTTGCCGCCTCGCTCCCGAAGAGGATGCGCCCCGGCGCGTTAGCGCGCTCTACGCCCCGACTACCGGTGGATCGCTCTCCCCCGCATCCTATCTATACATAGTGTAGGCGTATATTTGTGTTAGACATAATATCTCATTTGTAATACGTATCTGTGTAAGCACCAATAAAGGAGAATATAAGAATTGTTGCTGTATTATTATCATCACCACTCAAGCGTGAGAAGGGCTTGCATATCAAGAGGTCGCAGCCCGTTACATGGTGTCAGGTGTGAACAAATTATCAAGTAAACGAAAATTATGAACGCGAAAGAGGGTACATCGAAAACTCCGAAAGCTTCGAGACAATCTGAGTGTGGGAACTTAACAATGGCAGGCAACGGAGTACAGAAGCTTGAGATCTCTACAGAAATTATCAACAATAATGCTGAAAATTTCAAGAAATGGACGCAGTCCTTCGAGATATGGCGTCGGGCATGGAGAAAACGGGAGACAAAAGAAAAATTGCAATCATGCTGCATTCCATGGAAGAAAAGGGTTTAAACATATACAATTCCTTCAATTTGGACCTAAGCACTAGTCAATATGCCTCCCATGCAGGAGAGTATAGATCCCATGAGTTCGGCACAACTCGGAACGGGACCGTTTCCGTTCAAAATTGCATTATCGATGATAACTGTGTTCCTATGGAGAGTCTAGAAAATACCGGTTACGTAACCAGGTCTGGTAGAAGTGTAAAACGTCCTAAATTGTCTGCATGAGAAATTTGAGTAGATAAGTAATGTATTGTTATTAGTTATGTACTTATGTTATTAGTTTGATTTCATACTCGAAAAGGGAGGTGTTACATATGTCAACAGTAAGATGTAACTGTCAATGTCATTATTGACTTTGACAGATGTCATGAAGTAAAGCCTATCGAGTTAGTTTATTTCAGTTGGCCAAAGGGCTATACATAGTGTAGGCGTATATTTGTGTTAGACATAATATCTCATTTGTAATACGTATCTGTGTAAGCACCAATAAAGGGGAATATAAGAATTGTTGCTGTATTATTATCATCACCACTCAAGCGTAAGAAGGACTTGCATATCAAGAGGTCGCAGCCCGTTACACTGGCCACTCGCGAAGGCCCTCAAAAACAACATGGAGAGCGACATGCCTCCGTTAGACATACCAAATCGTCCTCCTGCATTCGAAGACATAGACATATACAAGGCCGAGTGCCTAGCTGATAATTTCGAACAACAGTGCCGGCCGAGTACTCTCCTGATTGATCCCGTGCACCTTAGCTTAGTGAATAGCGAGGTCGACAGCTGACTCTCTTGGCCACCTGATGTAGATAGGGTGAGGACGGTGGACCCGGAGGAGGTCAATGACATTATTAAGTGTATGAATGCCAAAAAGGCCCCAGGCCTCGACGGTATTTCAAACAAAACACTTAAAATGTTACCGAGCTAATTCAACTCCTAGTGAACATCTTTAACGCCCTCTTAGTAGGATGTTCATTTCCAGACATTTGGAAAGTAGCTATTGTCATAGGTATCCATAAACCGGGGAAACCCCGGAAGGAGCTTGGTAGCTACCGTCCAATAAGTCTCATTAGCTCCCGTGGTAAAGTCTATGAAAGAGTTAGTTAAAAGGCGCCTCAATGACGTCATAACCGACAAAAAATTCCTTCCAGACGAGCAGTTTGCCTTCCGCAAAATGCACAGCTGTCCCGCTCAAGTACACCGCTTAACGGAGTACATAATTACTAGCAAAAACGACAGGAAGACGACATGCGCCGTATTCTTTGACATTGCAAAAACTTTTGATAAAATTTGGCATAACGGACTGTTTATACAAACTCTATCAAATGGGAATACACGATTATCTTTTTTTACTAATTAGTAACTTCTTAAAAAATCGTAAATTTCATTTCCGCGTAGAAGGCGCACTGTCGTCGCTAAGATATATGGAGGCGGGAGTAACGCAGGGCTCGGTCCTCTCGCCGTCCCTATATAACCTGTACACTAGTGACATCCCTAAACACGCTAAGGTGTAATTAGTTATGTTCGCGGACGACACAGCCCTTTATTATTCCCACATACGAGCCTGTACCGCGCCTAAAGCCCTCCAGGAGTCAGTTACCGCTCTCGGTAAATGGTTCTCCAAATGGAGAATAGAAATTAATCCCGACAAAAGTCACGCCATCCAATTCGATATTAAAAGTGCAATGAGGCATACTTGCCCCCGTAAACTAATGAGCCCTATAAGCTTGCACGGCAGCATAATCCCAGAGGTCACTCAGGTCAAATATTTAGGCATAGTACTAAACAAGTCGATGACGTTTTCGAGTCACATCAGTAATACATTACGTAAAGCGAAATTTGTACTTTTCAAATTATATCCGCTAATTAATTCGCGAAGCAAAATGTCCCTAAGACATAAGCTTACATTATATAAAGTTTGCATTAGAACGATACTCATTTATGCGTGCGTCTCTTTCGCACAGATAAGCGAGTCTCAACTGGACCATTTGCAAAGAGTCCAAAACCGGTTTCTACGCATGGCAACAGGCGCCCCCTGGTACATGCGTAACATCGACTTGCATAGGGACTGCGAGCTCATCACTATTAAAGCCTATATCAAGGAACTCGTAGAAAGATTCTTTGATAAAGGCAAAAATCACCCAAACCCCCTTATCCAAAAGGCCCTGGACTATAACCACGACGCACAGACCTTCCAACACCCGTACAAACGGCCTAAGCATATCTTAGCCGATCCCGTTGACCCGATCACAAAATACGTAACGTACTGTGTACAGTTACGTAAACACAAATCACACGCACCCGCGAGGTTAGTATCGCACCGGGGTCGACGCCGGCGCCTACCCCGAGGTCCCACATCCGACACGACAACACGTACAGACGTACAGACCGACCCTAACACGGGACCGAACCCGAACCCGAGTTCGAGTTCGGATCCTAGTAGTCTAGGTACACTCCAAAATAGTGTCCGCGCCCGCGATATTGATATAGAGAGCTCTACCAATATCGCGAACCTCATCAACATTAGGACTTAGGCGCGCGACTCATCCCGACCGTACTTGGAACGGGAGAGGGACGGCCCTCTCAGTACCGATACCGTTAAAAACAAGAGCTCCTCTATCGCGATAACTCGCACACCGTTAGTTGTTGCTACCGCGCGCGAGCAACCTCACTCCTCAGCGAGTGAGGAAGGGGTCGGACCCCTTAGCAGGAGAGACCCGCGTCTCCCCTGTCATAAAAATAGCTCACGATCCATAGCTGTCCCCAATATCCGGTCTGAACATCACCCGACTGATGTTAGGGAGGGTCAAACCCTCCCATCGACTCTCACCAAATAAACTAGCCACCAGGCTAATTATAGTCCGATGTAGCTACAGCGGTCTTAGCCCGACCCTTAGCGTAGACCCTTTCGAAAAAAAAAAAGCGTCAGCCTCTTTTTGCTCCTCGGCGCGTGAATCGGATGGACGGTTACACGAATCTCTGTCGGTTGGTTGGTTGGTTGGTAAGGGTCATGGAAGCCATTTTTCTTTGTAAAATTCTTAAATATGTGTGTGCAATCGTTATTTCATGTGAATTTCTTGTTTTCATTTAAGTTTAGGAAAGTAAACTAAAAATTGTGTTAAATGAATATAACGGTTTTCTTGTTCAGTGTTATTTTTTTAAATAAATTCTGCTTCTGATCCTAAAAATATAATATATTACTAGATGTTTCTCGCGACTTAGTACGCACAAAAGAAAATCCATAATAAGGATAAAAAGTAGCATATATCCTTCCACGTGGTCTACTGTATATCTGTACCAAATTTCATCAAAATCAGTCCAGTAGTTTCGGAGCCTATTCAATGCAAACTGTAGCGGGCTACGACCTCTTGATTTGTATGTCCTAGTTACGCTTGAGTGGTGATGATAATAATACAGCAACAATTCTTATATTCTCCTTTATTGGTGCTTAACATAGATACGTATTACATATGAGATATGTCTAACACAAATACGTCTACAGTCTACACTGAGTATAGCCGTTTATTTATCTAAAATAAACCAAAGTAAATAGGCTTTACTCGTGACATCTGTCAATATGACATTGACAATTACATCTGTTAAAACTACTGTTGTCATTATGCAACACAAACAAACAAATCTTTCCTGTTTATTGTTAGCATAGATTTGGTAATGGTTTGTTTATATTGACCCGGGAGGAAAAATAAAGTAAATTCTTGCCCCAGTTAACCTTACCTAATATCAAAACAACTTAACTCCGACGTCACAGATAAGATTAACCCTAGATTTGGTTATGGAACTGACATGCAGTTAAATGATCGAATTCCTACATTAAAAACAAGAATATTATAATATATTGATATGTAAAGCAAAAACTTTGTGCTAACGGAGGAGTATGATATTTGAAAAAGTTAGAGTCTATGTGGCGGAAGTTATACAGATAGCTAATATATTTTTTAAATGCTTAGAAATAAATAAAATTAATAAAAATAACTATAACACACACTAAATCAGATTATTAGCACACACTACCGTGCGTTTGATACAATATTGTTACACGTAGACGTTTGTCAATCTGTCCCAACACTTACATTTTTTCATTCTTTCTATCTAGGAAGCTAAAAAACATGTATAAAGTTCAAACTTCAAAATTATATGAATTATTATGAACGAATTTCGAACACAGGGCGATCTCTAGTTCTGATATTTCTCTTTAACTTTCACCTCGTGTTATCAAAAATCCCAGTCTCAGTGTAAATGTATTAGGCTGTACTTTAAATGCAAATCGTGAACATATTCCCTGATATATTACTGGCGAAAAATTGGAGGTGGGGGTTTATCTACACGGCTGACAGATAACAAATGAGCCTCCACCTGGGCTTGTTGGAAAGTGATGTTACGGTATTGAAAATTATTCAACAATCTTTCGATATTACAATCTATACATTAAGACGCGAAGCAAATACTTTGTACTTATTTTTATGAAAATTATGCAAGCGAAGGATAAAAAAAGTAAAAAAGTAAAAAGTCGTTTATTACCCTTAACGTCTTTTACAAATTTTAAAAAATACACTGTAAATTGTACACATGTAACAAATTTATTGCGCAACCCCTACACTAAGAATCTCTTGTGCTGTAGGGGTTGCCTGCTTTTCAATGTACATTTACTAGCAGGTTACAGTATGAAGACATCGACAGTGATTGTAATAAAGGTAAGATGATTATGTTATATCTTTTTTTTTTTTTTTTTTTTTTAATAATGTTAGAAGCTTTTGTGTGTTTGGTATGTGTGTATGTGAGTGTGCGCAAGTGTGTGTGTGAGTAAGTGTGTGTGTATATGTGGGTGTGTGTGTGATTGATTGCTCTGTGTGATTAAATAATATTATGTGTGCGGTGTGTTTAATTTTAACAATTTATTTTACTATTTCTATTAAATTTTCAGTTTCATTGTATTTAAGTCTGCTAAGCCAGCTGTTAACTGCAACCTTAGCGTCTCTGGTGGTCAACGTGTTAAAATTCTCAATCTCTTTGTCGTTGTTCAATTGTTGACGTGATTATACAAAAGTGGCCCCAGGAAGTATTGTTGGCGCTGCGAATACAATTTAATTAATATTATATCCAGCAATATCCCGCGAAAAAATACCCACAACCTACAAGCAGATGTGTGAGTGTACGCATAAGCATGCGTAAAGCACCTCGCTCGTCCGACACTGCTCAAACACCACCACCACACAAGCAACAATGTCAGCAAGATCATGCAAGGTTGCAAAACTCGACGCGCGTTTGGCCCCAACTCGGAGCATCCTCAGGAAGTGCACCTGCCAACAAAGTTCGTTATTAATGCCGCCAACCAAGCGAAGGAGTATAAAATTTGACACAGTTAAAGTTTTTATGGTGAAGAAGTGAACTGCACGACTATTTTTTATAAAAATGCTTGAAAATACATCAAATTAATAATAATAACATAACAATACTTCAGATTTTTAACTCACCCATTAAGAGTTTGATACAATTTGTGTCACTCCTTTGAAAATCTATTACATGTTCAATAGATAACATTTATATTTTTATTTCGTATCTAAAAGGAAAAATAAACCAAATAAAGTTCAAATGAATCATGGACCACTGGGTGACCACTACTTTTTATTTTAATAGCTTAGGTAGATTTTAAAGGAGAATGTTGTATGTGTGTAAAATTGGACCAGAATAGGGCACCAAGTAGTTTTGAGCAATACAGCAGAGTTCCTATGGTTAATCTGATAAGGTTAGCTCCATGTCTTTAGAAAATTACACTGTCACGCGATATACATAACATGTGTGCGAATGGATCATGCAAAAAATCGTACCAACATATTTCAAACCTATCTCAGTGAATAGATCTTGCCACGCTGATTATTATTTAGTACGGCGATATTCAACTCAGGAGTGGGGTTTCGACAGTAATTGGAATTTAATTTTTTATTGTTTTATATTAGCGACCCACTCCAGCTTCGCACAGGTGCGATGTATTAAACATATAAAACTTCCTGTTGAATCACTTGATCCATTGCTAATTGCATTGTTGGGGGGTGGGAACACTGCCCATACAGTTTTTTGCATGGTCCTTTCATCTTAATTGGTTAAAAATACAATTTGAGAAGCTCGTCACAGTAATAGGTACTCCTCCAAAACAGTTTGACCGATTTTTATGATATGTGCATATATGGTATAGGCACCAAAAGTACTCGACCGATTTTTATGAAAGGAACAGATATAGAGTAGACCACGGGGAAGTACATCATAGGTAGCCTATTTTTATCGCTGCAATACGGTACCGCGGGATTACCATAAATGCGTACGAAGTCACGGGCCACATCTACTAATCAAATATTATATTGCTATTTAGCGAGCCCGACACCATGAAAATCTTTACCTATCTTGGTGTCGGTATCCCTTGACAACTTCTTTGTTTTCGCGAAAAAGGATTAGTCTTAAGAATCCAATAAAGCTTTTTCATTCCAAGTTGTGTCGCCTTATTCAAATTGCTTGTGTACTTAGATAAGTAGACTATATTGAACAAGATTGTCTTCTTTGTTAAAATGCTATTCTACTCATAAAATACACAAAATATTTTATTCGCTTTAGATGTCCTATATCGAACCGTACATTTTGCTGCGATATAAAGTAGCCAATATCCTTCCTCGTGGTCTACTCTATATCTGTGTCAAATTTTATAAAAATCGGTCCAGTAGCTATGGAGCATATTCAATGCAAACAAACAAACGAAAATACAAACAATCAAATCTTTATTATACTAGCATAGATATTATAGTATACGTATGGTTTTAACCCTAATTTTCATGTTACAATAATAATAATATTATTTTTATTGCGTTGTATTTAGTAGTTTACGTACCTATTCAAAATTAGATACAACTAATGCAAAATGGTGTTGTACAATTTAACTGATCGTACGATATACCCCTGTATTAGCTCGTCAACACTCCGCCACACCCGCAAGTCCAACGGCTACATGATCACTAACTGACGTCTAATGTCACTGTCATCTGTGACGTCAAAGCATGAGATAATACAAATATCCTCATATACAATATAGGTGTGTTGAAACGAATAGGTAAGTCGTTTCAATACAAATAATACCTAAACAAAGTTAATTCAGACCGTATATTATATTATTCTTTCCAGGGCAAGAAGAACATTATCATTTTATGGTACTGTCCAATGCCCATAGCAATATTTTTTAATCTGTCCCCATTTTGCCCCACTCACAGAGTACAAAATATACATACTTAAGTACAGAGAAACCGCTTTACATAGAACGATCCAAATCAATCCAAATTTGAAAATTTTGTCGTTTCCTTTAACCGCCCACAATTTTTTCACACAATCGTGGATGCTTATATGCTATCAACTTATTATTTCGTATGCTTGTAGTAGTGCAATCAAATACTAATGTAAACTTACTATGTAGCTGTTTATCTGTTCTCTTTCTTTAATCGATGCCCCAGCTGACAATACAAATTACTTAAATTACTTGTTTTATCCACTATATAGTTGTACCATTTTCCAGGTGCAATTCGGGACAAACTTGACCCACTTCCAACTTCCCGAATGAAGGGAGAAAATAAAAAAATAACAAAATAATGGATGCCGTTGGAGCAATTTAACGCATAATTACGGCGATGTCTTCTTTACAACGGAAATTTTAACTGTTTTTACGGAATTTTTAATTACTAACATTGCGGGAAGGATCGGCGGAATTTTAATATACTTAGCTACATTGACACCTTGTTTTTTATTTTGTTGTAAGAAATATGTTTTAACTAACCTATTTTACAACTAAGTTATAAATATTATAATGCAACTAAGTTAAAAAAGTCTGAAAAAAAGACATTCATACCCCCGTTGATCCCTTTAGAGGTTGAATATTGTTGGGGCAGCAACGATCAGCCAAACTACGGAGGTCTTCAAATAACAATGTAGACTTGTTCTAATTACGTTTAATTTACCGGTTTTACATTGTTTCTTACAACTTTAGAAAGTAAAAAAATGGTTCGGAGCGTTACGATTTGAAAAAGAGAATGGATTTCAAATTTTCACTTGTCACTGTCTAATGTCACACAAAATGGACGCTGGCTCGATCGCCGCAGCAACTATTAAAGTGTCGTAGGCAGTTGTTTTATTGCGAACTAGATGGCGTTGCTAGGCCGTGACATACCCCCCGCCTTGGAAACACCGGCTTCCAACATCAGGCTTCGTCGTAGGATGGCTACAGCGACAACGTCCTCCTCGTCGTTCTGGTTGCTTTGCGGATGTCGGCAACACGTGTGACACCATCAGTCCCCGGGTAAATGCGAGTTATGCGTCCCAGACGCCATTAAAGTGGTGGTAAATTCTCATCTTTCATTAGGACGAGACGATCAATGGCTATATCGTCATGATGAGTTTTCCACTTGGTTCTCTATTGAAGTTCTCCAATGTATTCTCTGGACCATCTTTGCCAGAACTGCTGCTGCAACAGCTCCACACGGCGGTACCGGTTCATCGTCAGACCTGCAGCGTCAGAAATAGTCTCGCATGGCAGCGAAGTTAACGGTCGGCCTGTGAGGAAGTAACCAGGAGTGAGGGGAGTTAAGTCGGTAGGATCTGTGGATAAGGGTGACAGTGGACGAGAGTTTAAAACGGCTTCGATTTGAATTAAAACAGTATTCATTTCTTCGTATGTTAATTTGGCGTTACCAACGATACGTTTAAGGTGATATTTACAAGACCTTACACCACTCTCCCACATACCTCCGAAATGCGGCGCATACGGTGGAATAAAATTAAAATCAATAACCCTTACATGAGGCGTACTCGTTTTTTTGTTGTGATTTATCATGAACTAAATTTCGAATTTCTTTTTCAGCACTTTTTAAATATCTATTTACGTAGTACAAAACATCCTGAACGTAAAACCGCTGAAACTTTTTCACAGATGGATATTAATTAGCTCATGATAATCATCACTACCAGTAACTAAATCGTCAACGAATACATCTTCGGTTATTACCCGAGCTGTGATGACGTCATCACAATCGTATGCGAGTTGACGAATACAACGCATTCTTAAATACGGCGCTGACGCCGTACCATAGGTTACGGTGTTAAGTTGATATAAACTTGAAGGATCTGTAGGATTTTCATGCCAAACGAAATACCGCAGTGACCTTTGACCCTGCTGAACAAGAACCTGGCGAAACATTTTCTCTACGTCAGCACTGGCTATGGCCTGTGCCGAAGTAGAGAAAATGTTTTTTTCGCCTACAGCACTATATTTAGTATTGCGATATATATAATATTTATAACGCCTAAATCGTAAAAGTATAGAAAAAATGTCATTTTGAAGAGCAGGCCCCGGGTACTGAATGTCGTTAAGCGACTTAGAAGAAGATGTTGCAGCACTCGCGTCGAAGACCACACGAAGCTTAGTGGTTAAACTGTGCTCTTTAAAAACACCATATTGCGGCAAAAAAAAAATTAGGATAACTACCTTATTCACACGTGTCATATGGCCTAACGATTCATATTCGTTTACAAAGTCATGATACAGACGTTTATATTCTAGTGTGCGCTCAAGTTTACGTATTAATGCAAAAAAACATATTTTTTGCTAAATTATACGAATCACACCTAAAACATCTGGTGATTGTTTCAAAGAAATGCGTACTGAAAACCTACCATCGATGTCGTATTATCTCGTATATATCGTATTTAGTCGTATTTTAAATAGATCCTCGCATGTACGCTCATCAGCAGTAAGAATTTTACAGGACTGAGATACGTTTTCTAATTCCCAGAAACGTTTTAAATTGTCATCTAAAGTTTGATTGAAATTACAATAAACTTGATCGGTTTCACTGTTTTTCAATTCTGACGTATGAGTATGAGTAATTTGGAGGTAAGGTCTCCTTCTCTAATCGAATTCTATTATCGTTTAATAATAATTCCCAGAGTAAATCTGCACCGATTAGTAAATCGATAGCCGAGGAAATATTAAATGATGGATCCGCAAGACAAATATTATAAGGAATACGTATAAATTTACTATAAATGGTTGTCGTAGGCAAACTAGACGTAATGTGCTACAAAATGTAGCACCGAATTTTTGTACTATAATCGTTTAACTTAGAACGCATAATAACTTCGCCTGATTTATTCGATTGCATTGTAGACATACCATAAAATACGTATGCGCCCAAAATACGTATAGTGGACTGTATAGGTTTCGTATTAAAACGTTTAAATACTTTTTCCGAAATAAAACTATGTTGACTGCCGTTATCCAAAAGCGCTCGAGCTGTAAAATGTTGATTAATCCTAATCTATTATATCTACCAACGCAATACATAACAAAACCGGTTGTAATGCATTTCGCGACAGGGCGTGGCAAGCAGATAAGCTGTGAAGCGCGGTCGCGGCCGCTTCACGTGTCTCATTGAAATCAGCTTCCAGCAGCGTATATTTGATTTTATTTTAATTGTTATTAACATGTAATAAAGTATTATGTTTGTTCCGACATTGCTTACACGGGCCGAAATTACATTCCGTTGCAGAATGACCTGAACAACGTAAACAATTACTGCATAGTTTGCTATCTTCAACGAATTTTAGCCTATCTTTAATAGACAAATTTAAACATTTATAGCACGTATAGAGGAGATGATTACCGTTGCATAAAACACAACTATTATCATCTGGAAAAATGAGTTTATTAGAACTAAATGACTTCTTAGAATTATTATTTTTATTATAATTAGAAGATGTGTAAGTATGTCCTACGACATGACTTCTCGGTTGTGAATGTTTATTTTCGATTATAACGTGAGGCTTACATGAAGGCAACTTATTTTGACTAGAACTAATCATCTCCAGAGTGTTCGACTTGTTTCTTAAGAATGACAGTAAATCATCAAATTTTAATATTTTATTCGAATCAGTTAAAATTGATCCTTTACAATTCTCCCATTCCCGCTCAGTAGATGCATCTAATTTAGATACTACTAAGTATATAATTATTGTATCTCAATGCTCAGTAGGTTCGTTTAATGATTTTAAAGCACGGAGATTTATTAGTGTAGTATTTATTAACCTACGAATCTGCAAGTGGGATTCCTGCTTAAGCGGAGTGATAGAAAATAATGATTTCAAGTGGTTATGTATAACAAGTCGCGTATTATGAAATCTACTATGAAGTAGATGCCAGGCATGCACGTAATTGCTTGCTATAAATTCTAAAGCGCTTATAACTTGCAACGCACAACCGCTCAGCGAAGCTTTTAAATAATGAAATTTTTGGATGTCGTCTAAGTCTGAACTATTGTGTATCATAGTAATATACGAATTCCTATATTGTAGCCACTGATCAAACGAACCATCAAGGGAAAAGGGGAAAGGGGAAAAATGGAAGATAATTTTATGTTCGGCAGTTTAACATTCGATTGCACTGACGAATTACTGATACATTTTTGTCTTTCAACAGAATTTTCGACTATACTTTCAGCTGTAGCTAAAACGTTAAAATATAATGATTCGAAAGATTCTAAATACTCAAAGTTTGCTGTATATTCCGACTCGGGTAAAATGAGATCAATTTGATTTTGAATGTTGTTAAAAGTATTAAAATGATCTTGAGCTGCTTGCCTTCTAAATTTTACTTCTTTAACTTGAACTTGAGACATAGAGTTACATTGCAAAGAATCTAAATACTTTTTAAATTGAGTTAACCGACCTTTCAAATTACCTCGTTGTTTTTTTAATTCGGAAATATCTTTTGGCCGCTTTCCCGAAGGGGAAACTATCGAAGGCACTGATAGTTTATCTTCAGTGGCCATTTTAGAGATCTACGTGTAAGAATAATGTAAGGTACTCACGGTTATATGAAGACTTTGGATCAACACAAATCACAAAGATACGTCACTAGCCTGAAATGTAAATAATACGATTTTAAATTCAAACGTTTATGGGAAAGGAGTAGAAAGGAAATAAGACCTGACCGTTGACTGAAGAAGTAACTGCGTCGATTTTTCCTTGATGAATGGTTTCATCGCGGCGCGAGGTCCAATTTCTTGGTAAATCCGGCTCGAAGACCAAATGTTGGGGCAGCAACGATCAGCCAAACTACGGAGGTCTTCAAATAACAATGTAGATTTGTTCTAATTACGTTTATTTTTCCGGTTTTACATTGTTTCTTACAACTTTTGAAAGTAAAAAATGGTTCGGAGCGTTACGATTTGGAAAAGAGAATGAATTTCAAATTTTCACTTGTCACTGTCTAATGTCACACAAAATGGACGCTGGCTCGATCGCCGCAGCGCCACACAGCGGATAACGGTAGCAACTATTTAAAATGTCGTAGGCAGTTGTTTTACGTGCGAACTAGATGGCGTTGCTAGGCCGCGATAAATATTGAAAATCATGAAACATGTGCTTAGTAATTACCTTTATGACTACATTTACAAGTCCCAAGACGAAATGGTATTTTTTTCTCCGTATAAAGTTTAGCACCCCTTTTTACCCCTTAAAAGATAGAATTTTAGAAAATATTGAATTAGAGTTTTAGTAAATCATGCCAAAAAACATCACGAAATTCCAAACAGATCTAACCACAAACAAAATAGTTACATACAAACGTTGATACTCCTTTTTACCCCTTTAGAGGGTGAATTTCGCAAAATCCCTTCTTAGTGGATCTATACGTTAAAATATAACCTAACCAAGAGCATGTTGGAACATGTCTAAAGAGGGTTCCGTAACTATCAACGCGTAATAGGTTTTTTAATTTATTAAAACCACTTTGGAGGCCGATTACTCAAAAATGGTCGACTTTAAAAACAAGTCATGTAATGTGTCTTTTAAAATAAAAACATGGAAACCAAACCTATTCAACGATACCACATGATGGGGTAGAATGAAGAAATATTTTTTATTCCATTAAATCATTAAAATTTCATCTAAATAGATTTAGCGGTTAATTCCTGAAGTAGGCTACCTCTTCTGTTAAGGCAGACAGACTGACGATTAGACACACTTTCGCATTTATAATATTAGTACAGATATAATATGCTGTCAGGTAACATGTGTCACACAACATATATGTAACAGAACAACACACAAATACTCATCATCATACATAAATACTCTACCACAGAGGAAATTCACAGCACCAACCCCAACCATATCGTTCAGTTTATGTGAGAAGCACGCCCGGCCCCAGGGCCGGTACTATAACGCGAAGGAGTCACAATATATCAACTTGGTTCGCAGTGACGCCAGGGCTCGACTATGGACTGCATTTGAAAAAAAATAATAATTATAAATAGATACTCGTATATATTCTGTTAAAATAGTAAACAAAAATAATTATAAACACTAATAGCAGAATTATATAATTAATAATCTGCGAACGATGTACAAAACGCTTGTAATTATGCCTGAAATCGTAGAACTGAAACAAATAATCGAGCTCGTTAAACTTCAGTATTAAATAATGGTATTATTTAATAATCACGAGGCCTCTCGAAATGACGAGCATTTTTGTATTCACAAATATCATTAATCAAGCTGACTAAGTGTCGGGGATTTTTCTCGAACGAATTGCCAAGTAAATCTGTGTCACTTGTCGCTGGGCGCTGGATCGATAGTGTTTTTTTATAAATGACGAATTCCACCTGAATTAGGAATAGTTTAAAGTGCCTACAGGAATTAGTATTCACTTTAAGGTAAAGTAACTATATTTTTTTGTAAAAACTATAACCCGACTACGTAAATTATATAGCCGTACGTACGTAAATTATATATTATTAAATATATATGTTATGTAACGAATCTATTGACATATAACTTATTAAGATCGGATTAGTAATGTTGGGGCTACGGTGGAACATACATACAAAGACTGCTAAAATCATTACCCTTCCTTCGCCGTAGTAGGATAAAAATACGGTGGGCTTACCAGGAACAATTGACAACAACGTATTCGTATAATCGTATGGGAATGAGCGTGTTTAAGTTTTTGACATCTGACAGCTGTTTGACACGACTAGGACCCGACCTTTACGTAGCGCCGCCTGGTGGCAGAAAAAGTGTCGAAAATTCTTATTGACAGTTTTCGAAATCACTTCCACCATCAGTTAGCACTTTATGTGAGTCGGGTCTCCATCCTAGCGACAGAAAAAATATCGACAAACCTCATTGTATGAAAATCATGAAGCGCCTATACGATTTTCAATCACGGTATCCGCTTTGTGTTGTTGTGTGTGTCTGTTGTTTTGCGAATGTTTACGTAGGCAATAAATATAGCATGTATAAATATTATGTTCCCTATACAGTTTAATTAATACCTACTAATTAAAATGTATTTATTATTATATGTAAATTAAATTTATTTTAATTAGTAGGTACTAATTAAAATGTAAACGGAACATTGACAACTAATTATTATTCTTTTAATCGTAAAAAATATTTAAGTTTACAAAATACCTAAGGTAAAAGTTTTTAAAGTACTTGTTCATAAATTTATTTTTATATTAATAATAATTTATATAATATTATATTGTACCGCGATTAGTTATACCTTGAAATATGCCTATTTCTGTATTTCTAAGCTTCTGAATTGTAATGCCTAGACTGTGTGGCTCAGTGGTTAGCGCGTTGGTGCTCAAGCCGGAAGTCGCGGGTTCGAATCCCGCCAGGGAACAAAAATTCTTCTGTGGGCCATGGATGTCTATTTAGTATGCGTATTATATAGTAAAAATCTTAAATATAAGTATAGTATAGAATGTATTAAATATATTTCCGTTGTCTGGTACTACGGGTACACAAGTAAATTAACGTGGTGTGAAAGAGTCCATTGATAATATTAGATAACGCCTAGCGTGTTAGCTTCATTTACACCGACCATCTTATATAGAGATAGATGTTTACTACCATTAAGCCAGTCTTTGAATTTACAGACGTTTAATTTTTTTAAGTGACAATAGTTTTACTTTTTTATATATAGACAAAATAATGTTTTCAATATAAAAACAAATAGTTTTATCGAAAAATGTATACATCAATTCAAATAAATAAAATTGAAGTGTCTGTTTGTAATTTTAAATTAACAGCTTTTTCACTAAATGTGTATGAAAGTATATTATATAAGTCCGATACCTACTTACAATAAAAATCAATTTTGAAACATTTTGTACGTAAGTTTATCTGTCTGTTTCTTCCGGCCGAAAAAGGCTGGACCGATTTTCACTGTCAGATGTTAAGCAGTAACTGCGGTACTTTTTTCTTGGGGTTCCGTTAACAATCTTTTCCTTTTCCGTTATTTCTACGCAAACAAAGAAGCAGGCACCAGCTAGTACAAAAAATAACGTATTGTTTCGATTGCATTGAATGGCGCGATCTATGTTGAACACCGCGGCATATTCAATTCACGATTCGGTTTTTACAGAGCTGACGCGATTTGGGTCATAGCGGTGTCATGTCGGCCGCGCAGATGGGATCATAACCTGCGGGCGGTGGTACTAAATCTCACATGAGTCACGTCATTATCATCACCTTGTATACTCAAGCCCACTTTTCGTATTTAACTTACACTTTCAATGAATTATAATCGAATCGTCTTGTTATCATAAACTGACTCAAAGTTATTAATCTAATCATTCTAATACACGTCTGATGTTTGTTCAGCGTTTTACATCTATACGAATACCACTTCTACGAGAGGACGCTTTTAGACGTGTCAACATCAGCTTTATTTATTTTTTGGTATTAAAATTCGCAAAGTTCTTATTGTGCTGTAAAAAATGAATAAATCCTTAAAAAACGTCCATATTTTATGTTATAGTGTTATCCAGTGGATATATGATTTATTAGAACAGTTAAAGTACTAAATTTATAACAGTGAAAAGGTGTTTACTATCTAATCTAATAAATGCAATAATTTGGAATTTGTGAACTTAATGCACAAGTTTAAAAGAACAAATAAGATTGATTGACACTTTAATTCAAGTGACTGTGGTGCTAAATTACTATAAACTTGTTTATAACAATAACATCAACATATATTACCGTGACAAAGTGATGGTGGTTCTAAAACAATTCAAACTGATATAATCGACAATATAAATCTATAAATAATAAGCCATCCACAAATTCGCAAAATAACTTTGCGCTTCATTAGCACGGTTTTCGTTGACATCGTTTTGTACATTACGCTTGCGACCATAATAAACGAGTGGACCCCCGTTCCTGTATGAAAAACATAACTTCTCCAAGCGAAATGCTCGAAACCCCGACTTACTTTCCGTGGTAGCTTCAGATACTCTACAAAATGTTGGAACAATATCCCTCCGACCATGGCCGCCAAAAACTGCATCACAATCGGCGCTTTCAGGCGGAAATTAATGGAAATATCTTCCCAATAACCAAAAGAATAGTATGTAATTGTCAATAACCCTAATTCTCTCTCAATACATTAATTGTTTTCATAAGGTGTATAAATATCAATATTACGTCTCTGTATGCAATAAGTACTCGGTACGTTTCGTTTGGACTGTCTTATGTTGTTGTGAACAAGAAAGGTGTATTCAAATTCATTTTTTGAATTGAAAAGAATTAAACTTTCGTTGCAACTATTATGATTAACCTTAATTTTACATAGCCCTCATAATTCTTTAAGTTTAAGTTTGTTTTATATAACTCTATCTAGCATAAATGTTATGTCACTTTCACTTATTTATTTATTAGTTTAGTACGGTGACCATTGAAAACTAGCGTTGCGGATCCGATAAACCAAATAAATTTATTTTTCTTTCCTTCTTCTTTTACTTTGCTGTTAGATGTGATTGAGACTGTATAGAAACTGTAATAGCAGCAACGAGCTATCGAATAGCTAACGAGCTAACGAGCAGCTGATCCAATTTAACCCTTTTTGTAAAAAAAAAAGACTATTGTATTCTTTAATTGTACCAAATTTAATGTCACTCATTTTCCGTGCAATAAAGAAATATAATTAACACGATAATTTAGTCGGATTTAATGTTTATTTTATAGGAAGATTGAATTGTATTTGAATAGAGTTTAACTATCGTTACTGAGGTTATGGATTTTCGCGACGGAAGATTGACTATTATTTAATTTTGCGTAATATTAAAAATGAATTTAATTTTGCGAAATACCTACTAGAAACATACTTAACGAAATAATGTTATATGATTCTAGTGTCATATACACTGATGATATACTCTAAACTGACATAATATAAAATATATTCACACAAATCGGTCCCCAAGCGTGAAAAGCTTTACTTAGTCGTACCTACTCAAACCTCATAGATGTTAGTTTTTGCATAATCGTCTTTAATATTATAGAGAAACTCATGCCAGCCGTAAATTATTATAATGAAGCGAAGTTCATAATTCGAAAATATAATCTTCCACATCAACATAGTCTGATAGAGTTTTCTAAACAAGTATTCTTAGTGAATTCAGATGAAACCCAAACCGGGACTGATCGGTGAACAGCACCAAAGGATTACGTTACATCTCACACCTGGTAAAAGCACCCGAGGCCACGAAAGCCACCCCCGCGATTGCCACGTCGCAATGCTGGAACACGTACCTAGCGGTCTTCGATCATAAATGACAACTTTATTCCATCTCCATCGCACGGTTTGGTCACTTACCAGCTGCTGGTTTATCTTACTGAAGCCTTTTTTACCCGACTGGGTTATGTTTTTCGCGCGTATCTTGTATGTATGTATGTCTGTTTTTAAATTCCTATATTCTTACATATCTGCCAAACGGCTGGATGGATTTTGACAATTAAGGTATCATTAGATTTGTCTCAAAAACTCAAGTGTTCTTTGATAGCTAGTTCAAAGAAAAAATACAAAATGACGGATTTTGGCGCCAAATTCTAAGTAGTTCAATTTTTATTAATCAAACCTATCGAATAGGGTATCAAAATATTTACAATTTAAATTAGATATGTATCAACTATTTCATTAATTGAATCATTTTAATTTGTAATCAATACATTCAAATAGTCGTATATTTGCTTAAAATACAACAAGTGTGTATTGGATAAAGTAAAAAATCTAAAATAAAATAAATAATAAAAAAAAAACATACCGGTTAGTCTGTAAAGTCGGTTTACTGACGATAGTTGAACGTGACAAAGTCAACAACAACAACAACAACAACAACAACAACAACAACAACAACATCAACAACAACAATAATAATAATGAGGTAAAGGCAATGCGAGCTAACGCTGGTACTTGGTAACGACAACGGGTAACAGGTAACGCATGAGTCATGTTTTTTCGTGCGTGCAGCCGGCTCCATCGATTTATAAGACGTTATCACGTCAAAAAAATAAAAAATCCGACTACAAAAAAAGACAGATACCTAATCAACGCACTAAAAAGACCGAAACAAGATTGAGAAAACATACTATACTAAGAGCTGAAAGCCTAAGTTTAAGTAATTGACTTTATGTTGTGTTGTTTGGTGTCTTTCTTTTTTTGCAGTCGGGATTTTTAATTTTTTTACTTATTTATTTTATAAATAGTTGCATCGCTATTTTACTGGGAGTCTTGCCCGCAATATTCCTGTTGTGAACTTGCACAGTTACGCGACTTAAATCCTATCAAAGGTGCCTGGGACACTTTACAAAAATAAATAAATAAATATATAGAAGAGTAATTAATAAGGGCAGATTTTTCTGCCCTTATTAATTACTCACGCGCCGGAAGGGTTGATGAAAGAACCTCATATTGTTTGCCCAGACCCGTTGACCCGCTGGTTCCGACCTTCTTTAGCTTATGACGACACACCCTGATTATGTTTACATAATATAAATAGTAATGTAGATAAACAATGGTATAAAGTTTATAATTATGTTTTAAAGTCATTAGTTGAGAGTGATTTTCTTTTATTTCAGACTGTTTTGGTTCTTTATGAAGCGAGAATAATTGGACGACGTCCTTATTTAAAATTATTTAAAATGTGTATAAAATAATAAAAAAAAATTATTATGATATGATTATGATAATAAATTTTAAAATGTTAACATATGAAATACTTAAAAGTATTAAATTTATTTCCGTTGTGTCCCGTAACACAAGTTATTCGAGAACTTCGCGTCCATAGATATTATTTATGCAGAAATATGGTGTCAAGCCGATGCTACGTGCTGACCAGGAGAGATGCGCTCTGCTTGCTGACCAGTCGTTGTAGTGAGAGTGCCAGCGCAGAAAGAAATTTCTGCACATATATCGGCTATGGATGACCTAATTGAAATTGGACGGTATAATGAGGACCGTGTAAATTCTTTTTATAACAATTGTAATTGCCTCAAAAATATCAATAATTCTCAGTACGATATTAATAAGTCAGCTATCTGTTCAGAGTTGAAGGCTTGTACTGAATCCTCAAAATATTATAATAAGACACAGACACATACCCCAGAGTCTGGTTTCATTAGCATTTACTGTGATGAAATAGGCCATGGACTTGGTATATATCTAAATAAATTGTGTTTGGGACAACAAGTAACTAGCACTTGTTTGCCGGGGGCATCATTTGAACAAATCATTAGCCGGGCAATCAATTCTACTTGTTGCCCCAATACAACTTTAGTTATACTAGTCGGGGCAAGAGGAAAGATAATCAAAAAACAGATGTTAGATTATATAGACACATTAAGTAACAAAGAAAATATTAAAAAAATCTTATTGTTTACCTTTCCTTACATCAAATTATCAAATAGAAGATTATCAAATTATCAAAAGAAAATTATATTAGGTTTAAATTGAACAGCCTACTGTGTAGTGCTACTAATCAAAATTGTATAGTTTTAAATAAGACTTTACCACAAATCGATGTGGTTGACTTTAATAATATTTTTATCTCTAGGATAAATAATCTAACATATGATAAGTATTACTTATCTAAATTTTTTACACGACATTTAGCTAAATGGCTATATATTTTTTTAGTTTTAAGACAAGCCAAAGAATTGGCTAAGCCGACCACTGCTTTTATTGAGCAGTGTTATTATACTGACAATTTTATTAGTAAAAACTTGGAATATGTTCCAAATAATTTAAATTAGATAATAGGACAACAGAGGCTCACTCTAGCAATTTCTTAGCTGGAAATATTTATACTGATGCCTCCTACGAAGGGCCTAGTAAGAACTCTGGGAAAAACTCTAATTTTAATATAAACTTGGTGCATCAAAATTTACAAGGCATAATAGGGAAAGAATTAGAACTTGAGTTATTTTTAAATGAATTTAAAATTGACATTATATGCGTAACAGAACATTGGTTAAAAAATCATGAATTAATATTTAACTATTGTGATCACCACGTAGGGAGCTCTTTCTGTCGAGAAAATGTCATTAGGGGTGGCTCCTTAATTTTGATTAATAAAAAATTGAAATGTAAGGAACGTAAAGATATTGTAAACCTGTCTAGTGAACGAATTATTGAGTTGGCTTGTATTGAGTTGAGCCACCTTATTATTGTATGCGTATACAGGCCTCCATCAAGCTTATACGATTCTTTTGAACAAATAATGGATCAAGTGCTGACGAAAGTATGTGTCTCTAATAAGAAGATTATTGTATGTGGTGATTTTAATATTAATTTATTATACTCTAACTCCACCAATGTTAGATTCACATCTTTGTTCAAATCGTATAATCTAATTAATTTATTTTACGAACCAACAAGAATATGTGAAACAACAGCTACTTGTATAGATAATATCTTCACAAATGTCACTATTTTTAGGAAAGAAATAATTAATGTACTTAAGTCTGATCACTGTGGACAGCTAGCATCATTTGATCTTAAATGTGATAATAATCCGATAGAAAATATTGAGTTTATTCCTGTAAACACAAAACGTATTGAGAAATTTAGAAGTAAATTACTTTCAAGTTTTCAATGTTTGAATGAGTCAATTAATCCAAATGAAACTTTTAGTAATTTATTTAAAGTAGTAAAAAACCAATTTGACTCTGTATTTACTTCTAAATCGGTCAGATTTAATAATAAAAGAAATAATTTTAGTAACTGGGCAACTGCAGGTATTATTGTTAGTAGACAAAGATTGTATGACTTGTATAACGAGAAGTCAATGAACAGGAGTGAAGCTTTTAAACTATATGTCAAGAAATACTCGAAGATCTTCAAGAAGGTATGTCAAGCAGCGAAGGTTCTTCACATCAAAGAAAAAATTAAGAACTCTAAAAACAAAGTGAAAACCACATGGAAAATAATTGCAGATGAGACTGGAAGAGTCGCCAGTCGCAACTCTAAATTTGAACTTTATATTAATGATAAAAAAGTTAGTTCTGACATTGAAGTTGCGACAGTATTTGAGAAGTTTTGCAGACATTCCGATCTCAACTACAAAAAACTTAAATTCATCACCTACAGTTGCCGAAAAATTACTTAGAGATAATGTGAGGGAATGTGATGTAAATTTTATTTTCAAAGAAATAGACTCTAGAGACATTATCAAGGCATTTAAATTACTTAATATTAAAAGTACAACTGATCTCTGGGGTATGTCCACAAAAGTTATAAGCCCAGTAATTGACATCATTGCCCCTCACCTAGCATTAGTTTTTAATAATTGTATTAAAAGTGGCGTGTTCCCTGACTTGATGAAGCACAGCAAGGTGATGCCTCTCTTTAAAGCTGGGAATAAAGCAGACCCAGCTAATTATAGACCAATATCCATATTACCGACTTTAAGTAAAATTTTTGAGAAAATTATTCTAAATCAATTAATTTTTCACTTCAACTCGAATAATTTGTTACATAGTAATCAGTTTGGTTTTACTAAAGGTCGGTCCACAACAGATGCAGGCATTAGTCTTCTGTGCAGTATATTTGGAGCTTGGGAGAGGTCACAGGATGCACTTGGTATATTCTATGATTTATCCAAAGCATTTGACTGTGTGGAGCATGATATACTGTGCAGGAAATTATACCATTATGGTGTAAGGGGCACGGCTCTAAAGCTTCTAAGCTCTTATCTAATAAATAGAACACAGACTGTAGAAGTTAATTACAAAAGTTCTAATGGTACTAAAATTAAACTAGGAGTACCACAGGGGTCTATTTTGGGCCCTTTTCTATTTCTCATCTATATAAATGATCTACCTTATCTAGTTAATGATAAGCATGAGATAGTACTTTTTGCTGATGATACTTCACTAATTTTTAATTGTGAAGCGACGACAATCTAACAATGACGAGATAAATAGTGCTCTCTCAAAAATAGTACATTGGTTTAATGCTAATAATCTACTGTTGAATTCTAATAAAACAAAATGTTTAAAGTTCAGCTTGCCAAATGTTACGCAGGCACAAACCAATATACTATTAAATAATGAGAAAATGAAATTAGTAGACACCACTGTTTTTCTAGGTATAACTTTAGATAGTAAGTTACAGTGGGGACTACATATTGCTAAATTGGCAGATAAGCTGAGTTCTGCAGCATACGCTGTTAAAAAAATTAGAGAAATTACCGACATAGAGACCGCGCGATTAGTTTACTTTAGGTATTTTCATAGCATAATGTCGTACGGCATCCTCTTGTGGGGAAACGCTGCGGAGATTAATACAATATTTGTGCTGCAGAAACGTGCTATACGTTCTATTTATAAGATGTCGACTTTTGAATCTCTAAGGGAAAAGTTTAAAGAAATAAAAGTTCTGACCGTCGCACCTCAATACATTTTGGAAAATGTGTTATACGTAAGAAAGAATCTAAACAACTTCAAAAAGAAATGTGATAATCATTGTGTAAACACTAGGAATAAGAACAAGTTAGATATGGCAGAGTTCAGACTAAGCAAAGTTAGTAAATCCTTTAAAGGCCAATGTATACGCTTATACAATATAATCCCAGAAAAGGTTCAAAACCTTCCCATTAATAAGTTTAAAAAAGTAGTTAAAGAACGTTTGTGTGCCAAAGCGTATTATAAAATTAATGACTTCATTCAAGACGGCACACCTTGGGAATAAGGTGGCTCCTTATCTTATGTTATTATTTGTTACATAGACATAAGCAAACATTGTAATAATTTTGATTTTAAAAGAATAATTTTCCATCTTTCTGGTAAAAGATGGCCCCAGACGAGTTTCTTGCCGGCTCTTCTCGCTGGGTTAGTTCCCGAACCGGTGGTAGGCATCACGTAGTAACGACGTTCAAAAAGAGTATTTAAAAATACCAATTTTGAAGAAAAATTTTTTGATTTTTTTGATTTGATTTTGAGATGAAGTCGATGAGGTTCGATCAGGCCGAGGTGCGTTGAGGCTGGTGGTCGAGGTACCCGATGAGGCTGAATGCTGGCTGAGGTGGTGAGGAGGGGTGGGGAGTGATGATCATGATCTCCAGAAGGAGACATGTTCTGTCGAGGGTCACCAATGTGGGAATATAGTGGGAAGTCCCTATGGGAGATCTCCGACGGAGCGACGTGGTATGCTCGGTTAGACCGTTCTTGTTTAAATTATAATAATATATGTCACTTAGCGTTGACTTACGTCAAATGTCATACATTTTTTATTTCGAACTTCGAAGTCGAAATAATCGAATGCATCTTAACTAAAGGCCCTGGTCTATCTACTACCGAGCAGCGCAGCCGACTGAACGACGGGCGCGGGTGCAGCGAGCGGCGAGCCCATGCGTAGTGGCCGGCGAGCAGAGCTGTTTTGTGAGTACAGTGAGCAATAAAGTGTAACGCATTATATTTTATTAATTATAGAATACCATGTGTGTGTAACGTTACACGTTAGCATTTTCAGAACAACTGCTAAACATACAATTTCCTCGAGTGAATTGTACAAATATTTGAATGTGTATGTTAAAAGTGAATTTCGGGTATGGTATTATCATTAAATATAATGTCGCGCTGAATGTAACCCCTGAGCCTTGGAATAACGGGCATAGTTGTAAGCTGCCAATTTAGAGCTCCCACAAGGGCGACTTATGGCATATTGCCAGGTTAAAAAGTCCTTTCGTATTTCGCAATATTGGTGTTTGCTTTTAGTTTTTATGTTTGAAATAGACAATTGGAAAGGGTGAGAAAGAAGATGGACTTTAATGTGTGTGTTTATGTATTTAATCAGTAAATACTTAAAATACCCACGTAGGTTAGTATGTGTTGATCCACGTGCGAATGGAGATGACGATTGATTTAGGTTGCGGAATATCCACAAAATTATACAGAAGTACCTACCAGCAGGCTAAGCATGCGCGCCCTTGAAACACCGAAGAATCGACAAAATGACGAATGATGATCAAAGAAACATTAACACTATTCGGAGCAAATTTGTTTTTAAAGGCAGCAAGGTCGATGCATCGTCGTTATGAGAAACGACATTTCTTTTCATCCGGAGCATGAGCTCACAATATTGGCCTCTTTTGACAGCTGAAGAAACGTTTTCTTATTTCAATATCAAATAGTTTTACAATAATGTCAACTACTCCACATCATGGCGGTCCAAGAGAAACAGTTTCTTTACGTTCAGTCTTTTACTTGAAAATTTGTTAATTTTTGATAGAAGATTTCCCGGCAGCCATATTATAAATATGGCTATTTAGAAATGTTGACTTCTATTGACGACCATGGATACCATGGATTTGGTACTGTTTGATTTTGATGGAACTGTTTTGGATAGAATATTTCTTCTTTAAAATTATTTCTTCAGATCGCCATGCTAAGCCTGCTGATAAGGTAAAATAACGAGAGAGAATAATGAATGTACACAATGATTATCTGTCAAAATGTTGTCAAAATGAAAATAATTCTAAATATAGAGGGCTTATTGACAACCCGATCATTGGAAACAAAAAAATACCTTGAAGGAAGTAAATAATATACAATTTCACTTGGTAGAATTACAATCTAGCATCTGAATGAAACACATGAATTGTCAACCATGGGTAAAATTTGAGAGATTTATTATTCAAATCTATAACGTAGTGACGATACTGTTTTTTTTCCAATTTGATCAAAAGGTCGCGAGCCTCTAAATGTTTGTTTACATTTTTAATTCAGTATCGTGAACTCGACTGTAGATTTTTCTTTAACTTCACAGATCCAAAAATAAAAACCGGGCCGATTTTTTTATAATTGACTTGGTCAGCCCAAAAAATTCATGAAATATAGCGAAAATTTAACTGCATTTTACAGATTCGCAGTTATATTTTGAAATATCTGACATTTTTAACGCGACGGAAGACACTCCTGTGACTGCAGCTATTATAAAGTATTCGAGCTTAGCATCGGGATTGTAAAATATTAAATAAGCCGCTATAAATTTGTGTTATAGAAGTGTCTGTTTGTAATTTTAAATCAACAAACAGCTTTTCACTCATTGCATAGAAAAGTATATAATATGGTACTTACAATAAAAAATCAAATTTTAAATTTTATTCTTTCAAAATTTATATTTATCTCCTGTCTGTCTGTCAGTCTGTTTGATGTACGGGTCCGATTTTCACGGGACTTTAAGTGGCAGATAGCTGATGCTATAAGGAGTAACTATTTAAGCTACTTTTATCTTAGGGTTCCGTTTAAAAAAACGGGTTCCGTTTCTATTAGTTCTACGCAAGCAAACTTGCGGGCACCAGCTGGTCCTTACTAATATTATAAATGCGAATGTTTGTATGCATGTATGGATGTTTGTAAATCTTTCACACCATAACTAATTAACGGATTTTGATTGAATTTGGTATTGTAGTAGTATAAACTACTAACACATTTTCTTCTTTTATCGCAGCAAAATATACGGTTCCCGCAGGATTTCGTTTTGCACATACGGAATCGCGGCCAACATCATTATATAGATTTCATGTACAACCTAATTTATAACTGGGAAAATTTGTGTAAGAATTTGTTTTGTGTTGTGTTGTATGTTTGTCTATCTTACATGCAAACACCACTGAACGCATTTGAATGAAATTCGGCACACAGCTTGTGTATATAAGTAGTATATAAAGAAATAATACCTCAATATTTCAGAATATATAAGTTTAACTTAATATTTTACATGACGTAGTCTACTACTACGCTTCTGGATGGCTGTGCACCAAAGCTTTTAAATGCAGTTTAGAAATAGAATATCCAGCGAATTAAAGTTTACGTAGCATTTCGTAGCACTAGTTTGCTACGTGCTACGAGACGCTACTAGGCGCTACGACCGTCCTGTAAAGCTGGGTCCATATAATAGCGCCTTACATAAGTAAAGTTTAGACCGCGGACCGGATTGCGTTCCAAGCCGCGGAGGGATCAGTGCGGCATGGACTGCAGATCGTGACGTATGAACTGTCGTGCTAATAACGACAAAAAAATTGTCACGGTTTGGACTGTCGGCGTCTTATATAATACGTTAAAATACGACATAGAGCGGTTTAAGCCGCTGTCATCGACATGCCTAATCGGACTGGCGGTTCAGTGCGTTGAAACGTTCGGTTCGGAGCGCAGACCGGCGCGTGCTCTATCCCGCGGACAGAACTGTACGTGTGATGGGTGCTGTTTTATTCTTTTGTCCGTACCATATCTTCGACTATTATCGCCGTCACGATCCAAGAACTTTGGACGCATATTCCGCATACGTAATGTAAGATCGCTGCAATTATCACACTTTTTGGTCATATTGGCTTGAAGTATCTCCTTACAAAAGTTCAAGTCACGATAGGTGCCCTTATAAAATTTGGAGAGTTTCCTCTATTTATCATGGATACCATTAGCAGGTCTCTACCATTTGGTGACAGTGGGATAATCTTTAACTAAATACATTACAAAAAAAAAGAATTTTTAAAATCGGTCCACAAGCTGCGGAGTAATCGTTGAACTTAAAAAAAGAAATTCACAGCCTTTACATAGCTCCTCTGGTTGTTGTGAGTGCCGACAAATGTCTCGTTTTCAGCTCTGTTCCGTTTTATACTATAATCTTTATACATTAAAATTATTTCGGTACCTATAAATAACCTATAAATACCTATAAATGACAGAAGTCACTGTATTCATTTTTCATTGTACTTAGGGTTTACAGAAATAAAATCCCGCCCGGCAAACAAACGAAACGCGGTCCTTTGACTTTTATTGTTTCTTTGAAATGCTGTTTTGTCTGATTCAAGGCTCACTGTGGTAAAAAATAGTTATTTTATTAAAAGCTAATGCCACTTTCTTTCCCTCTCGGGAAAAATCTTTGACATGGCAACCCTGAGCGTCTCATTAAAAAGAGAACCATTTCACTCCGTTCGTCCACCAACACACATCGTTAAATGCCACGTGCCATTAATTCAACGTGCGGTCAACCGGGCAATGCCAAGTTTAAAGCTTTATATACATTTTATATAGGTTTACGACTATCGAGAATTTGGAAATTACACTCACCGTTTTATAAATTTTTCTTATTATTTTATACTTAAAACGAGTGAATCTCTTATAATATTATATAGTCGTAATCTCAGAAATGGCTGTAAGTATTTGCATGGAATTTAGTATGCAAGGAGTTTTAATAGTTTTTAATAGATTGTCATATGCCTTAGTATGTAAGGCATATGACAATCTATTCATTTTGCGGCGAATATGGTTACAGTGTTCTTTCCAATTCAATTGACTCTCTACATATATTCCTAATAATTTAGAAACATGCACATGTTTAGTTTTGGTAATCATAAACTTTAACTCCATATTTATAGTGGATTTTTAATGGTTTTGAAACACATAAGATTCGTTTTATCTAAATTAATTGTTAAGTGGTTCATGGTAAGCCATTTAAGAATTTTAGTAAGAGAGTTTAATATGTCTGTTTCTATATTAATTTTTATTTTTCGTAGCATATAATATTGTGCTATCGTCAGCAAGGAGTACCATTTTTTTCTCAAGTACTCGAGGTAGGTCGTTAATATACATTAGGAACATAAGTGGCGCTAGGACACTACGAGGGCGGCACTGAAAATTTCGGGAATAAAGGAAGTGACACAACATTACTATTTAAAAATGTACTAAGGCGGGTCAATAAGTCCGTGACTTTTTGAATTTCTAACCTCCTTACTGAAAAAGCAACACTACTCCTGTCAACAGGCATCTGTCAGTTGACTCCTATCAAAATTTGAACTTGCTGCGTCAGTTAGTTTGTGTTTTACAGCTATCTTTATCAGACTATCCAGTAACTTAAGGAAACAATGGAAAAAAGTGAATTTCGTGTGCTTATTAAGCATTATTTTTTGCGAAAAAAAACCATTACCGAGACCAAGGCTAAGCTTGATAAATACTATGGGGACTCTGCACCATCGATTTCAATGGTAAAAAAGTGGTTTACTGAATTTCGTTGTGGCCGTACAAGCACTGAAGATGCCGAACGTCCTGGACGCCCAGTTGAGGTCTCTACACCCGAAACAATCGAAAAAATTCACGATATGGTGTTGGCCGACCGAAGATTGAAAGTGCAAGAGATTGTGGAAGCCATAGGCATCTCGCATGGCTCAGTGGTTTCAAATTTGAATGATCACTTGGGCATGAGAAAGCTTTCCGCAAGTCCACCACAAACGCAATCGTGTAACAACTTCACAGGAAGGTTTGGCGTTGTTTAATCACAATATGGAGGAGTTTTTGCGCCGTTTTGTAACCGTGGACGAAACATGGATCCATCACAACACACCAGAGACCAAACAACAGTCAAAACAGTGGGTTTCTAAGGGTGAATCGGCGCCAAAGAAGGCCAAGGTGGGTTTGTCAGCCAATAAAGTTATGGCGACTGTTTTATGGGATGCACGTGGGATAATCCACATTGACTATCTTCAAAAGGGAAGAACAATTAATGGGGAATATTATGCCAACTTATTGGACCGCTTCAATGAGGATTTGAAAAAAAACCGACCTCATTTGGCCAAGAAAAAAGTTCTTTTTCACCAAGACAATGCAAGGGTGCACACATGTGCAGTTGCCATGGAAAAAATCCATAAATTGGGCTATGAATTGCTCCCACATCCATTTTATTCTCCAGATTTGGCTCCGAGTGACTACTTCTTGTTCCCAAACCTGAAAAAATGGCTCGGTGGAAAAAGATTTGACTCCAATGATGAAGTCATCTCGCAAAGGCCTATTTGAGGACCTCGACAAATCATATTTTTTGGAAGGGATAAAAAAATTGGAGAAGCGTTGGACAAAGTGTATAGAGCTCAAGGGGGACTACGTTGAAAAATAAAATGATTTATTTATCAAAAAATCTGTGTTTTATTCCAAAAGTCACGGACTTATTGACCCGCCCTCGTATTTATTGCTTTTCGAAGTATTCTCCGCGAAATTTGACACATTTTTCCATACGATGGAACCAATCATTGAAGCAACCATTCTATTCGGAAGTTGGGGTCTCCAAAATGGCCGTTTTGTAGGCGTCCACAGCTTCTTCAGGTGATGAAAATCTCTGACCACGCAATTTATTCTTTATTTTAGGGAAAGTATAGAAATCATTAGGGATTAGGTCGGGGCTGTACGGCGGATAGTCTAGTAATTCTATGATTTCTTGCTCTAAAAACTCTTTTGTTCTATGCGCGGTGTGAGAACTCGCATTGTCGTGATGGAGGATGATGCGGCGGTTGCAGTTCTCTTTACGGAGTTCAGAAACGACCTGTGGCAAACAAATGTCAGCATACCATTCTGCATTAACCGTTCTTTGATCCTCAAGGGGAATAGTCGCAACCTGGCCGATTTTGGAGACAAACGTGGCCACCATTTTTTTTGCAACACTCCGTGAACGAACAATTTTTGTTGGCTTTAACTCATTTTCGAACACCCAAACTCGTGACTGGTTTTTTGTTTGGGGTTCGTACGCATATATCCAGGATTCGTCACCTGATACGATGTTGTATACAGCATTTGAGGATCCTGCGTGGAATCTTTCGAGAGTTCTGACGCACCAAGTAACGCGAGCCGCTTTTTGCTCTTCACAGAGCAAATGCGGTATCCATCGGGAAAACGACTTTTTCACACCTAATTGTTCATGCAAGATTATTTGTATTTGACTCATGCCAATGTTTAAAGTTGCCTGAATTTCGCGGTATGGCACATGTCGATCTTCCTCAATCAGCTTACGCACAGCATCAACGTTTTCTTGGGTGACTGCAGTTTTTGGACGACCTTGACGGGGATCATCACTGAGCTTGACACGTCCACGTTGAAATTCAGCGAACCAGCGATAAATTGTGGTTTTGGATGGGGCTTCATCACCAAATGCAGAAATCATCCGGTCAACACACTGTTTTTGTGTTAAACCACTTCGAAAGTCACAATAAATCGTCGCTCTAGAATTTTCTCGAGTCAATTCCATTTACTCAACGACTAAACAAGTTTGACAAGACCTTGTGACAAGACTGAGAATCTTTTTTTAAATAAATAAACGGTATTCGATTTTTAAAACCAAGGAGTTTTAAATTAAAAAGATTTGAATATGACAGGAACAGTGGAAATATTCCATTCCCGATACTTTTAGTGCAGCCTATGTATCTCTATTTAATTTAATTTAAAATTGTTGGCTTAGCTATTATATAGGCTTATGATTCGCACACGCCATTCTGATGGCAAACTGTAGGATCTTTTTATTATTGTAATTTTGTAAGTCCTTATGTATACCACATTCTTGCAATAAATGATTTGAATTTGAATTTCTTGACTTATTGGTTTTATTAAGACTCTAATTTCTGTGATGTCGTATTGAGTTTTTACTAATATAATACATGACATTTTTCCCGAGTAAAGCGTGCTCCTATATTGTAATTTGGTAAGTTTAATAATTTGGCGTCTTCGTGTGCCATGTTATGTTCTGTGATACACAGTACAACAATATTTTTGTTAATTGCATCAAGTGAAACAGTCAGCAAATCGGATTTATTTATGAGACCGTTATTATTTTGTTGTAGTATGGTAATTTTATTATCATCCATTTTTGTATATTTCATTACAGAAACAAAAAAAGGAACGTCCTGAAGCTTGCTAGTTTTTACTCAAAAACTACAAGAAATATAAGTGTAGTTTATACACTTAACAATCTTAATAGACTTGAAGTCTCCAAAAATGTGTAATAACTAACGAACGAAGTTGCGGGTAAAAGCTATTCAAAGAGAATAGTCTCTAGTATTACCGCAGTGTTACTGGTAATCACTACAAAACAAAACTATTAGTGTTCGCAAACGTTGAACATCTTATGTCGAGTATTTTACAAACACAAACGGTATTCAGTGTCGGGTAAGTGTAACGCGTTTGATCTTTTCAAATGCAGCCTTTGATACAAAATCTAAATAAACTCAAAATCAAATTCCAACTCTTTTAGTTTTGCGTTAAAACGAAGTGATATTATGATCAGCGCAGATTTGAAAAACTTCTCGACTAGGTTTTCTCGAAGTCTCCTTTTTTGTCGTTTTGAATAATAATTTGAATAATTTTGAATGAGATGAGAGGTACTATCCGCGTGCGAGTTGAATGCGTTCGCGGCCTCAGGTGAGAGTTCCCCCCGCCGCCCGCGCACCACGGCTCACCCGTTTTATCTAGTCCGTGTAGCTATCATGTTATCGCATTCTATGTAAATTGCGCGTGGACTGTATATTGTATCTGTGGGCCTAACAGGAACATAATTTGACAGCGGCGTAAGCGAACATTATCGAATGAGAATTGTGCGAAAATCTGTCAAAATCATGACGGCGCCCCTACATCATTCCATAACGTTACGTTTACGCCGCTGTCAAATGTTCCTGGCGGGCCCCCTGAATATTTTACGTCCATGGCGTGTAAACGACTAATATATTCAGGAAACTGATGTTGCTATTTTCTGTGAGAGAGATATAGTGAATGCCCAGAGCCAATATGAATTTTACTTCGAAAAGACCTCTGCCAGTCCTTTCGACAGCCTTTAGATAAAATGACCTATGTTTTTCTAACATATATTTCATTAAAAATTAAATCGTTTGCGAATCCATTTACAGATTATCTTTAAAATAAAAATTTTCAAACGGTCTCAAGGTCTTACCCATTGCGAACTATAGAAGTTCTCACACTTTTCAACTTATAATACGCTCAACAACAAATAAGGCTGTCTTTATAATGTACAGCTTCTCTTCTACAGATAATGGAAGAAGTTTGTAAACTAAGCTGAGGGAATAAAGGTAGGTTGTCAGACTGAGGAATCATTAAAATCATTGAAAGTTGAGCTACTTTGTGGGTCCGCCATATTCTTAAGTTATTTATATTTTCCTATAGTTAACACCTTTTCTCTAGTACCCACTAATTGGGGACTTCCAGCGAAGTAAAAATTTATTTTTCAACTCATGTATCGGCCATATAAATCTCAATAATTACCTTACCAGAGATAGGTAATCTTGTAATGAAAATAGGTGAGACGAAAACATGAAAAATATTTAGTTTAATTTATATACTCAGAATTATTGAAGCCACTTATAGATAAACGTAAATTTTTTTTCTCAAAACTCAGTATGATCAGAGATAATGAGAATAAAAAGTCACCTGCCGCAGGCGTCCAACAGATACGCGTCTTTTGACATCGACCTGCTGATGAAGAATGGCAGTCGAGGGGTTAACACAGGTGATTTTTTTGCTTTTTCGTCACTTTTTATTCTCATTATCTCTGATCATACTGAGTTTAGAGAAAAATGGCCAACCAAGTTTGATGCATTACCTTAAATCCAAAAATCAAAGTTTGATTGATGGCCGCGCGAAAACGAAAAGGCTACCTACACCTTTCATACAAAATCATGCATTGCCCTTTGTAAATTAAGCGCTGTATCTTTGAAAACATATTTTTTCTATATCCTGTTACTTCTGAGAACTTACTCATATTTAAGAGTATTATTCATTTATGCAATAAAAAAATCAATCGTCTATTGAAATCTATCTAGTATTGAAAGTACCTAGATGCTCCTTGAAAAAAAATGTTCTAACATGACTCACGCGACAAATATTTTGTTTGTTTTGCATCATTAAAATATGATTTATGAAAATTTTCCCAGGAGAATCAATCGAACAATCGAGCAAAAAAGGTAACGGATATCAGAAACAAAAATAAAATTTCTAATATTTTCACTTTTCAGTTAATAAAAATTTTCAACTATATTTTAAAAACTACACTTAATTGAAACAACCAAGCTTTATATGAACATTTATTTAATTAGATACCCATATATTTACAATTATTAACATATTATTTATAATATGATAGTATACTTAAAAAGTTACTATAAAGATAGTATACCGATCCTAGAGCGACTGTGACAAGCAAATCAGCGAATCAGGCTCCATATAAATTCGACGGATCGCGCGAACACTGCTTAGTATGGTTTATAATATAGAGCACTAAACAAATCCCATGGCCCGTGAACCAGAGAACCAGATTCGCTGGTTTTCTGGTCGCGGTCGCGGGTCGCGCCCTGCGTCTCGGTTGCCAAGATCGGAATTCTGCCTTTACAAGAAAATGTTACATTAGACTTATGATTACTTTACATTGGTGTAATGAATTTTAACGACATAATTGAACCAAATGAAAATAAGAAAATCAGTTTTCAAAGCATGAAACAAAGATTGTTATTTTATTAAAATATCCTTTTTAAGACCAGGATTTGACTATCCTACTAATATTATAAATAATGATGAGCAAAATTGGTCTTCGTCTTGCAGTCTTGGTCTTGGTCTTGCGAAAAAGCAAGACCAAGACAAAGACCAAGACTATCATTAGATTAGCAAGACCAAGACCAATACTAAGACCAAATATGCAAGACGAAGACCAAATACACAAGACTAAACTAAAAATTCCCTTTCATCCACATTCGTAACTGAAGTTTTGTAACCAGCTATGAACAAGGAATTTTCTTATCGTTTGATAACCAGCTACGAAAACAGAATTAAATTTCTGTTTTTGTAACTGGGTTTCATAACCAGCTACCAAAAAAGGATTATTTTTCTCTGTTCATAACTAGTTACCAAAACAGAATTCCATTTATTTTTCGTAACTCATAAAACTTAAATTGATCTTTGCATTCCTTCCGAATAAAAAAAAAAAAGATACGAGACATTATTTGAAATGATTAAAAGACGTTTACCTACATGGAACCCCAAAAAAATTACGCTTGACTTCGAAAAAGCAGCCATGAAGGCAATTAAGAAAGTTCTTCCAAAATCTACTCTAAAAGATTGTTTTTATCATTATTGTAACAGTCTCTTAAGAAGGCTAAGGCGTTGAGACTAAAATCTCGAGTTCAAAGACGGCATGTTGCTAGATGTGCTGGCTTAGCTCGATTACCATTAAATAAGATTTTGTCGGGCTACAAATATATAATGCAAAGATTACCTAAAAGTCAGAATATAGAATATTTTAACATATACTTTAATAATTTTTGGTTAAGTGATGTTAGTTTTATTAAGAAATGGTGCTGCTATAAAGAAGATATCAGAACTACCAACCATCTTGAAGGATGGCACACTAGGCTTAATAAGTATATAGGGCGTATAAATCCTTCTCTGGCTCATGTTTTGGAAGTTTTAGTAAAAGAGACTAAGATGCGTGTACGTAATAAAACTAATAAATGCCAAAATTATTTAGAAATAGACGCTGAAGTCAATTCGGCCATTGAAGATTTAGAAAATAATATTATAACTGTTGGACACTGTCTGGAAATTATTTCTCCATATAAGATTTAGTACTCGTATATTATATGTATAGGTTTTCGCCTTATTAGTTTTTCTCTAAACATAAGTAACAAATATAATAATTAATTTTGTAATAATTAGTTTTATTTGCGTTTAATCATAATAATATATACGTATTGCAAATTACAAAAAAAAAAAAATCTTTCGTCATTGTGTGTTTTTAAGTTTTATGAGTTACGAAAAATAAAAGCAATTCTGTTTTGGTAACTAGTTATGAACAGAGAAAAATAATCCTTTTTTGGTAGCTGGTTATGAAAACCAGTTACAAAAACAGAAATTTAATTCTGTTTTCGTAGCTGGTTATCAAACGATAAGAAAATTCCTTGTTCATAGCTGGTTACAAAACTTCAGTTACGAATGTGGATGAAAGGAAAAATTCTTACTTCCGGAGCATCTATGAGTTAAAATATTTGTAACAGCGTCAACACATGCTTCCAGAAACAAAATATTTTTGGTACTAGGAATTGTCAGTTTCCTTTATTAAATTCTAACTTTAAGGATAAAATAAAGAGAAACTTAACCACTATTTGAAAATAAAAAGGATCTACAAGAATGTAAAGTAGAAAAAATATGAAAAATATGAAAAGTAGAAAAAATAAGTAACAGATAAAATGAGCAAGACCAAGACTTAATACGCAAGACCAAGACCAGGACTAAATTAGCAAGACCAAGACCAAGACCAGGCGCATTTGAGCAAGACCAAGACCAATTGAATGAGCAAGACCAAGACCAAGACTGTCCAAGTCCTGGTCTCGGTCTTGCTTTGCTCATCACTAATTATAAATGTTAAAGTTTGTGAGGATGGATGGATTGATGTTTGTTACACTTTGACGCAAAAACTACTAAACGTATTTCGATGAAATTCGGTATGGTAGTAGTTTAGGCTCTGGATTAAAACATAGTCAATTTTTTATCCCGAAAAAGTACAGTGTTCCCGATGGATACTTTATGCGAGCGGAGCCGCGGGCAACAGCTAGTTTCTTAATATTATGTTACTATATTATGCTATTTTATTGAAATAACAGACTACGTTTCATCCTTTAAAACTCTTTATTTTATTTTCATTTGGTATATTATGTGTCAAAGTCAAAGGTCTCTTCCCGGAATGGCTACTTTATCCTGGGTATAACCAAAGCCTTTGGGGAAACCCCGCAATCAATTTCATTTTCGGCCTTTGACTTAAGTATTTTTAGTCAAACCTAGTTCTTTAACGTTACTTTTCAACCAAACGTCGCAAGTAAAATATACCTGTTTCGGGCTTTGCCTAGTCGATCTTAGAAGCGTCTGGCGGACTGTAGTCAAAGACCGAAAAACTTCAATTATTTGGGCTTTGACTGAGAAGTCAAGTCAGACCTAAGAATTAACCTAGGAGCGCCGGTGCTTCGAATATTTTTAGTTACATATTATGTATATCACAATGATATTAGTTATGATTATATACAGTGCTTATAAACGGAGTAACGAAATAAACTACTGAATAAACATTTTCCGGAAAGTACTATAATAATCTAAAGTGCAAACGTAGAGAAGAAACCACGATAAAAGCCGTAAAAGTGTTTAATATATCACCCTAGATATCCTTTAGAACAAAACGTTTGATCAGGTATCAAAATTGACTTAACAAAAGACAAGCTCGGAATGTCGCTAAGACCTAGCTCGGTTCGATTTACTAAAGTCTAGAAGAGTCTTAGCCACATAGCTTATAAAGCGGACTGCATTTCAGACAAAATAGACAATCGATTCAATCTTTAGTTCATTGGATCGGAAAGATTTTCCGTTTTATTGATTTAAATCACGTTTAAGCGTTAGTTCACAATGAAAAGAGACAATACGCGACGCAGCTCTGCATTTTTAAGATAGCGATACAATTTGAACTTTTTTCACTACACAGGAAGATATACATTTAATTGCAAGAGTTCGAATGTCAATCTAGTCCGCTCTGCATAGTGCGGCGCCGCTCTTGTAACGAAGCGTGAATCTTCTTGTGTACTGAATAAAGTTCAATTTGGAATTTTCTGACCCCAAGACTTAAATATATTTCTTTGATACGGTAATTATATTATATCTTACTGTCGTTTTACTTTTCTGAGTGATTCAACGACTAAGCCACAACTTGAAGTGTTGGATACAAAACAAAAAATTGTAAGACATTCTCATTGTTTTTGGTTTGTTTAAGTTATAATAACAAACACAAACAAAAACATTTCAAACGGCACGGTATCCTTTACAAAGAGTATCTACTTGGAATTCCGAAAACTACGCTCTCGCTACGCGCATTGGTGCTGTATTATATAATTATGTGAGCCAAATATGTAGTTACTAAAAATGCAATTTACGACTCATCTAAATAGTAAGATAATACCAATAAGAAAGAACGTGAGAATTTTCTGCTTGTATTCTCGTAAATTGATAACTCTTTCAATACTTACACATAAAGCAATAAAATATTCAAACACAATAGGTATTGTAACAATTTTCAAATATACTTCAACACTCATTGACTCGATATAACGAAATTAATATAAATCTAGTATGAATACTTGTTGTTGGTATTACAATTACTATTATAATTAATACATTTATATTATAATTGTTAACAATGAACCTATTTACATTGAAGTCATTAATAAAATTTATTGTTAGTAACATTATTCATTACAAAAACACTGGGTATTTTAAATTAATGTTTAAGTTGTAGGAAACAAACTTTGATTTATTTGTACAGGTCGGTACTTAGTAAACCGAAATTATGAAACTTTGCCTCGTGTACAAAATTATTGCTTTCTCGATATAGGGTAAACTAACCGAGTGTTGACACTAAGATATATTATATTACAGCTCTCGATTGTCAATTTTATGTACATTTAGTAACGTCAATATTCACTTTGTCTATTTAACAAACCTTTTTTTAACTGAGCATATTCTACATTGATATATTAAAAAAAATAATACACAAACTTTCATGTACAACCTCTTAAAAGTGACAGTTACTAAATCAAAATGAATGTTACCTCGCGCCAGACAGGAAAAACATTATAAGGAGTAATATTTTCGCTTAAAAGCAAGCGTTCAATATGTATAACAGAACGTTTAGCCCAACTTAAACATATTATATTCAGAATCTTGGAAGAGTTTCTTACAAAGAGAAACCTTTCAAAAGTATTACATTATAATATTTAGAGTATTTTGGGTGTACACACTTTCCATTACAAAAATTACGATGCCGACAATGTTACGCAAGTGTCGACGTATGGCGGGTATAAGGTAAAAATATCAAAATTATTGTAACAATTTTGCTTTTTTAGGGTCCTGTAGTTCACGCCTCGGAACCCTTTTTTCTGGAACCCGGAAGTTTTATCGTGTCCGTTCCTCCGTCTTCGGCTTACCTTCCAAACGGTTAGCGCTAGAAAGTTGTAACTTTTCATGGAAATGTGTATTTACCACGCTGAAAAAGTACTGAAATGAAAACGAAAAATATTTTTTTTGGGGTAGGTACCCCACGCGAGGTACGGGACCTTATTATTATTATTATTACCTTACCTTATCGACCTACCTTTACGGTACACGTAAATTGGGGATGGTTTTTTTGCTCGCGTCTCGGAATCGTTAATAAGGTCTTTTAAAAACATTGAGATTGATTGATTTTTGTTAAAGTAGGCTCTTTCTCCTCTGGAAAGGCTTGATCGAAAAATTTGAAAAAAAATCATGATGAGAGTCCACGCAATGAACTTTGCAGGAAAATTTATATACATGTTAGTTCAGGAGTTATAAAGGCCTATCTTGTCAAATGAGCTTACTTGTAAAAATTCGTACGAAAATAACAAAATAATGAGTTAACATGTAAAATATAGGTAGTTTGCACTCGAGACATTCAGAAGGTTATTCAAACTCACTTTTTGTTATGCAAACAATTGATTTAAACACGATATGCCTGACAACACATCCCTACGATATACAAGATATACACAAATTCTTAATGTCTCCAGCTTTAAATAATGGCCACATGATTTTGTGGAATTATCTGACGGATTATAAGATGAATCCCCCATGTATGGTTCAAAATTTACTTAATGTTACCTTCGTAGAGTTTCCACCTATTATGTGAGAAATGAGACCATAAGACATGAAACTGGTTCATTTATGACTAGCGAATACATCCTCTGACTACAGAAACTAGATCCTTATGATGATGATATATAAATTACTATGTAAATTTTTACCCGACTACAGTGACGCCAAAAGGTAGGTTAATGATTTTGGCAGTCTATGTATATTGCATATATGTATGTTTGTTTGTACACCTAAACTTTTGATCCGATTTTAATAAATTAGATTGACATAATATATTCGTAATAATAGCCCGAGTAACATAGGCAATATAATTTACTCAGTCGGGAAAAATATTTTATAAAAAAATATAAGTATATTAATAGTAACCCTGTATGTTTGTTACGCAAACACGCCTAAACCACTTAACAGATTTTGATAAAGTTTGGTACAAGGATAAATTAGACCTTGGGAGAGAACATAATTATGCTCCATACTGACGCGGAAAAAAAGGTTCACGCGCGGTATAGGTACGAATTTCCGCGTGAGCGAAGTCGCTTGCAACATGAAGTTCATATACTTAATTAAAACAAAAAATGCAACAAACGAATGCTATGAAAACATAACAAAGTTTTCTTGTTTGTAAACTTTTAATACCTAGTTACCGTTTATTATTTTAAATGAAGCATACGACGTGAACTCGAGGTCTTAGTACTCTGTTTACAGTTGTGTTTCAAAGTTTTATGCAGTGTATAATGTATGTTTTAACAGTGTATATTGTGTTTGTAGTTTCTCTTTGATGAAACAGCATAATTAAGAGATCGCAATCGGATATATTCAATGCTTACTTCAGAAGATAATTAATAGAGGTTTTAACATAAAGTCCATAATATATTTTCTGTCAAAACCTCGAATAAATAGCTCCTTAAGTAAGCATTAAATATCTCTGAGTGCGGCCGTGAATATTTGATTTTTATTGATGATGTCGAACGATTTCATAAGGAAATAGCTGATAATAATGTATGTAATGTATCGGGATAGCTAATACTTCTCTCATTTTTAATTTAGTTTTTCGTCAAATTTAAGTAATATAATAGTATAATCATAATGTGTGTACTTTTTTATGAAGATAGTATTTTACCAAAACTATTGTATATAGTTGTGATTATGTATCTTTTGGTGGATTGCATAAACGTCATAAAATTTTGAGGATGGCGGGCAAAGAGTACCAAAGTTGAATAAAACAAAGTTTATTTCAAACGGTAGCCTAGTGATGAGATAATTAATACTATGTTCTAGTATAATTGTCACCGTATTATAAGGTAGGTGGCGACGAGTATGTAGATGTATGTAGCCGAACTTAATTGCAGGTAATTGGGCGAGGAAGACTGCATCGCCGCCGGGTTTTCACCTGCAACAAACATAATTTTTATTTATATACTCGTATACTATCATAATCAGAATCGTTATATCTATTGTCACTTTCATTTTTAACGATACAAGAAATCAACACTGCTTCCTACGATTAGAGAGAACAATAGCCATTCATACGTAGTAGGTACCTACATTATCGCTTGAGTATATTTTTGTAGGCACCTACATTTTGCATTGGTCCTAATAGGCATGGTCACAAAAAAAATATTTTTCGTCCATTGACAACATGATAATAAACAATATTAAACGCATTTTTGTAAATCTTAATAAATAACGAAGATGCAAACAATTTAAATTAGCAATAATAAAGAGAGCGATATTACATCGTATGTATGTGAAGTCACTATGTGCTATTGCCATAAATTTGTAATTAAACATGTATAGCGGTAGCAGATTGTGACGTCACAAATCGTGTTGCGAGAAAGTGTCAAAACTTTTTTTTGCTTATAATTTTTAATCGCGTCAACCAAAATATCTCTTTTATCTAAATTTATGTATTTTTAACAAATTAAATTTAAAATTTAATTTGTTAAAATATGATATTCGGTACTAGGCCCCCTATTATGCAAAATATACCTAAGATATCTATATTCGCTCTGTGCGTGACTGCAGCGCCACGGCATGAATGAACTAAAGGGGGCTGTTAGAGAGCTTTACACTATGAATCTTTGATGTAAAAAAATTTATTATAAAAAAAAAAACAATTTTATAAAAAAATTAAATTTTTAATCAATTAAGATTTTATGAAGTATTTGTGTGAAATCAGCAGTGCCAAGTAAGTATTTTGAACAATACAAATGATATAAAAACCAGCAAATGTGAGGTTAAAATTATTGACAGACAAAAACAGTATAAAAAAATATTGGCCAGAGAAAAATAATGAATTAAATTATGAAATTAAAATTAGTAGACATGTGACAATTTTAATAATTTATACTCAAAATAAAATTTATTGTAAAGAAAATTATAAAAAAATCATATGTAGAATTTTAACAAAACTATGAATGTTAATTTTAAATAATTTTTTTATGCTAATCTATTTTTTTTAATTTTAGAAACTGTCAGATGTCTACCGATTTCAATTTCATATAAAATTGTAGTTTTAGGTACTTGTTAAGTAAATAAATAAAATGTTTTTATTTTTAGATTCAAATTCATCATGGACATCATTATTAAAACAGGCTTTCAATCAATCACACATACAATTGAATTGTAACCACAAACAAAAAATAAAGGAAAAAAAGCTCGTATTAGCTGACCACGTACGAGAAGTTCAAGAGTTCCGTAAAAATATTGAAAGTTATTTAATAAAATCTCGTATAATTAGGCAGGCATCAGTCCATGCAACACCCTACAGTACATCTTTAAATGTAATAATAAATGTCATGAATAATTATATTTTATTAAATTACAGTAACTGAATCAATATATTAATGAAACTTAATTTATTATTTCAGATTTAAAATGCAGCTCGACACGTGACAGACGTGCAATGTAATTGTGTTTACAACCAAAGTAAAAAATGCAAACATATTGCTGCATTAATCTATTTTATTAAATGAAATAAAAAAAATTCGTATATTTTGATTGCTCAGAAATATTAAACAACCCCCTTTAACGCCTAAATCCTCCACTGCGAGCGCTGAGATCGATCTGGCTCTCCCTACCATGGCTTCGCACTGATCGAATAGGTATAGTAGTAGTAGTAGAGTAGAATAGATATCTTAAATCTGACTTCATAATTTGAGTGAAACGACATGTTTTTTATTTGCTATATAAATTCAGATTTTTTGGAGAAAAAAACCGTCGTTATCTTCAGAGCGTCTCAACACACAATAATATTGACTTTGCACAAGCGAGTTACGAAAATATGATTTGAATCACGTCTCTACGTGACTAAAGAGGAAAGAAAATATTATATTGATGTAAATATTTTACACAGCTCCCTGTTCACGAGGAATACCAATTCCTCCACATTAGTAGCTATGTGGAGGATCCTATGTGGTGAAATTTGCAGTAGCCGGAAGGAAGTGTATTTTTAATAGGTACTAGTCTAGTCAAAAAGTTTTTAATCTTTAGTTTTAGGTTATTAATGATTAGGAAGATAATCCAGAGTTATTCAATGTATATTCTCGATTTTCAACAAAAAAATTAAATTAAATTCACATGATATCTTTGTTGCCGCCTGTTTAAAGTTTACATATTTTTGTAGCCTTATCTACACTTCCAATTAAAATCGATCGAATAAAATCAAGAAAGCCTTATCTTTGTGCACAAAAGTATCTAATAAATGGGCAGGCAAATAATGAATATTTCGTTTCACTTAAAACAATTTAATATTGAGATAATTTTAATAGAAAATTATTTTATAGGCAGCTTTTACAAATAATAATACCTATTTATTAGATCTAAATAATAAAATCTTCTTATGTATAAAAGTGGATTGTAATTCCAATGTCTCGGTTAAACTCGACAACTGCTGGACCGATTTGGCTTATTTTGGTTTCGAAATGACTGTGGTAGTTCAGGGAAGATTTATATTGGAACTATTGTGAAGAAAATACTAAAAACGACGATTGTATTTTCCCATAATAACAGCTGTTTACTGTGTTATATTAGTCATTTGACTGTCAAATATTTATAGGTTCAATTTACCTGTTTGGTTATTTATTTGCAGCTTATAGTTAAGACGGAACAGCTATTCATTAATATGAATTCAAAACATTTTGAATTCAGGAAACTTAGGCCTGGGGCGCACTAGTACAGATTTAAGAAAGAGGAGCAGATAAACAGCCACATACTTAGCCTTCGATTTGATTGCACTACTACAAGCATAGGGTGTATCAACGATTGTGTGGAAAATATGTGTGCCGTTGAAGAGGGCGTCAAAATTTTCAAATTTAGATCGATATGAATCGTTCTATGAAAGCAGTTTCTCTGTACGAATGTATATATATTTTGTACTCTGTGGCACTAGTTAGCCAGACTACGACTGCCTATTCATCATCATCATTAACAGCCATAGGACGTCCACTGCTGGACATAGGCCTCCGAATCCGACTGCCTATTGAACCTAAATTATGACGTTTTACGGGAGTCCTGAGACCTCGCGCTAAGTAGCCATAAATGTTCATACATTTTTTGACGGCCCTGATCAGACTGCTGCAGCCTAGTCTCGGTCAGCTATAAAATATTTTTTAGCTTAGACGTTTCAAATTGACACTTAAAACAAAACCATAAAACTAATAACCATGTCAACTTCGCTTCAGCAAAAGTTTATATTTTTACAACCGAATATTAAAAACTGTAAACACGAAAAACTGTAAACCGAAGCAATCAATGCCATACTAGCGTGTATGACTTCTGATAAAATAAATAGACACAGCGCTCGTCAAAGCCAACACTAAAATATTTTAATATTTGAACAGCCACACATAGTATATTAAAAATGTTATAAGTTGAAAGCACTTGCTAATTTTGTGTCAATTTTTTTAAGTGATAATATATTAAGCATAGATTTGTTATATTAAAAAGAGGATATAAAGTAATATATTCGTGCGAGTATAACAATGTCTTATGTTACATTTCTTAATTATTTCGAGTTATTTATACGCAACGCTGCCCTGCATTTTTAAAATAGTGATTCAAGATTAAACTTTACTCACTACGAAAGAAGATACACGTTTAATTGCAAAAGTTCGAATGTCAAGCTGCGCTTTTATATTTTTATCATTTGTTACTCTTAAACTAATTGACTTTTACGACATGGCAAAGCTAAATTTATTTTGCTATTTATTTTATCTATCTATACCTATAAAAGGCAAAGCTGATTGACTGATGTATCAACGCACAGGCCAAACCCTTAAGGCTAGAAATTTGATATTATGCACATACACACATTTTTCAAAATGCAACCCCCAAGGGGGTAAAATAAGTGATAAAACTTTTTATTCTTGGACATATTTGCATGATATTTCGTATGAATTAGGTAAGAAAAAAAATGAGTCAGCTTTTTCTAAAATTCAGCTCCTAGGTGGATAAAATAGGGGATGAAAGTTTAAAACCAAATTTCACGCGGGCGAAGCCGCGGGCAAATAATGCTAGTCGTAGATATTATTATTACAATTTGTAAAAAATAATGTTTAACCCTCAAACATACCGTCTGAACTAGTTGAGCCTTTTAAGTCTAACTGGCCCGTATCAAAACACAAAATCATGGAGTGGAAAACACGTAACATTTACACAATAGCTGGAGTGAAATCAGCGTAGTGAAGCGAATGTCTGATTTGCCGAGTAACTTTATGAATAAACGTACAACTCAGCATGCTTCGCTCACGTCAGTCTTCTGTTCATGGCAGCCGACAAGAAAAGCTTTTTATGGCTCGTTTACAACTTTGAACGCGTATGTTATAAATGCGTAGTTAATTTTTTGTGTGGCAGCCAAAGGGCTAAAATGGGAAAAATAATGTAGAAAGAGCGAGAAATAAAAATACAAATAGCTCGAATCAGATAAAATATTCAAATATGAAGAAAAAATTATTGACAATAAAAGTCAAAGTACTAGATTCTCTTTTTAAACTGTTTATGCAATGCAGAGGTTTTAATTGGGGTTTTGTAGATTATAACTAAGACATATTAAACTTTGCAATAGTATGTGTAAAATGTTTTTCGTTTATAGAAAATATTGTAATATAGGTAATAGGTATACATAAAGTCGTTTTTTATTAGGGTTATGTCTAGGAGCCGTTATGTTTTCGTCGTGTCCGTCCGTTCGTCTATACGTCCGTCTTGGGCTTATCGTCCAAACTCCAAACGGTTAGTGGAAATTGTAAGGACGATTTTTTGATTTAGGTATCCGTTTGCGAGATATACAACTTTAAAGCGAATTTTTTGTAAAAATAGGCAGTCCCCCCCCCCCCCCCCCCCTTCTAATAGCAGGACGACTGGCTCGAAATATCTGAAATAATTAATGATGAACTTTAAAGGAAAACTATAACGACTTCTTTGTTGCATTGGGAGTTATAAATGCCTAACTTTTAAAATGCGTTTACTTGGAAATCTTCGTACATGAAAAAGTATTCGTACGGAACCCTACGTACGCAAGTGCGACTCGCATTTGGTCGGATTTACTTCACTTGACTTTGAATACCTTTACGATGATTTACGGTACAATACTTTTATCTACAACATTTTTGAGTTTAACAATCGTTAAAAATACATATATTTGTGATTCTGCAAAAAAAAAATATAGCGCGTATGTTTGATTGTTTTGATAAAAGTGCTATAACGTTTCAATATTCCAAATCCAGATCCATTGTTATACAAATAATTTTTTCAGTGGACCACACGACAGGAATGACAATTCTTTAGCCCAATTGCCTTTTTGTGTCTGCGGCTAGTTGGTAGATCTAGGGCTTTACTAACATATAACAATTTTCATGTTTTGTTGGCTTTTTATTGTCAGTCATCACCATCGATCTCGATTTTAGGAGTACCAGATTGCAGTCATGCAGTTCTTTTGTGAGCGCGTGTACGAATTTGACATAAATTGCCTTGTTTTCGGTACATTTACCGTCCAAATGGACAATGCGTTCATTGTACAAACTAGTACAACAATATGAAATATATTTTATCAGTAAGAATATAAGGGTAACCTGGCGGACCTGGGATATCTGTCCGCCGGCAAAAATATGCTTTCGAAGACTGTTAACGTTCAGATTTTCAAACAATGATTTCCATTGATGCTTTAAATATATTCTAAAAGTTGGTGTCTAAAAATCTCCCATCTTCCAAAATGTACAATGATGTACAGTCGTCGATGCTGCCGGTATACCACATGTCAACCTTATTACTAGATGATAGGGTTCCCTAGGGGTCATAATTTTGTGACAGTTTGTGGCACGTCTTCGCCGACCTTAAAGCTTAAAAACCGATCGTTCACCGAAATTGTCCAGGAAAATAAATGACGAAAGAGACAGTCCAATTACTATATGTTCTAGTTACATAATTAGTTACGTGATGGCCGTACCTGAATTTCTTACGTAAATTGATCGTAATTACTCGTAAATGCCATCTCACTAATGGCCTGATGATAGGTCATTTTGTAACTTTTTGGTTTAATGTTACTAATTCTTCGTGCTTAATTTTCATCGGTTTCACGATATATATTCGACACGATATATTTAAAATTTTTGGAATACTGATTAGTTAGTGACTAGTGTTTTATGAGCCCGTGTTTCAGGGCGAAGAAAAGATTTTCAAACATTCCGATCTCAATAACGCTAGTCCAACAAATTCACTGCAGCATAAAATAAAGTCTGGACTTGTGTGGCTATTTTTGAATTTGGGAAATTAATGTTACTTGACCGTACTCAAAATACAATTGCCAGATAAATTATTCAATTTACTTGTATAACGTAAGCCACGTTTCTGAGAATTTGCGACGTAATAAGTGACGAATTCTAAGAAAAACTCAAAATTGTATCAGAATTCAAAATAATATTACATAGTACATGTACTACGTTGCATAGACATACTTTTAACAGGTTTTCCATCACGTAATAAGAAATCTCGTATCTATTTTTACTCGACTGCAGCAAAGCCAAAAGGAATGGTAATGATTTTCGCAGTCAATGCGTGTATGTATATGTATCAGCAGCGAAGGCTGGTTCTCCATCAAATAGAAGCCCTAGCCTGTAGATGTAAGATCAGTTGCAGAACTTATTTTAATACCTATCTTAAGAAATTTAGTACCTCGGACAAAAAGATTGTCGTGTCCGTAAGTAAGTACAAGAACGTATTCCTGATCTATAGGCAATGTTGCTGGTTACGAAGTTTCAAACGGTACTTCCAAAGTTGTTGTATCTTAATTAAACGTGAGGCCGGTGTGAATTGTGTTATACGCACACGTCGCTACTGGTATGTATGTTTGTTATACCATAGCGCCCAAACTACTGGTCCGAATGAGGTGTCAATAGATTTGTAATAATAGCCCGGGTAACATAGGGTATATAATTTACGTAGTCAGGTTATAGTTTTGTATAAAAATTGTAGTTATGAGTTTGTGAGGTTTAACTGGAGGCCCAGGGGGGGTTTTAAGCACCAGGAACGCAAGTGCGCAACACCAGGGGAGTTATAAATAGGTGTTGCTTGCTTTGATTTGATTGATTGCAAATTATAACAGTAAATACGTAATAAGAACGTAAAGATATTAAGAAAGAGAAAATGATGCAATGTAACCAAATTAAAGTAGATAAAATAAGACAAAAGACTTAAATTGTAATTGTAAATTGTAATGATAATAAGCATGTAAATGGGAATGAAAATATATCGAGAAGGAGAAAACGACACAATATAAAAATATAAAATAAAATTGATAAAGCAAGCATGAAAATGTAAATAACAAAACTTAAATGAACAAAATGTAAAAGTAAATGTAAAGTTAGAAAGTGTAGAATAAGATAGGAGCAGGAAAAGAAATTAACGACTAAATATGTAAATTAAAAAAGAGAAATGTAGAAATTAAAAGAGAAATAAAATGTAATTTTAAAAAAGAAAAATGTAAGGCAAAAGAAAAGTAGTGTAAGTAAATGTTGATGTGGTGACAAATGTAAAGGAAATGTAAAAGAAATGTATAAATGTAAGCAAGAAATAGAGCTGTATAAGCAAGCAAAAATGTAACAAATAGAAAGGATCCAAGAAAATGTAAAATGTGAATGTAAAAGTTAATGTAAAGTTAATAGGATGTTAAAAGATATAAATGTAAGAATAAAAATGTAATAAGTAATAAGAGAAATGTAGAATATGACAGTAAAGAAATGGAAATGTAATAACAAAAATTGTAATTAAAAAATAAAACATAAAATGTTATCAAAAAACAAAGCAAAAAATTGGCCCTGCTTACGGTAGGGGGAACAAGGAAAAAAAAAAAAAAAAAAGGTGTTGCTGGTGGATTAGGTATGCCAAGCGTAAAGGGATAAGCTTATTCGTTGTATGCATTTTTCATCAAAAATACATACGATGTTTTGCTTACTCATTTCCCATTTTCCTGCACAAATTACTAAAGGACGGTAACCTTAGGTCGGCGCAGACGAGCCACAATTAACGCTGTTAATTGTGGCTCGTCTGCGCCTCGTTATTTTTATATTTTTTTTCTATCTATAGATAAGTCCTACTACTATATAATAAATGTGAAAGTTTGTGACGATGGATGGATGGATGGATGTTTGTTACTCTTCCATGCAAAAGCTACTGAACAGAATTCGATGAAATTTGGTATGGTAGTAGTATAGGCTGTGTATTAAAACATAGGCTACATTTTATCCCAAAGAAGTAGAGAATTCCCGTGGGATAGTAGTATACCACGGAAATGTATGTCTGTTTGCGCCAAACCTTTCCTGCACAGGGTTCCACAGGAAGGTTCGCTAACCATCCAATTATGAATTAACACCACATGAAACAATTTATTAACGCAAAAGGGGTGAAAAGGGTCTTTACCACAAATTTTTTAAAGGCTCAAATTGAAGGCTGTTTATAAATTGAGGTTAATTTATTTATACAGGTGAAATCATATTTGAAGCATAATATAACCTAACAAATAATCTGTAGATTTAGGCTCAAATTACACCGAAATGGCAGCGGAGCGGCCAGCAGCCAGCAACTGTCATAACGGCTATCGGCGGCCGTGAGCGGCGGCGGTTGTCTCAAGCGAAATAGTGTTTTATAGTAATCGGTGTGATTTGAGCCAGGGTCAGCTCACATTGAGATGCGCATCGCATCTCAATGTGAGCTGACCACGAGTGCGCACTTTTTAAGATAGTGTTTCATTGCAAGAGGTCGAATTGCGATCTGCACCACGCTGCGCAGTCCGGCGCCACTCTTGCTATGAAACATGTAAGATGTAAATAATGTTCAATTTTGAACTGCTATATTAAAAGTATCGCGTTTTGGAGTGGACTGACGCTTAGGGCCGATTCACACCAAAATCGCAGCGGAGCGGCCAGCAGCATAAGTGTCATATAATATTTAACTTTATCTTCATTCCGATGGCCGCTAGCGATTGTCGGCTGCCATGAGCGGCGGTGACTGTCTCAAGCGAAACCGTGTTTTATAGTAATGCAGATAAAGTTTAAAATTATATGACAGTTATGCTGCTAGCAGCTCCGCTGCCATTTTGGTGTGAATCTGCCCTTACCGTAAAAATAATTTGAGGCCTTTAAAATCTCATAATGTAAATGCAGTGTAAGTGCAACTTAAGTACTGATTTCCTTATTCTTTCAAATCTAATTCTGAATATTTATTATAACAAACTTAATATATTTATTTACTTGTTTGTTAAAACATCGATTTGTAACAAACGTTCAGGATAGCCTACTAAAAATCGACCTCATCGACGAATTAATCCATAATAACTTATTACGTACATTATTGTACAGACCACCTCTGTGGTTCAGTCGCTGTTTTCATCGTGGTCCATAGATAAAAGTAAAAAGACCCGTGTTTCTTTGTTTTACCTTTAGTAATACAATGGTATTACTAAAGGTAAATGTATCTTTATTATTATTTATAATTATTATAAATATTTATAATTATTATAATACAATTATAATTATTATGTTAAAGCAAATTCGCGAAAAACCACGCAGCACGCATTGAACTGATAAAGTCAATAGTTCTCGTAAATGGTTCCGAGAAAATATCGGCTTATGCAAACGGAACTTAATTTATGCTATTGAATGCATTTAATCATGATACAATTGTTTAATCGTACAATAATACCGCGAAATGCCTTTTTGATATTATTAATTTTTCATGAACAATGTTGTTAAATTTTAATTACAAGTTAATATTTAAAATTCATAAACGCAAATAATGATCGTAAAATCTGATTATCGAAATAAACTGTTTGCGGTTCAATGGTATATAAAGTTTCAAAATTAGTTTTCATCGCATAGTAAGTTTACTATTAGTAAAAATATGCTAAAAAATAAAAAGAAGAAAAAAAGGACAAGTTAGATACAGTATAAAATTAAGTGTTGTGTTGGTGGGTGGGTGGGCCCATAAAGTTTTTTGCAAAAAGGAAATAATTAAATGGTTAAAACTTAAAAAAATCTGTTCAGTAGAGGAATAATTTAAACAAAATATAAGAGCATTTTTCTATAATAATAATTAATCATTCATAGCACGCCAATAATTACTATGCCATTAAAAGCCAAAATAATTATTATGATTATTATTTTTAAATGTGTTTTTTTTTGTATTATTTATTGTTACTAGTTTGTGACATCTATTAAACAGTCCAGCAGGCCTTTAAAAAGCCGCCTTCACCGATTCACGTTCAATTCTTGTTATGTTTTACGCCAAAGATCGTAAAACGGCCAGTTGACCACCAATTCATAATTTGATTAGGATACAATTCATAAGCATAAATACATTTATTTGACAACTTTCTATGAGAATTCCTCAAAAGGTCCGTATATTAATAATTGTTCTAGTGCAGTGTCAAATAACAGATTCATAAAAAGTTACCAGTGAGGAACATCTCGCAATAAATATTTTGTGCTTTATATAAATACAATTAATTTAGAACTGTATGTAAACTTTTTATGAGAGAATTTAAGGCCCGTATTAATAAAGCGTTCTTATCTCTAAGACAATTCTCAAGAAAGTACTTAAGATGTTGTTTTAATTAATAGACCGTACTTAAGTACAGCTGTAGGTACGGCGTATCAAGTGAGTGCGAACGTAATAATAAACGAGACTCGTTACTCAAGTACGCTGTCATTGCTGTCAACTGTTACTTGAGACGCGCTTTCGTGGGTACAGTCAAACCTTGACTTGAGAACGGCTTCCTTGGGAATTGGGATACAGTACATTATTATTTGTGGTGTTTTTGGGTGTGTTACAATTATGTAAATTAAAATCTAAATATTTATGATTAAACAAACTCAGAATTTACACTACATACTCAACACAAAATAAAGTTATAAAAAAATATGATATATTGATACATGATTGATACTTATTCTTCTTTTTTTTGGTAATCGCGCTTGTAAAGGTTTTGCTCCATTCTGCCAGTGTCGAGTATTTGTATAAATATTTTCGATTTTATTTAGAATTAAAAATTAAATAAAATATATTTATTTATTTATTTATATTAAAATTACCTATTTGATATATATTAATTGACCTATTTGATATATATTGATATATATGAATTGATAGAATATTAATTGATATATATTGATTTGACTCTTGACAGCAGAACTTTTTTTCGCTGCCCAAAAAACAATCCTATTATATGATCCCTCCCTCCTACAATTCCTCGCCCTATCAACCTTAAATCTGTTCTGTGTTTTGAAAATACTCCTTTTACTGAAACTTTATGTACATCCTGTGCTACTGGCCCTAAATTTGTCTGTTCTAGGTTTTAAATTATTCAACATACTTCTTCCTGTACACCATGCCCTTGTTTATTCATAAAACCCACTCATAAGGTAGAGTTTTCGTCAACACAACACTGGCGAATCACTAAGGAGCCACTTTAAAGAATAAGAAGAAGAAGAACTTTTTTCGAATGGCAATGATCCCCATTCCGTTTTACGTAGTTGGAATATGGATATTAATATGCTAGCTGCAATAATAAATATTAATATCTACGTAAAAATTATAGAAAATCAGTTTTTTAAATATAAAAAATACAGACTAAACTTTTTTGGTATTTATATTATTAAATATTACATTTTTAAAAAGAAATATTGAAGGAATGTATAATCAATAAATCCGTTCTGTGTAGAAGTGTAAACGAAACGTTATTTTATTCGTTCTTTGTCGTGTAGATGACGCTTAAAAGTTAAGTAAGTGATCTCAATAACGTTATCAACTGAGACGGTCTTGAGATCATACTATTAATTAAAGACATTCTTGAGAAGCTACTTGTTACTTGAGACCGTCTCAGCAAGAAAGGTCTTGAGAACGAGTTTGAGAACGGTCTATTAATACGGGCCTTAGAGTAAGTGTGGGGCCGTGTTAGTGAAAAATATCATTGAACACTTGTTTAATATATTTTCGAAAACTTCGAAAATTCCAGAAGTCTGAATTTGTAGGATTATTTCGCCTCGATAAAGGCTTGTGTCACTCATACAAGAGTTGGAACCTGGAAAGTTATGCCTCCAAAGTAAACGTTTAATAAATGAGTAAACTATCTTAGGATATATTATGTATCTACTTATTACGATTATTTCAATTTAATAACTATAGCAGTTTTCTAAGACATTTTTATAATATATTTATAATACATCTATGTATATTAGGATATTTTTTCGAGATATGTGTGTCATGAAAAAAACCTTTGCAGTATTTTATTCTATGGTTGTGCAAAAATATATATTGTATGAAATTTTTGAAAATTCTAAAACCCTTTTTTTGTTGATCGAAAAATAAATTCGAGTAGAATTTGATGGATACAAAAGTCATTTAATCCATTATTTATGTACTAAAAACTGACATACCGCGGGACAGAATGGATGGCATATGTTAGACGGGCTTGGCTACCATCCAAATACACTGGTATAGACGTATTTTGTAAGATTTTAATGCAAAATGTAGCGTGGTGCATTAAAACAAGTGTTTAGAGTTCACGACTATGTTGAGTGGTTTAAAAAAATCACGAATGTTACATACTTGTCGTCTACATTGTTTCAACTTTAAAGTAACAAATGTCTAGTGCTTACGCTAAGTATAACTTTATTCCAGCGTATTTTTTTTTCAAATTTTATAAGTTTGTTCTTTTTTTTGGATTGTTCGCATGTTCGTTAGTGGTTTTTTACCCGACTTCGGCGAAGCCAAAAGGAAGGGTAATGATTTTTCTATATCTCCGTAGTCGGGGGATATTTTTGTATAGAAATTTTAGTTATCAAAGAAACATAGATACTAAGTACATACGCTTACGTAGCTAAAGTCCAAAGTGACTCTTCCTTACATACTATGGCCCAAGTTCACCAACGTATTGAACGACGTTTAACGATGAGCATCGGTTTAAGATCTCTCTGTCCCGTTCTAACATTGAATGAGAGAGAGCGATCAAATCCGAGTTTAGCGATAAGCGCGTTTAAAGAAGTTTGGTGAAATCGGTGCTAAGGCAAGTGGTGAGCAAACATTATTCAAGGAAACAAAGTTTAGGATATTTTAGAGAGGGACCAGAAATGCCAGAGCTGACTTCATTGACGGGCCGTACTTTACTCATTACTGGCACACGATCATAAAATATATATGTCGCAGCCGTCTAATTATATTCGTCAGATAATGCGATACCTAGGCCGTTCATCATACGCTGGCAACCAATGAAATGTATAATTAATTAAAACAGCAAGTTAATTCATAGAGCGCAACGTTTAATTAGATGGCTGAACGTCGTAGTGTTTTTTAATACATTTTGAAGACGTTTTGAACGTATTAAAAAGTTCTAACCTAACCCGTTTTTACGGAGTAAGGCCGGCAAACAAGCAGACGGATCACCTGATAGTGCGTCTATTATCTAAATACCGCCCATGGACATCCGCAGCACCCGATTAGTCGAATCTTCCTAAGGTTAAGAAGATTCGTCTAATCGGATTGAGGTCAGCGCAGTAGCGCTAGGTTAGGTTCCGCCGCCGCCGCCTAGTAGGCGGTACCCTCACCGAGGCCTTTTTTGAGGCCGTGTTATCATTTCGGTCAAGCCAGCCTATAGGTGCCGAAGCATGTCTCCCAGGTACCCGTACTTGGCTAAACGAGTCTAGGTCTGTCATTTCCATCAGTGAACAGGCTAACTTTCAATACGTCAAGTCATTAAACGTCGAGTGATTCAAGTTTATACTAAGATAACTTATCGGTCGTCTCATTTCATTGTATGTGCAAACATGTGTTTAATGAACGGACAGGGTGTCGCATTCGCTGGCTAACGTTACTTTTATTTCAGATGGCTGCGACATAATATATACCATTGCACGGAACGGCATTGTTCGGGACCATTGTTATGAATATTTCTGTCATATCGTTTGGCAGGCAGGCATAAAATACCTAAGAGCATATCAAGACATGTCCAAGGATAGTTCCGTAAGTATCAACGTGCAATAGATTTTATCAAATTAATTCAAAAGTTATTATCCGATTACACTCAAAATATATCATGGAAAGTTACAAGGATAGAGCGGAACTTTTAGTTCTTACTCTCCTTGTAGTACTACGGAACCTTAAAAAGAATCCATGGGTTATATTTTGCCCATCACGAATATCGTAAAGTTTAAAATACATACCGTTGAATATATGTACGTATATACTGGCGGGCACGGCGTTGTTCGGTACGCAGGTGTAGTTGCCAGCGTGGTTGATGCCAGCTACTGGAATGAGCAGGTCAGACAGCCGCTGCTCGGGGTCCGTGGTCACGTTCACGCCACGCTCCGCGTCGTAGTTGATCATGCGATTGTTGTGGTACCTGCGCAAGCAAACGGCTTGTTTATTTAAGAAAAAAGAAACTAGCAAATCGGCAAACATCCTCTCTTGGCACTCAATCTCTCACTCGATGTAAAATAGGATACCGGAGGCCCAAGATGGGTTGGGGATTTTAGGACCAGAAACGCAACTGCGCAACACCTACAGTTACCACCAGGCAACCCGTCTGCTCGTTTCCTGTTCCATTTCATTCAAATAACGTATTCAATCCATGTATTCTGCGTAGCTTTGCAAAAGCATGAGCATGATCTCACTCGATAATGCTTACGTCTTATGCAAAAATAAATAATAAGTTGTAAGACCAGTAAAATGATATTACAAATTTATTTTAATAGATAGGAATTGCATATTGATCTCTGAATATTTCAGTTTATTACACAGATGATTGGAGCTCGTTTCTATATCAAATGTAACTATTGAAGAATTTTCTGCTTAGTTAAGCAATTTTCAATTGTTGTGCTCATTATGGGTGTCCAAGAATTCCATCATTTATAGGAACCGTGCACGACATTACGCCATCCCCCAAATGAAATGGGCTTATGTCAAATAGCCAATGGAAAGTTTTTTTTTTATTTATTTTATAGTAAAAAAAAGGTTTAATGGAAGACAAAAATAGTATTTCTATTTTATTACATTTGTTAATATGTATATACCATAGTATATACATATTATATACTATGGTATATACATATTAACAAATACATATACATATACATATATAATAATCTATAATTTTATATCCATAATTTTATAGGTACTAATATTATAAAGGTGAAGTGCAGATTTTATATGTTTGTATTTTTGTATGTATCTCCGATTCACGCAAAAATTACTGGACCGATTGTAAAAAAGAAATTACCATTAGAATGCTACATTATTCCCATTTAACTGTATTTATTACTAGAAGGGGATACCTGGTGTGAAAAAATTTGCCATATCTTTCAGCGCATACCTTGCGTAAACTGTCGATGATAGAACAAATTAAATTAAAACCCGTTATCTGCAAAAAAATCCGGGATAGCATATAGCCAGCTACTATAGATAGGGTAGTAAAACAGCTTTTGTCTTCTAAAATTTAATCAAATTACACGTTTGCAGGCTTAATCAAATTAGAACAAAACGTTGATTTCTTTAGTCATTTAATATTAATCCTTATCCAAATAAATAGCATACTCATTAAGATTATTGTTTTAAAAATTGAATACTCTTTGTTTCATAGAAATCGGACATTTAGTTTTCATGAGTTCAAAAATTAAAACCAGTGCTTATTGTTGAATTGGCAGACCCCGTGTCTCAGTAGTTCATAGTTAGTGTAGGTGTAAGTGTAGGTTGTAGAGGTTGGTAGTAGATGTAGGTAGGTAGAATTATGTAGTAGGAGTAGTAGGAAGTGTGAATAGGTAGTAGATTGTTGGGGTAGATTGTGGGTAGTAGGTATAGCTCAAGGTTAGGTTAGTAAAGTAAAAAAGTTTAAAGCCCAACGAAGTGGGCGTGTGTCAGCTAGTATTGTAAATATTGTAATTTAAGGTTATCCGTTATTCAAATATCAGTTACTTTTTCCTTTTTACATCAGCTATCTATTTATTTTCATTTAGATCAAATATTTAATTTTTAATAAAATTTACACTGACTATTTCTTCTGTTATTTTTACAATTTACAATACAACAACAATAATGACTCTGTACCCGGGAAATCCGAGCTTAGCTCGGAGTTCTGTTAAATTTATAAAATAAAAAGAATCTCAAAAATATTTATCTAACCGGGATTTGCATTCCGAATTTTCAAACAAAGCATAAATTATACATACACATACCATACTGCCAATCGGACTGACTAATAGAGTCGAAATTAAAATAAAATAGCCTTTATTGGCCTTAAATTAAATAACTAACAAAAATTAATAAATCAAAATTAAGTCTCTTGATTAAGGCACCCAAAAATGAGTGGAGGCCTCTTCCACGTTGTGCCATGTACTGCGTTCGCGTGCTGTCCGTGTCCAGCCAGCGCCCGCCACCTCCACGATGTCGCCGCTCCACCTGGCGCGTGGCCGGCCCCTGCCGCGCGCACCAGTGTAGGAGGCGCTCACTCCACTCACGGCCATCTGTAGCTCTAGCGATGTGGCCTGCGCATTTCCATTTGAGTCCGCAGAGTATTGTTACTGCATATAAGGCTTGCATTTTGTCTGATGTCGACGTTTTTTATTTTATCCATTTGTCGTAGACTCAGTATAGATCTCTGCGGCTCTCTGAAAGGAAGCCATTTTATTTATTATATTTATCGTAAGCGCCCATGTCTGGCAACCATAAAGAAGTGATGGGAGGATGGTATTGGCATACATTTTTTCTTTAGGTGTACTGGGGTCTTACTTTCAAATACATCTTCGTTTGCCCAGTATTTCTTCCACGCTGTAGCGATTCTCCTGTTTACCTCTTTGGACGTAGAGTCTCCGAAGGTTATCTGCTGGCCTAGGTATATGTACTCGCTGACATACTCGATGATTGTGCCTTCTAATGCAATAGGTCTATGTTCGCCATTATTAATTTAGTTTTATTTAGATTCATATGCAGACCTATTTTTTAGCTTTCAGTATTTAGATACTCTAGCATATTGTATTTTAGGTATCTATGTGTTTCAGCTATGATCACAATATCGTCAGCAAAACGTGACGACCAGTCTAGTCTACGAAACATTGACTCTAGAATGGATGTAAACATTTTTGACAATATGGGTTCTCCTTGTTTTACACCTCGCTTTACCTGAAATGCTGCAATTATTTCAATCTTCATTTTAGCTTGACAGTTTTTGTAAATCTCTTTTATAATGGCTATGTACTTATATTTCTAGTCAAAATTATTGAAATTTTATTGTTGCACGATGAAAGAAAAAACATAATATATAGCTTAAAAATGCGCAGTTTCCCAGGGACAAAACCTAGCTGGATCGATTTTTCTCCCCTAAAACTCCCTGCATTTTCAAAACAATTCATTGACGAGTTTGATTTAGCCCCTATTGTTGCACATTTCTGCCACGGCATGTGCTGCGGTCGTTTAGTATATTCCCGCCGTATGGCTTGCAGCCGTTTTCGAGAAACTGATTATATATACACAAAATTGTCTCATTTAAAGTATAAGTTATCGTATGACACAATATACGTAAGTTTTGAAATTTTTATTGTTTATTTTATTTATGAGACAATATTGTATATATATATATAATCAGTTTCTCGAAAACTGCTGCAAGTTTTACCATAAAATTTAGTATGCTGGTAGTTTTGGGGGAGAAAAATAGATCTACCTAAGTCTATTTTTCTCCCCCAAAATTTTACTGCAAAACAAGCTTACTGCGAAACTGCGCATGTTTAGCTAGGTATACGAGTATATTTTGTTTTTCTTTCGTCGTGCAACATATCAATAATTTCGATATTCGTAGGGAGTTCGAATTCCGGTCAGATTACAAATATACTTGTGATTCTTTTTACTACTATTACGACTACGGCGAAGCAAAAAGGAAGGGTAGGCAATGATTAAATTTTTACTCAAGTATACATACAATACGGATGGTTGTCCTACAAGGTAGTCCGCCAAAGTAGGCTCTATCAACTTGTTGATTAATGTTGGATAAAAGTACTTGAGCATGTATGGCTAGTAATCATGCTAGTAATACTTCCTCTTTAGCACATGAACTCTGGCGAAGCCTCAGTATTTTATACTGCCTATCAAGTGCCCAAGTACTCTGGAAGGAGAAACAAACAAAAGAACCGAGCCCGGAAAGTTTATAAAAACTAGAAAGTTATTGACCAGGACTTATTGGTTTAGTCTGAATAAGCACAAGTACCCATTCAATTCGTTCAGCTCTCGATTCCGGGTCTTGTAGTGACTGTGAAGAATTACAAGAACTAACTCGAATTGACTTCGACTTGTTACAAAATATAGCCATTCAATTGCGATTCCTATTTTTATTGCAAGAACTAACCTTTCTTACGTTAGTTAGATGTATAGTATCTAAGATATTCGTTTTTTGTTCGTCACTTATTATTTTTATATAAAAACTAGCTGACATGCCAAACGTTGTTTGCCATTGCACGTATTTTTAATGCCACATCATATAAAAATAAATAAAAAATGTCGAAAAAATAAAAATAAAAATTTAGGGGTTAATCACCCTTATATTTAGGTGTTGAAAAAATAGATAACGACCGATTCTCAGATCTACCGAATATGCAAAAAAATTGTCATAAGAATCGGTCAAGCCGTTTCGTGTGTGACACAAGATTTTTATATATAATACATATAATATTAGAAGATAATAAAAATTAGTTATAAAATAATGAAATTACTCAAAGTCCATGCAGATTAAAAAAAAATTAAAAAGTCAAAAGTGGCGACCTTACTGCTGAAGCATTTTCTTCCAGGCTTTTATATTTTTACAATAATATTATGATCCTATATTATTAAACATGGGAGAGCCATGCTTCGGCGCGAATGGGTCGGCTCGACCGGATAAATACCACGGCCTCACAGAAAAGCGGGGAATAAGGTTACCGGAGGCCCAAGGGGGCTTCGGGGAATTAAAGGAACAGGAACGCAAGAACGCAACACGAAAAACATTACAATTGTCCTCTGGTGTTGCGAGTGTTTATGGGTGGCGGTAGTCGCTTACCATCTGGTGATCCGTCTGCTCGTTTCCTGCTCCATTTCAGAAACAAAAGTATGTGAAACTAGGATTTACCCGTGGCTTCTCCTGTGTATATTCAGTATCCCACGGGATCACTGTACTTTTTCGGGATAAAATGAGGCCTATGTTTTAATCCAGAACCTAAACTTCATCCATACCAAATTTCATCAAAATCCGTTCAGTAGTTTTTGCGTGAAAGAGTCACAAACATCCATCCATCTATCCATCCATCCTCACAAACTTTCACATTTATAATAGTAGTGGGACTACACAAATAAAAGGAACTAATCTCTAATTTTTAACCTCTATATTCTATTGTCTATCTGTTACGATTGTAGGTTTTTTAATTTAAAACAAATCCAATCTACCTAGATTACGGTCTACCAGTACCAAGATTACGGTCGAATAATGAAACGCTAATCGAAATTAAAAGCCCTCAGATACACATGCTGTCGCTGTCTCTGCTAGCCGAAACAACAAGGACAGCGTGTGACCTGAGCGTCACGTGATTTCATCGTTCCAGTGTTCGGCAGTTACAGCCTCACCTTAGCATACACACACCGATACATGTAACATGATAGGTGAGTGTTGTCTTACTCACATTCCGTACCCAATAAAACTGTGATGTCAGAGTATAAAAACTGGCGACCCACTTCGATTAAGTAGACGAGGATGTTTTATTATCTCGAGAATTCGACGTAAAAAAATCTGATTTATCCACTCGACTCCTAAAGTATTTTCTTTGTTGGGATTTAGTATTTTATCACAGAACACAATACAATTAATACAAGTCCTTGTGGTGTGAAATTACTTTGTGATTCATGATTCAAGGGGGAAACGTCAAAAACATTATTTTCGTAATTTAAAGCGAACTTTAAGCCAGCTGTAATTTGGCACAGAAAGTTAATAACTTGGCAATAAGGAACTGACTTTGGGTCGTTCGGCTTAGCATAAGCATGGCTGGTGCGCTTTATTCTTGTTTGTTTTATCAAGAAGCTTTCATACTCGACTCATTAAACTACTAATGCAAATGGTTTCAAATCTAAGGTTGTGCTATGATGTACATTTGACAGAAAAATCTTCATACATTGATTTAGAAGATTTTGTCAAATATATGCCAAAATGCATTGCAAGCAAATGTTAAGTCGTCAAAATGACAATTGTCAAACCTCAACTGCCCCAAACAAACACAAAAGTGGGGCAGTTTAATTATAGACACTTTTTGCCTCTACATGCCTCGACTATAATATATAGGTAATGTATGCTAAAATATATAGGGACTGATGCCCCAAAATAACATAATAACCTAACCAAGAGCATGTCAGGACATGTGTAAGGAGGGTTCCGTAACTACCAACGCGTAATAGGTGTTTTAAAAATACTTCAAAAGTTACTGTTCGATTTCGTTCAAAATATTTTTCCTAAAGAGTATTTAGAATGGTTTATCAGCATGGAAAATTGCAAATTTCTAAGTCTAATAGTTTAGAAATGCCAACATGTAAACAACTTTGGAGGTCGATTACTCGAAACTGGTTTACATTATAAAAAAGTCATATATGAAACCTTACCTTTATTTAAAAAGACCTATTAGACGATACCCCACATGATGGAATGGAATTAAAAAATATTCAAGCCCACAAAAATATTCATAATATGTGGAGATATCCCGAAAATACAAAATTATAATTATTATATGATGCCAAAAATTATTATGTCCATATTATGCAATCTATCATACAAAATACTAGCTGATCCGACAGAAGTTGTACTGTCTTGTCTATGAAGTATGAACATACTACAATTTCTATACCAAAAACTTCACCCACTACTACACCTACACCTTAAACCTACACCTACAACCTATACATATTACCTACAAACTACCTACTACCTTCTTACCTTACCTGCTACCTACACAATACACATACACCTACACTAACTACGAACTTATCTGAGGCACGAGGTCGGCCGATTCAACATTAGGCAAAAGTGCCTACAGATTTTATTTTTTAACTCGTGATAATTTCCAAACTAAATGTCCGATTTCGATGAAACAATGAAAACACTCAATGTGTAAATATTAGAAATTGTTTTTAGCTCATATGTAAATAATACACCCTACGGTTCTTTTCACTCCCTTGTGGAACACCACAAGGAAGTATTTTAGGGCCAACATTGTTCTTAATATACATTAACGATCTATATGAACTAGCCCTAGACCACGGCATAACTTTATCATTCGCTAATGATACTGCACTTATTTTTTCATCTAACTCATACAATAAAGTATTCGCGTCTGCGCAACACGGCTTTAACATTGTAAACGTATGGCTTCGGACTCATTTATTAACATTGAATGCAGAAAAAACGAAATATATAAAGTTCTCAATCCCCAAATTCACCTTAGCTCCTACCAATAAAACACTGGATGCCCACTCCCTCCACGAATAGCGAATGTACAATATGTCCTAATATTGGAATAATAAACGAAATAAAGTATTTAGGCATCACTTTAGATGAAAATCTCTCTTTTAAACATCACATTGATGCACTATGTGATAAGATGCGTAAGCTGATGTTTATTTTCAAAAAGCTTCGTCATTTAACACACAAACAGCTAATCAAACAAGTTTATTTTGCTTTATGTCAATCCGTATGACCTTACTGTATTACATCTTGGGGAGAAGTGGGTAAAACACTGTTATTAACCATTGAAAGAGCACAGAGAGCCATCATTAAAAATGGAACTTCCGTCCATTCCTTTTCCTAACTAACCTGCTTTAGTACTATAAATAAATATTGAATGTACTAACAGTTCGTCAATTATTCATATTAAATGTAGTTCTAAAGCAGCACACAGCCCTATTGCTCGGATTTCATCAATAAAAGGCGGAAAGATTTCGTTTGTCCATTGAAAGCAGATAAAAAACATGCTTTTACTGCAAAATTTTATATATTTTTAGGCCCACTTTGTAAAGCAATAGAATAAATGCTATAATCAAAATATACGCCCTTAACTATTACAATTTTAAAATAAACCTAAAGAATTCACTTCAAAAATTGACGTATGAGGAAACAGAACACTAACTAGTCTTAAAATGGCGTTGTTGTGTAAAAAATAATATTTATTATATGTACCTACATAATTTATAAGATATGTCGTGTATTATATTTTTATTGCATACAAAAATTAATCTAAAGTAATACCTATCTTTAATTTATTTATTTTAAGCTAAAAGTTTGTATTATAATTATTCTAATTAGCACTAGCTTTTGCCGGAAACACAGGTTTATCCTAGTTCAGGCGCTATTGTTGTAAGAGTTCGAATGTCACGTTGTAACGTTACACCGCGCTGCTAATTGCTATACGTACAGTACCCGGTGATAAATATTTCACATCGGCCTTTGGAAAGAGACAATCGGCTAATTTCGGCTTCGTAGAGCGTTATCTCTGTCGTACGAAATACAAACAGTCCGGTATCTTTTAGGAGCTGTTAAAACAATTATGATTTGCTTCTTTTAATAATTCTTTTTATTATTTGTATAAAATACACCAATTTTTCTATAAGTGATGGCTTTAGGTTGGGGTAAAATAAAATAAATAAATTGTAAAGGTTTACCTCTTTTCCCTAAAGTTGCCATAGTCCAACTTTAAATTATTTAAATTTTCCCCAAATTTTAATTTAATTTGTTAACAACTCTAAATATATATTTTAAACTGGACGCGACCGCATTCTATGACATTTGAACAACGACTGACAAAACGTCACATAGGTAGTGTGCGACAGAGATAACGCTCTACGATGCCGAAATCAGCCGATTATCTCTTTCCAAAGGTCGATGTGCAATATTTATCGCCGGGTACTGTAGTAACTATTTATTAATCTATGGCGCTGCACAGCGCATGTGCAGTGTACGACTGATGTCATATGAAACGTGTATCTTTTTGTGTGGTGAATAATGTTCTATTTTCAATATATATTTTAAATATTTCAATAAATATTTAAAATATCGCGTATCGTCGCGGTGTGAAGTGACCCTTAAAAACATCTTTGCCAACAACCGAACAAATGGTTGTCCATAATTTTGGACTTGAAAAAGTATTCCACACACATAAATCCTTTTTCGTTCCGTAATGCAGTTTATCTTAAAAATATATAGCCTAACTTCGCACATTATTTGCCCAATCGAAAACAAGTAAAACGCTATGCTACAAGTTACTAAGACTACGTTCCCACAAGTGTTATTTTGTGGTCGCGACATAAAAAAAACTGCACTGTAAATAGAACTCTGCGCTAATACAATAGGGCTGAAAAGGGGGGTTAGGGGGTTTTCTGTCGCTACCACAAAAAAACTCTCGTGGGTGTGAGCTCTAAGATAGGCTATGAGTTATGACGTTCATTTGACAGATAATTTTTTTTATTTAAATAAATGGCATTGGCTTATAACCATTTGCCAGTGTCAAGTTAAAAATTTCTTTTAAATGTTCAACACCGTATTTCTAAATCGTCAAGTCCAAAGTCTAGTCAAAGTCCAATTAAATAGTCAATGCACTCAATGAGTCAAGTCAGTCGATTCAGTAAAGTGGTAGAAGCTTTACTGAAAGTTCCTAGGGAGTTTTGGAGAAAACACAAAATAGCATGCTTTTGTTAGTTGTACCACTTGCCCACACTTCAACACATACACTTGCACATCAACGAATACCTAATGGTTAATATTCTACAAATATTACACATTAAGAACCGAATAAACACAAATTTTGGAGGAAATACAACAACGTCGCACATTGACATTCTCGGCAAAACTCCGACAGATTATAATCTTTACTTTTTATCTTAAAGAAGAAGTTACGCCATCTTGGTATGAAAAGATTTTGGCAAATGCGGACTGCGGAAAGCAAATGTCAAAATGCCAAGATGACAAATTTCAAACCTCGATTGCCCCAACAATCCCGAAAATGGGGCAGTTTAAGTGTAGACACTTTTTGGCTCGAAATATATAAGTATATGCGTGCTTGACTATTTTATTTATATTCACAAAAACTCCTTCGATCAAAAAATATGCAGTAATATATATTTACACATAGACACTGTACTTTGTATTTATAAAACGCGCGAATAAAACGTCAGCTTTTAAATTGAGGGCAGTATATTGATTTGAAAGGAATGCTTTCCATTTGGATTATTTTGTGACTTGTGACCTACCGGAACAGATAAAATTCAATTGCTTTTTTTTTCAGTTAGTGGAAAAATGGAGTCAAAATATTTCATCTTCTTCTTCTTCTTTTGGCATAGCCGTCCCTGTAATAGGAGTTGCCAACGTCAGAGTTATACTGGGTGTCCCAAAAATACCGTCTCATAGTGACATGGGAGATAGATTAGCCTTATATCTCTCGGATAAAATAAAAATGACCTTAGTAAAAGTTGCTTAGTTTTCGAGATATTTGGATTTTTTTGGTTTTATTCAAAATCTCCATTTTTAGTTAGTTTTTATTTCCGCATTAGTACAAATTCCTTTAATTTATTCATTTTAATTTTTTTTAAGTATCTCGAATAGTTGTTTGATGCATACAAAATAAACTTTTGTCAAATAGTAGTGTATTTTTTAAGAAAAAAATATTTTTGTGTTGCGTTTTAGCTCTCCCAAAATTTCGACCCAAATTTTGACAATCTGCCGTAGAAAAAAAATGTACTAAAGTAATCTGGCAAATTATTTTAAAAATTACTCAATTTATTGCAGATTTAGAAATGGTATAACACTTACATGAAAAATTTACAGAAACTTAGAAATTGCCATTTTTATCATTAAAGTCTGATTCAAGCCAGACTCTTATGTAGTAAAGAAGATGAAAAAGTACCAGGAATGTTCATCGCAATCTTATTATCTATCGACCTTTATTATCTTTTGTATCTGTAGACTTGTAAAACTGAATGTACTATTGCAACCCTAATTTGTTTTTTCGTTCTTTCCTTCGCTGTTATGGGGCACTGTGATAATAAATAAAATTAGAAAAAAACTTTAGAACTTAGATTTATTACAGTAAATGCTCGAACTGTCGACCTCCAACACGAATGCACAATCGACATCTTCTGATAAAATTATTCTTTAATCTTCTCAAACTTATCTGAGATATTTCTTGAGCCGCTGCGGTGACTCTGTCGCGTAGTTCCCTTTCGTTGCGTATTGGTTTACCATAAACTTTGTCTTTAAGACATCCCCAATAAAAAAAAATCCAGGGGATTAAGATCAGGGGATCGTGGTGGCCATAAGATTGGCCCCAGTCGCCCAATCCACCTTCCCGGGAACCTGCGGTCCAGGTGTGCTCGAACGTCTCGAGCGTAATGTGCTGGGCAGCCGTCGTTTTGAAACCACATCGTTCGTAATGATTCCAGTGGCACATCCCCGAGGAGCGTTGGCAATTGGTTTTCTAAAAATTCCAAATAGGTGTGACCATTTAATATTGGAGGCAGCTCCACTGGTCCTACTATTGTACCGTTGTAGATTCCGGTCCATAAATTTATTTTAAACATGTGTTGCGACCGATCTTCTCTATTCTCGTGTGGGTTTTCTAGCTGCCAGCTATGAATATTATGAAGGTTTAAATAACCATCTCTTCTACATTGCGACTCGTCACTCCACAGTACTTTATGAAAAAAGTCGGGATCTTCCCTATTTTTTTTTCCAACATTCGTTGACAAAATTGTACCCGTCTGGCATAGTCACTCGTAAGGAGAGTTTGCACTCTTTGTATGTGGTACGGATGATACCTGTTCCTTTTTAAAACGCGATGAGCAGATGATTTCGGTATTCCAGTCCGACTTTGAATCAAACGAACCGAAGTTGACGGATCTTTGGTAACTTGCTGTAACACGACATCTTCGTCGGTTGTTTGCGGTCTCCCTTCACCACCTCGAGTTCCTGGGACTCTACCCTCTCTGTAGGCAGAATCCAATCGTTCAATCACATGATACGATGGCGGTGTACGGTTTGGATAACGTTCCGCGTACAATCTTGCAGCTAATCTTGAATTTAAAGTTACTACGCCTCGATTAGAAACACGCCTGGTTTCCCCATAAATTAAGTACATGTCGGCGTACTCACGATGAGTAAATTGAGTAGCAGCACCTCGTGGATTTTCCATTCTTAGCACAGTAAAACCAGCCAGCTGTCTGTAAGAGCGCAAACCGTCGTTGTTGTCACCAAATCAGTTCAACAATAGTCCAAATCGAAAGCAAATCAGAGTCCAAAAATAACGCCTAGTAATAAAAAAAATGAGAGAAACGAGAGCAGTACAAAATAGCACGTGTATCGCACAAAACGGAAGAGAACGTACTAAAGTCCACGAGATCGTTCGTGGAACACGGTGTTGTAAAATGTGGGAAGAGAGTAGCGCATATTGCGCGCTCCCTTGCACTTATTAGGCCTTTAACAAACATTACCGTTGATCATTGACAGCTATCTCACTCAGTTTTTAACCTAAGAACAGGATCACAAACGCCGAACACAAAGGACAACATGTGGCCTTTTCATTGTGTTTGAATATTGAATGGATCGTCCTGTCTCCTAGTTCGCGTGTGTCAGTGTCTCACTCCGCGTTTCGTGTCGTCTCGCTCTGACTGCGTAGTAGTGACTCGCTCACTCCGCATCAGTGCCGTCTCGCTCTAAACGCGTTGAGTGTCTCGCTCACTCCGCGATCGTGCCGATCCCGCCCTCTAGTGCAGTTTTTGTGAACTTCTTATAGCGATCGTCAATTTACACCCTACTTCGTCAGAATAGGTTGTAAATTGGCGCCTTGCTGGGAGTTGGACTGCTCTTGACCTCCCGTTGAGATTTACTCTTCGCTGGGGTCACGAGGAGACAGCCTCCCTAAGTGTGTGTACCGTCTTTGTGTGCGTACACTTAGTGTTTCCCGTTCGTCCACCCTCTTGTGTGAATACCTCAGTGTTATTTTCGTGCACCCGTTACTGTTTGTGACTAGTGTGTAAATGTCGTGTCATCTAGTGTGAACATGAGTGACCACGATCCGTGGCCATCACGCCACGACCACCAAGACTCATGTGCGGATTCCGAGATCACGTACAGCCCGGCCTCATCCAGGTCCAGCTCATGTTCGATCTCGGACCCCACGCACCATCATCCGCTCGCCGAGCCTAGCTTGTGCGGACAGGACACCGCCCGCCCCGGGTCGCCCTCGGCATTCTCGCGGGGGTGTACTGGTACCCCCCCGCCCCAATGCCTTCCGATGGAGGCCTGCGACGAGTCTGGGCCCCCGCCCAGCACAGCCGATCAGGGCTCGGCCAAACCAAGGCGCTCATCGCGCCGTACTGCACAGGCGAGTGATCCACTCCAGCCTGTTACACACCCCGGACCTGTCAACGTCCCCCAAGTGGACACACACCGCACCACCGCGGGCCCCCCCCGCCCCTCGCCGGCTCCCCAGCCGCGACACCACCGTACCGCGCTGGCTGCACAGCCGCGTGGTTCACGCCAGCCCAGCGCGAGCTCTCCGCGCTCGCCAGACGCTTCGCCGGCCCCACAGCCGCGCGACATACACCAACCCGCAACTACTGCGACCGAAGACAACTGCTCCCCGCCGCGTGAGTACCGCTACCGTGAGCCCACCTTTCCGCCTCCACTTATAGACCTGGACGCGCCAATACCGGCCGGGTACGCCGACCAACGGACCTACGCCGAGGTCAGTGCCCCCAGGCCACAACCAAACACCCAACGACCTCCCGCTACTGCACCGGTGACTGCTACCCAAACAGCACCACCCCCAAACAAGTCCCGCTACCCACCCCTGGTCGTCGAGAAGATCGACGACTGGGTGCGCCACTTTCGCCGTCTCCGTGACATCCTTGGGCATACCCCCTATGCCAAACAAAACGGTCCTGGTGTTCGCTTCATGCCCCGCAGCGAACGTGAATACAGGACCGTCAAAAAATACCTGACGGACCTGGAGCAGCAGGGGAAAGCCTCCTGGTTCTCGTTTTCTCTACCACAAGATAGAGCAATCAAGGTAGGTATTAGGGGCCTACCTTCTTCCACAGCCACCGAGGACATAAAGGCCGGACTCGCCGAACTAGGATTCGTGGCGGAGCACGTGTCCGAAATTCCGGCGAGGTCTGAACCCGGTGGCAGTATCTACTTCGCCCGCATAGCCAGGGCCCCAGAAGTCGTCCCCGGCATATATAAGGTCACTGAACTTTTATACATGCCGGGAATCTGCATCGAAGCCTGGCAGGGCCGCAGCGGCCCGGCCCAATGCCACCGATGCTTCCGCTTCCAGCACTCGAGCCACAACTGCTACCACAAGGTAATATGTGTCCGATGTGCCGGAAATCATTCCGTGCGGGAGTGCTCCCGCCCCCTCACTGAGCCGCCCACCTGCATAAACTGTAAGGGGGCGCACCCTGCTAACAGCAGGAAATGCCCTTCGTATCTAAAGGCAGCGCGGACGGTGCGGCCAAACTATACCCGCCCTTCCCCCCCCTGCGCAAACCCTACCCCGCCTCCCATTGTACAGGAGGCCCCACCGCCCCCGCCAACCTCTACTTCACTGATGGCGGAGGCCAACGACTATTCTCCTAGACACGTCGCCCCCTCGGCTCCCGTCCCCCCCGTGCGGAAGGCAAAGAAGCCGAGAACCAGGAGGAGAGACGCTGCACCCCCCGAGGCCACCCCCTGTGATGCCGCCTCTCCCACAACCAGCAACCACGTTGAGCTGGAGCCACCCACGCTCGCTCTTCCGCAACCTGACCACACACAGGACACCCGGCGCCCGCAGCGCCCCCCGCGCTCCCCCAGTGCGACCTCCTCGGCCACTACAGCCGTGGAAATCATCGCCCCGCAGCCCGCAAACTATGCGGTCACCCCACACACCCGGCCCACGGTGTCTCCTTCGCCGCCACAAGCGTCGGTGCAAGGTGAGGCCCCCGCATCGACTGCAGAGCTGCTGCAGTCCCTCCTCTCCCTGGCTGTGAACTGTTTCCAGAAGGTTCTAGCCGGGGAGGAAGTCCTCCCTGTCATTATGCTGGCCCTAACACAGGGTACCCCCATCGTTGCCGCTCTCGCCAAGATCTGGCTCCCCCGGCCCTAGCCCGGACCCGCGCCAGATATCTCCGGCATCCTGAAGCTCCTATTAGAGGAGCCGACAGTGATTGCCGGAGATCTGCGCCGTGCGTCTCGGGCCCGGGATACAGACGCGTGCTACGCACTGCCCCCCCCCGCGCTCCCTGAACTCATTAATTTTTTAGAATTAGTTACAGGAACACCAAACGTCCTGAGCGTGCGGAAGCCACGCGCCCGGCCAAAGCCGCCCAGCTGCAATGGCATGCCCGCTCGCCAAACAGCACCCCCCTGCTGACACCAGACGCAGGGAGCATCCCGGAGCCACGCTACCGAGACGCCCCCAAGCGCGGTGCGCCCCCCGACTAGCACCGTTGGATCGATGCCCCCCCAAAACCCCTCGCGTCGGTTATAAAAACCGGCGTAACCACCCCTTCCGTGCGCCCGGAGTATGACGAGGGGCAGCCCTATTGCCCCGCACGTCAGCTCCGTGGTAGCCTTTTCCCCCTCGACACAAAAAGTCTGAGGCCCGGAAATACCTTTCTCCTCCTTCCTATCCCAGGTCGCTTGTGTCCGCGGTCCGGCAAAACGCGGCGTGTGAGGGAGTGGTCCCATACACGTTTTCTCGGCCCCCGGGTCGGGACCCCCACGCGCCGCTTGGAGCCGACCGCCGGTCTTGGTCGGGCCTGGATTGGTCAATCGCCACTCCCTTGTACTGTCGGTTGCCCACCCCCACGGGCTTACCCCGCGTTCTGCCGCGGGGTGTCTTCCCTTAAGACAAAGAGACTCATGCGCCCAGCACTAGTGCTGGGCGCGTCCTCCCACCCCAATTAGAGGGGCATATGCCCCTGGTATTGGTTAGCCCGCCGTAAGGCCCTTTTCAGGGGCCCGGCGTCGAGCCGAGAAGAGTCTCCTTCTCAAACAAAGAATATTGAATATTCACTTCATAGTTGAGTCCGGCTTGAATTAGACTTTAATGATAAAAATGGCAATTTCTAAGTTTCTGTAAATTTTTCATGTAAGTGTTATACCATTTCTAAATCTGCAATAAATTGAGTAATTTTTAAAATAATTTGCCAGATTACTTTAGTACATTTTTTTTCTACGGCAGATTGTCAAAATTTGGGTCGAAATTTTGGGAGAGCTAAAACGCAACACAAAAATATTTTTTTCTTAAAAAATACACTACTATTTGACAAAAGTTTATTTTGTATGCATCAAACAACTATTCGAGATACTTAAAAAAAATTAAAATGAATAAATTAAAGGAATTTGTACTAATGCGGAAATAAAAACTAACTAAAAATGGAGATTTTGAATAAAACCAAAAAAATCCAAATATCTCGAAAACTAAGCAACTTTTACTAAGGTCATTTTTATTTTATCCGAGAGATATAAGGCTAATCTATCTCCCATGTCACTATGAGACGGTATTTTTGGGACACCCAGTATAGATGTGCTTATCACTTTGTAGACCTATTTGACTGCTATGTCTAGTTGTTGGCATGGTGATATAACAAGTCGCCACGTTTATATAAATGAAATTAATTGCACAAAACAATTTCGATATTTCACATCTAGAAGAAATCACGCGATTCGTTTTTTTTCTACATTTTTATTGCTAGAAGTTTTAGGCCTTACAGAAAATTAAACGTTAAGGAAGAAGGCATAATGTCAAGACCAAATGTCAAGATATTGATCGAATCTCGAGCCGAGCGCTTAATCCATTTGAAGGGCGCGTTTAAATTTAATTATGTTTGAGTATGCACTACATCCCTAGATGAAGCGATCTTAACGGCCCATTTGGTGATGAATTCAGCTTAAACTGAGGTACATCGAGCAATCACTTATCTCAAATGTCAAGATAAATGATAATATTAAACGAGTTTCGACCTAAGGACTTATATTTCAGTTAAATTAATGACCACTACAGAATGAAACGGAGTATTGACCGTTGACTGAATTATTAGATACCTACATAACTTTTTGGAAAATTAAAATTATTTATTTCGAAACTAGCATTTGCCCGCGTAAATATAGATTTTTTTTGGGATAAAAAGTAGCCTATGTATTAATCCGGAGCTTAAAATACTACCATATCAAATTTTATCAAAATCAGTTCAGTAGTTCTTGCGTGAAAGAGTAAAAAAAAAACATACATACATACATCCATCCATCCTCACAAACTTTTACACTTTTAGTAGTACGATTAGACGATAGTAGTAGTAGAAACTAACTCTTTTAGAATTGTCCTTTATGATGACCTACCACCGGATCGGGAACTAACCCGGCGCGCGGTGAGAAGAACGAGTATATTTTTTAATGAATTTTAAGTTTTCGAATTCTAATTTAAAACTCAATTGTTGTCAATACATTTCGAAACGTTTACATAATATACGATTTTGGATAACGATATTTGTTTGACAGCTCATTATTACCGGTAAATAATATCTACTTTTATCAGCGGCCATGACTATCGCGTAGAATTACGTTCTTTCTTGGGATGAATAGAGATATATAGGTCGTAGCAAAATAGTTATTAATCCGAGGTAGTGAGTACGTCAAGACAAGTTAAAATTATGCCCGCTAAACATTACCACAACGATAAAACTGAATAGTTCCGTCACAGTTAATGCAGTACTTCATCTTCATACTAGACTGTCCGAATCGGCGCACGCACTAAATATGTCTATTGCGACCGAGTTGTGCAGTTTTATCGTTGTGGTCTGTAGCGGGCATTAACCGCCATGTTGTACTTACTGTCTTCTTTTGATAGAAACGAACAAATTTTCTAAGCTGGTCCGCTGGTAATAGAGCAAGAGTCCACGACGGCCAGACCCTTGTTATTTTATAAAAGCTGAAAGTTTTTCTGTGCATGTCCCCTATACAGGTACAGTTATAATTTATTAAACTTTAAGGGTGTCTGGCAGGGGGTGGCAACTGTCATAAGTGTCCGGCAATGGATGACGATATTTCTAAATTATCACAAAGAAAATATATAGAAAAATTGAGCTTTATACTTTAACAAATTTTAGTTACTATTTTATACACCTTTACCCCTGTTACCTGCCCAGGTAACCACAACACAAACTCCATAGTCACTGGTCATTCTTACCTGTATAGGGAACATGCACAGAAAAACTTTCAGCTTTTATAAAATTACGAAGGTCTGTCGTCGTGGGCTCTTGGGCTATAAGGGTGATAATAATATTTAGGTATAAAATGTTATGGTTTAATTTCAGCGAGATACGCTCGGTCGTATTCATTTTAGTGATGGTGAGAATTCGTTCATCAGTAATGGCAACATCAGTTTTATGTACAAAGCCTGATAAGCATTTTAATTTCACCATTAAATTTATACCTAACAGTGGCGAAGCGTGCGATCTGCGGAATGGTAAGCCGCGTAATCTATTGTAATCCTGCTACGTAATCGTAATGTATGGATGGATGTTTGTTACTCTTTCATGCAAAAACTACTGAACAGATTTTGATGAAATTCGGTATGGTAGTCGTTTAGGCTCTGGATTAAAACATAGGCGACTTTTTATCCCGAGAGAGTACAGTGTTCCCGTGGGATACTTTATTTACGCGAGCGGAGCCGCGGGTGCGGATAGTGAGATTTGGTGAGATTCGACTGGCCTCTAACTCACATAATTTATGGAGACCCAAGGCTTATAATTATTTAAAATTAACTATCGAGTTACAATATATCCACAATATACTGTTTCATTAATTGAGTAATTGGGCCATAAATCGATTGTAGATTTCGATTGCATCTTATTTGAACAGTCTGGCGTTCTCGATTTTGCGGTTCAACCCCCGCTGCCTAACCACTTCTGAAATGAACACCGAACTCTCTCAGTATAATAGACCGCATCTGAAAGTCGATAGTTTAATCGGATTTTAAGAGCATATTAATATTTTGATTAAATTATTGTAATTAAACTGTGCATATAGATATAATAATAATAATAATAAACATTTATTTGACACAATGAGACTTAACACCACAAATAAAACAAACTTACATACAAAAAACAGGACAGAAAAACAACTCAAAACATAAAAATTACGTACCATGAGTAGGAGTAGGTACGTAAGAGATCCTATTATGGATAGGAAGGTAGGTAGTGTAATGCCTAACTGTCAAAAAGGAGACCGCTCAGGCGTATCACTGCGGCGTAACAATATAGATGTATGAACGGACTTACTGATTAACTTTTAACGTAATTTAAGATTTGGTATAAATCCTACTGCTCTTATAAATATGAAAGTTTGTAAGGATGTATGTGTGTATGGATGTTTATTACTCTTTCACGCAAAAACTACTCAATAGATTTTGAGAGGTTCTGGATTAAAATATAGACAACTTTTTACCCTGAAAAAGTACAGTGTTCCCGTGGGTCATTTTATTTACACAAGTGGAGCCAAGGGCAAAAGCTAGTATTTACATATAATTTGTAGCTAGAGAATCGTAGTTTTTAAAGCCACTTTTACATTTACATTTACATATTTTATTCCTTGCATTGTTAGGCGAACTTCGTTTAATTTATTTCACACCCGAATGTTCAGCCGTATGGCCTATTCCCTATTGCGTGATTAAGGATGGGTACAATCTGCTAGTACAACTATTAATTTTAATATTAATTAAGTTCTGAGATAAATAATCTTATCAACTATTATTATTATTATTCATTAAGTTTTTAGAGCTCCGTGGCCTAGTGGGTAGACCGTTTGATTCGCACTCGAGAGAGTCAGGTTCGATTCTCAGGTTGGGGGGTGTACCAATGAGACTTTTTAAGATCTCAAGTACATTACGGACGCTCTAACGGTGAAGGAAAACATCGTGAGGAAATCCGCGCATGGTTGGCCCCAGACGTATTGACCAGTCATTCCTATGGACTAGGCTGACTGTGTTGTGAGAATGCCGCATGTGCTTGGGCAGCCATACGACATTTAAAAAACCAACTGTCCCAGGCACCACAGTATTTCAAGAGTGGTTACTTCGCTCTATTCGAGCGTATTACTCTATAAATCATCAAATAACGGATAAAAAAGACTTAAGTTTTTTTTTTCATTAAGTAATTATTTGAAATAATTACATAAACTATTTTGGGTTAAAGCGACTGAATTGCCTAAAAATTTTTTTGGCGAAATATCACTTTTATCCTGGGACTGAAAAATTAAAAAGTTAAAACTATCACCCGACTATGTAAGCTATATAGCATACGAGGGCGGGTCAATAAGTCCGTGACTTTTGGAATAAAACACAGATTTTTTGATAAATAAATCATTTTATTTTTCAACGTAGTCCCCCTTGAGCTCTATACACTTTGTCCAACGCTTCTCCAATTTTTTTATCCCTTCCAAAAAATATGATTTGTCGAGGTCCTCAAAATAGGCCTTTGTTTGCGAGATGACTTCATCATTGGAGTCAAATCTTTTTCCACCGAGCCATTTTTTCAGGTTTGGGAACAAGAAGTAGTCACTCGGAGCCAAATCTTGAGAATAGGGTGGATGTGGGAGCAATTCATAGCCCAATTCATGGATTTTTGCCATGGCAACTGCACATGTGTGCACCCTTGCATTGTCTTGGTGAAAAAGAAATTTTTTTCTTGGCCAAATGAGGTCGGTATTTTTTCAAATCCTCATTGAAGCGGTCCAGTAAGTTGGCATAATATTCCCCATTAATTGTTCTTCCCTTTTGAAGATAGTCAATGTGGATTATCCCACGTGCATCCCAAAAAACAGTCGCCATAACTTTATTGCCTGACAAACCCACCTTGGCCTTCTTTGGCGCCGATTCACCCTTAGAAACCCACTGTTTTGACTGTTGTTTGGTCTCTGGTGTGTTGTGATGGATCCATGTTTCGTCCACGGTTACAAAACGGCGCAAAAACTCCTCCATATTATGATTAAACAACGCCAAACCTTCCTGTGAAGTTGTTAGACGATTGCGTTTGTGGTCGACTGTGAGCAAACGCGGCACCCATCTTGCAGAAAGCTTTCTCATGGCCAAGTGATCATTCAAAATTGAAACCACTGAGCCATGCGAGATGCCTATGGCTTCCACAATCTCTTGCACTTTCAATCTTCGGTCGGCCAACACCATATCGTGAATTTTTTCGATTGTTTCGGGTGTAGAGACCTCAACTGGGCGTCCAGGACGTTCGGCATCTTCAGTGCTTGTACGGCCACAACGAAATTCAGTAAACTACTTTTTTACCATTGAAATCGATGGTGCAGAGTCCCCATAGTATTTATCAAGTTTAGCCTTGGTCTCGGTAATGGTCTTTTTTCGCAAAAAATAATGCTTAATAAGCACACGAAATTCACTTTTTTCCATTGTTTCCTTAAGTTACTGGATAGTCTGATAAAGATAGCTGTAAAACACAAACTAACTGACGCAGCAAGTTCAAATTTTGATAGGAGTCAACTGACAGATGCCTGTTGACAGGAGTAGTGTTGCTTTTTCAGTAAGGAGGTTAGAAATTCAAAAAGTTACGGACTTATTGACCCGCCTTAGTATCTAAAAATAAAAATTATTTTCCATTTTGAATTAGAAATGCAGATCGTATTTGATCTGTCAGGCGTTGTCAGAAGCTAGTGATAAATTGTTGGAATGAACTGATATTCACTAGACTGGAAGGGCACTGCAGGGCAAATACCCTACCCAATACCCTGGGGGAAGAGCCCAAAGGTTTTCTATTATGGTATGTAATAAAGCTCCGTTTATTTGCGTACAAAGCGTAATAGTCTAGTGCAAATGACTGACAAATAGTAATAAGCTTTAAGATTCTGTAGTGGTAATTAAAAGCCTAGGGGTCGATAGCTATTCAAATTGAACTTTATTCATAATAACAAAAGAAGATACACGTTTCATTGTAAGAGTTAGAATGTCAAGTTGCACCGCGCTACACAGCGTATGTTCAGTGTATGACAGCTGATTTCATATTATGAAACGTGTATATTTTTATATAGTGAATGAAGTTCAAATTTGAAAAGCTCTCTTAAAAATGTAGCGCAGTGCAACGTCCTAAAACCTGATTAACTGATTCTAAAAATCAACAGCGAAACAAGTTTGTAGCGTATACGGCGTTTTGTGTCGTGTTCATGAAATTATCCGAAAAGCTTACACGTTATTCTTTTCAGTAAAACATATAAATCTGTCGGTCTATTTGCATGAAATAACTAATAATATATATAATATACTCTATCTATACATAATACTCACCAGAAGACGAAGGCGGGCGCTTCCGTCGTGTGCACCACCGAGCACTGGAGGCGCAGCGTGGAGCCCGGCTTCAGATATTTCTCCGTCGGCCCGGAAATTTGTGCTCGGGCCTCTGAAAAATTTACTATTTATTAAGGGTTAATTCATACTAGCTAGCGCAGAGGCGAAGCGGAGATAAGCGAAATTCTAAAAACGTAATAAAGAATTAACTTTTATGTCTACAACGTTACGCACGTTCTCTCAGTATATTTACGCGGGCGGAGCCGCGGGAAAAACCTAGTACCATAATAAATTTAAGTGTCTGTTTTTAATTTAAACATTAATAGCTTTGCACTTAAGGCCTAATATGTAAATACGGTACATACACCAGAAATCAATGTTAAAAATTTCTGTCTGTCTGTGTGTCTATCCATCTGTCTGTCTATCTGCTTATTTCGGATTATTTCTGAAACGGCCGTACCGATGGTGACCGGACTTTCACTGATATAATATAGCTGTTGTTATAAAGAGTCACCTAGGCTATTTTAATTTTAGGGTTCCGTTTATAGAAATAGGGTTCGGTTTCCATTAATAGTTCCGCGCAAATGAAGTTGCGGGCACCAGCTAGTCTGGAATGGAAAAGGAGCGTTGGCCGTGCATGGTTTATTTTCTCTCTTTAGTTAAATTGCATAATTTCGCTTCGCTGCGCTTGACAGGGCGCTTATATATGAATTGACCCTAACAGTGATTTGGGCTTTAATTTTGATTATTTCTGGGTTCGGCGGTTCGGTGTTCTGTTTATGAGGGAAGCCAGGAAGACTTCTTCTATTTTTAACCAACCGAAATTTTTACCTATTTCTATACACAATTTTTGTAATTTTGAAGTCGGTACCAGTCAACTTAAACGTGAGTTCTATTAAATATTGTTTATCACGATATTGTTTGAGCTGGTACCGACTTCAAAATAATGAAAATTGTGTAGAGAAATAGTTAAAATTTTAGCCGAATTTAAATGGGTAAATATTTAGAAAATAAGATTTATTTCACATACTTTTTTGTGCATTTTAACTTTGGAAGTCAGTTTTCATTTTTTGTTTGAAAATATTTTTTTATGTTTAATATATTCGTTGTATAAAATAAAAAATGTTGTTTGGGTTTAATATCTTCAAAAGTAAGTTTTATAATAATGTATAAAAATACTGCGTCACAAATTATTTCCAGACCCAAAAGGGTTCTCTAATAAAGGTAGATATTATAAGAGCAACACATTACATATATAAAATGTAAGTAAACCGAGGCCCTATTTTAACAAATTAAACTATGCAAATTGTAGATTATCATTAGTATCACATTTTATTCTTATTAGCTCAGATTATACAACATCAGGCTTATGATATGAATTTATTGCTTTAAATACGTTTAATGATTGACATTAAACGTATTTAAAGTTATATAAAAAAACTATTTCTAAATTTCATGTTCAACATTCTTTTTTAAACTTTGATTACTATTATAAATATGAAAGTTGAGGAGGATGAGGAGTCATTGTTGGATGCTCAACAAACAAAAACGTCATATGAGTCAAGGCTTGTACGACTTCCAGTTGTATTGCAGTCTTTTAATAGCAATGAGGTGACTAATAGGTCCTTTAGACGTCTTTAATTTTTTAGTCGTGCAACCAATATGTCATAATAAACAGGTCATAGCAACGTCGTTATATAAAAACGTTTATACGACAACGCAATAGTCTTTCTAATTTCATCTGACCAAATTTGGTGATTGAAAAAACTATATATGACGTTTATATAATGAAGCAGCGATTTCATAATGACGTTTGTAAAACGATTCTTATCTTGTTTTACAACAGTCACTTTGAGACACTTGAGTGACTTGGTTGTTCATTTGCAACTTATATATACCTTTTAAATTACATGTTGTCGATTAATGCGAGCGTATGCGACAAAACAACATGTCTTCCATTTTTAGAAATAAAATATTATATAACACTACAAAGGGGCGTGTGAATTTGAATAGTAGTTACATAGGTGTATTATTATAAAACTTAAATTCCCAGTCGAGCTAAATGATACTAGTTACATAATATATCAATATATAATAATTAAACAACATGATTAATAACACTCTTCTTTAATTTTTTTTAAATACTTATTTTGCACTCAAATCTCTTGCCAAAAACCAAGTCACGAACAAGAGAAAAAAAACCTGTCGTCCAGGTGTTGTCATTCAAATCACCTGTACTACAACAATATAAAAAAAACGTCGCTTTAAAGTTATGATTAAACTACTTTGCGATGAAAGTGGTAATTTCTTAACGTTCACACGACTTTTGAATGACTTCAACGGAGACACTTGTGACTTATGTATGACAATTATATAACAACGTTGGTCGTATAAATGAAGCCCTTTCGCGTTTTATAAACGTTATTAAAACGTTAGTGTGACTTAGCTGTGGTTATATAATAACGTTTACAAAACTATTGTACGATGATAAATTGTTACTCGGGTGGATAATTCTTACTCATTCACACAAAATCTACTGAACGGATTTTGATGTACTTTGGAATGGTAGTAGTTTAAGCTCTGCATTAACACATTGTCTTCTTGTTATCCCGAAAAAGTACAGTATTCTCGTGGGATACTGAATTTACGCAGGCGGAACCGCGGGCAAAAGCTAGTATGTAATATTTCTAGAACATTCTTGTAATATTGTAGAATGTATCGTATATATCAAAATCATATATTTCTCGAACATTCTTGTAATATTGTAGAATGTAGCGTATATATAAAAATCATGTTGTGACGGTATTTTAAAACAATCCGGATCGAAAACCAACGAGCCGCAACTGCGGGTTGTGACATTTTTATAGCAGGAATTAATGACTTTCTATGACGTTTTTCCGTCAAGCATTTTTTTATTTTATCCATTTTTATGACCGCTACACACAACTTTACCAATCTGTACCTATCACCGCCACGATCATTATTTCTTATCATTTTCAATTTATGAGTCAGGTCTTTTGCTCTTAGTCTTTTACAATTTTACTTAGCGACAGCCATTTCGAATATCTATATAAATTTCAAAATGGCCGTCGCTAAGAAATGGGGTAAATTAATACCTTTCCTTGACATTATTTAAATATAATTTTTATTGATTAATTTATTAATGACACTATAATATACTTAAAACATTCTCATATGTCATAATTATTGTTGACACCTTGTCCAAAATAAGCTAAGTCTATCGTTTATTTACGTACTTGATTTCACAAAATTTTCATGATGGTCATACCCTTTAAGAAGAATATACATGGATGGTACCAAAGTTTTTGTACTTTGGCTGTTTTGCAAGTACGATGTACGAATAACGACTTTAATAAGTGACATCTTAAATTGCTTTATGTACGGAAAGCTTCAACAAAAGTGGGATGTGGATGGTTGAATTATTATTAGACAGTTTTTCCTGGGGAACTATGCATTTTTAAGTTATATAATATGTTTCGTTGCGTATAATAACTTAAGAGTGATTTCCCGACCTTGACCGAAGACCTTGCTCCAACAGATGACCATTTTTTTCGAAATTTGGATAACTTCTGGCACAAAATTCAACTTCGATGGGGCAGTCCAAAGCGCCTTTAAGATTTTATTGATTCCTGTCCGAATTGTTTTTTTAGTAAAGGAATCAATGAACTACAACCTATGAGATGACAAAAGTGCATAGATAGCGTTGCTATATACTTTGATTAAATAAATATACTATGTTAAAAAAAAAACGACTTTATGTTCCTCCTTAACAAAACGCCAATTTCATATGTAATGACCTAATATTATATACGTACGTACGTACGTACGTACCCCAAAACAGCTTCCATCCAAATCGATCCAAATTTAAAAATTTTGACTTCCCTTCAACGGCTTACAATTTCCACACAATCGTGGACACACCTTCGTCGCGTATGCTTGTAGTAGTGCAATCAAATCGAAAGCTAACTATGTAGCTGTTTATCTGTTCCTCTTTATTTAATCTGTGATATTACGTACTAGATTTTATTACTACCTACTTTTCGTTTAGGGAATAATTTAACTCACGAAAAAAATAATTAATACATTTTGATTTTTGATATAAATACATCTCGTATCATACCTGATTATATAATAATCATATAAATATTATAGATACCTGTGTGTAAATTAATTCACCGGTTTAGACACATCCAGTCATTTCAGCTCTCCGTCTAATATCATATTTTTCCTTACTTTCATAAAAATACTCTACGTACGATACAGATGTTATTGAAGTGATAAAAAAAAAAACTATGAAATACATATGAGATTGGAGTTTTCATCTCTCTATTTACAACTATACACATAATGAATTTTGATCGGAAAGCAATTCATGTCAATGGAATACCAATTGGTTTCAAATACATTCTAATATTATTAGTATTTTTTATTAATTTTTTTATGAATATATCGAATATTTTTTGATTAACTTTCGAATTGAATGGATGCACTTGTTATAATGTTGGAAGTTATACGAATTTCATATTGAGATTTCTATAAATCTAATATAACAGCTTATAATAATTTCTATATTATATCCAAATGAATTAAACTTCGAAATTCTACATTTCACGTGTGTTGCTATTTAGTAACAAATTATACACCTCGCATCATCTTTGTGGTTTTTAATAAGAGTGACCTACATAAGTGACCTAACACAGATTTCTCGGCTCTAAAACTTGTGTCTTATTCAGTTTCTAGGCAGCTTATATTCCTATTTAATATCAGAAACTATACCAGCATGAAGTAGGCCAATCTGCAAACGGTAGGCTAGTGTGGTGGGGCTTCAGCCTGATCCTTCTCATATTGATAAGAGACCTGAGCCCCATCGTTGGGAATGTAAAGGTAGCGTTCCGATCTATGCGACCGCGAACCGCGACCGCGACCAGTAAACCAGCGAATCAGGTTCTCTGGCCACGCCCATCGGTCTCGCGACGCGGGTCGCGGGGTTTGTTTAGTGCTCCATATAAATTCATATTAAGCAGTGGCTCCGCGACCCCATTTAGTCGCTTTAAGTGGTAAGTGGCGGCGATAAAAATATTTTTAAGAAACTTATGAAACCAAACTTTGAAAAACATTGTAATAAAGATACCTTATTACACAATTTTATTGATACCTATTACAAACAAATACTATTTACATATAATATACAATGTACATTTACATAAACGTATGCCTGTTTGATATTTCTCCAAATAGAAAAAAGCCTTGAGCCTCATAGGGGTATTAGCAGAGACCACCGAGCAAATCTGTATCCCACTTCTCACCCACGCGGGAACCGTAGGTACTCCATAATAAATAATAAAATATCTATAAATCTTTTTCTTAAACAATGATTTCAAAACTACGGATGGGCTATGTCGTACATTTGACTGTTATGTTAGTTATGAAGAACAAATCTTCATACAAGACAAAGTTTCTACTTCTTGATTTCACCATAGGTACCTCAAATATCAGCCATCTTGATTTCACCATACCTCAAATGTCAAAATGTCCCCAAAATCCACAAAAGTGGGGCCATTTAAGGAGGGACAGTTTTTGCCTCGTCATGTCTCGTCTATAATATATAGATAGGTACGTCTATGTTATTAAATAAAATTATAATTTTAAACAAAAAAATAAACCGACTTCCAAATTTCCAAACAAAAGCCTAATAAATCATTATCCTATAGAGCTCATGTTTAAGTTGGCTGATACCGACTTCAAAATAATTAGGATTGTGTAGAGAAACAGTTAAAATTTGAAACGAATTTAAAAGGGGAATTATTTAGAAAATAAGATTTATTTCATACTTTCTTATGCATATTTACTTTTCAAGTCGGTTTATTTTTTTGTTTAAAAATAATAAGCTTTCCTTTTTTAGTAATATTTGTTAAATTATTATTAATACATTTTAAGAACGTTTAGAATAAACGATTGAATGTATAATTGAATACGCGCCAAGCTTCCATTAGGTATGGTAAATAAGATAATAATGATGATTACTGTAAGTTACAAAGTGGCATATGCTTGCAGTTCTTTAAACAATGCCGAAATTTCTAAACGCGTATCTTTAAAGACTGAGTAGTTCTGTTCAGTGCTTTTGGATCTGGGGTATATACCCTGGGTATATACCTTGGTACAAAATCTTATTTTTTGGTAGCATTTGCTTGTGTTACATCAGAAAAAGTTAATATCACTATTAATATATGTCCATATAAATTTCAAGGATTTCTCATGGATCCCATCATCAGGTTTCCACTTTAGTGACTAAAGGACCAATTTCAAATTACACCCTTTACAACAACAAAATAATTTTGCAAATAGGTCCATAAACGGCAGAGTAATGTTCAAAAATATCCGGTGTAGAAGTAATGAGGAGTACCTACTTTTTATATCATCATAATTTGATGATTTATAGTGTGATGAAGGTGGTGATGATGATGATTCCTTGAATTTATATAGTGGCATATGCTTGCAGTTCTTAAAACAACGTCAAAATCCCCAAAAATGTATCTATAAGGAGTCAGGAGTTCTGTTCAGTACTTTTGGATCCAGAGTATACCTTGGTGCAAAATCTTATATTTTTGGGATTGGGAATCTTATATTTATAGGTTGGTAGATAATTATTTTGAATGTATGAACGTATAACCGCCTCCTTTTTTTGGAAGTCCAATTCAATGGAATCCAGTTCATAGTTAAGACACAACAACGTGTGTCGGGCCAGCCAGTAATTACAAAAGAATAACATCAATTTACATTCGATGCCTATATTAGGCCCAAATACATTCAAAATAATTATCTACCAACCAGCAACAATTGGCCTCGTTGTTTTTGTTATGACTATATTTACAATTCATAAATATTTATTAGTATTGTTATGGTTTATGAAATATACTGATGTAATTGAAAGATAACACTTTAAATAATGAACCAATTAATTTGAGTAATCATTCGTTGTTCACTTTGAAATAGGCGATAGAGTTATCCGAACTTGGATAGTTAAATAGTGAACCATTGATTTAATATGTTTTAACATTCTACACCAAAATTACCTTTTCCATGAACGTGTACTAGATTTATCGAAATATACAACTGAAAACTCAGTAGGTATTGCTGAATTTTGCCACAATTTATAATGTATAATAAATATCTTTAATATGTATGGACGCTTTACACCACGTCAATCTAGCCCCGTGCTAAGTATCCGAAGAGCTTGTGTTACAGGTACCAGAAAACGGGAAATATATTTAATACTTTGATACTATACATATATTTAAGATTATTATATATTTTATTATATATTTACTATATTATACACATATTTAATACACATCCATGACCCTGGAACATAGAAAAACTATTTTTGTTCCTTCGGCGGGATTCAAACCCGCGACCCCCGGGTATTAAAAATTGAATTTTATTCACTACTATATGACATTAGTCATGTGCTGTGCTAGCTGCCACATTACATTCGAACTCAGTAATGAAACGTGTGTCTTCTTGTGTAATGACTTAAGTTCAATTTTGAATAGTTGTCTTAATAAAAATGCAGCGCCATATCGCGAGTCTCTTCGTTTCGGTGTGAATTGACCCTTCAGTATATGACAACAATTCTACTTATTTCGCGAAACCCCGTGCCGCTTAAACCTGTCTGTATTGTATCAAAACGTATTTTTTGTAAAAAGATTTCAGTTTTCACTATTACAAGACATAGCGAAAAGTGTAAATTTTAACAACAAAATTACAAAAAAAATGCGTCAAGAAGCACTACCAATTTCTGTTACATGAATATTAATCGAGCCTAAGCAGTTTAGACGCTTCAACTTAGCGATTATAAATGTATTAAGATAAATCAGGGTAATGAAATACGACAATACCAGTTAGTAACTTAATACTAGTAGGTAGGTACTAGAAATCGTAAAGAGAATAAACCTGAAAATGATAATTCTATACTAGAGAAGCGAAAAAAATAAACAATCTTAATAAAACCTAACGAATATTTTCTAAATACATTTTTTAATATTAAAAAATGTTAGTAAGCATTTTTAAAATAATAATATAGGTATTATATAATATAAGTTTATAATATGCAATTGGCGTTTTGTAAACGAGGAACATAAAGTCGTTTTTTTAAAACATAATATATTTATTTAATATACCAAAGTATATTATTAGTAGTATAAGTATATTTTAATATATATTATATAGTATTTAATATACCATAGCTATCTATGAACTTTTGCCATCTCATAGGTAGTTCATTGATTCCTTTACTAAAAAAACCATTCGGACAGGAATAAATAAAATCTTTGAAGGCGCTTTGGAGTGTCCCATCGGAGTTGATTTATTTCCCTTGCAAGAAGTTGGATAACTTTGATATCGGATTAATTTGGTAGCCGTCTGTTGTGCAGTGTATGGTCTAGCGTTGTCCTGAAGCAGCAGTGGCCTAGAGCGAATGACCAACCTCGGTTATTTAGCAGCTAGCTTTTCCATCATGATTTGCAGTTGCTGGCAATAGACATTTGCCGTAATCGTCTGGCCAGATTTAAGAAAGCTGTAGTGAACGTCATCGGCACTAGTCTACCAAACGCTCACTCTCACTCTCTCACGTCATTTAAGAAAATGCGTCCGCTATCTTATCATGACGGCCATTTTGAATATCACTCTGTGCATCTAACTTTTAGCTCTTATCATAATGTTATTGTTGTTAGGCGTAAACTTTTTAATGTCTCTTCTTCGTAAATAACTCATCTTAGAAATTATTTTACATAAGTTTGTTTAATACTTTTTAAGCTTACGTGCAAAGTACAAAGTATCGCCATTTCATCCCCTTATGACATAACTTTTGAATAACGATGGTCGTTGGTCTTATGACAAGTGAATTTCGTATTTCGTGTGACGCTAGAAGTTATATACAGCAATTTTGCTGCTCGTATTTGTTGATTAGACATATTTTATAACCCAAACCAATAATTTTATTTATGTTATCTTCCTGTTTCATACAATATGATCCTTATTATTCATTCGTATGCTTATCTTTGCACATCTCTATCGGTTTAGGCACCATCCACATCGATAGCAATCAATTTTATGTTAGCATTTGTGAAATTCATGACTTATAATATTCTCACACTTAATATAACAATAATATCTATGGACGCTTTACACCACATACATCTTTACTCTGTCGCTTTACACCACGTCGATCAAGCCCCGTGCTTGCCCGTGCTAAGTATCTGAAGATCTTGTGTATTATATGATACTTTTATACTATACACTTAATATGATTTTTATCATTTTAAAAACATATTTAATACAAATCAATGACCTAGGAATATTGAAAACTTTTTGTTTCCTAGCGGAGGTCGCGGGTTAGAACCCGTGACCTCTGCGAGGGAACAAAAAGTTAACGGCTTAAGCGCCGACGCGCTAGCTATTGAGCCACAGAGGCCGTCAATTTTTTCTTAAATATTTAAATTCACGATTGGGATATACAATAGAACTCACAACAGAGGATCAATAGCTACTAGCACGCATAAACCATCCGTCTCCTGACTCCTTATCTTAACTGTAGTAAATTTTGAATGAGCTATGGATTCCATCGGCTCCTATGCTGAAAAAGTTTGTCGTTTGCGGAGCTTTTATGGGCTATAAAGAATATAGACGAGCTTTCCTCTTTAATTCTATCTTAGGAATAAGCTTTTAGAAATATTTCCACTAAGTAAATAAAGAAAATCTCTTATTAATACTTGACATATAAATTTGCTCTTTCATCTTTGAGATTTGAGTTTCGTAAGCTTATATTATTAGACTAGCTTATGCCCGCAGCTTTGCCCGCGTGGAAGTGTTCGTGGCAATAAACTACTTTAGCTTAATATACTTAGACCAAATACATTTTCACACGTACTTTTTATGTTGAATATATCTCCTAGATATGGATTAGGTAATATTGTGTCCGTCTAAACAGCTTCTGAAAATACCATAAATACCATATAAAAAATATTAGCACAAATATGTGCTAATATTTTTTTTAAACTTAGAATGGGTATAGTAATATTATATCCTTTAAAAGATAGACATATCAATGCCATCTAAGACTTTTCTGTAGACACCATGTTATCGACTTCAAAAATATGAATATTAAGTAGAGAAATAGTTAAAATTTTAGCCGAATTTAAAAGAGGAATTGTTTGGAAAAGAAGTTTTATTTCATAATTTCTTGTGCATTTTTAAAACGGTTTTAATTTTTTTTTTTGTTTAAAAATAATATCTTTTACTTATACCGCTTTTTACTTATATTTATTATTATTAACACATTTTAAGAAAGTTATTAATACAAAAAAAGCTACCGGTATTCTCACTCTCTCGGCAAAACAAACTCAAGCGTTTTGTATGCCGGTTTTCTGAGAGGCTCTGGTATTTCCCCAAATAAGCACTACCTATCTGTGGACCAAATAAACAATCACCAGTGATGATAATGATTAGACACTATATTATCAAAAAAATATTATTATCTTTTGTTGTAGTCGGCGGGAAAAATGTAGCAGTCAGCATTAAATTTAATATTATAGTGATGATGATGATCATTAATATAATTTTGGCTATAGCGAAATTTCAAATACATTGATATCGGTCTGCAAAACTATGAGGAGTACCTATGTCATCATAATAATAATTATGTTGGTGTATCGTAAGAAGATGGTGGTGATTATGATGATTACTGTAAGTGGCATAATACGCTTGTAGTTCTTCAAACAATGCTGAAATTTCAAAACGTGTATCTTTAAAGACTGAGGAGTTCTGTTCAGTGCTTTTGGATCTAGAGTACACATTGGCACAAAATTTTACTAACTATAAAAGTCGAAGAGTTCTCTCAATTCCTCATGGATGCCATCATCATGGATGTCTCCACCTTGGTGACTAAGGGACTAATTTTGAATTATATTCTTTATACAACAACAAAATAATTTTCAAAATGCTTTCGACAATCGGCAAATAATCAAAGATATACGTGTCGGTGTAAAAGACTATGAGAAGTACCTATTATCATCATAATGTGATGGTGTATGGTGTAATGAAGGCGGTGATGATGATGATTACTTTTATCGACATAGTGGCATATTATGCTTTCAGTTCTTCAAACAACGCCGATTACCCAAACATGTTTCTATAACGACTCGGGAGATCTGTTTAGAACTTTTGGATCCAGTGTATACCTTGGTGCAAAATCATTATTTTTGGTAGCATAATATGCCTGGACTACTTCAGGAAAAGTCAAAATCACTATATGTGTCCATAGAAATTTCTAGGAGTTCCCTCAGTTCCACTGAATTCCATCATCAGGTGTCACACACTTTGGTGTCAAAAAGACCGATTGGCGAAATTTTTTTTTTTTTTTTTGAATTTTAAAAAAGAATTTTTAAAATTCGTCCACAGTTGTAGGAGTACCTAATCATTGGACACAAAAAAAAAAAATATAAACAGCCGATAGTACAACCGCCTCCTTTTTTGGATGTCGGTTAATTAAATTTTAAGTGGAGTAGAGTAATCAAAACGCATTAGTGAAAACCGCATTCAAATCGGTTAAGCCGTTGACTTCGTACGCCCAAAAACAAATATCACGGGAACCGTATATTTTTACGCCATAAAAAGTAGCCTATGTGTTAATCCAGAGTCTAGACTACTACTACCTACCTACTAGATTACTATTACCAGGGTACAAACGTACAGACAAACAGACAAAAATTCTAAAATTCATAGTTTTGGGTCCTATGTCGTTCATAAGGCCTCCCTGTAATAGTTTTTCTTATTTATCTTCCATGTACAGACAGCGACCAGTTACGAATTTATTATATGCATAGTTTTTTATTATAATATACACATATTTAGTATACATCCATGTCCCAGGAACACATAAAACCCGTAACCTCCGGCTGAAGCACCAACGCGCTATCCATGGAGCCACAGAGGTCAACAAAAGAGCAAAACTATTTTCTCGTACAACACATTTTTAACATTCAAAATCCTTTTTTTACTAAACAATATTTAGTGTTGTAACTTGTAAAAGCTCAAAGCTAAAAGATTAAATCGTGAAAGTTTCAAGTGATATCGTGAGAGCTTTTTCGTTTCACAATCAGTGGAGCTTTTGCTTCCTTCAAATTTTATTACTAGTGGTCTCGTTACGTTCGTACGACTGAGATAAAATATTGCGTCCTTATCTAGACGGTTTATTTCATTCTGAAAATTCTGAGTTGAACATGTGATCGAGCTTCTGGATTAACATAATACCTAAGTTTCATGACACTGGTATATATATATATATATATATATATATATATATATATATATATATATATATATATATATATATATATATATATATATATATATATATATATATATATATATATATATTATATAACAGCCTCCGTGGTCTAGTGGTTAGAGCTTGGCTCTCGACTCGGAGGTCGTAGGTTCGATTCCCGCATTGGAACAAAAAAAAAAAAATGTTGTTTCCAAGTTTAGTTAGGACAATTCAGGCTGATCACCTGATTGTCTGACAAGAAAGATGATCCATGCGGCGGATGGGCATGTAAAAAGTCGGACCTGCGCCTAATCTCTCGCCAGTCGTGTTGGTTATCCGTCCCACTGGGTTACGATAGTAAAGGAGGAGAAAGTGCTCTTGTGTACTGCGCACACACTTGGGCACTATAACATAACTCCTGCGTAGCTGGCCTGGTTTCAATGAAACAGGCCACCGTCACCGAAATCGGCGGGGGAGCTATTACTAAATATATATTGTTTTATCATTACAAAAAAATATATTATTCAAACTTAAAAGAAAATCAACAAAATGTAAGGTAAGTTAGGCGAAGTTTCAGATATGATAACCATCAGTGCTATGACATCGGTATCTTGAATGTAATAAAACCGACTTCCAAACTAAAAATGCACAAAAAAATTATGAAATAACTCTTATTTTCTAAAAATTCGTCTTTTAAATTCGGCTAGATATTTAACTATTTCTCTACTCAACCTTCATTATTTTGAAGTCGGTACCAGCCCACACAATATCCTGATAAAACAATATTTTATAGAACTCACATACAAATTGGCTGGTACCGACTTCAAAATTATGAAGATTGAGTAGAGAAATAGCATATGCTATGCTTGATATACTTCACAAAAATCAAATCCCTATAGATGTCTCTATAAATTTGGAGTTTTCTAGATTCCTCATGGATACCATAATCAGGTCTCCACTTTGGTGACTAAAGGACCAATTTCGAATTATAACCTTTACAACAACAAAAGAATTTTCCAAATGGGTCCACAAACGGCAGACTAATATTCAAGGATATGTATTGATGTAAACTACTATGAAAAGCACCTATTGTCATCATAATGTGATGATGGTGGTGATGATGATGATTACTGTAATTGACATAGTGGCATATGTTAGCACGTTCTTTAAACAACGCCGAAATCACCAAACATGTATCTATAAGGACTTAAGAGTTCTGTTTAGTACTTTTTGATCCAGGGTATACCTTGGTGTAAAATCTTACTTTTTGGTAGCATATTCTTTGGTTGCTTATTCAGAAAAAGTTGGGATTATACCCTATACAGTAAAAAAATAATTTTGAAAATCGGTCCACAGACGGCGGAGTAATCATTGAACATAAAAAAAAAATATATACAGCTGAACGTACAACCGCATCCTTTTTCGGAAGTCGGTTAAAAATAGACGAAACGTGTGGGGTATGGTCGAATAGGTCTTTTTAAATACAAGTGATATGTCATACACGACTTTTTTACAATTTGTGGCATTTCAACTTTCCATTATGATAGGGTCTGGCTAAGTACTTTTGAGTGCAATTATTTTGGGTGAAATCTGACAATTACGTTTGAAGTTATTTAAAAAAAAGCGCTTTATTTTAGACATGTCCTGACATGGTCTTGGTTAGGTTTTTAATTCTCGGGAAACGAAGCCGTAAAGATAATTGTGCAATTTTAACGAGAAACCCCAAGATGTGTAACTGACCGCACTCCCTCAATATAATATGCCTCCATTCATACACCCACTTTACATACATGACAAACTTCGGACTAAAGGGCTTTATATGTCCGTGAAACGTGAATGATTTCATGTTTGCTTTAGGAAATTGATTTCATAAGCTTTTAGATCTTTACTTAGGTTCAGTTCACACAGATACGAGACGATACGCGACGCTGTGCTGCATTTTCAATATAGCGATTCAAAATTTAACTTTATTCGATAAACAAGAAGATACGAGTATAATAAGTCCATGTTTAATTGCAAGAGTAAGAATTTCAAACTGAACCGCTCTGCATGGCCCCGAGCCACTCTTGCAATGAAACGTATATCTTCTCGTGTACTGAATAATAATCAATTTTGAATATCTTTTTCTTAAATGCAACGCCGCGTCCCGTGTCGTCTCATTTTGTTGTGAGCTTGTTGCATATTAAAGCAGTAATTTATGAAGTAGAACTATCAATGTCATATTGACAGATGTCACAAGCACAGCCTATCTAGTTAGTTTATTTTAGTTAGCCAAAAGGCTATATATAGTGTAGACGTATCTGTGTTAAGCACTCTCTCGTATGTACCAATAAAGGAGAATATAACAATTGTTGGTGTATTATTATTATCACCACTCAAGCGTAAGAAGGATCTGTAAGAACCAAGACGTCGTAGCCTACAACAAACTGACCCTTAAGCATGTTAATAATAGGTCTTTACCTATGAAATTGCCGTTCTGCAGTACTGGCCATTTCAAATCAAAATAATTTTTGTTTGGCTAAGAATTCTAATTTCAAATTAATTTTATTTTAAAAACATGGAATTCTTTTTCCAAAAGTAGTTATTTGTTTATTGATAAGTGTTACATTTTCATCGTATTTCAATCTTTTTCGTCATCATGGATACGTTATAAATTCAAGTAATTATGGAATATGAGTACCGTCGTGGAAGCAACGCGGCACAAGCGGCACGCAACATCAACGACGTTTACGGAGCTAACACTACAAACCAACGCACCACCTGTTATTGGTTAGCTCGCTTCCGTTCTGGTAATTTCGACCTGAAAAATGAAACTCGCGGTCGTCCGAAGACTTTGGTCAACAATGACGAATTAAAGGCGATTGTGGAAGCTGATGAAACACAATCAACGGCTGAATTAGCAGCAGCTTTCGACGTTAGCGTCAAAACAATATTGGTCCATTTGCGTCAAATTGGCAAGGTAAAAAAGCTTGACAAATGGGTGCCCTACGAACTCAATGATCGCCAGCGCGAAGTACGTGTCGAGACGTGCCTTGCACTGCTCAACAGACACACAAATGAAGGAATTTTGAACCGCATTGTTACCTGCGATGAAAAATGGATTCTGTTTGTTAACCGCAAGTGCCCAGCAAGTTGGTTGGATCCTAGTTCAGCACCTAAACAATGCCCTAAACGAAAACTTACCCCTAGAAAAGTGATGGTCACTGTTTGGTGGTCTAGCGCCGGTGTGATTCATCACAGCTTCTTACCAAACGGGGTGAGCATTACTGCAGATGTGTACTGTAAAGAACTGAACACAATGATGGAGAAGCTGGTACATCTCCAACCAGCATTGGTCAATCGCTCGTCTCCGCTGCTCCTGCACGACAACGCGCGACCTCATACTGCACAGCAGACGGTCTCCAAGTTGCAAGAACTGGGGTTGGAAGCTCTCCGTCATCCACCCTAATCACCAGACCTTGCGCCTACAGACTTCTACTTTTTCCAGAATTTGGTTAACTTCTTGGCAGGAAAAAAATTCAATACCCGAAAGGCAGTACAAAATGCCTTTAAAGAATTTGTTGCCGTCCAGCTGATTTCTTTAAGAAGGGCATCAATAAACTGCCACTGCGTTGGCAAAGATGCATTGATTGCATGGGTGATTACTTCGATTAATACAAATAAAAAATACATGAAAAAAAATCGTTTAAATTTTTTCATACAAAACGGCAATTTCATAGGTAAAGACCCTAATATTATCTACCAGGACATAAAAATGTTGGTGATCTGCAGGACAGGCCGAATATAAAGCAGGAACTAAATTAAAAATTATAATATTAATATGATTCTGTAAGTAACCTTATCTTGATTGACTGTTCATACGCAATATTGTTGACAGAACTTATGTGTGTGAAAAAAGAAACTTAATTAATTTTTACAACGTTTTAGGTATTTGCTCTCGGTAGCCAAAGAGCAACTGGGTAGGTAGGTAGTTACCTTTGATTACAAAATTAAATCATTTTAACACAACCTAAACTTCTTTCCAGATAAATATGTGGCCATCGTGGGCATTTCTGTTCAGGTGGCTATTTGATTGAGATCTTATGCAAATCGTTTTCTTCTTAATGAAATACTTTTTATACAATTAAGATGTTTCGACATTGAAAGCTAACTTTCCTTCTTTACACATTTATTTGAACCAATATGCACAGAACAGAAAATTTACCTAAGGATAATTTTTAATCTATCTCATTTAGCAAAACGAAATGAGCTTCCTATGCAAGTCGTGTCATGTGACATCACATTATACATCGGATCTCTTTGTTTAATTGACTACTTTAAACGTTCATATCTTTGTTACTTTTTATGATATCCAAAAACTGATGTTACTTAGGCCTTTTCATCCGTTATTTGATGATTTATACAGTATTCTCCGAGCGATGTAACCACTCTTCAAATACTGTAGTGCATGGGACAGTTGATTTTTAAATGTCGTATGGTTGGCCAAGCACATACGGCATTCTCACAACACAGTCAACCTAGTCCAGAGGAATGACTGGTCAATACGTCTGGAGCCAACCATGTGCGGGTTTCCTCACCATGTTTTCCTTCACCGTTGGAGCGTCCGTATAATGTACATGATATCTGAAAAAGTTTCATTGGTACACGGTACAACCTGGGAATCAAACCTGCACTCTCTCGAGTGCGAATCAAATGGTCTACCCACTTGGCCACGGAGCTATTACTACACGGCTTATAAAACAAAACAGATCTATAAAAAAATAAGTGCATATCCCTATTAGAGGCGAAATACATTATAACTTGCTTTTATTAATAGCAAACTTAATACTCTCACGAATTTAAATAGGACTGGAAAAATTATGTTCTTTTAAATAGAAAAGTTCTAGCGCACAAATTTTTATAAAGAGATCAATGATCATTCGAATCTATTATGAGTCAACGTACCGAATTTCCTATCGATTTTCTATTTTAGACCAAAGCTTGTGTAAAATCAAAGTGTCCGGAAAATGTATTCTAATTGACATGTCGAGGGACGTATAGGGCTATAAATAATGAGATGTCGTCTAGTGTTCAAAAGTAACTTAAATTCTGACTTCTCGGCTGTCTGGTCAGCTCGATCGTTGAATCTAATAACTAATAATGTTCTGTTCAGTATACACTAATATATAGTAATGGTTAGATACTAAAAAACTGTCTAAAACGGCCACATCAGGTGAATCACTACATAGTATAAAACAAAGTCGTTTTCTCTGTCCCTATATCCCTATGTATGCTTTAATCTTTAAAACTACGCAACGGATTTTGATGCGGTTTTTTTCAATAGATAGAGTGATTGAAGAGGAAGGTTTATATGTATAATAACATTCATTAAATAGTGGAGAAATACTGTTATTTTTGAGGTTTCTAATGTGATGTCGTAAATAATTACATTTTTTCCGCTTACATTGCAAATGATGGCTGAACCCTATGAGATAGATCAAAATAATGTACTACAATTTTGTTCATCATAAAAAAGCCTACAAAAAATTCCGCAATAACATATATCTATCTCTTAGGGATAACCCACAGTAACCATTTTTTTATCCTTTACTTTGATTGAAATTTAATAGCTTATTTACGAAGCGATTTTAAGCAATACAACATTAATCCTTATCCAATTTCGTACGTTAAATACATTGTGCATTTAATATAGATCAATATGGCTCTTTATAGTATGTAATTTAAATGAATATTTTCGAAGATATTACAGATTTAAAATGCAGGGACATGTCTCGGCGGCACTCGCGAGTCGTGACTCGGTGCTCGCACAACGAATATTCTGTACTGCAGTTCTTATGGAATATCCATAGAGGTAGTTGGCCAGTTTTGTTGGAATATCAAATTATATTTGAATGGCAAATTAAATGATTATTCATTACGTAGTATAAAACAAGTCGCTTTATCTGTCTGTCCCTATGTACCTATATTGTATGCTTAGATGTTTAAATCTACGCAACGGATTTTGATGCGGTTTTTTAAATAGTCTTTTTATACTCAAGCGCGATAGATATTATAATATAATGTATATGAAGGGGTCGCGCATGTCGCGTCGAGGTGATAGGGTCCCATTTTTAACCATTTGCATTGGGTAAACTTATAAACATTTTCAATATTGTATCAGAAGTAGGTATATTGCTGTTAATAGAGAGTTATTCGCCGAAGTAGTTTTTTCTCCAAGAACACTATACTACGCGGGCGAAGCCGCGGGCAAAAGCTAGTCGTACTATAAAACATCATCTACTGAATTTCAATGGTTTGTGTATAGTATGATTCACTTACGGACGCGTTTACGAAAAGTTGTTTGACAGGTTTCCTTATAGAGAGCAAAGATATTGGAAATGTTCTATGCAATCAATCCTAAGGCCCGTATTATTTATTATCTTATCTCTTCTTATTCTTATCTTCGTTATTATCTCTAAGACAATTCTTAAGAAAGTACTTAAGATGTTGTGTTTATTAATAGACCGTACTTAAGTACAGCTGTAGGTACGGCGTATCAAGTGAGTGTGAACGTATTAATAAACGAGACTCGTTACTCAAGTTCGCTGTCATTGCTGTCAAACTGTTACTTGAGACGCGGTTTCGTGGGTACAGTCAAAACTTGACTTGAGTACGGCTTGGGAACAATATTATTTGTTCTGCTTTTCGTTGTGTTACAATTATGTAAATTAATATCTAAATACTTATGATTAAACAAACTCAGAATTTACACTACATACTTAACACAAAATAAAGTTATAAAAAAAGACGCTTGTTGATATTTATTCTTCTTCTTTTTTTTGGCAATAGCTGTTGCAAAAGTTTTCACCATTCTGCCAGTGTCGAGTATTTATAGAAAATGTTTGGATTTAATTCATTTATTTACATTAAACGAATTACCTATTTGATTTATATTAATAGCACTCAATATCAAAGATAAAAGTCAAAACAAAAGTGACTTGATTTGACACATGACAGCAGAATTTTTTTTTCGCTGCCCCAAAAACAATCCTCATTATATGATCCCCTCCCTCCTACATTTCCTCGCCCTATCAACCTTAAATCTATTCTGTGTTTTGTAAATATTCCTTTTACTGAAACTTTATGTACTTACCTATTAACAAAAGAAAACTGTGGTACTGACCCTAAATGTTTGTGTTTGTTCTAGATTATTTAACAGACTTCCTCCTGTACACCGTGCCCTTGTTTATTCATAAAACCCACTCATAAGGCAGAGTTTTCGTCAATACAACACATTGGCGAATCACTAAGGTGCCACTTTAAAGAATAAGAAGAAAAATAACTTTTTTCGAATGGCAATGATCCGCATTCCGTTTTACGTAGTTGTTAAATAAAAAAATATGGATATTAATATGCTAGACAATCATCTCAAAAGTCTTGAGATCATACTATGAATATGAAAAAAAGACCATCTTGAGAAGCTAATCGTTACTTGAAACTGTCTCAGCCAAGAAAGGTCTTGAGAACGAGTTTAAGAACAGTTTATTAATACGGGCCTTAGACACTTTAGATTCATGCAAACTAGCAAAACACCTGAAAATTTGGAGGAGACCTATTATGCTTTTTCCAAACCAATTTTTAATATTGTTGGATTATTTTTTAATCGAAGGTATAAGGTGATTATATCCGCAATCTTTGGGTATTTTGAACAACCACAATAAACAGAAAACTGATTTACTGTATGATGTAATATAACAATACTCTAGATGTCATTTTTTACTTCTAGCTAATTCTGATAAGTGTATATAAAGCAATTTTAAACCATATCGAATAAAAAATAAAAATAATCTTATCCAACCACATTAGGTATTCAGCTAAAATTGCTAAACGAAAATAAAATGCGATTTATATGGCATAAATTCAAACCCATCTTTTCTCACGTCCGTATTTATTTTCAAACCCCGAAGTGTTTTCAAATACAAACACAAAATACTGCTTCTACGGGACAATTCGGACATATCTCTGGAATCAAATAGCTGTAAATATTGTGCTAAAAGGTATATGAACCTTTGTAAGGACAGAATTTATTGTGTTTGCATCTTATCTTTTAATTTTTTCTGGGAATGTTTTGAATAGAGCCAATGATCTTAACACCTAGTTTATTGGTATATGAAACTCGAATTAGTACATACCTATTCTTTATAATACAAATTTTATCATACATAATATAGTTAATATTTATCATACAGATTCATAATACTACTAAATATAAATGTGAATATTTGTGAGGATGGATGGATGGATGATGGATGTGACGAGACGCGACGCGGCGCTGCATTTTTAAAGACAGCAATTCAAAATTGAACTATATTTACTACTCAATAAGATACGCGTTTGCAAGGATGGCGCCGCGCTACGCAGCTCGAAACTTTAAAACTTGCAAATAAACGTGTAATCTTCTCGTGTATTGAAATAAAGTTTAATTTTGAATCGCTATCCTAAAAAATTCAGCGCCGCGTCGCGTCGCGTCTCGGTATTAGCGTAACCTCAAATATGTGACTCTCTAAGGTAGGCAAAAGCCTACAGCAATGCTACGCTGTAGCTCAAAAGCTTTATTTATTTTCTATACCTACTTAATTTAAGTCCAACATTATTTGAGAGTATCCAAAGTGTCTTAGTACTGAAGGTCGATTGTGCTAATTAAATTTTACAATAATAAAGTTACAATCCAGCCCCAATATGTTAAAACTGCTAGATGATTTTCACATAAACGTCAAACCAACGTCCCGTTTTGATTGATTCAAACGCCGAAAAATAGTTTATGATATCAAGACGATTCATTTATAATTAAATAAAAGTAAAATGATATGCAAATTACGAGAATTGGGGTTCTGTACTTTGTGTCACTTAAAATATACTAAATAACATAAAATAAAACATTTGAATTTCCCATGTAAGTATATTCTGGCAGGGATGAAAAATAAACGCAACCGCAACGGCGTACCGATTTATGTGGTCGAGTCATCGAAAATTTAAACCTCGGGTACCCGGGTACAACCGGGTTTGCGGTGACCGTTCTATCGACGTTTCCCATATCATATGGTGTGCCGTCGAAATTATTTTCATTTTTCAGCTCGTTATAGTCCAGTTTTAAAATAAAATTTCACGGTAAAAAATGTAAACGAGTGTACGGAGTAAACGGGGTGGCGGCTTCACGCTATTATTATACCTTTTTTTTAATTTTTTTTTACAAACGGCTATTATAGTCGGCATCATCTATACCAGATGTCTTATGATATTAAGAGAAAGTAGAAATAGAACAATTATTCTTCTTTTCTACTTCTCTACGACACGAAGATAGGTGTTTAAATATACCTACTATTAGTAATGGGGTTAACATAATTGTTAAAAATTATATAAATATAGTAACAAAATAATTAATCTTCCTAGAAAGTATTACATTAATAACGAGGTATACTAATAAATAACCTAACTAAGAGCATGTCAGGACATGTCTAAGGAGGGTTCCGTAACTATCAATGCGCAATAGGTTTTCTTTGAATTACTTCAAAAGTTATTGTCCGATTTCGCTCACAAATAATTTTCCTGGGCTCAAATTGTAGCTGAATAAACTGTTCAGAGGAGGTTTTCTCAAATTTTTGATATCATTCTTCGTTTCCAAAATATCAAGCGCAAAACATCGAAAATTCGGAAAAAAAAATATTTTTCACTATTTCAGCCATAACTTTTTTCATTTTTTAATTTCTCGAGTAATTGCACCTTATAGCTCTCGTGAATACGCGTCTTTTGAGCCTGTTTTTGAATATAATATCTTCACAACTCTCCGAGATATAATATGGCGAACGCACTTTTTCGTGAAATCGGCCCTTATACTGGAGCGAATGATTTTTTTGACATTGACATTTCCAATGTCAAAAGAAATGACTTTTGATAATCTTTAGATTATTTACAGTATACGTGAGCTTGTGTTAGGCATATGTTTATTATAAATCGGCTCACAACTTGTTTGATATTTTACGAATCTGGCACCTAAAAACTTCTTCCCGCATATACTCGTAATTCAAGTCAGATTTCATACTGGACTCGATACCTACTTAGTAAAGCCATATTATGTTTTTAAGTAACAACTTCTATACATTGTACTATCTACAAAATAAGTAAAAATTTAAAAATTAACATTAGTTAAAAAAAGGAATGATTAAAATCGGACTCGTCTACATGTATGTATACATAAAAAATCTAAGATACATAAAAACCGGCCAAGTGCGAGTCGGATTTGCACACGGATGGTTCCGACCATTATACCAATATTTTACATTTTGACATATTATTTAGTTATTTTTTGTACGAAGTTTTCCAAGTAATCACATTTTACAAGTATCTATAACTCTTGAACTAACAAATTTAGATAAGCCGTTTTAATTTTCTTTTACAGTTTATCACATGTATTACCATCAGCTATTTATTAGTAAATTTGAATATCTCGCAAACGGGTACCTAATCAATAAATCGTCTTACAAACCTATATAATGATACCATACCACCATACTATGGGGTATACGCGAAAGAAAAAAGGGGAGGTATCTCAAAAAAATAATTCTTTGTCGACTTTGTTATCAGCTCTGATACCAGCTCCATGTAGTAAATACACACATCCACCCAAAGTTTGATATGTCGCGCACTAACCGTTTGGACGGTAAGCCAGAGGGACGGACGGACGGGCATGAAACCATAAGGGTTCCGAGACGTGAACTACGGAACCCTAAAGAGTATACACGTTGACTTGAGAACCTCCTCCGTTTTTTCGTCGGTTAAAATAAATGATAATACAACGTAAATTATTAAGCGTTCAGCGCCATTTATCAGTAGTATATCGAAGGGCAATTCTAAATAGGGAATTGGAAATAATATGTTGTTTAATTTTGTAAATTTACCGTATAATAAAAAAAAATGAACTTACCAACAACGTCCAGCCGTAAAAAGATGCTGGTGGGCGGGTGAGACGACACCTGACACTCGTACACCCCAGCGTCTCGCTTCTGTACGAACTTCACTTTCAGCGTCCAGTCCTATACAAAAAAAACGGTATTTTTTATTCGTAATTAGATGATTTTTACAGTATACTCGAATGAATCACATTTGAAGCCCCGTAATTGACGTATCTGTCTTTGAGTGTTTGTTTTTATCTGTGGCATCTGCGTTTTTTTTTGTTTAAAAGCTGGCTTGACTGAGATAGTTCTTATTATGTACTGTAAGGAGCTTGGGACAGGCGGTTTTAAATGTCGTATGCTTGTCCAACACACACGGAATTCTCGCAACATTATCAGATCAGTCAATAGCCACTACGGTGAAAATACGTATGTGGCTAAGCATGTGTGGGTGTCATCAAGATGTTTCCCTTTACCGTAAGAGCATCCGTATTATACACTTGAGAACATAAAAGTCTCTCACACGCCACAACCTGGGAATCAAACCTGCATCCTTCCAAGTGTAAGTAAGGCTTACCCACTAGGCCACGGCGCTCTCGGTCCTGTACAATCATGCAAATTATTACCCCGACGGAATCACAAGTAGATGAAGTAGGTTACACGAGGGAATGGAATAATTTTTACACAGATTTTTTTATCTAACACTTATATCACAGCTTAGCCATTCTTTGGAAGTACAGGTGTAATCCTACTATATATCCCTACTAATATTATAAATGTGAATAGTAAGTTGTTACACGCAAAAACTACTAAACGGATTTTGATGAAATTTGGTATGGTAGTAGTATAAGGCTCTGGATTAACTGGAACATAGGCTACTTTTTATCCCGCAAAAGTGCAGTATTCCCGCGGGATACCCGATTGTATATTTACGCGGGTGGAGCCACGGGCAACAGCTAGTATTAAATAAATCCGGAACAAATAGTGTTTGTGTTGTGCTTACATTCGGAACCGGAGGCCCAAGGAGGTCTCAAAAGACCGGCAAAGCAGCTGTAACTTTTCTGGTGTTGGGTTGCAGTAATAGCTTACCACGATCAGAACCACAATCCTCGTAATTACTTACTCTTGCATTTTACTTTTCTTGAATTATAATTGAATCGTCTTGATATCATAAACTGATTTTTAGGGTTTCGTATTACTTAAGGACTTATAGTTTCGCTCTTTCCGTCCTGTCTGTCTGTCGGCCCTTCTAGCTTCTGTAATTATGTATTTATATGGATGAAATTTGGTAAAGTCATATAATGTGTATAGATCTCAGTTTTGGCATCATAAAATAATAATAAATTTATATTTTAGGCGTGGCTCTCCATACATGTGAAGTAGGGATGAAAATTTTTTTTAGAAAGATAGAAACTTGTAAGTTTTTATACTGATAGACCATTCGAAAAACTATTTAGGAAAATTATTTCGAGCGAAATCGGACAATAACTTTGATGTAATTCAAAGAAAACCTATTGCGCCCAAGATTTCAAAACAAAACTAGGATATGACGTACATTTGACAGATCAAATCTTCATACAAGAAAAAGCTACGCCATCCTCAAGGGAGGCTATTATAAAGAAGAAGAAGAAGAAGCTACGCCATCTTGGTTTTCACCATACTTCAAATGTCAGCCATCTTGTTTTCACCATACTTCAAATGTCAAAATGGCCCCAAAAATCGCAAAAGTGGGCCCATTTAACTGGATACACTTTTTGCGTCTATCCAGTTAAATACCTCGTCTATAACATATACGTCTATGTATTGCGCGTTGATAGTTATGGAATCCTCCTTAAACATGTCCTGACATACTCTTGGTTAGGTTATTATAATTTGGGCCAATAAAACGGGATTGACGTTTCTAAGAATATCATTATGCAGTTTTAACACATCGTGACTGGATTGTACCTGCATCATTGCAGGATTTAATTGACAGAATCGAACTTCAGGTCATTCTCCAGTGTTATTCATTATGTTTATGGGTGCAGATAAACATGTACAGGGCCTTTAGTCAAGATGCATTCGATATTTTCGACGGCGAAGTTCGTAATCAAAAATGTATGGGATTTGACAAAAGTCATCGCTAAGTAACATGTTGCTTGCGACGCCTAATGTCAAATCCCATACATTTTGTTTTCGAACTTCGCCGTCGAAATTATCGAATGCATCTTGACTAAAGGCCCTGTACATGTTTATCTGCATCCATAAACAAAGAATAACACTGGAAATGACCTGAAGATGCTAATTAAATCCTGCATTAATGCAGGTACAATCCAGTTACGATGTGTTAAAACTGAATAATGATATTGCATCTTGACTAAAGGCCCTTGTCTGACGTAACTGTAGAGCCAGTGACATTTCTGTGCATAGTGATGGTTACTGCAAAACGTTAACAAAAGCTACAACATATTATAATAATCATTACCAAAGCGTATGTTGTAGAAATGTAGAGCTTCATAAACATCTTACGTGTAACAAAAGAAAAATATATGAAACTGTGTAAAATTGTTATAACTTTGAAACCTCCTTTACACTCATTATGTGAAGTAATTAAAACACGTCCGCAACAACAGCACAGTCGCGAACACCTGTGTATCTCTATTGAAGCTTATGGCTATAGGAATATGGTCGAACTGTGGCACACTGGGTTTGTCGGCAACTGTACATTGTTATGTTAAGTATAAATGAAGTAATTATGAGGTTGAGAAACGAGAAACGGATTGTCCCGTGTTGTTATGTACAAGTATATTCACATACACATGCTTTATATTACATATTGCTTTTGTATATTTAATATTATTGTATTTTATAAATAATATTGATGCATCATTATTATCGTCATCAAAAAAATTTCAGAAGTCCAATTCTCGTAATTAACTTACACTTTTATTTTACTTTTATTGAATTACTAGATGTTCCCCGCAACTTCGTGCGCGCTAAAGGAGGTAACTGTACATTTTGTCGCAATAAAAAACCCTACGCCCCCGTGGTCTATTCTATATTTGTCTGTGCCAAATTTCATCAAAATCAGTCCAGTAGTTTCGGAGCAATGCAAACAAACAAATAAACCTTTCCTCTTTATTATATTAGTGCCTATAGAAAAATATAATATTCTTAATTTTATAAACTGATATTTGGAGTTTGGTCCGGTCACAACAGGCTTGACGTTTATGAGAATACCAATTTGCAGTTTTAACATATTATCGTGACTGGATTGTAACTTTATTATTGCGCGATTTAATTATCAGACTTTAAAAAAAATGCGCTTCAAAGTTGAATATCTCGCAAATGGATACCTAAATCAAAAAATTTGCGTAGCTTCCTCTCATCGTTTTCTCTATCTAATAATATCTCACACTATGGGGTGGCCACGGGAAAAAAACCATCCCTACTTTAAGTGTAGGGCAGGTACCCAAAATAATTTTTGTCATTATATTTTAGACGGCAAGCCAAAGACGGACGGACGGGCATGACGAAACTATAAGTGATGAACTAAGGAACCCTAAAATCCAAGTCAGTGAAGTCACCATAAATTCACTAGCCATATTGTTAACGTCGTATGACTATGAAATTGGATGAATCTAATGTGAAACGTTCATAATCGTTCTCAAGAACACACAATAATACGGTATTTTCCTGTATTTTTTTATTAATTATATAAAATATATAGTGTTTTGATAAATAAGACAGTTTACAAAAGGAATAGTATAAAAAAATTCAGTATTTTCAAAGATAATGCGGATTGCTTGAAGCACTTTTGTAAGTCTCATGAAAACGCCCCATATGAAAGTCGTACAAGTAGGTGACGTCATACTACGAAATTTCACAAAATTTCTGATATCTCGAAAGTTTGTGTGTTTATTTTCATTCATACCATAGATGCTAATTATGTAGGTTTTTTACACTAATATTGTAAAAAAATGCAACACTTTTGTGACTTCAATATGCATATAATTACAAAACTACACATAAAATCCTAATCCTTTTTACTTTTATCCCCATACCTAAATATTTCAAAATTAATATTAAAAAACTAAATTTTTACATGTAGGAACTATATCTAATTGGTATAGTTCAGTTCGCACCATGCAGATGATAACTATACATGATACTGACAACAGAATCAAGTATATGGAATACAAATAAATCATTATCTTTTAAGTATGAGAGTATGTATGTATATTTATATGTTTGTTCCACCCTAGCGCCTAAACTACTAATACGATTTTAATGAACGAAGTGTCAAAAGATTCGCAATAATGACCCGGGTAACATAGGCTATGTAATTTACGTAGTCGGGTTATAAAAGTTTGTATAATAAATTGTAGTTATTCATGTACTCGTAGCACACTCTTTGATCTTAGTTTTAATTTACAAACGGATTTGAGAAAACAAAATATTTCATCCTAAAGGAACTTGACTTCAAGCCACGCTTTGCCTTTATTCCATTAAAATACAATTTCGAGAAATGAATTTTCTGTATCCCACTTCCTTGTTTATTTTTCTGTACCGAAAGTGACAGTAAAAGAACGTATAAAACAGATTTGTAAGTGACTGTTTGTGTGTTTAGGATTTTGTATATTTATCGAGCTTCATAGTTATAGGTAATGCTTCTTTTGATTATGTTAGAATAGAAACGTGTTGTGTGTTTTTTATTTAACCCGGGAACCCACAGTGAAAAAGCTTACCAATTATATATACCTTACCGGTTTTGTTGAAACTAGTCCAGCTACGCAAGGGTTATTTTATAATACGCAAGTGAGTGCGCAATACATGCACAACATACACTTCATTTACTCTCATAACCTAGTGAAACGGATAACCGACACGACTATCGAGTGGCGAGAGAGATCAGGCGCAGAACCTACTTTACTTACATGGCCACACGACGCATGGATCATCACCTTTCATATAAACAATCAGGTGATCAGCCTGCATTGTCCTAACCTGACTTGAAAGCAATATTTTTTAGTTGTTCCAACGCGGGAATCAATCCCATGACCTCTGGAGTCGAGATCCAAGTCACTGAATGACGGAGGCATCATAAAATAAATCATAATTATTTCCTATGATTATAGCAAAATTACGACATGAAGAGTATGGTTGGGTCCTCAAAGGTTTCCGAAGTTCACGTCTCGGAACCCTTACAGTTTCGTCATGTCCGTCCATCCTGGGCTTACCTTCCAAGCGGTTAGTGCTAGAAAGATGAATCTTTGCATGTATAGTATATTTAACACGCTACAAAGCGCTTAAATAAAATCACGAATTTATTTTGGGGTACCCCTACACGTAAAGTGGGGTTTTTTTCTCGCGTCTGGCCTATAGGTACCAATAGATAGGTCTTTTAAAACAATAAGATGTGGCTATGACATTTATATATATATAGGTATCCGTTTGCGATATATCTAACTTTAAAGGGAATTTTTTTGTTAAAATAGGGCATTCCTATAGGCTGGATTGAACAATATGAAAAAAATCATGTTGGAAGTCCATGTGACGAACTTTGAAGGAAAACTCCGTTTATCTAGTTACTAAATTTTGTTATTTCATAAGATAAAGAGGCCTAACTTATAAAATGTGCTTACTTGGAAAACTTCGTACAAAACTAACGAAGTAATGAGTAAACAAAAGTTTTTAATTCTTCTGTGTGTAATTTAAAAAGTTTTAAATTACACACAGATACTTATCTGTATAGAATATGTATAGATTTAACCCCGTATTATCCACAGCCGCGGCGACAATACCACTGAATGGCGAAAACCCACGGCGAGGGGAGTCCGTTAGCTCCAGCTACTCATAAATTTGGCAAGGTCGTGCAATTTTTTTTACTGAATACGCTTTTTAAAATGGACCGGGTCTTATGCACTCAGCTGTGAGCTCCCCTGCTAATATAGTGTTTGTTTTAATATAAGTTCATATTGGCGAGTATCTGTACACAGCAAGTTACTTGTTCGTGGCTTGTGTAAAACATTTTGCTGACGGCAATCAATTTTGTCAGTCCTTGGAAAGTAATATAATACGTATAATTGTAAGTATTCTCAAACCTATTGCATAGTTCTCGAAAACATCGCTCTAGTGGCTTCTAAATTATTTGTTTTAGTACAAATGAACGGAATATCAGTGAAAACAAAGCTTGAGAGGGTAAACGAAAAATGTACGATTTTTACATCGCGATTGTTACAACCGTGAAATGTTTGTGAAAAGGTTATACCGTACGAATGAAACCGTTCAAAATCAATATCTCTTGTAAGTAAAGTGGCAGCGGATATTATTTGATACTCGCCGAAGCGAAAAACTTGTCTTCAGAGAGAACACTCTGCAAATGGGTTAACGCATTACATTTTATAATGTTACAAAGTCACGCTCAAAGAATGGAGTCGAGAGTCTTGCGTTGTGTACCTGAGCCCCGATCCTTTTACTTAAATAAATAAATGAATAAATGTCTATGGACGCTTCACACCACGTCAATCTGGCCCCGTGCTAAGTATCCGAAGAACTTGTGTTACAGGTACCAGAAAACGGGAAGTATATTTAATACTTTTATACTACACATATATTTAAGATTTTTATTATATTATACACATATTTAAAAAACATCCATGACCCAGGAACACAGAAAAAATTTTGTTCCTTTGGCGGGATTCGAACCCGCGACCCCCGGCTTGAGCACCAACGCGCTGAACCACTGAGCCACAGGGGTCGTTTTACTTTTACTGAATTGAAAATGAATCGTCTTGGTGTCATAAGCTGAGTTTTGGAGTTCGGACCAATCGAAACGGGTTTGACGTTTATGAGAATACCATTTTACAGTTTTAACATATCGGGACTGGATTGTAGCTGTGTTATTGCAGGTTTAAATTAGCATAATCGACCTTATGGTATAAACTTTTGTTATCAATGTAAACGAATATAATTTTAAATGTTTTTACTCATCCTACGAAGAAAGATTTTAGCGTCATTAAGAATTATTTGTCGTTCAAAATGTAAGTATCTATAGTGTAATAGTATATACGTATTTCAAGTGCCTATCCATTTCCATCGCTAATGTACATCACCTTAACTTATCATGGACCCTTGCATCTTTATTCTATCTTAAATATTTTTTTCTTTTTGTCATACACAGGTGTTCTGTATAATATTTTTCTACATAATTGTGTCATGTTAATTTTTATTTTACATTTTACATTACTATAACAGACTATATACATACTTATTTACATTTTCGTTTCTTATCATCATAAAATTCTACGCGTCTTCGAAACAAGTAAAATAAACATAATGCCATTATGAGATTAATATTTTGCCTCTAGAGTGCTTTACATCAACATTATCTTTTCCTGTTACTTTCCAAGTATGTTTAGGGCCATGTGTTTTTCGATACCTTCATAGAATCACGTTACTTGCTTTTTTTTGGGTTCCGTAGTTCATATCTCGGAACCATTATATTCATCATTTCCATCCGACAGACAATCTTTAGCTTACCGTCTTAACATAGTGTGTGGCATCATTAGATAGGTCTTTTGAAAACATTGCGAGGTGGTTAAGACGATTTTTGATTTAGGTATCCGTTTGCAAGATATTCTATAGCACATTTTTTTAGTTAATGTTCCTCCTCTAAAAGTTCATCGTCTGGCTCGAAAAATCTTAAAAAAAGCATGATGGTATTTCTATGTGATGAGCTTAGAAAGAAACTATAACAACTCGTAAAACGTTGCTAGTTCAGGAGTAATGGTGAAAGTCACCATGTTACTTGTAAAATGCGTATACTTCGCACAAACTTCGTACAAAAATAACGAAATAATATAATAAGTTAACATGTAAAATAGTAGTATAATGGTACGGAACCCTATGTGTCCGACTCGCACTTGGCCGGTTTTCTTTGTTAGTTTCGTGATTCTTGCTAGGCATATTTTGGTTTGCATATTGTGATCTCCTACTTCAATTGTTTCTTTTGTTTAATACTGATGGATCTAAAAATCTTGAATTGCTAATAATTTGCTATGTTCGTTTTATATACATAATATACAGTGTTATATACATACATATAGTAGGCCGAAACCGCAGCCCTCAACATTTGTATATTCTCGTCTTACGAGAACGTTTACTTTCTCCGTTTTGACCCATTTTTCGGAAGGATCACAAATGATCTCCCGTAGCTAGACCGCTACAGCAATGACGTCATCTAATATATAAAATTCTCGTGCCGTACTGTTCGGGGACACACTCCGCCGAAACGGCTTCACCGATTCTTATAAATTCTTTTTGCATATTCGGTAGGTCTGAGAATCGGTCGTAATCTATTTTTTCAACCCCTAAATGATAAGGGTGACCCACCGCTAAATATTTTTTTAAATTTTTTTGAATTTTATTTTTATTTTTCTATGATGTGGCATTCAAAATACATACAATGGTAAAACAACATTTGCTGGGTCAGCTAGTAATATTATAAATATTAATAATGTTAACCACAATGCAATTGCGACCACTGTGTCCCAACAAATGTTTGTAATAATTACGAAGAATGTATAAAAATTGTGTCAATTATATTAATGTATGATATTAACCTTTGATAAATTTAATCATATATTTATTACGTAACGATTGAATTATTAATTTGTACATAAATTATAATCATCATCACGATCACGACAGTATTAAATACTGCGGACATACGCAGTTTTTTTATTGGCTTTTCGAAAAGTACATAATAAGCCAGAAAATATTGTCTTTGTAATTGCATATCTTCGTTAACGAAATACAGTCAGTTGGAGAGTCAATAAAACTCTCGATACAAAAACACATGGACAACCATCCATCAATATTTTTCAGATTTTTCGAATCAGATAGCCAGTTCAGCTTTTAGTCCTATTTTAACTAAAAATGCATTATAAAGTTGAGTATCTCGCAAACAGATACCTAAATTAAAAAATCTAGACGCGAGATAAAAAAATCATCCCCACTTTACGTGTATGGGAACCCCAAAAAAAATATTTTTCGTGATTTTATTTTAGCACTTTGTTGACATGGTAAATACACATATCCATGCAAGTTTCATTTTTCTAGCACTAACCGTTTGGATGGCAAGCCGAAGATGGACGGACGGACGGACGGAAGGACGTCCGATACGTGAATTACGGAACCCTAAAAATGATGCACGAGTGACGTCACAGCAGTTGAAAATATATGAAGATAAATACAAAATTGATTTTATTAACTTAAATACTGAGTTAATGTATTTCATTGTTTAAAAAAAAATTGTGACAAATAATTAATATAAGGATTAATACTTTTCTTTTTTCAATCATAGCAAAAAAACCGTAAATTTTTTTGGGCCCTTACTTTTTAATTTAGCAACTGATTGCTGTACTGTACATTTTGAGGTCCATATTTATGTTACCTTTCGGAATATATAATATGAATTTTGCTGATGTAAAATTCTATTCTGCTGATTCCCTATCGTTGATTTCTTACCTCTGAATGTTGGAGGTGGATAGCTTGGAATCTCTGGTCTGAGCTGTACGTCGTTAGGCCTACTGTCAGCAGGTGATAATCTTTTCTTCTTATCCATGATATCTGAAACAAAGGAAACATTTGACTTCAGAATTCAGACTACACGCTGCGCCGTTCTGATTCTATGTAATCTAAATGAAATTCATCTAAATTAATGTGTCATTGTATTTCTTTATTGCGCGGTATTTATGTAACATTTAAATTGGGAGCATTGGGAGCATTAACACTACCTAATACTTGCTTCTGTTGTATCAATTATCATGTATAGTTATCATCTGCATGGTGTGAGCTGAACTATACCAATTGTGTAATAAAATTTAGTTTTTTTAGATAAATTTTGAAATAATTAGGTATTAAAACTTAATACAAGTAAAAAGAATTAAGATCTTATGTCTAGTTTTATAATTATATGCATTTCAAAGGAATAAAAAAGTTGAATAGTTTTTTCCAACATTATTGTAAAAACCTATAATTAGTTTACTTACATCAAATACAAAAATATTTACTATGGTATGTATGGAACAAAACGCGCAAACTTCGGAGATATCAGATTTTGATATGACCATACATTTCGTAGCAACATTAGTAGCGTATGACGTCACCTACTTGTACGACTTTTACATGGAGCGTTTTCACGAGACTCACAAAAGTGCTTCAAACAATCCGCAATATCTTTAAAAATATTGATTTTTAGTATACTATTCCTTTTGAAAACTGTCTTATTTTTCACAGCACTATTCATTTACGTAATAAAAAAATCATAGATTTCGTGCCTCACACGACTATCGAGCACATTGGAAATAAATCTACGGAACTCGAAAAAATATTGTAGCTGAGCAACGAGAAAGTCAGGATAGTATCAAAAGGTTACAAAATAAAGCTACAACGTGACATGATAATTATTTTATTCTTACACTAGCTTTTGGCCGTGACTTCGTACGCATGTATGTTGAGGTGATTAATTTCCTATTATTTATATAAGGAGACTTTAACTATGCTAAAAATAAATTAAATTAAATGGTAAATGGTTTAAGACTATTTTATTATTAGAGTGTATTATGCTATTGAAGGACGCTCTTTATATACAACATTAACTGTATTGCCGTGCGGAGCAAGGGTCACCAGAGCTGCTAGTCGAACTTACTCTGGAACACGCAACATAGAACTGTTAGTGTGAGAAACAGTTCTTTCTTAGGTCTATCCCAGCCACTTTCAATGACTACCCTGAGCTTTATTGATGGTCATGGCGAAGAATACTTTTAGTGGATTCTGCAGTCTTTTAAATACAAATGGATACTCTGATGGGATTAATGGTATTTAGGTATGAGTAGTTTCTCCTTGAGCACATCTAGTGAGTACAGTAGCTGTGACAATGTTGCGATGGAGAACAGGAGTATATCCTAGAGAGAGTTTAAATTCGTCATCAAGAATAGGGAATCTTTTACGCAATTAACAAATAAGTATTCCACGAAATGTTGTCGGAATCATCAGACATTGATTATTGATAAAAACCTAAGACATCTGTTTTTCTTAAAAGTACTTATTGTATGTGTGTAAAATTATACAATAAGGTTCAGACACACATAAAATGTTTAACATATAATCGATCATTCTGAGAGCTAAAAAATGCTAGCAAACAAGAGTTGCTATAGTGTAAAAGAATTCTTACAGTCGTAAATTTACTTATTAGTTTATTTACAAATACTATGATACAATATTGATATGCACTGAAATAATTTGACATGACGTAAAATTAAATTAAAACAATTGTTAGTTTAGGGAAGTATTAGTGAAAATATTATTACCTACATGATGTCTAGATCATTTATTGTATGAAATATTATTGTCTCAATCGATGTGTATAATATTATATGTAATTTGCGAATTATTAAAATTATACATACTCCTATAAATAATTGTCAATTATATTTAATTTGTGTTGCACACCATCAAGTGGTAGTATGAAAGATCAAATTATATTTATAGAATAAGACCATATTATTGTTACTTCATTCTTGCAATAAATGAATTATGAATTATGAACTTTTATCTATATAATATAGCCACTGCACAATATTGGAGGCTTCATATTTCTTAATAACATAACTAGTACTCCAATATTCAAACGGAGATTATGTGTTGGGTTTGAGTATTAAGGAACGGGATAGTTTACGCCACGAAGCCACGTAGCTTCAGTAGTTTTGCCTCGGCGTTGATGAATCAGTCAGTCAGGACATGATAGTATATAATATTATCTAAGTAATATAATTATATTTCAAAAAATCCCCTTTAAAATTTAGCTAAAATTTTAACTATTTCTCTACATAATCTTCATAATTTTGAAGTCGGTAGCAGCCAACTTGAACGTGAGTTCTACTTTAAATATTGTTTAATCAGGAGTAGAGAAATAGTTGAAATTTTAGCCAAATGTAAAAGGGGAATTATTTAGAAAATAAGTTTTATTTTATACTTTTTTGTACATTTTTACTTTGGAAGTCGGTTTTCATTTTTTGTTTAAAAGTAAAAAAAAGCCTCCGCTATTCTCACTCTCTCGTCAAAACAAACTCAAGTGTTATTTTATGCCACTTTTATGAGAGGTATTTCCCCAAATAAGCATTACCGATCTGTGGACCTAATAAATAATCAATCACCAGTAGTAATAATTATTAGATGCTATAATATTAAATAATTATTATTATCTATTGTTGTCGGCGGAAAAAATGTAGCATTCAATATAGTATTAGAATGATGATAATGAACACGAATATAATTTTGCCAATAGCAAAATTTCAAAGACATTGATATAGGTGCACAAAACTCTGATGAGTAGTGAGAACCTTTGTCATCCTAATAATATGTTGATGTTTCGTGTGATGATGATGGTGATGATTATAATTGACATAGTGGCATATATGCTTGCAGTTCTTTAAACAACGCAGAAATTCTATGTGTAATATTGCCATATGTGTAATTAATATAAATTTCAAGGAGTTCCCTCGATTCCTCATGAATCCCATCATCAGGTCACCACTTTGATGTGAAAGGACCGATTTGGGATTGTACTCTTTATATCCGAAAAATAATTTTCTCGCTCCACAGACGCCGCGAGTAATCATTGAACACACAAAAAATAAAAAAAATATATACAGCCGAATGTATAACCGCCTCCTTTACTCCGTCGGTTAAAACCAGACGGTTGGTCTGAGAATCCGTCGTAATCTATCTTTTATAAATGGCAAAACAATGTTTGCTGGGTCAGCTAGTAGATTATAAAATTAATAGATTAACGTAAGTATCCGCGACATAACACCAGTAAACAAACAAATTGCAAAATTTCCACACGTGTATCGAAGTTTGAATAATTGTCGCCGTGGCAGATAAGTATACAGTACCTGGGAGACCGAGCTTTGCTCGGAGTTTTGGTAAACGATAAAATAATAAAATACATATAATATAAAAGAAAAATACGTGTGGCACTCGGGGACTGCCGCGGTAAAGCTATTGCATAGTATGTCTACACGCATACGTCTAGTCGCACGCACACAAACACCGTGCCGAAGTCTGCCGAACTGAAACGACGTTAGAAGATGCACGGCTTTCAACGCCGCACCGCTGTACCGGTCGGAATGGGGGGTGTTAGGTTTATTTTCGTTACGGAATTTCTTGATTCGGTCGCCGCGCTCAAAGCCCGCGATAAAAGCTATGCAATAGCTTAAAAATAATAAGAATCACAAAAAATATTTATCTGACCGGAATTCGAACCAACCTTCCAAATTTCCAAACAACGCAAAAATGATATATAGGTTCGCATACCAAGCTGCCAATCACACATATTATTATGTAGGTAAGTGAGTCGAAATTATTGATATACCTATTGTTGCACGACATACATATATTGATTAAAAATGCGCAGTTTCCAAGGGATAAGACCTAGCTAGATCGATTTTTCTACCCTAAAATCTATTTTTTGTAGCCGTTATCGAGATTCTGATTATATACATACAATACAGTCTAGTTTAAAGTATAAGATTTTTTTTTTCAAAAAGGTTCCGATCCGATTCCCGATATCCGATCGTATTTGTTTTAGGCTCAAATTGTAGCTGACTAAACTGTCCAGAGGATTTTTTCTCAATCTTTTGATATCATTCTTCGTTTCCAAAATATCGAGCGCCAAAATCGACAATTCGGAAAAAAAATATTTATTTCGGCCATAAATTTTTTCGTTTTTACTTTTTTGAATATTCTTTGCTTATAGCTCTGAATACGCGTCTTTTGAGCCATTTTTTGAATATCATATATTTACAATTCTCCGAGATATAAGGGAATCGCACTTTTTCGTAAAATCGGCCCCTATCCAGTATAGGGAATGAAAAGAAAATTAATGTCAAAAATACAGGAAATGCGTATTGAAGCCGCCCATATTCAGCTTTTTTTACATTTAGATCACATCAAATCGGAACGTAGTATGCTTATTGGATTTTTCCGGGTTCTGTTTTCTCACGTCAGTGATGAAACAGAACTGGGCCTTTAGTCAAGATGAATTCGGTAATATCGACGGTGGATTTCAAAATCAGAAATGTATGGTATTTAATAATAATAATAATATTATGTTAGTCATCGCTAAGTGACATGTCGCTTGGTATGCCTGAAGTCAAATCGTTTTGTTTTCGAACTTCGCCGTCGAAATTATCGAATGCATCTTGACTAAAGGCCCTCTCCAACTACCAGATATCTAGAAACTGTTTGGCCTCTGACATAGTTAGTCTTCTACTACTACTGCCTTTGAGTAAACTTCGTCATGAACTAGTTGTGAAAAATTAAAACGTAATGAAAAAAAAGATGGACATTATGTACTATGTAGAATCCAAATTTGTAAACATACAATGATGTTCCCCGATGATAGATGTTCCCCGCGAGTTCGTGCTCGAAAATGAAATCCCGCGGGACTCGTGCATTTTCCGCAATAAAAATTAGCCGATGTCCTTCCCCGTGGTCAGCTGTATGTCTGTGCCGTATTTATTACTTTCCGAGCTTATTCAATTCAAGTAACAAATAGTATTCCTTCTTCACGATATTGTCAAGTATTGATTTTTGTACCTGTACCATATTAATCAGAATATAATATCCCAGTATCCACTTTGACTTTTCAATGTTGAGTAGGCATAATATAATCCATTGGTCGCAAATCACAGAGCGCGGCTTCTGTTCTTATTGTTATTCTGTTACTCATCCTTTATAAATTATTTATGAATGCCCCCGCACGAAAAGGTCTAGTTAGCATTAAAATGTCGGAAATCAGACGCCGGACTTCCACCTCGAATAATCTTACTTAAGCTGAATAGTTATTAGTAATCAGAGGATTTATGTTTATATTATATTATTTAAAAATAAGTAAATAATAATGACCAATAAATAATGTTACTTTCGGTATCGCCGGTCATATTACGGCAAGAGAGTTTTTACAGTGGTTATGTTGGTAGTAGATTTTTACCAGCAAACTTTTCCATGTGAATAGAATAGTCAGATATTAAAAGAACCGTTATCTGTGTGTCTTTTGTTTCTATTAAATAAAAGTGTAAGTCTTAATCGACTTATGATTAATTTGTTTATATCATAAAACTACTCCCGGATGCACATGGTACATTTTTTATATTCGGAGACGCTTGATCAATTTGATGCAATTTGGCACCGAGGCTACTTTTTATTGCGGTATTATGACGTACGGTTCCCGCGATATTTCCTTTTGCGCGCACAAAGTCACAGGCTACATGTATTTCGGTGCCAAATTTTATCAAGTTGAACCTAATATTAAATTAGGGTATCCCCAGTGTCCCCCATTATTTTACAATTATGTAAAACCGCAAGGGCGACACTCTCTACAAATGACAGGTCGAGCACCGGCGAATGTATGCCATGTTGACGTAAGCCTAAGGTTGACACCGAATTAATTTTGAACGTCGCGATAGACATATCTATCGTACATATTATGAAATTATACTGTCAATTATGTCAAAGCACGAAGCGACCAGTGGCCAGCCCCGTGAACCAAAGTTCTGGCTGGAAAAAACTCACGTCCCGCTTGCCGCGCGCACCCCGGGATACGTCTAGCCACGCACAGAATAATGGTTCTTTACGTTAGTACCATATTATATTATTTGGTAAAACCACCCCAAAGTATATTTTGCCTACTTGTTGAAGCCATGTAAAAGCACTGTCAAAACCCAATAGTCTTCTACGGCTATGCTATGAGCTTATGGTATTACAAAAGGTTTTTCTAATCTAATTAATCCACTATTAGAACACAGTGATACATACATTATACTGATAATGTCAAGCATAACATTATAACTCAAGCAAGTATGTGTGTAAACATTATAACTTAAGTAAGTATATATAAGTCAAGCATAACTTTTCCAAACTACTTCATAATATAAATACTAGTGTTGACCCCGGATTTAGTGATTTAATTTTGAGAGAGGTTCTCGTAAAAACTAATACCGTAATCCGAGAAATGGGCGCGTGTGGTAGCAGATAGGTGCTATTTAAGGGCTACTTATATTTTATATCGATCTCACAAACACGCCGCCCTTCTGGGGTCAATTTATTTATACGACCTTAGAGCACCTAACTCATTTGGCAAATGGGTCACATATAATTTATTTCATAATTTGAACTGAGTTTATGCTGTTAGGTTTACGTTCGTACAAATATCATAATGTAGAAAAATTACTGTAACTCTTTAAACTTTTGAGATAATAGTCTCTTCGGACCTTTTGTAACAAGCTACAATATATTTGTTACACTTAAATGCGTAAACTAGGTAAACTCGACAGTTAATCATAAATTTAAAAAAATAAATCTAAAAAGTGTACGAAGGGTAACTACTTTCCCCTAAACACTTTAAAAATGTTATGTTAATATCATAAGTGTTTCTAGTAAAATAACCTTTTTTCACTTCACTTCTCTTCCTTTAATTCTCAGTTAGCAGTGATAGAGATATTAATAATATAATGATTAACGAAATCCTAATATTATAATAGAATATGTGAACATTTTTGAGGATGGATGGATAGTTGTTTGTGACCCTTTCACGTAAATAATAATTTACAATAAAGTGGAAAAGAGTATAAAAATTTGTGTGATATTATTATGAACATGAGTTTCCACCAAGAACCCACAGTACACTCAATCAGTTATAACTTTCACGTAAAAACTAGTGAACGGATTTTGATAAAATTTGGTATGGCCATTTTTATCCTAAAAAGTACAGTGCTCCCGTGGGATACAGTATTAGCTTGGGCAGAGCTGCAGGCAACAGAAAGTAAAGCTATTAGCGAACTAGAATAAGACCCTTGTACTTACCAAAAGCTCAGAGCTGAGAAAATGAAAACATGATTTTTACCAATTCCAAACGAAGACAAAAGCCTGAAGTAAATTGCCGAAGGACGTTGCAAAGTTGACATTAAATAGGCTTTGACTTGTTGATAATTATGATTTATTTTATTGCTATATTTTAGTATTTAATAGCGACACGCTTTGGCACGAATGGTCCGGCTTGACCGGCCACGCGGGCTCAGATTACTAAATAGTCCAGTCAATAAAGTAGTTGTAGAGTGCGTTAGCGGGAACCTAAGCGATTTCTTTAGAAACTTATTCAGGGCGCTCAGGGAGAAAACATACTAAAAGTCTTTAGGAGGCAAGCCGGGGGAGGAGATGGGGATAAAGATCTCAATTTTAGGTTTTTCGTCAACATCTCAAAAACGGTACATTGTGTTAACAAAATGTTCTAAGACAAAATAAGAGCCTATAAAATTATCTATAATTTGTTTGTATAGAATTATTCCATATTCTAAACGTTTTTTAACTACATGCTCCAGAAGTGTAGAAATCAAAGTTATTCAGAGTAAAAAAAAATATCGGTTGTCTGTAAAGTCGGTTTACTGACTATTGTTGAACGTGACAACGTCAACAACTACATCAACAACAACAACAACAACAATAACAACAACAACAACAACAAGGTAACAGGTAACGGTACTTGGTAACAGTACTTGGTAACGCATGAGTCATGTTTTTTCGTGCGTGCAGCCGGCTCCATTGAATTATAAGACGTTATCACGTCAGAACATATTTATTTTTAATCATTCAGGTTTCCGCTCACGCACTTTACCCTCTTTTGTGTCATTCATTGACTGGACTAAAATGGTTACTACGTAAACGCAAAGAAAACCAGCCAAAAATAACATTATAATTATTACCAACGCCGAGCTTGTAAGTATCAGATGTACGAGACATGGGTGGGGGTTTTAATTCGTAAAAATAAGGTATATTATAAAACATTCCAAATTATAGAAACGGTGCGATATCATTACAAATAAGTTATATAGTATATTGGCTCTATAGAGTAATTTCAAGTTGAAATTCCGACCTCTCTACACCCAGGATAATCGCGTTTGTAAAGTTATCTAATCTATCTAATTCTCTATTCTAAAAATCTATTAATATCTAATCACGATTATTTTCAGTATCACAAGGGGACTATTTTGAGCTGAAATAACGTTTACATCTCAAACAAAGATTTAAGTTACTTATTTGCATTCTGAGGATTATTATTTATTATTCTAGAAAAAATGAACGGTGCCCGAGGGATATACGAAGACATGAGCAACATCTAGTCATGTTATATTTTTTAACTAAATATGCTTATCTAAATACTCTACAGCCATAATATATCTATATTTGTCCAGAATGTTTAAACTAAAAAGTGCTACAAAATACAGGTGTCTATCGCTAAAGAAATATTTATTTTAAATCGTACGAGGGCGGGTCAATAAGTCCGTGACTTTTGGAATAAAACACAGATTTTTTGATAAATAAATCATTTTATTTTTCAACGTAGTCCCCCTTGAGCTCTATACACTTTGTCCAACGCTTCTCCAATTTTTTTATCCCTTCCAAAAAATATGATTTGTCGAGGTCCTCAAAATAGGCCTTTGTTTGCGAGATGACTTCATCATTGTAGTCAAATCTTTTTCCACCGCGCCATTTTTTCAGGTTTGGGAACAAGAAGTAGTCACTCGGAGCCAAATCTTGAGAATAGGGTAGATGTGGGAGCAATTCATAGCCCAATTCATGGATTTTTGCCATGGCAACTGCACATGTGTGCACCCTTGCATTGTCTTAGTGAAAAAGAACATTTTTCTTGGCCAAATGAGGTCGGTTTTTTTTCAAATCCTCATTGAAGCGGTCCAATAAGTTGGCATAATATTCCCCATTAATTGTTCTTCCCTTTTGAAGATAGTCAATGTGGATTATCCCACGTGCATCCAAAAAAACAGTCGCCATAACTTTATTGGCTGACAAACCCACCTTGGCCTTCTTTGGCGCCGATTCACCCTTAGAAACACACTGTTTTGACTGTTGATTGGTCTCTGGTGTATTGTGATGGATCCATGTTTCGTCCACGGTTAAAAAACTCCTCCATATTGTGATTAAACAACGCCAAACCTTCCTGTGAAGTTGTTACACGATTGCGTTTGTGGTCGACTGTGAGCAAACGCGGCACCCATCTTGCGGAAAGCATTCTCATGCCCAAGTGATCATTCAAAATTGAAACCACTGAGCCATGCGAGATGCCTATGGCTTCCACAATCTCTTGCACTTTCAATCTTCGGTCGGCCAACACCATATCGTGAATTTTTTCGATTGTTTCGGGTATAGAGACCTCAACTGGGCGTCCAGGACGTTCGGCATCTTCAGTGCTTGTAAGGCCACAACGAAATTCAGTAAACCACTTTTTTACCATTGAAATCGATGGTGCAGAGTCCCCATAGTATTTATCAAGCTTAACCTTGGTCTCGGTAATGGTTTTTTTTCGCAAAAAATAATGCTTAATAAGCACACGAAATTCACTTTTTTCCATTGTTTCCTTAAGTTACTGGATAGTCTGATAAAGATAGCTGTAAAACACAAACTAACTGACGCAGCAAGTTCAAATTTTGATAGGAGTCAACTGACAGATGCCTGTTGACAGGAGTAGTGTTGCTTTTTCAGTAAGGAGGTTAGAAATTCAAAAAGTCACGGACTTATTGACCCGCCTTAGTATACAACGTTTTTCTTTGTTGCCCAGTAAGATTTTAATTTAGTTTTGCATACATAGGCTGCACTAAAAGTATCGGGAATGGAATATTTCCACTGTTCCTGTCATATTAAAATCTTTTTAATTTAAAACTCCTTGGTTTTAAAAATCGAATACCGTTTATTTATTTAAAAAAAGATTCTCGGTCTTGTCACAAGGTCTTGTCAAACTTGTTTAGTCGTTGATAAAATGGAATTGACTCGAGAAAATTCTAGAGCGATGATTTATTATGACTTTCAAAGTGGTTTAACACAAAAACAGTGTGTTGACCGGATGATTTCTACATTTGGTGATGAAGCCCCATCCAAAACCACAATTTATCGCTAGTTTGCTGAATTTCAACGTGGACGTGTCAAGCTCAGTGATGATCTCCGTCAAGGTCGTCCAAAAACTGCAGTCACCCAAGAAAACGTTGATGCTGTGCGTAAGCTGATTGACGAAGATCGACATGTGACATACCGCGAAATTTAGGCAACTTTAGACATTGGCATGAGTCAAATACAAATAATCTTGCATGAACAATTAGGTGTAAAAAAGTTGTTTTCCCGATGGATACCGCATTTGCTCTGTGAAGAGCAAAAAGCGGCTCGCATTACTTGGTGCGTCAGAACTCTCGAAAGATTCCACGCAGGATCCTCAAATGCTGTATACAACATCGTATGAGGTGACGAATCCTGGATATATGCGTACGAACCCGAAACAAAAAACCAGTCACGTGTTTGGGTGTTCGAAAATGAGTTAAAGCCAACAAAAATTGTTCGTTCACGGAGTGTTGCAAAAAAAATTGGTGGCCACGTTTGTCTCCAAAACCGGCCATGTTGTGACTATTCCTCTTGAGGGATAAAGTACGGTTAATGCAGAATGGTATGCTTACATTTGTTTGCCACAGGTCATTTCTGAACTCCGTAAAGAGAACTACAACCGCCGCATCATCTGGAGGATCACGACAATGCGAGTTCTCACACCGCGCACAGAACAAAAGAGTTTTTAGAGCAAGTAATCATTGAATTATTAGACCATCCGCCGTACAGCCCCGACCTAAGCCCTAATGATTTCTATACTTTCCCTAAAATAAAGAATAAATTGCGTGGTCAGATATTTTCATCACCTGAAGAAGCTGTGGACGCCTACAAAACGGAAATTTTGGAGACCCCAACTTCCGAATGGAATGGTTGCGGTCAATGGAAATGTGTCAAATTTCGCGCAGAATACTTCGAAAAGCAATAAATACATTTTTAAATAGTAATGTTGTGTCACTTCCTTGATTCCCGAAATTTTCAGTGCCGCCCTCGTAGAACATTTTATTTGGATGACAATGCATGGCAGCTTCCAAAATAAATTTGATATGGGTACAATATAAAAGGATTTCCTGAGAATACGAAACAAAAACATGACGTCACCCTAAATAAAAAAAAATATATCTTGTGTTCTGCCTTTTTGGTTTAAGTACATCGTCTCAAACTTTTTCGTCTGTGTGTTGCGTGTCGCGTGACGGTCGGCCGCGGAGTGAGATAAAGTGAAAGGCACTCGTCAGAGCAGCCGAGGCCAATATGGCGGCGCCTATAGTTCGCATCAGCTGACCGTGTAGTGTATAGACTAGTACTTATTTGTGCCAGTGCTCCACGCTATTTTGTTATTAAGTTTCACTTTTACCGTGGTTTCATAAAACCACACAATCCTTTTTTTTAAGTGTAAAGATGATTTTTGATATCCGTAAAAGTCTACGGCTTATATCGTTATAATTATGTGTCGAATTTCGCCTTGAGCGGCCGCGGCGGCGGCGGGGGACAGTCGCAGCAGGCGGGCGCCATAGTCACCGCTTGACTTTTTATCGCGGCAAAATGTACGGTTTTTACGAGATTTTCTTTTACGTACACGAAGTCACAGGCAACATCTAGTATATATAACATAAAGAGGAAATATTTGTTTGTTTTGAATAGGCTCCAATATTATTGGTCTGATTTTCGATTTAGAAAACTAATTAAGTCAGAAATTAAAGCTTCTCCATATATTCCGCGTAAGGAAAATTTAATAAGGGATGGGTCCCTTATTCAATTTTGCGTCCATAATATAGAGATCTTCGGATCTGGGGATCCGTAGATCTCTATATTATGGACGAGATATTAAGTCGATGCAAAGAGTTTCCACACTTAAACTGCCTACTTTTGGGGTTGTTTGGGGCAGTCGAGGTTTGACATTTGTCATCTTAACATTTTGACATTTGCTTTCCGCAGTATAACCAGTCCGCATTTATTTCGTATAGTCTTCTGAAATCAAGATGGCGTAACTTCTTCTAGTGTGAAGATTTTTTCTGTCAATTATACGTCAATGCCATATTCTTGAAATCATTGCCTAGATCTTATAAACTGCTTTAAAATTACTGGAGAAACGTCCACATAATTCTATTTAACACGTTTCTGATACATGAAATTCGGACATAACATTATTTGACCGTTTACCTTACCTTTGCAAAATATAGAATATATTGTTTGTATTCTTTTTGATCTTTTATTATTTTTACGCTATAGTAATAAAACAAGGTCTTTATTCCAATATATTTCAGTTTGTTTTTCGCGTTTTGACTTTGAACCTTACTGCAATGGTATTAATGTTGTTATTTACAAACGTCTCCCTCAATCACATAATATCACGTACCATTTGATAAACATTGACCGGAAAAATAATCTTAATTTGGTGGAAACATTTGCTAGGAAAACTTACGATATAAAAGATTTCGATGAAATCAGTACATATAAGCTCTGATGTATATTTATTGATATGGTATCGAATTATAACTCGCTATTTACTCAGGGTCGACATAGATTGAGTAAGTAAAGTACATTTTGTATCCGGGAAATTCGAGGATAAGTCATAAAACCTTCTTTGGCAGCTTCGTAGGAAACGCCAGATGATAGTAAAAATATTTACCTTTTTCGAAACCTTTTTAGTTTTTGTTGTCACAAATAATTTTATGTAATGTATGTCGTTCAACACGGCGGATAGCGTTTTCGTGTGATGATCTATTATTACAAGTTTCTATCTCTTATGGTTAAGAAATGCTAGGGGGGTCCCCCCCTAGCATTTTTTAACCTACAAACCACTTACATATACACCACTAATAACTTACAAACCACTTTGAGGGCCGATTACTCGAAAATGGTCGACTTTGTAAAAATGTATTTATGAAACCTTGTCTTTATTTTAAAAGACCTATTCAACAATACCCAACACGATGAGCTAGAATAAAAAAAAAATCATCCCCACTTCACATGTATGGCCACCCCTAAAATGTAAAATTATTATTATTTTATGATGCCAAAATCGAGATCTATACACAGTCTTTGACTATACCAAATTTCATCTATTTATATTCATAATTACAGAAGCTAGGGACGCGGACAGAAAGACTGACATAAATAATGTAAATAGGTTAAAAGTAGGTAATGTTTAATTATACTTTTAATGTTTAGTTAAAGTTAATGTTTAGTTAACTCATAAAATATATTTTTGGTTAAAATATTTGTTATTTGGGTGTGTCTAGGTAGCTATGTAACTATATACAGAAGAAACCCATACGTCATAACAATATGTCTATATCTAACTTTACTCCTGGGAAATGCTTCAGTCTTTAATATACATACAACTTTGGTTCACTTACTTACTTTATCAGTTTCTTGATTTTTTTTAATTTAAAAGATATAATATTTGTTTCGAGCGTGTACTTTTCATTTTACTTATCTTTTGAACTTACTCATTTACTACTCTTTTAACTCTTTCTCTTTATCTTTTATGTTAATTAAACTCTATCCAACATTTATCGTAAAAGAATATTCGCGCCCGTGATGAGTCTTTCCAGATAACATAATAACGAGAGAATATGAAACCCCCCGCGCGAAGAGCGCGCGCGCCGTTTCTGACGCACATATTAACATAATGCTTTGTTTTTTAAATTATTCCTCGTATGTACACTTTCCTCATAGATACACTTTTGAAAAAAGGACGCCTTTATTCCTTATAGATCCACTTTCACATTGTACAGCAAAGCAGAAAAGCGATAGGAATGACAAGTTATGTTCTGTACTCGAATTTAAAAAGAAAATAAAATATGTACCAATTATTTTTAAATAATGTAACATTAAAACAAATTGGATTCAGACAAGACATAAAAAAGTTTCTGTTTATTAGAAATTTCCTTAAGTAATTAAAGTAAATATATTATATTATTTCTTCATTGGTTTAACGCATTTCTTATTTCAACGCATAATAATTATGTGCGTTGCCGGGACCGGCATTGAATTTGTTAATTACACTTTTGTTTACACAACTGTATCCAAATGTGTGTCTATTAGGAAACGCTACATTGGTTTTTAAAAAGTGGATCTTTAGGGAATAAAGGCGAACTTTTGCAAAAGTGTATCTACGAGGAAAGTGTACCTACGAAGAATAATTCTGATTTTTGGAGGCAAAACAAGGTATATATTGAATGTACCTTTGTTCAATTCCTATTTTTGAAAGTTCGTACATTTAATTAAAAAGGATTTGACGAAGAATAATTCTGATTTTTGGAGGCAAAACAAGGTACATATTGAATGTACCTTTGTTCAATTCCTATTTTTGAAAGTTCGTACATTTAATTAAAAAGGATTTGACTAGTATGTTAAATGAGTTAATTTAGTTCTAAACACTGGGTAACGAGAGTAAAAAGGAAGAGACAGTGCTCTTATGTACTGCGCACACACTTGCGCACTATAAAGTTACTCCTGCGTAGCTCGCAATGTTTAGTCCTTGTCTGATACGTTGAGAAAATATCTTGACAGACAAACACAAAACATTGTATAGCTGCTTATCCATATGTGTAAATATTTTTATTCGTAAGGCGGTAGGTATGTAACGTCTTAGTACCAACGACGATGAAATCATAATATAGCTCAATTGCCATCAGCTTCCTAGGTTACCTAGATTAGGTTAGGACCGGATACTATATCCGGTCGACCCGCCTAATCATATCGCAGCATGTCCCGACTCTAAATCTAGTTATTTAAATCCAGATCAACGTGGTGTGAATCATTTATTTAGCATTTAATTATTGTAATTTTCCTCCAGCAAATGTTTTTTAAGCGTTGGAGATAAAGTGCTATTAATACGCAAAGCCCCTCTGTTAATTACATTTTAAGGAAAGAACAATTAACTCAATTTATTTAACGATCCCCACGTTTCGATTTTCTCGAGTATTTTTACAAGGGTTGTTAAAAAAATAACTAGAGTATCTTATTTTGTTTCAAGAAATTTACCAACGTTTCTTAAAACGTTTTTTCTTATTTTTTATATTTCTTATAATATGAAAAATAATATCTTTGGATACGGAAAAGTAATAACAAAACCAAATTTAAATTATGACAGCAAACCTTTTATTATTTAGTAATAAAAAGTTTCTTGTCAAAAATAATAATAATCGTAAAAGAGCGCCACCTTGACGTGGTGGAGGGGCTTAGGGAAGGAATGAACTGCATAAGGGTCCTGTTCCTAGACCCAGTAACACCAAAGTCAATAAGGTCACGAACATCTCGGCTACGCTAAAATAAATAAAACCACTAAGATCTCGGTAATACCCTTCCCAACTAACTGTCCCAAGCCCCAACGAAGAAGAAGAGGAAGAGAAGAAACATATGTGATGCGCTTAAGAATAAGAAATATACCCCAGGCGGGTACCGGAGTGAAAAGCAATGGAGAATCCCACCCCAGGCCTTCGGATCTGGGCTGCCCTACGTATTCTGGGGAGGTCACCGTGACAATGTCACCCTTCATAATTGAGACAACTCATCATCTCGACTCTCACCAATATCATCACTTTTTTCTTCGCTGCCACCATCCCCAGCTTCATATCTCATTGCAAACGAATCCAGTTCATCAAATTAATCATTATCACCGTCGATCGAATTTTCTGTGGATGTTGTGCAGGAGGCAATCCCAGTCAGAGATATTTCATCCGCCCACAGTAAAGGGTGCAAACGTAAAAAATGGAGTAAAGTATGAATGCTTACATAATGCACCAATATTACATACTAACCAAATTAGAAACGGATACTAAATCATACGTCACTCAATTACATACTCGCTTTTCATCGGAATTTCCCGATATGGCCGCTATAAAATAAAGAGTAAGTTATCAAACCGTGCAATAGTTCAAAGACAACTCTTAACCAATGAGGAACTTTTAAATATTCAAAAGAATGTAGATATTATATTACAAAAAGAATCAGGTAACAGCGTAAGTACAGCAAAATGGACACAATTTCAAAGAACGAAGTGGTCAAATAAAATTAATGAAATAATCATCAGAAATTACTAACAAATTACAAAACTAGAAACTGACTTTACAACTTACAGACACTTGCTACATAAAGAAATAATCACTAAATGCCCCTCTATAGCCCAACTTTAAAACCTATGAATTGCTGACCAACGTAGGTCTGTCAATAACCACATTCTAACAAATACCACCACAATAGAATCCGAGAAGAAGTAAGATAGGAACTAGATACACACACAGCTCAAATTACAGAAAACACTACACAACTGATGGAGGACAACCGACTTATAATACAATACACAATCGATGACAACACTGGAATACAAATGCAAACAAACCCTACTGACCAAAGCCTGAGCTCTCATTAAGTTAACAATAATTTTGAAAAACTACCTACTGTCTCACAAAAGAAGACTTATTTTCTGAAATATTTCATACATTTAAAGACATGTACCCAAGTACACGACCATCACTACCTAAACTAAAAACTTCCAAAAAACTAGCTTTGATTATTATCAGTCACCTATAATACTGATCTCTGAATCAATAATATAATCAATGATTCAATAATAGGTTATTATTATTGAGTAAATTAGGTAGTATTGTGGTATTTAAAACTATACTACCTAATTTACTCAATAACGACATAGATTTAGACTTATATATACACTTTTTTTTTCTCGTGTGGCAACATTTGAGACATTACGTAGAATTGTATCTGCCGATTTAAAAATTGCTTTTTATTAGATTACATTAATATTTTACGCTATTAGTGTTCGTAAAACTAATATTTAGTGTGTAAATATGGAGGAAAATAAATAGTTTACAAGCGAGTAGACTTTATTGTGGAATTTCAACAAGTTTTAAAGTGACAGTTGACTGCACCAACGAACTTTACAATATCTAAGTGGAATTTGAATTTTGTTCCTGATATTCTGCAAAAAACCCGGGGAGTATAGTGTTTTATTCACATACCACTTCATCTTCTGCTCAATTTTACTCAATATATACCTAATACTACTCAATACTTACCCAGAGTCACTCACAACATTTACACTTTGGCTTTGTTAGTTCTCTCTTAGCTTAACGAAGTAGAAGCTGAAAAGGTGATGAACATACACCAGCCGACTCATAAACACTTATAATACATGTTAGTTATTATCGTTATCTTACTGTTATTGCTATAAATATTACATATTTGTCTATGTAAGTACATTCAGTAACCTATACAAATTACTAATCAAATAGGTCTTGGTTTACTCTCTTGGCTTGACTGTTGTTAAAACAAAAAACAAAAAACAATACAAACCCACTCTAAACACTTACATAGTATAACAGTATAGAAATACACTAGTTTTGTTGTTGTAGTTTTATTGTAATCTATAATATAAAAATGAATCGCTGAATGTGTTGCTAAGCGCAAATCTCGAGACCCGCTGAACCGATTTCGCTAATTCTTTTTTTTAAATATTCCTTGAAGTACGAGGATGGTTCTTACGGAGAGAAAAGTTTAAAAAATTGCCTTATATAAATAAAACTGAATTACCGAAATGTTTGTACGCGCATAACTTCCAAACGACTGCACCAAATTGGATCAATCTTTATTTTATGTGTTCGTTCTTGCCAGAAGGTTTGTGTGATTTTTTTTTTTGTTAACAAATATTTAAAATATTATTTCTTGCGGCACGGCAAAAAAATATAGCGGTACGAAGTTCGCTGGGTCAGCTAGTTATTTATAAAAGTTAGTCCTGTCATACACAAATTTGATAAATTACACAAGTATTCTTTATTTTCTGAATAAAGTACAGTATACACAGATTTCAGTCACTACTTTAATCTATCTATTCTGTCTCTCCCCTTTTTTTTAATATTTTTTCTTCTCTTAAGTTCTTCTTTTCATTTTTTCATTTTGCTGCAGTAATTTCTACCTTCTCCTGTGTACATACTGTACAACTGAAGCAACATTTGGGGTTGACAATTAGTGTTATTTGAGCAGGAGGTGAACACTTGCTTTACAATATCACCCCATTAAATAATTACTGTGCTCAGTTTCAGATATCAGGAATAAATACATCTGCAAAATGATGACACGTTCAAACTTAGCTCGCCGGACAGAAGAGCAGCTCCGGGTCGCTTTTCAGGAGTCGAAGGACTCAAAGGATCAATGCCAGCAGCTACTCATTGACTCGTGAAGAAAGTGAAAAGGAAATGCTTTTAATTTTGAAAAAAAAATGTGGATTTAAAATCAGAACTTAATTGTAATTGCCACAAAAATATCAATAATTCTCAGTACGATATTAATAAGTCAGTTATCTGTTCAGAGTTGAAGGCTTGTACTGAATCCTCAAAATATTATAATAAGACAACAGACACATACCCCAGAGTCTGGTTTAATTAGCATTTACTGTGATGAAATAGGCCATGGACTTGGTATATATCTAAATAAATTGTGTTTGGGACAACAAGTAACTAGCACTTGTTTGCCGGGGGCATCATTTGAACAAATCATTAGCCGGGCAATCAATTCTACTTGTTGCCCCAATACAACTTTAGTTATACTAGTCGGGAGAAGAGGAAAGATAATCAAAAAACAGATGTTAGATTATATAGACACATTAAGTAACAAAGAAAATATTAAAAAAATCTTATTGTTTACCTTTCCTTACATCAAATTATCAAATAGAAGATTATCAAATTATCAAAAGAAAATTATATTAGGTTTAAATTGAACAGCCTACTGTGTAGTGCTACTAATCAAAATTGTTTAGTTTTAAATAAGACTTTACCACAAATCGATGTGGTTGACTTTAATAATATTTTTACGAGTATCTCTAGGTTAAATAATCTAACATATGATAAGTATTACTTATCTGAATTTTTTACACGACATTTAGCTAAATGGCTATATAATTTTTTAGTTTTAAGACAAGCCAAAAAATTGGCTAAGCCGACCACTGCTTTTATTGAGCAGTGTTCTTATACTGACAATTTTATTAGTAAAAACTTGGAATATGTTCCAAATAATTTAAATTAGATTATAGGACAACAGAGGCTCACTCTAGCAATTTCTTAGCTGGAAATATTTATACTGATGCCTCCTACGAAGGGCCTAGTAAGAACTCTGGGAAAAACTGTAATTTTAATATAAACTTGGTGCATCAAAATTTACAAGGCATAATAGGGAAAGAATTAGAACTTGAGTTATTTTTAAATGAATTTAAAATTGACATTATATGCGTAACAGAACATTGGTTAAAAAATCATGAATTAATATTTAACTATTGTGATCACCAAGTAGGGAGCTCTTTCTATCGAGAAAATGTCATTAGGGGTGGCTCCTTAATTTTGATTAATAAAAAATTGAAATGTAAGGAACGTAAAGATATTGTAAACCTGTCTAGTGAAGGAATTATTGACTTGGCTTGTATTGAGTTGAGCCACCTTATTATTGTATGCGTATACAGGCCTCCATTAAGCTTATACGATTCTTTTGAACAAATAATGGATCAAGTGCTGACGAAAGTATGTGTCTCTAATAAGAAGATTATTGTATGTGGTGATTTTAATATTAATTTATTAGACTCTAACTCCACCAATGTTAGATTCACATCTTTGTTCCAATCGTATAATCTAATTTATTTATTTTACGAACCAACAAGAATATGTGAAACAACAGCTACTTGTATAGATAATATCTTCACAAATGTCACTATTTTTAGGAAAGAAATAATTAATGTACTTAAGTCTGATCACTGTGGACAGCTAGCATCATTTGATCTTAAATGTGATAGTAATCCGATAGAAAATATTGAGTTTATTCCTGTAAACACAAAACGTATTGAGAAATTTAGAAGTAAATTACTTTCAAGTTTTCAATGTTTGAATGAGTCAATTAATCCAAATGAAACTTTTAGTAATTTATTTAAAGTAGTAAAAACCAATTTGACTCTGTATTTACTTCTAAATCGGTCAGATTTAATAATAAAAGAAATAATTTTAGTAACTGGGCAACTGCAGGTATTATTGTTAGTAGACAAAGATTGTATGACTTGTATAACGAGAAGTCAATGAACAGGAGTGAAGCTTTTAAACTATATGTCAAGAAATACTCGAAGATTTTCAAGAAGGTATGTCAAGCAGCGAAGGTTCTTCACATCAAAGAAAAAAATTAAGAACTCTAAAAACAAAGTGAAAACCACATGGAAAATAATTGCAGATGAGACTGGAAGAGTCGCCAGTCGTAACGCTAAATTTGAACTTTATATTAATGATAAAAAAGTTAGTTCTGACATTGAAGTTGCGACAGTATTTGAGAAGTTTTTTGCAGACATTCTGATCTCAACTAAAAAAAACTTAAATTCATCACCTACAGTTGCCGAAAAAATACTTAGAGATAATGTGAGGGAATGTGATGTAAATTTTATTTTCAAAGAAATAGACTCTAGAGACATTATCAAGGTATTTAAATTACTTAATATTAAAAGTACAACTGATCTCTGGGGTATGTCCACAAAAGTTATAAACCCAGTAATTGACATCATTGCCCCTCACCTAGCATTAGTTTTTAATAATTGTATTAAAAGTGGCGTGTTCCCTGACTTGATGAAGCACAGCAAGGTGATGCCTCTCTTTAATGCTGGGAATAAAGCAGACCCAGCTAACTATAGACCAATATCCATATTACCGACTTTAAGTAAAATTTTTGAGAAAATTATTCTAAATCAATTAATTTTTCACTTCAACTCGAATAATTTGTTACATAGTAATCAGTTTGGTTTTACTAAAGGTCGGTCCACAACAGATGCAGGCATTAGTCTTCTGTGCAGTATATTTGGAGCTTGGGAGAAGTCACAGGATGCACTTGGTATATTCTGTGATTTATCCAAAGCATTTGAATGTGTGGAGCATGATACGCTGTGCAGGAAATTATACCATTATGGTGTAAGGGGCACGGCTCTAAAGCTTCTAAGCTCTTATCTAATAAATAGAACACAGACTGTAGAAGTTAATTACAAAAGGTCTAATGGTACTAAAATTAAACTAGGAGTACCACAGGGGTCTATTTTGGGCCCTTTTCTATTTCTCATCTATATAAATGATCTACCTTATCTAGTTAATGATAAGCATGAGATAGTACTTTTTGCTGATGATACTTCACTAATTTTTAATGTGAAGCGACGACAATCTAACAATGACGAGGTAAATAGTGCTCTCTCAAAAATAGTATATTGGTTTAATGCTAATAATTTACTGTTGAATTCTAATAAAACAAAATGTTTAAAGTTCAGCTTGCCAAATGTTACGCAGGCACAAACCAATATACTATTAAATAATGAGAAAATGAAATTAGTAGACACCACTGTTTTTCTAGGTATAACATTAGATAGTAAGTTACAGTACGGACCACATATTGCTAAATTGGCAGATAAGCTGAGTTCTGCAGCATACGCTGTTAAAAAAATTAGAGAAATTACCGACATAGAGATCGCGCGATTAGTTTACTTTAGCTATTTTCATAGCATAATGTCGTACGGCATCCTCTTGTGGGGAAACGCTGTGGACATTAATACAATGTTTGTGCTGCAGAAACGTGCTATACGTTCTATTTATAAGATGTCGACTTTTGAATCTCTAAGGGAAAAGTTTAAAGAAATAAAAGTTCTGACCGTCGCATCTCAATACATTTTGGAAAATGTGTTATACGTAAGAAAGAATCTAAACAACTTCAAAAAGAAATGTGATAATCATTGTGTAAACACTAGAAATAAGAACAAGTTAGATATGCCAGTGTTCAGACTAAGCAAAGTTAGTAAATCCTTTAAAGGCCAATGTATATGCTTATACAATATAATCCCAGAAAAGGTTCAAAACCTTCCCATTAATAAGTTTAAAAAAGTAGTTAAAGAACGTTTGTGTGCCAAAGCGTATTATAAAATTAATGACTTCATTCAAGACGGCACACCTTGGGAATAAGGTGGCTCCTTATCTTATGTTATTATTTGTTACATAGACATAAGCAAACATTGTAATAATTTTGATTTTAAAAGAATAATTTTCCATCTTTTTGGTAAAAGATGGCCCCAGACGAGTTTCTTGCCGGCTCTTCTCGCTGGGTTAGTTCCCGAACCGGTGGTAGGCATCACGTAGTAACGACGTTCAAAAAGAGTATTTAAAAATACCAATTTTGAATAAAAAATTTTTGATTTGATTTGATTTGACTACAACATACACTTCAATCACTTCATGTGGTGTAAAAATAAAACATAATGTATGCAGCAACAACATACGTCCTATACCGTCCTGGCAAAAACGGCTTGAAAACAAAATAAGTAACCTTAGAAAAAGTATTGGTAGACTTACTGAATATAGTAGGGGTGTTAGATCAACTCGCCTAGAAAAATACATCCACAAAATAAAAGAACGATACAGAATACATACACAGCATGAAACAGAAAACACTGACATTATACACTTTTTAGATATACTTAAACAAAAACTTAACGCACTATCGAACCGCTTAAAAATATACAAATAATGTACATTAAGAAAAACACAAAATAAACAGTTTAGTTATAATGAAAAACTATTTTATAGAAAACTTACACATCAACAAATCAATTCAGAAGATAGTTCAGACAATGTTACACCTACACCTGAATCCATGGACACATATTGGTCACAAATTTGATATAACCGACTTGAGCATGAACCAAACAACTGGATTGAAGAAGATAAGGATAGGTATACGGATTTACCAGAAATTATCTTTGGACAAATATACATAGACCAGATCAAAGCTGTTTTGAATAAAACACACAATTGGAAGGCCATAATAATGCTCCGATAACATACACAACTTCTGGTACAATAAGCTCTCGTGCACACCCCTACACTACTACACAAATACATTCATACAATCACCTGAAACGATGCCACTATACATCACACAAGGGATCACTTATATGCTCCCAAAAGATAAGTTAGATGCAAACAAACCCAGAAAAGTACCGACCTATAATTTGCCTACAAACTATCTACAAAATCATTACAGCTTGCCTAAGCGAATTAATATACACTGATATACACAAAAATAACATACTAGCAGAAAAACAAAAAGGTTGCCACAAAAACAGTCAAGGGTGTAAGGAACAACTTAAACTCGTAATAGACTCTGTAGCATCACAGTAAGCAATTAATAAAAACGCAGTATCTGTACAATGTACATAGATTACAAGAAGGCCTTTGATTCTGTCCCGCATTCCTGGCTTATCTACATACTTCAGCATTATAAAACCAGTCCAACCATCATCACTAAATATCTTGAAAATATTATACCACAGTAGAATACCAGATTAAAAATTATTGACTCTGACAAAACTATTGAAACTGATTTGATCCCAATACGTAAAGGAATATTCCAAGGAGAAAATTCTGCACACACCTCTTAACGCAAAAAATTCAACTAAAGCCATAAATACATACGCCATAGCCATACTCACCTACTCATTTGGTATCATACGCTGGAATCAAACCAAACTTAAGGCTGGTTTTATCGTTAAGCGTTTCGGCAGCGCCGTTGGAGCGCGCGCGTTCGAAGATGTATGGCGGTAGTAGTTGCGTTTCAAAGTCGCGCGCTTGAGCAGCGCCGTTCGATAAGCGCGCGATGCTCGCCAGCGCTGCCAAAGCACCGTGCTGTTAACAGCGCGCTGCTCAGCGGCGCGTCTAGCGGCCTGACGATAAAACCAGCCTAAGGCTCTACAAAGAATAGTTAACACAACCATGACTAAACACAGGAAACACTATCCAAGGGCCTGCATTCAAAGACTAATTTTACCTAAAATTGAAGGTGGGCGAGAGCTCATAGACATTGCAAACTTACACAACAAATAAATAGCACTACTCAGAAAATTCTTTCAAAGTCACGCTCATACATCAACAATCCACAACGATGTATGCCAGGCAGACACATACACACCACTACAGCTCGCAACAAACAAACAAATACACATATAAACTAACCAGCAAAAGATTGATACATGGATAAATAAAAGACGTGTGGCACTCGGGGACTGCCGCGGTAAAGCTATTGCATAAAATTTAGGTTATCTTTATAGCAGTATTATATTTTCAATTCAAAATTAATACTGCATTTGTGATAATAATAAAATGTATGTATATAGAGTACTCACTCATTTTCTTTCACTATTTTTTCGTGACTTTCTTCATTAATAATAAATGCACTTTGTTCATTCATATTCAAAACACTTTATACACAAATTTTACAAGTACAGCTATTCACTGTTGTACATAAATACCTATACACCTATATACTTTCTCATAAACAGCTGCTTATGTATTCGTCCGATTTTGGAGCAGCTCGTCTCGATTCGTGCGAGTTTCGTAGAGTCGTACAATACGTCTAATCGCACGCACACAACGCCGTGTCGAAGACTGCCGAACTGAAACGACGTTAGATGATGCACGGAGCGTGAGGTTTTTTCGTTACGGAATTTCTGGATTCGGTCCCCGCGCTCACGATAGAAGCTATGCAATAGCTTAAAAAAACGTTACATGGTCGGCATTGACTTGATTTAACCAATGATGCAGTTGATAAGATAGCATCAAACGCATGGCTGAAATAAGGCGAGTTGTCCTAAAACGGAAGGTTTCATGCAAGGTATACAGGACTAAGTTATTGACACAAAAAATTATAGGAAACACATAATTAGAGACAGGACTGATGGTAGCGACCATTGCCGCCACTTCCACAAATAACCAGAAACTATACAACACATAACCGGCGCTTGTTGATCTATCACACAAACAGATTACAAATACAGACACTCGCACTTAAGCATAACCTCATCACAGACAAAACTCCGTACTACAAATACACACCACAAATCATACTAGACTCACCTGACTAGAAACTATACTGGGACAGGACAATATTGACAGACAAGACCGTTCATCACAACAGACCTGACATAACACTTCATGACAAACTAAATAGAATCGTTTACCTCATAGACATTGCCATACCTAATTCTCATAACCTCACTACCACACACACAAACAAAGTCGCAAAATACACAGACTTGTCGATAGAGCCGAAATCACAGTGGCAAGTTAAGACAGTTAAAACCATACCAATAATAATATCAAGTACAGGCATCATTCCAAAAACATTACATACTAGTCTTCACACACTCAACATTCACCCACTTACTTATATTATATTACAAAAAGCTGTACTTAATTCTAAATACGTGTCGAATTGTCCAAAAATTCTTGTCTATTAATTAGCATCATATTTTACCTGAAGTTGACTGGCCACAAGCCCGCAATTTCAGGAACAAACCACAAAGGAGACTAGAAAATTTTAAAATAATAATAATAATTAATGATGCTGTGTTAAATACGAAATACTTGAATATTAAAGTATTTCGTATTGAACACAGCATCATTACCTATTATGCTGTGTTAAATACGAAATACTTGAATAAAATATAATTATAGTCTATCTGCGTTAAGGATACAGTGAATCATTTCAAAGTCAAAGTTAATTTTTCAATTCAAAATAGGTATTTTTATACACTTTCTGAACGTCGGTCTACATGATGCCTGCCACCGGTTCGGGAACTAGCCCGGCGAGAAGAACCGGCGTAAGAAACTCGCGCGGGGCCATCTTTTATCAAAAAGATGGAAAATTGTTCTTTTAAAAATATAAAAAAGGCATATATAATATATAATAATAATAATAATAATACAATGTTATGACTACATAACAAGAGTACAATAATATATGTATTTTGAAGTAGCCTTGCATGGAGCCACCTCATTCCCAAGGTATCATTCATAAAATCATTAACTTTATAATGGGCTTTAGCACACAAACGTTCTTTGACTACTTTTCTAAATTTATTGATTGAAAACTTTTGAACGCTTTCCGGGTTCTTTTTGAATAGGTTTAATTTTTTTTAACATATAATACATTTGATAGAACATACTGAGAAGCTACAGTTAAGGTTCCAGTTTCTTTAAGCTTCTCTCTTAATGACGTTCGTTTTTACTAATTCGTACATATGTCAAAATGGCTTACGTCATTGGTAATTTTGACATTTGTACGCATGATTCTCCGCCTTCTTATCGCGAGTAGACTAAAAATACACACTCACCATGTTTTGATTTTAAAATTCTTCGTAAAGATTTTATTTTTAAACATAGAACAACAAATTAAAGAACTACTAACAGTATTTTCTAAGTATGATACTTGTATATGGTGCACACGATTTTCTAAAGTTAGGGTCATTTCATACCGCGACGATACGCGACGCTTCGTGGCGCTGCATTTTTAAGATAGCTATATAACATATTTATTTTCAGTCGTACATGATTTCATCTCTTACAATGGAACGTGTAAAGTGTCTTTCTTGTGTAATGAATAAAGTTCAATTTTGAATAGCTATCTTAAAAATGCAGCGCTAAGTCGCGTAAATTTTCGGTGTGAATTGACCCTAAGGATGAATGAAAGAGAATCCTTTTAAATAAAGAGAGACAATACTCACGATGCCATCACCAATGTTCCTGATGACGCACGGTATGAGTGCTGTCGAGCCGATCTGTGACGTCACGACCGTGTTGTTCTCTGTCGCAAACTGCTTTTCGAGAACCTGGCCGAAAATGTCCTCGAAGGGCGGGAAGGTTCCCGTCAGCTCGTTGTCCTCTATCCTAAATGTTGAGGACCTTGGCGACGGCGGCGACGTGGGGCCTGTGAAAAAAAGAAAGAATAAATTATAAGTTGACCAGAATCGTATTATTATTTTGAAATACTTAATCTAATATTACTGATATATATTAATATATAATCATTTTAGATCATTGACTTCATTGATAAGACATCGATACTTTTGTATTTTTTAAACAATGTAATGTTTGCCGCAGACTTGTAGTAATAAATGCTTTACGAAGGCAAAACTAGCCGAAAATTTGAATTGTGCATTCGGCCGGGCACAATACATTTTCTTCAAATTGTATTCAAAAATATAAATCAATGCGATAACAAAGCGCGTTGCTTAGCGCTCGATGTTTAAAAATCATAGGCCTCAAATAGCTTCTAGCAACTTAGAATCAAAAAGGTGGTCTACTAAATGAAGTATAAATCAAACACGGTAACCGAATGTCCCCGGGTATTGCTTGACCTTGAGTCGAAGTTTAACCCACGATCAAGTTCAACCCACAACTTTCTTGATAGTCAGCCCTAGGGTATTATTGTATCTGGAACTACCGTTTCTTCAAAACTATGCCTATGTGGACTTCAGCATATGCCTGTTGATAATTTAGTTTTGAAAGAAACAGATTATAAGAAATCTAGTAAAAATCAGCAATATACATGACGTATATTGCTGGTTTCACACAGACAGGCTAAGAACTCACGGAGCGGTTTTTTTCCATGCCCACCGCGGTCGTCTGCTCCTGCTTTGCGGTTTTATTTCTAAGCTCACGAGACAGCGGTCTTGCGCGGCCACGCAGCCGCCGCGGTTAAGATTATCGCCCGCAAACGTGGCGGACGAATATAGCAGGACGCGTCACGCGCGGTACCAAAAAAAACAATTAAATATTTACAATAGAATTTATGAATTTCGCCCGCAAAACGCAGAGCGCGTGGGCGCAACCCGGCGAGTCTGCGGGTGACCGCGGCCCGCGCGACTCTAGCGAGTTGTGCTTGAATTTTTGAAGTGAAACTGCTTTATTGAGGTTTGAGAGAAAAAAATTGTAACGGTTTTCTGTTACGCGCCATCTTTATTTCTAAGTCACATTTTTCCGTTACGCGCCATATTTATTGTAGTGAAACCACTACTTTATCGACGTAAGACTCGTATGGGAGAAATTTTATAGAAAAATCGTCACGATTTTCGCTTACGCGCCATGTTGTTTTTTCATGTTTTTTTTTCGTCGTGTAATACAAATAAGATATGAGTAATTTAGAATTGTAATGTCAGATACGCGTAGCGCTAACTGCGCTGGCACTTGGATTTTTGACCAATTGGTCTCGGGTTCGAATCTCGGTCAGACGAAATATTTTTATTTCTTTTTCTTTTATATTTTTTAAGTCAATTTTTTTTAAAACGATTGTTCTCCAGGCACGATGAGAGTATTTTTGGATTTTAAATAAAAAATGATGTTTCAATTCTGCTACGTGTACTCTGTACGTGTAATTTTTTTTACATACATATTATATGCATTCTACGGAAGTTGCGGGCCCGCAACCACGGCGGGCGCGGGTAAAACCGCTCCGTGAGTTCTTAGCGACTTAATATACTGCTATTAATATTTTACAAGATATTGGACTTATAGTTTTTTATCGTCCAATTTTTCGCAATATTTACTTTTAATTTGGTTTCAATTTTTGTGTGGCTGTGTTATTTTTTTTTTTTAGTATATGGGTTCCATAGACGAAAATATTAGAAATAATGAGAAATCCCTTAAAGGATCTACGTCGACTTAGCCTGTAACCCTGTATTACCCAAATTTTTGGTAGGCAATCTCTTGTTTAAAATTGTCTATAATACTCGTAACACCTACTGCTATGTTTATTACAAGTGAATATTATGCCTCATCAGCTAAGAATGTAATACGATGGTAAAATGAGCGCACGATTTTGTAGGATTTCGCTAAAATAATAACACTTAACACTAACCGGGTAATTAAATACCCTCTAAAGTGAAAGGGCGCAAACAAAACACACAAGAGTATCATGAAAATGCCGAAAAAATAATAATAACGCTCTTCACATTTTTCTCTCTTAAAATTACAAAATTAATTTGCATTTCTCTTGTATTGGAAAGTACTGTTAGACATTTTTCTCTCATTAGGGCGCGTTCTAATGCACGCGATTTCAATTTACGCGAATTTGAATTCTATTTTAATTATTATTACACTTGCCTTTCTTTTTCAAACACCGCGCAGTACAGCAGTGCATAGCCACCAAAAATCCACTCCGTAGCACTATCCTTGCAACACGTACTCACGGCGTAGACGTCTAAGATGCTAAGACGTAGAGGTATCACATAATAACCGCGCAAAGTTTAATATTAGGTTGAGGAAAAAGAAATCCGTAATTTTTACGAGAAATTTTGGTGTGGCACCCAAACATTTTATGGTCGAAGTTTAAAATTGTTTTATAGTCAATCTTTAGCTCCTGGCCGATGCTACGACTACTAACATGCCGGTCAACTTTCTTTCAAACGATTATTTCTGTGATTTTATCGTCATTTTCAACAACAGGGCTGCTCATGCGAGATGCATCTTTAACATCAAAAACGCCTAAACGAAAGCGACAAAACCAACATTGCACGTAATAAGCTGTTACAGTATCGACACCATAAACACAGTACACAATTACAGCCGCTAGACCATTTTCGCCTTTATCAAAGAAAAACTATAAATTATACCGGATTGTCTCTTTGTTGACTTATTTTATGTTGACTTTGTTGACGTATTTTCAACACAATGTATCTTACAATTGAATGGGCCAGTCGAAAAACGGAAAACATTTTTTTTGTGTCAAATGTCACCGATCGATACTTTAGGAGATATCGATCACTACATACATGCATCTACCGAAAAAATAACGTATATCTTTTATGCCAACCTATTATTTAATTAAAATTTTTTTTGAATGACGAAGTAATTGCAATTACTTGTGGGTGTCCGTGAAAATGAAAATGCGTAAATCAGAAAGCGCCCTTAGACATTTTTTCACTCAACATTCAGCGTATGGAGGACAGCTTTGTTCGGTGGATTAAGGGCTTTCATTTTGTGTCGCATAAATGCTTGTCGTAAAAAAAAGTTATGCGGTATTAAATCCTTTTAATATACGACAGATTGGTTGGCTTGATTTATTCGTGATGAATAAACATCATTATTAATATTGTGTTAGCTATTTGGTAACTCTCGTAATAGAAACGTATAAAAATTTGGAGGTTTATTTATATTATTTTCTATTAGTATATTTATATCAGTATATTAGTGTATAACATTTGAACGTAAAATATAACATTTTATTTTTAGTTTGATGTGGCTTTCATAAATAGTCTGAGTGATTCTAGAGAAAGGTATGTATAAAGAAACAACCTACAAAAAAGTATATTTGATTTCAAACTTTAACTTTAACTACTTTTTTGATATACCTACAAAAAAGGATAATAAATATAAGTTGTTACTTTATACACAGCATATACACATATTCCTCTAGAATCACTCAGACTATTTATGAAAACCACATTCAAATTTGTTACGATTTTAAAATTTTAGCGTAAAAGATCTAAACTATCTTTTATCGTATATCTAAAATATATTATCTTTTTGCTTTTTAGCTCCTAATGTAAACAGAGGGGTGTTATAAGCTTGACGTGTCTGTTTGTGTGTCTGTCCTTCACATCGTAGCTCCGATATGCATGAACCGATTTTAATCTAGGTATTTTTTATTTGAAAGCTAACATGATTGAAAGTTTTCTGAGCTATGATTCACCATCATTGCAAGAACAATCCGAATACTTATCGAAGTAAACAAAAAATTGGACATATTCGTGTGTCCGCGGGGCGCGAGTTCACAAACGCTATGTTTTATTTTATGTAATCGTATGTATTTTTAAATTATTATTTTGTCAATCATTTTTTAACTGAACTGGGAACATCATGTGTAAATGAATTTGCTATCGGATTTGAGTGACTAATTTACGACTATAAATATGTTAAATTAATTAATTATCAGCTTGCTCAATGCTCGACAATTCGGGGGCTACTTATATTTTTAATTTTGTTAATTAATATAAAAGTAAGATAAAGGTCAACAAAAGTTGTAAAATAATCCCTATAATTTTCGTTGCAGAACAATGTAAAAATAAGCATGGTCGATTTTATAGTTCGCGAACTCAAAGGATTCGCTGTGGTAAAACAGATTTTCGACAAAGAAATCTTTTGTGGGATCTTTGCTGGGCACTGACGCGCGGTCCGCTGGAAATATTTATGGTTCAACACGTATTCAACATTGTTTGGATAGGCGAAAGATTTAATATAATTTGGTATATTTTTAACCCCCGACGAAAACACAGGGGTGTTATAAGTTAGACGTGTCTCTCTGTATTTTGTTTTTTGTTTGAAAGCGACCACGAAAGAGAGTGCTCTTAGCTATAATTCATTATCATCAGCTCGCTCAATGTTTGACGATTCGGAGGTTGCAATTTTTAATTTTGTTTTTATAATATTAAAATTATTCTAGTATTAAAATTTTAGCCACTTTTTAGTTTTTACGCTTTCGCTCTGTCCGTCTCTCCGTCTGTCCTCCCTTGCTAGCTCTGGTAATTATGAGTCTAACGCTCGGTATCAATAACTTATCTACCAATAACTTTTTAACAAATAGTTATTGGTAGATAGGTTATTGAAACGGGCCGTAAAATATAAAATTTGGTATAGTTATAGATTGCATATATATTTACGGCCCGTTTCAATAACCTATCTACCAAAAACTATTTTTTAAAATGTCACATTTGTATCGCAAAAAACCTGCAAATGATTGAATGACGACGTTTTTAACAAATAGTTATTGGTAGATAGGTTATTGAAGCCGGGCGTTAATTTATAGAATCATAAAATAATTATAATTTTGTATTATATGGGTCGCCCCAGGTTCTACTACTCCGTCGTGGAGCCATGCTCATGCGATTCCCACGGCCTCGCATTGGAGATCGCGCAGAAGGAGGGCATCGGGGTGTTTTAGTCGGTAAACCCCGGTGCACACCATCTCGCACCGGGGGAGTCCGACATACCCCAGGCGGCGGCATTCGTAACGTATTTCCCCCCGAAAAAAAAAACATAGGAAAATTTATTGAACGAAATCGGACACGAAACTAACTTTTGAAGTAATTTAAAATATCCTATTGCGCTTTTACTTACGGAAACCTCCGCAGACATGTCCTGACATACTTTTATATATTATATTTTATATGGTAAGGTTTTTGGAGGTTATTTTTGTTATGATATTTAACTGTAAATCAAAAATGTTTAGAATTATTTCAGGCCAGTGTGTAAATAATAAATTTAAATCAAAAAGGTATATTCAGAATTAAAAACTGTGGTTCATATTTTACGTCATGCAGGTGTTTGTTTTTTTTTATATATTTTTTTTGTCATAGTTTTTTGAGTTATATCAATAACTCAATAAACTATTACGAGTATTAGTACTCATATATAAAATAAGTTCTAATGATAGGTGAAGTAGATCATGCGTTTGAGACATAAGATCTATAATGTGATGGTGACAAAATATAAAAAAAATATATTTATTCTTACAAACCAAACAAAAATAACAAAACACGCAGTACTCAATAGACATAACAATCCTACAAAAGCAAATGAAAAAAAGCCATGTATTTCCGTAGCAAAAAGTAATGAGATGTAGAGACCAAGCCCAATACAAGATAGTCCATATAATTAGTTAGTCATAAAAATGTTGTTACCGTATGTGGAAAGAAATATTTTTAATCATTTATTATATTAAATAGTGACTTAGGAATGAGCACTTTAATAAATAAATATACGTGGTTACTAGTGGTTTAATACTAGTGCAAACATCTTATTACCTGCAGTCATTAATTTGATATCATTCGTTTTTTGTCACTCAATTATCACGTTACCTACCGCTACCGCTACGTATACCGCTACTCAAAATCTACACCTAATATAATCAAAGAATTTGATTGTTTATTTGTATGTAAGTTTGTTTGTTTGCATGATATAGGCTCTCAAACTACCGGACCGATTTTGATGAGATTTGTCATCGATATAGAGATGCAGGTAACATTTAGTCGTATCTTATATAAAACTAGATTATTTTCTTGAATATTTTAATACAACAAGCACATCGGTTCAACTGCAGATTCTGCAATAAATCGTTAAGATTCGGTACAGCGCACCGCGTGGACGTATGCGTCTAAACACAGCGCTCGGATCACTCTAGAAAGTGGAGTTAATCTGCAGATATTTTACCCTAAAACTTTTTAGATTTGTGAATGTATAGTATTTGGAGCATACAGTATAAATATATATATATATATATATATATATATATATATATATATATATATATATATATATATATATATATATATATATATATAGATTACGAGTTTATGTACTACAACGTTGTAAAAACAAATTGTATTATCCTACTATTAAGTAAACTACCTCTAACCAAATTTTTTGCTGCACAACATTGAATTAATACATAACAATCTTATCTGTAACTAGATGTTAATTGTAATCGTACATTTTTTCGCACTAAAATGTTGACTATGTCCATCGCCGTGGCTTACTCTATATCTGTGCAAAATTTCATTAAAATTGGTCCAGTAGTTTCGAAGTCTATTCCTTGGAAACAAACAAACAAAATTTTCCTCTTTATAATATTAGTATGAACAAAGCCCAAGAATAGATAAAAGTGGAAAATATATGACTACAAAGACTAAACCTTAAACCTAATGCCCGCTACAGACCATAACGATAAAACTGCACAGTTCGGTCACAGTAGACATATTTAGTATGTGTGCGTGCGATTCGGACGGTCTAGTATGAAGGTGTAGTACTGTGTACGTCTACTGTGTCTGAGCTGTGCAGTTTTATCGTTGTGGTGTGTAGCGGGCACTACTCGGCTTTGCGATAAAACGCAATTCTAGAGGATTCACAAGTGCATTTAACTAATTTCTTTAGTACCGAACAATCATCAATCTGATAGCGATAATTGTCTTCGCAACTCCACTAATATGAGTTGAAGAAAGTTGCGAATCCCGAGAGAATAGTTAAGTAAAAATTAACCCTTCAACTGCCGAACTTGGACACGGTCTCTTGTTGAAGTCAAAGTTATCGCTTACGAATATTATCGCTAACGAATATATTTGAAAATCTTTTATTACAGTTGAACACTCGATATAGTTTTACTCTATATAGCTGAATCTGTAATATTATTTTTGGGACTGAGTAAGTTTGAAAGTACCATCTTGATTTTGAAGTAAAGAATCGACGTATCGATTAATTTACTAGTTATTACTATAATGAGAGCTCATGGCCTAGTGGGTAGACCGTTTGATTCGCACTCGAGAGAGTGCAGGTTCGGTTCCCAGGTTGTGGCGTGCACCAATGAGACTTTTTCAGATCTGAAGTACATTATACGGATGCTCAAACGGTGAAGGAAAACATCGCAGAAACCCGCACATGGTTGGCCCCCAAACGTATTGACCAGTGACTCTGGACTAGGCTGACTGTGTTGTGAGAATGCCGCACGTGCTTGGGCAACCATACGACCTTTAACAACCGACTGTCCCAGGCAATACAGTATTTCAAGAGTGGTTATTTTGCTCGGAGAATATGCACTGTATAAATCATCCAATAGCGGATAAAAAGGCCTAAGTTTTTTTATTGCTATAAAACATAACTAAGAGCATATCATGTATGGAGGGTTCCGTAACTTACTTTTTTACAACCGTTTAATTATTTTAAAAGTAACTGTCCGATTTCGCTCCAAATTATTTTCATATAGAGTTTTCACCAGCTTGGAATCTTTCTAGTTACAATCTTTTATACAACAACAACATATTAACCAATTTGGAAACCGATTACTTGAAAATTGTGGACTTTGGAAATAGTCATGCCTTTATATATATATAAAAATACCTATTTTTCGATACCCCACACATAGGATATAATGAAAAAATCAAATAATAATAATAATAAAAAAAATTAATAATTCTAATTCTTGGAGAGTGAGACGGGCTCTTGTATGGGACGCTACATGATACACTTGCTCCGTCCCATTTCCAGGGCACCTCGAGTTCTGCAGGTGCGGCCGCCAATCAGGCGGAAAACCTCAAGCGGCGCAAATATGAGAACCTTAGTGGGAATCTAATATTTGAACCGTTTGGGGTTGAAACCCTAGGTACATGGGGTCTGGGTGCGCACAAACTTTTCAGAGAAATCTCCAAAAAACTCATTGAGGCCACCCGATACCCCAGAGCCGGCACCTACCTGGCCTGGCCTGGAGAATAAGTATCGCAATCCAGCGTGGAAACTCTTTGAGCCTTCTAGGTACTCTGCCTGGTGGGGACGACCTGGGAGATTTCTTTGTTTTGTAGCATTTTAAGTTTTGGAGTAGTTATTATTTTATTTTAGTACTTACCTACTTTTAAAGTTTGTAAATATTTTATTTCCTGTATGTATTAATATTGTTCTGTATATATTTTTGTGTGTCTGAATAAATTACCTACTAATTCACATGAAAAAATATTTTTCATCTCCACTTTAGCAGATGTATGGAGAGCAATACACATTATATAGCAGATTTTATCCATTAATATTTATATCAGAACTTAGAAGGGCGGATAGACAGACAGAGCGAAACTATACATATAATACAGAACCCTAAAAAGCAAATGTAATATTAAACTCATTTTAGCCTGAAAGCAATGCAAAATATTTTGCTAAATGCTGGCAGATTTTTTCCGACGTTACATTTTCAAGCATTTTTCACGCCCCAAAAACGCTCATTAGACATGGCTACCGTTTGATTATATTTTCACGAATTGCCCGCGTATTTAAAAATAAAAGTGATGAGGTAAAAATATTTTCCACAAAAACTCGAACAAGTATTATATCGCTCAAGCTTTTTGAAATCAATAGCACTTGTGTTAACTTTTAAAGTTCCTTGTACAAAAATGCAGTTAATTAGGTATCATTATTTAACAAGGTTTGAATAAAATTAAATGTAAATTTTTAGCTTTCACTTAAAAATTCTAAGTAGAAGGCGTAACTATACGGCAGCGGAACTACGCGACGCGACACGGCCAAATATTATTTGTATGAATGATTTGCGTCATTTAGTTCCGCTGCCGCGTAGAGCGTTATATCTCATACAATTTCATACAAATAGTATTTGGCCGCGTCGCGTCGCGTAGTTCCGCTGCCGCGTAGTTACGCCTTCTGCGGGCCTACCTCCAAGCGTGTGTAATCGGTTACCATGCCATTAGTCATCAGCCATGCCATTAGGCAGCCTTTCTGCTCGTTTTAAATTTTAAACTTAAGATCAAATAAGTGTAATGGAGCATATTAAACTATTATCTATGAATTTAAATGTTAATGTTGTGCATAATTGTGACATGTTGCAGTAATAATATTGTTTGTAAATTTAGTGTAATTGTGAAATTACGTTTGATATATTAAATAATGATTATGATAATGATAAATTTATGAGATAAAATAGTTTAAAAGTGTATGTTATTAGTATAATATGGAATTATTTTTTAAAGTTTTTTTTTTATTGTTAAAAGGACATTTGCACGCTTCTTAAAGCAGAATGATTGACACTACCTTTAAATATAAGAACTTTTGTAACTTTTCTGTACATTATATGCAAATAAACGTATGTGACTAAATATTTAATATAGTCCTTACCTTCTCCGGTGCCAATGGTCGTATGTATGAGGAGCACAACGATGTATAGACACCGTTGTCCCTCTGACATCGCTGTTGAGGGTCACACCTGGAACAGATATAATATATAAACACATAAAAACGAGCGAACCTTTTATCGGTAGTCGTAGTAATGTTGATTCTGCAAATTAAATACTACAATAATACAGTCATAATCCAGTTCCAATATGTTAAAGCTACGAAATAGTATTCTTATAAACGTCAAACCAACGTCAAGCCCGTTTTGATTAGTCCAAACTACAAAAATCAGTTTTTGATATTTTTAAGTAAATAAAAGTACAATGAAGGTGTAAGCTAATTACGAGTATTGGGGTCTTGTGGAACTGGGAAAAACATCCGATCTTTGACACAACTTAAACTGCCAATTTTATCATCGCACCAATAGTGCTCACGAGTGCTCACAAGTTCCATAATAATTTACAAAATCGCTCTCACAAGTGCCAGAAAGCGAGAGGAAAGAATGCTGCACATCATTAAAAAATACTATAAATGTAGTTTTTTTTTGTTTATAGTTAAACGTTACTTACGAGGGCGGGTCAATAAGTCCGTGACTTTTGAAATAAAACACAGATTTTTTGATAAATAAATTATTTTATTTTTCAACGTAGTCCCCCTTGAGCTCTATACACTTTGTCCAACGCTTCTCCAATTTTTTTATCCCTTCCAAAAAATATGATTTGTCGAGGTCCTCAAAATAGGCCTTTGTTTGCGAGATGACTTCATCATTGGAGTCAAATCTTTTTCCACCGAGCCATTTTTTCAGGTTTGGGAACAAGAAGTAGTCACTCGGAGCCAAATCTGGAGAATAGGGTGGATGTGGGAGCAATTCATAGCCCAATTCATGGATTTTTGCCATGGCAACTGCACATGTGTGCACCCTTGCATTGTCTTGGTGAAAAAGAACTTTTTTCTTGGCCAAATGAGGTCGGTTTTTTTTCAAATCCTCATTGAAGCGGTCCAATAAGTTGGCATAATATTCCCCATTAATTGTTCTTCCCTTTTGAAGATAGTCAATGTGGATTATCCCACGTGCATCCCAAAAAACAGTCGCCATAACTTTATTGGCTGACAAACCCACCTTGGCCTTCTTTGGCGCCGATTCACCCTTAGAAACCCACTGTTTTGACTGTTGTTTGGTCTCTGGTGTGTTGTGATGGATCCATGTTTCGTCCACGGTTACAAAACGGCGCAAAAACTCCTCCATATTGTGATTAAACAACGCCAAACCTTTCTGTGAAGTTGTTACACGATTGCGTTTGTGGTCGACTGTGAGCAAACGCGGCACCCATCTTGCGGAAAGCTTTCTCATGCCCAAGTGTCATTCAAAATTGAAACCACTGAGCCATGCGAGATGCCTATGGCTTCCACAATCTCTTGCACTTTCAATCTTCGGTCGGCCAACACCATATCGTGAATTTTTTCGATTGTTTCGGGTGTAGAGACCTCAACTGGGCGTCCAGGTAGTTCGGCATCTTCAGTGCTTGTACGGCCACAACGAAATTCAGTAAACCACTTTTTTACTATTGAAATCGATGGTGCAGAGTCCCCATAGTATTTATCAAGCTTAGCCTTGGTCTCGGTAATGGTTTTTTTTCGCAAAAAATAATGCTTAATAAGCACACGAAATTCACTTTTTTCCATTGTTTCCTTAAGTTACTGGATAGTCTGATAAAGATAGCTGTAAAACACAAACTAACTGACGCAGCAAGTTCAAATTTTGATAGGAGTCAACTGACAGATGCCTGTTGACAGGAGTAGTGTTGCTTTTTCAGTAAGGAGGTTAGAAATTAAAAAAGTCACGGACTTATTTACCCGCCTTAGTATTATTCTCTCGTTTCTGGACTTGACTTTTTATCTATACAAATAATTAATGTTGAAGGGTCTGTTTGTAATTTTTATTTACAGCTTTTCACTTAATGCATATTATGAAAGTATATACGGTACTTACAATAAAAATATATTTTTTGAAATTTTGTCTGTCCGTCTGTCTGTCTGTCTATTTGTTCCAACTGATATCTGAAATGGCTGGACTGATTTTCACGTGACTTTCACTGGCAGATAGCTGATGTTATAACGTTATAACAAGTTATAATAGGTGGTATAACAAAGGCTACTTTATCTTAAGGTTCCTTTTACAAAAATAGGGTTCCATTGTCGTTAGTAATTAAATAAAAAAATACACAAATAATATCAAAACTTGTTAAATATTAATGTAGGTTGTAGAACATGTAAAATTATTCTTAGTTTCCTTTCTAAATTATATTTAATAGATTCCAACATAAAGTTAAAACATTTTTTTAAACAATGGAATGCTTTCGATGAAAACTTTTTCTAGTAAGATGCATGCAAATTTTATTCATCTCTACCGGGTCTTGTTTTTCCAGATTGTTACCGGAGTTTCTCGAACCAATGAAATACGTTGAAACTATTATTATGCGCATTAACAAGTTTTCTATCAAAAGAAGTAGGTTTATGTTGTACACAATATTCTGTTACTAAAATACTAGTACTGTTACTAATATAATCTGTTTAATAATAGTATCTATGAACGCTTTTACACCCTGTCCCGTACTAAGTCCTTGAGAAACTTGTGTTACAGGTACCAGACAACGGAAATGTATATGATACTTTTACCCCTTTTACGTTGGAAAGGTCACTTCACAGACAAAGACAGCGACGTCGTTTAAGTTATCCGTTGTGTAAGCATTTTATTAGTAAGGGGGTATTACTATACACTATTTTTGTTTTTTTTTTTCACTATGCTACAAATCTATGACCGAGAATCATTAAAAACTTTTTGTTCCCTCGACGGGATTGGGACGTGCTAACCCACCCCTATTAGGTTTATTCGTCGTCATTACTAGTAGGGCTTTTTTGTTTTGATGTTAGAGAACATTAGAAAATACTGTGATATTTCAACTAACTTTAACGATTAGGTATTTATATTGATGATTAACCATTCATAGAGTAGCTCCACTTCTCCATTGATCAGAATTAAAATAATTACGGAAAATAAATTGCGCGGATAATGTAATTGAAAGCGGTTATATCGCCCAATGTCGGTTTGGGTTTATTTTATATCCAGCAAGCTGTTTTTTTATAAACGCATTGTGACAAAACTTTCTATTTTGTTGTTTCAACAAATGCACGTTGCTCGTACATACCTATCAACAAATTATCATTTAAATGCTATGCAATATATCTAGTGATTTTTTATAGTTAGGGAGCCGAAGAGGGGAATTCGGGATATACTTGAGTGCGTCAGATTAATATAAGAGAAGATACATATTGATAAGTATGAGAGAGCTCGTAATGTGGAGGGGTTCGCTAAGGGGAATCCGTCAGATTAGTAAAAAAATCGATCTTTCGACTGACGATTTATGCGTAACCTAAGGGTATAGGAGTGGTACAAAGTTGAAAAAAAACCTAACCAAGAGCATGTCGGGACATGTCAAAGGAGGATGCCGTAACTATCAACGCGTAATAGGATTTTTTCAAATTACTTCAAAAGCTATTGTTCGATTTCGTCTAAAATAATTTTTCTAAAGAGTTTTTAGCATGGTCTATCAGCATGGAAAATAACAAGTTTCTATCTCTTATAGTTTAGATATGCCAGAAGGGGGGCCAACTTATAATCCACTTTGGAGGGCAAATACTCAAAAATGGTTGTCTTTGTAAAATAATCATTTATGAAACCTTAACTTTATTTTAAAATACCTATTCAACAATACCCCACAAGATGGGGTAGAATGAAAAAATATTTTTAACTACTAGAAACTATAAGGGTTCCTTATATATTACGGAACCCTAAAAACGATGCTCGAGCGCGTCTGTTTCTTTTTCTTATATCAGAGAAAATTATACTACAAAAACAGAAATAATATAATCTGACGGTCTTCGCAAGCCAAAAGTAACCTAAAAGTTAAGCGGGCATGGTAGGTAAAATCCGAAACTATAAGGCATAGCGAAAAATGCTCAAAGGAGTTACGAGCAATTACATTTCGATAAATCAATTTACCTAGCCAGGAATAGAAGCGACTGATTTTGAAGAAAAAATACACAGCCTGTATTATTATACCGTTCGATAGTGTTGCTGATAACAAACCAATTCTGGGAAGTAAAAATAAACGGAAACTTTAAGGAAAGGGGTCATTTTTAAACGAGACGGCTATATATCTTCCATACAGAACGGCATTGTTCTTTTAAATTGTCAGATTAAGCTCACTCACCCAAGATAGTTATCACATTTTTTTCAGCGTGACGGACATCAGGATTAATCTTCATTATGCTAATCTGACGCGCTCGAGTATGTCAACAATATGATTTTTTTTACATTTTCAGAATCTTGCTGCGAGCTTGCGGCACTTCCATGTCGTCAGATTAAGAAATTGGAGCATTTGTGGGGTTCACTACCCGCTATAAAAATCTGACGCGCTCGAGTAAATACTTTTTTTTACGCTACATCATGAACATCAAAAACATTCTGGGCTCCCCAAACATTAATACACTGGCTAGGTTAATTTTATTTTGTACTATATTTTGCCAGCAAATACTTGGTAAGCAGAATATATGTTTTTCTCCTGGGAACCGTATATTTTTCCCTGGTAAACAGTTGCCAAAGTCGTAGCCTAGAATATAAACTGTACTTTGCCTCATTCATATTTAAACGTAACAGGGTAACAAACGTACATGAAACCTTAGAATTTACACTATTAATAGAATAAGATTTATTTTGTTACTTGTTTTAAAAAATAAATAAATTCATCTCCTCTTCTTGTATAATTATTTCGCGAACAAACTTCTTAAATCGGGAACTTTATAAAATCCTTGGGTATACCTGATGTATAAATAATTGGTTCGCAAATATATTTTCTAGATGTAAGAGTTCATTTAAATTCCTGAAAATTGTGCGCTATTTTTCCCTATTTAAAATACCGTAGCGAATGGGAAATGTAAAAAAGTTTAGTTAATTGCATTCTCTTTAGAGCACGTCTTCTAAGGACTACTAATGACTTGAAATTGTACGGCTCATCAGTACTAAACGTAAGTAATTGCTCGGTCTTTTGCGATACAAACTTTTTTAACCTCCGACGAGAACAAACAGAAGTTATAGGTTCGACGCGTCTGTCTGCCTGTGTATATGTTCGTAGTATGGTATCATAGAAAATACATATACTTACATACAGAGAAACAAATTTCATAGAATCGTCCAAATCGATCCAAATTTGAAAAGTTTGACGTTCCATTCAACAGCCCACAATTTTTCCACACAATAGAAAGCTAACTATGTAGCTGTTTATATGTTTCTTCTTCTTAAATCTGTGATCGATCTAGTTTCTTTTGTTTGAAAGCTAACGTGATCGAGAGTGTTCTTAGCTTAAAATTCATGAATTATCATCAACTCGATTACTGCTTAACAAGGGCGGGGTTGCTTAATTTATTTATTTTATTCAATAGTTCATCACATCTAATAACTTTGTCACTTCAAATTATGCAAGCTATAAATTATGATTACTAATGCAAATAAACGAAGTATGTAAGAAAAAAAAACTTTGAATTCAGGTAACTTATTTCCCAAAGTAAAGCTTCACCTGAAAGTATGTGTGGTAAAGTCACAATCTCAAAATGGGTTGAACCGGTGGTAGCTTTTTCTTTTGACATTCCGAGAAAAACTTGTTAAGTTTTATTTGGAAATAAAAATTGTCAATTTTATTTTTAAAATATTATATGTATCCCCATTCACATTGTTACAATACTAAGCACCTGTTTCAACAGTTCCTAATAAGTGTCGGATAGTGTATACACAACATTTGTCACTGTTTTATATAATGTACAGTAACAGAGACAAAACTTGTGAATGATATAATTGACGCTTATTAGGAGATTGTCAAAAATTCTTCAAACGACAAATATTCAATTTAGAGCCGCTTATAATGTGACTCCTCGTGTTCATAGCTAAATTAAAAGTCGCAAAGTCTGTTTTAACTAGATAAATATATTTCGTAACATCAGCAAAAAGCCATATCGAAAACCAAACTTTGTTTCGAAATTTATTGGTATCGTTTAAAACAATCTAGGGTTAGAACCAATTTATAGTCTAACTCTGGCTCGGAAATTCAGTAATAAATGGCTATCGAAAAGTATTTATACATTGTATGCACTATATTTTTCATAATCATCACGTCTTGATCAGTACACTTATGTAATTTTTCTCCGTGGACATTGATAATTTTAGTATGGAACCCATGGCAACCAAAGATAAACTTAGGTTAGATATAAGCGTGATTGCATCTGGATTACAATATATCATATATCGCATATCTGCAGGGGGTGGAGTAAATACTAAATACTGTGATATTTTAACTAATTTCAAGGAATATTCATATAAAATATGATTAAAAATTTATTAATTATCTCCACTTCTCAATGGATCTGAATTAAAATAATTACGTGTTATGAAAAGTGAATGAACATTGTACACTCTAATAGTATTTTGTTTTGTAGTCGCTACTTTTTAAGCCACGCGTAAAATAACGCTTAATGTTGTTTTGGATATGCGTAATTTACCCAGTTGTGCTGTTCATGTTAGTTATACCACAAAACAGATTGTAATTCAAAACTGTTTTGATATATTTATGATATCCTACTAATATTATAAATGTGAAAGTTTGTGAGGATAGATAGATGGATGGATGTTTGTTACTCTTTCACGCAAAAACTACTGAACGGATTTTTATGAAATTCGGTATGGTAGTAGTTTAGGCTCTGGATTAAAACATAGGCTACTTTTTATCTCGGAAAAGTACAGTATTTCCGCGTGACACTAGATAGTATACTTACGCGGGCGGAGCTAACAGCTACTTATTAACATGTCAATTAATTTTTAATTCCATTTAGTCATGGGCAATTAAATTTCCATTGACTTGCATACCTAATCAGCATACCTAATATTACGTAATACCTCATATTTTGCATTCACATTTCGTGTTAACCTATTGGAATTCTTTTAACTTGGTGCGTATTTTGATTTTGTATACACAAGTAGCTGTATTTCATTCCTGAAAGCTAGGTTAATTACTTAGCCTTACCCAAACAAATATCCCTCCGAGACCAAAGCTCTATGGGTAATGAAAGACGAAAATTGAGCGTAAGATTGGAATAGCGTTCTAGAATCCCTTAGAATTTTGCCACTGGATAGACATCAATTGAAAGCTTTGTTGCCTCGGACAGTATGGTCTCGAACATTGTCGGTTGGATCTTCGCGTGTAGTGGACACTGGACATGTCAAATATCTGCTATCTGTTAGGTGAAGTGAAGTGAAAATATATTTTGTACCACTCAGCGCGATTTTGAATTGATGAAAAGCGAAAGCGAGGGTATAATACCATTATGTGTCAATTCACACCGAAACGAAGCGATTCGCGACATGGCGCTGCATTTTTAAGATAGCTATTCGAAATTGAACTGTATTCATTACACAAGAAGATACACGTTTCATTGTAAGAGTTCGAAAGTCAGGTTGCACCGCGCTGCACAGCGCATGTGCAGTGAACGTGTGATACCATAATATGAAACGCGTATATTTTTTGTGTAGCCAATAAAGTTCAATTTTGAAGAAATATGTTAAAAATGCAGCGCCGCGTAGCGTAGCATATCGTTACGGTGTGAGGTGACCATGAGATGATTAATTATTTTATTTTGAAAGTTTTACCTCAGTCATTCGTAACGCCCCAGGTTAAAAAGCTTAAACTATTTCTTGTAGTTTCTATATAATCGTCGTTTAAGACGACGTTTTTAAATATATTTAGTTTGGTTAATATTTAAGTTGTGGTAGAAATCATATAATTTTACAAATGACAAATTTAAAAAATTTCAAATTTATTTATTTGCTTTAAATGTGGTAAATTTACAGGTTTAGGAATTTAAAACATAGAGTTCTCACATTTAGCTACAGCAAGCATGCAAATATTACATGAGTCAAAATTAGAAAATACATAAAGTTCAAAATTAGTACAATTTAAAAAAGCAAGCAATACCAGAATGTCATTTAATTATTACAATATATAATTTTTTATAGAAAATATTAAAATCTAAAAGTGTTCAAATTTTATGTCACTTATGTGTATTATTTACGATGTGAAAAATATTCGGTCACGGAATAAAAACACTTATCCATCAACCACTTATTAAGTGCCCTTTTAAAAGATGTCATTGATTTTTCTTTCAACTCTGCGGGTAAGTTATTATAGATTTTATGGCCATAAAGCATTTTTCATGAATTTTACGCTTTTTACTAGAGGCAATACTAGTCTATTGGGAAATCTTCCCCTATAATGATCTAGATCGTTATGTTTTTTGGTAAATAGGTTCTGATGAGCATGCACAAAATTACTTATTATATAGATACACGGGAATGGCAGCAGGTTCAGCCTTTTAAACAGTGGCTTACAACTCATTATCGTCGGTACATTACAGATGGCCCGAACACATTGTTTTTGCGCTATAAAAACTCGATTTACGTCCACTGAGTTACCCCATAGAAAGACGCCATATTTTAGGATAGAAGACACGTAGCCATGGTATGCAATTAAAGCTGTTCTCTCATTAGTAATTTTGGATAATCGCCACAGTGCAAAAGCAAAACGATTTATTTTACTACAGACTATTTCTGTATGTGTCTTCCATGTACACTGACTCTCTAGTGCCACTCCTAAAAATACTATTGAAGTTGTTTCGTTGATTATGTGGTCGTCATGTGTAATTTTCAACTGTTCGTCTGTTCGTCATTTTGATGCCTATTATAAAATCGTAAATATTTAGTTTTGGTTAGATTAACTCTTAAATTATTCATTGTTAACCAATCTATAACCTGATGCACTGTATCGTTTATATCTTGCTGGAAACGTTTATTGTCTTTGGTTTCATTGGGGATTATGACGGCAATGTCGTCGGCATACAGTGTAGAATAGTAATCTGTAATTTTTGGCAAATCATTGATGTATATCAGGAACAGAAGCGGGCCGATTATGCTGCCTTGGGGTACGCCAACTTTGTTAATTTTAACGTCAGATTGGCAATTTACTTCTAGTAACCTGTTGTCTATATGTTTGATTTCTACATATTGCTTTCTATTTGTCAAATAGGATTCCAGCCAATTTCGTAGCTTAAGCCATATGCTTCACATTTTTTTAACAAAATAGAGTGGTTTACACAGTCAAAGGCCTTGCTCATATCAAAAAAGATGGCTGTTATAGGTAATGATTTGTCTACATACTGCAAAATTTGAGTTATAAAAGTAAAGGCAGCTAGCGTGGTTGATTTACCTTTTTAAAGCCGAATTGTTTATTATTTAGAATATTGTATTTTGTAAGAAAATTACAGATTCTTGTATGCAAGGCTCTCTCAAAAACTTTAGACAAGATAGGAATTAATCCAATGGGTCTGTAATTATTAATGTTTATTTCCTTTTTTTAATATTGGTTTAACAACTGCTATTTTGAGCGGGTCTGGAAATATCCCCTGTAGAAAAGATGAGTTTATTAAATGTGCTACAACTGGGGCTAAAGGGGCCGCTCCTTTTTTTAATAGAAATGTAGGAAATTCATCATAGCCAGTGGATGAAGTATTGTATAGTGTGTTGATAATCGTATAGACTTCTTGAGAATCAGTCAGAAATAAGTACATGCTAAGGGAGTTTGAATCCAATCTTATACATTCAGGATTTACATTGGGTATTTCTTTACATTCAGGAAGGCATGTAAATGTATCATTGAATATGTTCGATATTTCTTTTGGGTCTCTTACTATTTTGTCTTCGAAATGTATATCATTAAAGTATCTAGTATCATGCGACTTACTCAAAACATCGCTTTTAATTATTTGCCAAGTTTTTTTGCCAATATTTATTGCTTTTAAGATACACTTCGTGTTTTGTGACCTCTGTGCTGTATAAATGCAGTGTTTGAGAATTTTTGTATATGATTGATATTTAGTTTTAGTAGCTTTATCCCGTTTTGTATAGTAGGTGAATCGGAGATGCCGTTTCGTAGTACAAGATTTTTTATGCCTTTAGTTAGCCACGGTAAATTGTAATTAGAAGTTTTAACTTTAACTTTTTTGAAAGGAAAACAAAGGTTAAAGAATAAAAGAAGCATTTCATGAAATATTTTAAACGCATCCAAAGTATTGGTATTATTGTAGACCTCTGACCATGACAAACTATTTAAACATTTGACAAATATATTTATGTATTCTGTGCTGAAGTCTCTCTTTTTCAAGAAAAAATGAGCAGATTGTTTTTTTCGGTTGCTTATTGTCACTAGGATAGACTGTGCAGTGTTATGGTCTGAAATACCCAAATAATGGAAGTTCATCTTTGGCTTCTGAGTCATTTCTAAAGATTAGATCTATGCAGGAATTTAGTCTGGTTGGTTCGTTAATGTGTAAGAGGTAACCGTTATTCTGTAGTATTCTCCTAAGGTCTCTCGAGGTATTAGTGTCCTTGAGTATTTATTTAAGTATATATTTAAGTCACCAGCTATAAAGACTTTCCAATTTTTTGTTTTAGGCCGCATCTTTATTAAGAGACTTTCTAATCTTGTGAGAAATGTATTAATATTTCATATTTTGTTATCTGGAACTCTATACAAGCTTATGATTACACATTTGAAGCAAGGTATTTCAATGCCACATACCTCAAAACAATTTGGTTTGACAATATTCTTTAACCATTTCTAATATGTTAAACTCGATTTCATCCTTACAAAATATGCAAACGCCACCACGTTTTTGATCTTCTCTACTGAAGTAGTCCGCTAATTTATATTGTTGTAGTTGCATGAGGTATATGCTATTAGATTTTATAAATGTTTCACTCAGACAAATGACATATAACTCAATATTTTTATTCTTCAGTTCATTATTGTTAATTTGCAAAATGTCGCGCTTGCTTATAAATCCTGCTATATTCTGGTGCAATATACGTAGGGAGTTCCTATCACAGAAAAAATTGCGACTTATCTAGCGACTAGTTTAGTTTTTCTTTGCATATATTTTCAGTTTTATTTATTCGTAGAAAGTAATTTAAAATTATATTTTGACGCAAAACTGTCGAGTATAACTTAGTTGTTTTATTTAGTTTTGTAAAATAATCTAAAATTGTGGTCTGTTTATTGATCTTTTTAATATAATATTTATCTGTTTTACCATTTACCGTTAAATTTTTTGCATGATTACATGTGTTTTTGTTATTGTATTTATATCTCTGTATTTTTGATTTATTATTATTTGAATTACATAAATATTTAATTTTACAATCAAAGTAATCGATATTAAAATTTATTTTATAGCACATTAAATTTATATCCGTTAGTAATGATCTATTATACATAACAAAGTGTGCGTTTGGATAGATGTTACAAGTGAGTTGCAAGGTATGATTAAGTAGATTCTCATTTGAATGTTGATTTTTGTCTACACTTAAAATTATGACCATATATTTGTGTAACAATTTGAGTATAGCACCTAGTTCTAAGGAAACCTTTACAGGATTACAATCATTTTCCCCGATACATATTACTATTTTGTCTTCTGCTTGAAACTGGCATTGTTGAATAGCTGTGGTCACTTGATCACACATTGCGAAAGGTTTTCTAATCCAGTAACCGCATAGGGTTGGTAGGCTGTATTTCGTCTAGATTTTATCAAGGAGACTGCTAAGCCCGAAGCTTGTTGAGTACCAAAGATCCATATTTTGTTCAGTTCCTTACTGCTGGGGTTACTACTCTTTGAGAAGGGGGAAGATATATTTTCAATTTTATAACAGCAATCCGTTTGGGTGTATTTTTGTTTTGTTGTCGTAGGGCTTCCTAAGTTTGCCATAGGAAATTCATCCATTTGTGTAAATACTTGTTTTATAGTGTTTGACAGAAGTGACAGTGTGTGACAGGAGTGAAGTGCGCATAAAGTGCGCGCTACTTACAAAAAGTGCCTCTTGTCAACAAGAATTAGTCATTAAATGGACGCTATCTGAACTTGGGGTCAAAAAAGGGCGTCACCGACGGTGAAGATACTATAATATTAGGTCTTTACCTATGAAATTGCCGTTGCCGAAGTAATCACCCATGCAATCAATGCATCTATGGCAACGCAGTGACAGTTTATTGATGCCCTTCTTATAGAAATCAGCTGGACGGGAGGCAATAAATTATTCAAACGCATTTTGTACTGCCTCTCGGGTATTGAATTTTTTTCCCGCCAAGAAGTTATCCAAATTCTGGAAAAAGTAGTAGTCTGTAGGCGCAAGGTCTGGTGAGTAGGGCGGATGACGGAGAGATTCCAACCCCAGTTATTGCAACTTGGAGACCATCTGCTGTGCAGTATGAGGTCGCGCGTTGTCGTGCAGGAGCAGCGGAGACGAGCGATTGACCAATGCTGGTTGGAGATGTGCCAGCTTCTCCATTATTGTGTTCAGTTCTTCACAGTACACATCTGCAGTAATGCTCACCCTGTTTGGTAAGAAGCTGTGATGAATCACACCGGCGCTAGGTGCTGAACCAGCATCCAACCAACTTGCTGAGCGCTTGCGGTTATCAAACAGAATCCATTTTTCATCACAGATAACAATGCGGTTCAAAATTCCTTCATTTATGTGTCTGTTGAGCAGTGCAAGGCACGTCTCGACGCGTACTTCACGCTGGCGATCATTGAGTTCGTGGGGAACCCATTTGTCAAGCTTTTTTACCATGCCAATTTGATGCAAATGGACCAATACTGTTTTGACGCTAACGTCGAAAGCTGCTGCTAATTCAGCCGTAGATTGTGTATCATCAGCTTCCACAATTGCCTTTAATTCGTCATTTTCGACCAAAGTCTTCGGACGACCGCGAGGTTTATTTTTCAGGTCGAAATTTCCAGAACGGAAGCGAGCAAACCAATAATAGGTGGTGCGTTGGTTTGTAGTATTAGCTCCGTAAACGTCGTTGATGTTGAGTGCGTTGCTGCCATGACGGTACTCATATTCCATAATTACTCGAATTTTTAACGTATCCATTATGACGAAAAAGATTGAAATGCGATGAAAATGTAATACTAATCAATAAACAAATGACTACTTTTGGAAAAAGAATTCCATGTTTTTAAAATAAAATTAATTTGAAATTAGAACTCTTAGCCAAAAAAAAATATATTTTGATTTGAAATGGCCAGTACTGCAGAACGGCAATTTCATAGGTAAAGACCTGTTATATATTGCTGGCTATACAGTTTGTATGAACTGTCACAGACGGCTAAGATACTATTTATTTATATGTATGTGATTGTACTGTAGGTTCTTGGTGGAAATTCAATATATTTTCATACCTATCTGCGCCGTCTGTGACGCCCATAAAATATGTCACAGAAAAATATCTAGAATATCGTAGTAAAACGAATCAAATGTGACTTGAAATAGCTACAAGTGTGGTGATTTTGATCTTTGTTATTAATTATTAATTTGTATGGACTCAAAACGATTCAATCACGCGATCTTTTGTCGTTGTATGGGGTCGCATGTCGACAACTACGTTACCAGAACCACAATTCTCGTAATTAATTTACACTTTCTTTTTACTTTTATTAAATTATAAATCAGTGCCTGGGTAACCGAGCTTTGCTCGGAGTTCTATTAATAAATAAAAAGTATACGGATAAAGTAACTAGGTATGTAAAACAAAGTTGTATGTATATAAAAGACTGAAGCTTTTCCCAGGAGTAAATTTAGATTTAGACATATTGTTATGAGTTGACGTATGGATTTCCGCTGTATATGGTTACAAAGTCACCTAGACATACCTAAATAACAATATACTAAACTAAAATATATTTTATTAGTAATTAAACATTAATTCACAAGAATATTGAAATTTTCATCCGGCTAGGCCAATCAGGAAAAAAAGAGCAAAAATTTACCAAGTGAACCTTCTTTTCGCTCTAGTGTAAAGTAAGGATTTTGTAGATGTGATTTTGTTCTATGCATAGGTCGACTTGCGAATTGTGTTTGTGATACAATCACGATGTAATAATAAAAATATTACCAATGTAATTAAAATTATGTAGAAAGGTATTGTGCAGATGATATAATTATTTTTCAAGTTTTTGTCTTAAATAATATAAATATTAATAACTTTTATTTCAGGCTACATTCATTTTATACAGACTAACATACATATTATATACATAAAAACTACACTTTGTCACGTGTTGTCGGCGACGACGGGGGTGGTTCACACCGCAGTTGCAGCTGGTACGTAGGGTGCGGTGTCGCTGTGGTTGCGGACGGCGGGATACCTCTTCTTTTTTCACTCGACGAAGATCTCTCTCGATGAAGCCCTACTCATCGCACCCCCTGCTCTTGTCCTTGTCAGGTCGAGGTGGCTTAGCTTTGCGGCTCTCCGTAGCCTTGCGGCTCTCTTTCTCCCCCTTTGTCTTCGCCCGCGGGGGAGGTGCCTGGCGAGCGGCAACACTCGCAAAATTTTCTGCTGAGTCGCTGGTTGTCTCGGCGTCGGCGCAACCTGGAGGGGAACGCATACGGCGGTGGCGGGGGAGGTAGCTGACTCTTCAGATTTCGCTGGTACGCAAAACGATGTGTCAGCACGCGCACCACCACGACGTGTGTTGACAAGGGCAGTTGAATGATCGGGTGACTACTTAATTTTACTACTTAAAGAATTATTACATTGTTAGCTGCGCCGCCTGCGCCCTCTACCGATCAAGACAAAGAAGACGCCAAATTCCCGCCACGAGACGATCGGGCTATATAAGCCGAACGCGCCCGTCGACTCGTCCATTTTCTCCTCACATTTTCGCGTGCTCGCTACGTTTAAAACTCTGTCCGTGTTGCCTTTTTCTTTGTTAAGTTTGTAGTAATTTTAATAAATTCCTTTTCTTTTGTATTGATAAGTTTTAATTTTCTTTTATAAATATAAAATCAGAAGTGAGATTCGGAGGCCCCAATACCGCCAAGTGTCATTTCTGATTTTGCGTAGTTAAATAAAGTTCAAGTTTTTAGAATGTCAAGTGGTTCGCGTAAAAAACGTCAACGAGAGCGCACGCCTCCCCCTATAGGAATAGATCGTCTGGGCGCTACGATGGAAGCTATCCTCAGCCGGCTCACTGCGCTGGAGCGGCGCACGAGCCCCGAGGCGCCTCCCGATGCAGCGGCGCGCCCCGTCGAGCAGGCGTCCGCACCGGCGCCCGGTCCCAGTACGAGCGCAATCGTCGGCACCGAGGCCAGCTCGACGCCGCGGCCGACCGACCGACCGACCGAGGCACGTGCGAGCTCTGTGGCACCGAGCGAGCTGTTCACTTCGCCACGCTGCACCACCGAGCGTCTCATCGAGGCGCTAAGAAACTTAAATCCGGTGAGATCTACCCATTATTATGTGTCTGATTTCGATCCGAGTATTCACGATGTCAACGCGTGGAGTGACGAGATTGACCGTGCACGTGCTCAAAATAATTTGGACGAAAAAGAGTGTTTAGCTCGCGTCGGTTCTTGTTTAAGGGGTGATGCACGTGCATGGCTGCGCGATTGGGGTTGTACAGATCGAAATTGGGTTAATTTTAAATCCGAATTAAAGGCCCTCTGTCCCCGACGAGTTAACATTGCAAATATACTGTTTGATGTTATGTGTACCGAATCTGATAAATACTCCACATACGCGGACTATGCACGTAAGTCCTTGTTACGTTTGCGTATTGTTAATGGTTTAAGCGACGACTTATTGTGTGCAATTATCGTACGTGGGATCAAAGATCCTCAAATTCGCGCTTCAGCTACGAACGCAAAGCTGACGCCCGAATCTATTGTGGAGTTTTTATCGACATATGTTATGCCGCTGAGTCATTCAAGTGCAAGTAATAATTATAATAGTGTGCGCAATAGTCATTCCCGTTTCGGTACGCTTGTCCGCGATAAGAAAGATAGGAAGCGCAATGCAAGCTCGAGCGACAGTGCTAGATTATTAAAATGTTACACCTGTAAACAATTTGGACATAAAAGTATTAATTGTAGCAAGCGTTTGAAATTATCTTCAGATTCTGATATCGCGACTAACGTAAATAATTCAAATCAAGTCGCCCCCCGATCGTTTCTAGATGAGCCCCATTGTAACTTTTGTAAAAAATAGGTCATTCGGAGGAAGAATGTTTTACTAAACAAAGGTCACTTTCGCGTAATAAAGCGAACGTTAATTTTTGCCGCGAAATAGTAAACAAATATAACAATCGGGATGTAATTAGTGCGGTTTTGTGCGGAGTACCCACAGATGTTTTGATCGACAGTGGCTCGTGCATATCGCTTATTTCAAAAGATTTACTAAAATATTTTTCTTGCCGGCTGAATCGTAATACACAAATATTATACGGGTTGAACGGTACGGAAGTACGATCCGACTTTTATGTTACGTTACCAATCGAGTTCGATGAAGTTACTTTAGAGATTGATTTTCATGTAGTCCCCGCTGGTTGTTTAAGCATGCCGGTGCTAATCGGCACCGATGTGTTGAACCGGCCGGGAATCGCCTACATTCGTACGGGTAATTCACAGCGTATTATGAGAGATAGCGGCTCTGTTAATAATGTAACGATTTTTAATACTGACGACTTAAATAGTTTAAGCACCCCTTTGTGTGGTAAAAATAAGGAACGGTTAAACAATGTATTACGGAAATATTCAGACTTCTTTCTGAGTGGGACGGCTACTACTACGGTAAAAACTGGGGAGATGCATATTCGTCTTACGAGTGACGTGCCCGTTAATTACCGTCCTTATAAAATGTCCCACGATGAAAAGTTACGAGTACGAGCCATTGTTAGCGATCTCAAACAGAAAGGTAGAATTCGTGAGTCTGAATCCGCGTACTCGAGCCCAGTGCTTTTAGTAAAGAAAAAGAATGGCGAGGATAGAATGGTCGTTGATTACAGGGCACTAAATAACATCACGATAAAGGATAGATTCCCGCTTCCACTGATCGATGACCTATATAGATAGACTCGGGAAGTGCAAATTGTTTACTGCGTTGGATATGGTGACAGGGTTTCATCAGATCAAGGTCAGTGAGGACTCTGTGGACAAAACTGCGTTCGTGACGCCCAAAGGTCACTTTGAATATCTAAAAATGCCATACTGCCTTGCGAACGCACCCGTTGTCTATCAGAGAATTATTTCTAATACCTTACGACCTTTCATTGAATCGGGACAAGTTTTAGTGTATATCGACGATGTTTTGTTGCTTAGTAACACCATTGATGAAGGCCTGTCATTATTAGATGCCGTACTTAAATTTTTAACGGAGTCCGGATTTTCAATTAATTTACAAAAGTGCTCGTTTTTGACCAATGAAGTGGAGTATCTCGGGAGGACTATAAGTGACGGTCAGGTAAGGCCGAGCACCCATAAGGTCGAGGCCTTGACTAAATCTCCTCAAAATGTAAAACAAGTTAGACAGTTTCTTGGCCTGGCCGGCTACTTTAGAAGGTACGTCCCGGGATACGCTGCAAAAACTGCTCCTATAGCAATCTTAACCCGCAAGAATATAAAATTTCATTGGGGTGATGAACAGGAACGTGCTAGGCGCGAAATTATTTACCATCTCACTAGCGCACCCGTTCTGACAATATTCGACCCGAGTCTCGAGACCGAGGTTCACACCGATGCGAGCTCGTTAGGTTACGGTGCGGTTTTATTACAAACACACTACGACGGCAAAAAGCACGCGGTAGCGTATTTTAGTAAAGTAACGACCGGTGCAGAACCAAGGTACCACTCTTACGAGTTGGAGACCCTCGCTGTTGTTAAAGCGTTACAACATTTCCGTCACTATTTGATTGGAAAGCATTTCAAAGTTATAACAGACTGTAACGCTTTAAAAATGACACAGCGTAAAAAGGATCTCCAACCTAGAGTGGCACGCTGGTGGATGTACCTCCAGGACTTCGATTTTGTCCTTGAGTATAGGAAGGGTGCTATGCTACCACACGCGGACTATCTCAGTCGTAATGCCGTGAACGTTGTCACTGCCAGAAAACCCCTTAATTGGGCACAATTAGCCCAATCCGCAGACGAGGAGACACTTTTATTAATAAATAAACTACAGGAGGGACTGTTAGACAGTTCACGCTATGTTAGGAAGGACGACATTCTTTATTACAAGTATAGTTCGGTCGGCGAAGCTTCTCGACTACTTTGTTATGTCCCTAAAGCTTATCGACTAAGTTTACTGCGCGCGTTCCACGACGAACACCAACATATCGGTACCGACAAAACTTTAGATCTGATTTTGAAACACTTTTGGTTTCCTGGCATACGTCAATTTGTAAGAGAGTATATATCACATTGTATAATTTGTATTAGCCATAAAAAAGTGCCTCGTGCCCCATCACTACCAATCGTATCATGGTCAAAGCCGTCCACTCCCTTTGAAACAGTACATACTGACGTACTTGGCCCTCTTCCCGAATCCAACGGGTATAAGTTTATTTTGATGTTAATCGATTCTTTTTCAAAATATTGTCTTCTTTATCCAATTTATAGGCAAGATAGTGCCGAACTTGTACGTGTAATTACTAACGCTATTTCAATTTTTGGCACACCACGTACCTTAGTATGTGACCGCGGATGGATGTTTGAGAGTAACGAGTTCGCTAGCTGGACATCAAACTTTGGCATAGAATTGCATTTTATCACCCCCGAAATGCATCAGTCGAACGGACAAATCGAGCGCTACTGTCGGACAGTCTTGAATATGATACGGGTAGAAGTAAATCACAGGTCTGAGTTATGGTCCAACGTGCTGTGGAAATTACAATTAGCACTTAATATAACAAAACAAAAGACAACACAGGCGTCCGCCCTCAACCTGTTGATCGGAACCGATTCAACCACGCCGGTCATACAGTCTCTCGTCAGGGACTTAGCCTCGACCGGTAGCAGCTGCAACCGTGAGGCTCACCATGAGCTGCGTCGCCAGCACGCTGAGAACTTACTCACGCAAAATCAAGCGACCCAAGACGCGCGAGTTAATCAAAATCGCACGCCACCTAAGACATTTGCACTGAACGACTCGGTTTTCATAATCAAACGTTCTCAGTGTGCAGGGAAACTTGATAGTGGTATGCGGGGTCCATATCGCGTAATAAAAATCTTGCCAAATGGACGATACGAACTTAGGCTTATCGCTGGTTCGTACGGAAAAACCACTCAGTCCGCTGCCGAGTACATGGTTCCATGGCGAGGCGAGTGGACACCCGAGACGTGCTCAGCGTTTTTCGAGAGTAAGATTTTTATTATTAATATTTTTAATGTAAATTGTAATTTTAAGTTCAGACGCTTTGCCTGTTGAGATCTGTTTATTTATTTATTGTTCTTATCCTGATCGAAAGTGTGAGCAAAGGTAAAGGGTTCGACTTGCGAAAGAAAAGACCCCTGTAAAACCTGCACGTACGCTCATAAAGGTAAAGGGTTGACTTGCGAAAGAAAAGACCCCTGTAAAACCTGCACGTACGCTCATAAAGGTATATGGTTGACTCACAAGAAAAGACCATCGTAAACCCTGAATCTCAGATAAAGGTATTGAGGTTGACTTGCAAGCTGCAGCACAACAAGAAAAGACCTATATAAATCCTAGTGTGTCGTGTAAGTTCCAAAGGGAACTATTAGTGTAGACAGTGAGAACAATAAAATAAGTTTTTGATTTGCATCTCGAAAGCATTGCTTTGACTGGTTCAACACTTATTTATGTGATTCGTGACCCGTGGACCAAGACTGAGATACTCAAATGTTTGTGTTAACTGTTACAGATGATGACCACGATGAGCCTCAACCTATAACACCAGCCATCTCCGACACTGGTCCCCCGGAGACACCTGCCACACGGGTTATCGAAGTCACCGCCATCGTCGAGAGGGTCTCGTCTGGAGCCAGCGAGGACGCCGGCCCATCAGGAGAGACCGTGTTAGCTGCGCCGCCTGCGCCCTCTACTGATCAAGACAAAGACGCCAAATTCCCGCCACGAGACGATATATAAGCCGAACGCGCCCGTCGACTCGTCCTCGTCGACGATCCCTGTCGTCTCGACAGGGATCGTCCTGTCTCCCGTGCGTGCTAGTCGTGTGTTCCGCTTACTCCGCGTTTTCGTGCCGTCTCGCTCTATCCGCGTCGTAGTGACTCGCTCACTCCGCGATAGTGTCGCCCCGCCCCAAACGTGTCGAGTAGCCGCACTCACTCCACGCGCGTGCCGACCCGTCTCAGTGCAGTGCCGATAAACTCCACATAGCGATCGACAATTTACTCCCTACTCGTAAGAATAGTGAGTGGATTGTCGCCTTGCTGAGGAGTTGCCCTGCCCTTGGCCTCCCGCTGGGTTGTTCCAGTGTTGGGTCACGGGGAGCCAGCCTCCTCAAAGTTTTAACCGTGCAAGTACGTACACTTTTGTGACTACTTTGACACTTTATACGTGTTAGTGTTTAGTGTCCCACCGTGTTTGTGTTGTGTGAGTACTTTCATCTGTTTTATTAATCTTCCTATACATGTACTTTGTGTTGTGCGTGTATAACATGTGACTATACCGTGTGTCACGTTCGTTTTACCTATAGTACGGTAATATAACCGCACTTCCACCATGGCCGACCGTGGTTCGCGGCCACCCAACCGCGACCGCCCCAGCCAACCACGCGCCAGCTAAGCTGCGTCGCGCAGCGGACCCCCATCGCGGTCCAGCTCGCGCACGTCTGAGCGCGCATACCTTTCCGCCACCGAGCCCAGCTTGAGCGGTAAGGACACCGCTCGCCCCGGGCCGTCCTCGGCATTCTCGCGGGGGTGTACTGACACCCCCCCGCCCCAATGCCTTCCGACGGCGACCCGCCGCGAGTCTGGGCCCCAGCCCCGCTCAGCCGACAAGGGTTCGGCCTCTCCGCCGCGCCCCACGCGCCGCACCGCGGAGGTGAGCGCCCCGCGCCCACCGCCTACACCACCGCAAGCGAGCCCATTGCCCGCTCCCCCGTCCTCGCCGGCCTCGCCGCCGGAAGAAGACCGCAGAGGGGTAAGTGCTCCAGCTCCGAGGGCTCCCGCACCGCCCCCCCCGTCGAGCAGCATGCCACCGCCCCCCGCCCCTCCCGTGCAGGTAACTAAAAGGCAGCGGCAAGAGATATCGTCTGACATCTCGCCACCTGCCAAGCGTGCCGACCGCCCGGCTACCTACGCCGCAGCGATCACCGCCCCCGTGCCGCCCGGATCCCCCGTGGCCTCCACCTCGAGGGCCCCCACGCCGATGGACGTAAGTACGGCAACCCGCGCAGCGAATACGTCCTCTCCGCCGCCGAAACCAGCCCCCCGATGCCCCCCAATCATCGTGGAGAAACTGGACCAGTGGTTCGACCACTTTAGCCGCCTCAGGGACCTCCTGGGGCATGCCCCGAACGCGAAGGTGTACGGGCAGGGGGTAAAATTCTCCCCAGCTGGCGAGAAGGAGTACCGGTGCGTGCAGCGGTACCTGGCTGACCTGAGCGAGTCCACCCAGGTCAGCTGGTACTCGTACGCGCTGCCCCAGGACCGCGGTTTGAAGGTAGGCATTCACGGCCTACCGGCCAACACCCCTACGGAGAGGATAGCAGCAGACCTCACCGCCAAAGGGTTTGAGGTGGAGCACATCTCCCGAATCCTCGCAAGGAAGGACCGCCCCGGCTGCTCTTACTTCGTCCTCCTGAAGCGCACCCCGAACCTGGTACCGGGCATCTACCAGGTAACGGAGATTTTAAATATGCCAAACCTAAAAATAGAAGCCTGGCGTGGGAAGACTGGCCCCGCCCAATGCCACCGATGCCAGCAGTTCCGGCATTCCAGCGCGAACTGCCACCGCAAAATAGCGTGCGTCAGATGCGGCGAGGAGCACGCCGCCGCTGACTGCCCCCGACCTGCAACCGACCAGCCCACTTGCGCAAACTGCAAGGGGCCCCACCCCGCAAACAGCCGGAACTGCCCGGTCTTCCGGCGAGAGGCCAAAAATCGCCATGCGGGCCCTATTGCCCGCACAACCCGGACCGCAAACCGGACACACACAAACCGGGTAAGCGATGCCCCCACTATCTCTGAACGAGAGGTCCCCCCGCCGCCGCCCTCTGCCACCTCTCTAATGGCAGAGGCAAATGACCCCACCCCCCGTCCCATCGCACCCGCTGCTCCCCCCTTAGCCCGAAAGCAGCGCAAACGGACCAGACCCAAAAAGAGGGCCAAATCCGGCGCTACTTCCCATGCCGCCACGGATTCCGAGTGCGAGCCCCTCGCCCTCCCCGCCCCCTCTGTTGTACCAGCCCCGCCGGCTGATGATGAGGCCATTCTACCGGCCCCCCCCCTACCCCAGCGCACCCCGCGCCCCCCCCGCTTGTCGCGCACCAAACGCTCCGTGCAGCCGGCCGCCAAACCAGAGGCGACCGAGATCTCCACGGAGCCCGCAAACACGGCGACCACCGCCGCCTCTTTGCCCCCTCGTGCCCCCCCTTCCTCCCGCCGCCGAGAGTCCCCCAGGACCACGGCCCAGCTCTTACGAGCCCTGTTCTCCCTGGCCATGGATGTCTTTAATAAAATCCTGGCCGGGGAAGAAATTTTACAAACCATTCTAAGGGCCCTCCCTGAGGGGGCCACCCTCTTTGCAAATCTGATTTCGCAATGCTTTCCCACGCCCCAGTCTGTTTAAAGGTCGTCCACTGGAACGTCCGGGGGGTCCGCGGCAAGGTGGCTCCGATTCGCCTCCTCCTTCGGGAGCACGAGGTGGATGTCGCCTTGCTGAGCGAGACCCTCCTGTCCCCTCAGGACCGCTTCAGTGCCCCCGGGTACCACGTGTACCGTCAAGATTATCTGGGGGGTGAGCGAGTGAGCAGAGGCCTAGCCGTTTTGGTCGGCAGGAAACTTCTGCACCAACTCCTACCCCCCCCCTCAGTTTCATCGCTATACGCCCTTGGGGTGGAGGTACTCCTCGGGTCGCACCGCACGCACATCTACGCGTGCTATAAACCTCCGGGGTCGCGTTTAGATATCTCCGACATCCACAGGCTCTTATCAGAAGAGCCGACGGTGATTGCCGGAGATCTGAACTGCAAGCACCCCGGATGGGGTTCCCGCGCACCCAATCCGGACGGTAACCGATTGTTCGTCGACTCAGGGCGAGTCGGTTACTCGGTAGTGGGGACGTACTACCCCACCCACTACCCCGAAAACCCCCTTCACACGCCGGACGTCCTCGACGTGGCAATTGCGCACCATCTCCCGGGCGACCTCCATCAAGAGGTCCTCGATGCGGCCCATGGCTCCGACCACCTCCCGGTCCTAGCCACCATACGCGCCGCACCCGCAAGAGTCCCTCCTCCCCCCCCTCGTCTGGTCCGCGACTGGGACGTTTTCGCATCGCGGCTGCACGAGAGCACGCCCAATTTCCCGGTGGACTCTGCAGAGAACGTCGAATCGATGACTCTGCAGATCACCGAGGCGATCGCAGCCGCGATGGACGCGGCAACCCAGCCGCCTATTCAACGCCATTCCAAGCGGTCCCCCCTCCCCCGGCACATCGCCGACCTCATTGGCGAGAAGAAACGCCTGCGCCGAAGATGGCAGCTCAGCCGCTGCCCTACCCTGAAGACGCAGCTAAACCGACTCACAGCTCAGGTAAGAACTGCTCTTCAGGACCTGGACTCCGCAGAGTGGACTAAACGCATCCTGGAGGCGGGAGAGGACTGGCCCTCCCTCCACCGCTTTTGTCGCAGCCTTACCGGAGTCACAGCCCCCGTACACCCACTGTTCCACCAAGATGGCAACTTAAGGTACCGTGCAGAAGACAGAGCAGACATTCATGCCGAACACCTAGAGCGCCAATTCTCACCGCTGCCGACGACCGCAACGGAATACGCCCGACTGGTCTCTGAGGAGGTAAAGGTTTTCCTACTTTCCCCCCCCTCCCCCCCAAATTTCTCCTTCTCGCCGAGGGAGGTCCAGAAGACCCTCGTACGCCTAAAACCAAAAAAGGCCCCCGGTGCAGATGGCATCCCAAATTCCGCTCTCCGCCACCTTCCTTTCAGAACGGTGGCCGCCTTGACCCGCCTTTACAATGGTATCGTCAGGACCGGCCACTTCCCCTCCCCCTGGAAAATGGGTCTGGTTGTAACCATACCCAAACCCCACAAGAACCTAAGAAGGGCTGATGGCTACCGGCCCATTACCCTCCTTTCCACCCTCTCCAAAGTCTTCGAGCTCCTTTTCCTGAAACACCTCTCCCCTTACCTCCCTCCTCGTGAGGAACAGTTCGGGTTCAGGTCCAACCTGAGTACCACCCTCCAGTTGGTACGTGTTATCCACCACCTTTCCGTTGCGGCTAACAAAAAGGAATCGTCGGTAGCCGTATTCCTAGACATGGAGAAGGCGTTCGACAGTGTCTGGCATGAGGGTCTGCTCTGTAAGCTCATCCGGGCCAACGTACCTCCCCCTCTGGTAAGGCTAGTAGCGTCCTTCCTCTCCGGCAGGACCTTCAGGGTTCGCGTTGACGGAGTCCTCTCAAGCGAGCGCCCCATCACTGCAGGCGTCCCCCAGGGAAGCGTCCTCTCGCCAGGACTTTACAACTTTTATGCCAGCGATGTGCCCGCGGACCGGGGCACCTCCGTGGCGTTATACGCCGACGACACGGCGTACTTCGCCTCCTCATTGACCACCGAGCATGCTGCCACCAAGATTCAGAGGACGCTGGATCTCCTCCCTGACTGGCTGAGCAAATGGCGACTCTCTGTAAATGCAGGTAAGTCCCAGGCGCTCGCCGTCAGCACGAGGTGCTCCTTCCCGGCGCCTCTGAAGATTGGTGATGCTGTGATCCCGTGGGGGAGGACAGCTCAGTACCTCGGGGTCACTCTGGACCGCCGTCTCTCAATGGCCCCCCAGTGTGCATCGGCGGTGGCGAAGGCGAACGCGGCTATCGCACGGCTGCGACCGGCCTACGCGTCCCCGCAGATCCCCCTGAGGATGCGCATCGCCCTCTACCGGACGTACGTACGGTCCCGCCTAACGTACGCGGCACCCGCGTGGCACCATCTGCTCTCTGCGCCCCAGAAGGCGCTGCTGCAGAGAGCCCAAAACCGGGTGCTACGCCGAATTGCGGACGCACCGTGGTACGTCCGTAACACCACCATCTCGAGGGACCTCAGGGTGGAGAGCGTGGAGGCCTTTGTGGCCCAGCTCTCCGCGAAGCTGTTTGCGCGGGCGGATGCCTCGCGCCTGGTCGAGCTGACCGACCTGGCGCCGTGGCATGCCCGCCCGCCGGACCGCCACCGCCTGCCGAGGGATGCCGTCCCTCCGGAAGACCCGGCGGAGCCACGCAGCCCGCCTCGCCGCCCCCGAAGAGGAGGAGCCCAGGCGCAATGATGCGCCGCACCTAGCCTCCTGAGGGATGCCATCCCTCCCGAGGGCTTCAGCGGAGCCACGCAGCCCGCCCCATCGCCTCGAAAAGGAGGAGCCCAGGCGCAATGACACGCCGCACCATGGCGCATTGATGCGCCCCGGCGCAACCACGCCACCACCACCACCACCATCGGGTTCTTATTCCCCCCACACCTTTCCCCTGCGCCGGCAAACCATATGCCGGTGCACCTTCTTGCACCGTGCCCGGGGCCTGACGAGTGGCAGCCCTATTGCCACCCCGTCGTCCCCGGGGCGTATCTTCCCCCCCCGACATAAAAAGTCGGGGCTCGGAAGCTTTATCCTTTTCCCTTTTTTCCCCCAGGTCGCTTGTGTCCACGGTCCGGCAAAACGCGGCGTGTGAGGGAGTGGTCCCATACACGTTTTCTCGGCCCCCGGGTCGGGACCCCCACGCGCCGCTTGGAGCCGACCGCCGGTCCCGGTTGGACCTGGATTGGTCGATCGACACTCCCCTTGTTTGTTGGTTGCCCCCCCCCCCCCCCTCGGGCTTACCCCGCGTTCTGCCGCGGGGCGTCTTCCCAAAAGACATAAAGACTCATGCGCCCAGTACTAGTACTGGGCGCGTCTTCCCCACCCCAATTAGAGGGGCTTAGCCCCTGACATTGGTTAGCCCGCCGTAAGGCCCTTTTCAGGGGCCCGGCGTCGAGCCGAGAAGAGTCTCCTTCTCGAAACAGACTCGTCCATTTTCTCCTCACATTTTCGCGTGCTCGTTACGTTTAAAACTCTGTCCGTGTTGCCTTTTTTTTGTTAAGTTTGTAGTAATTTTAATAAATTCCTTTTCTTTTGTGTTGATTAGTTTTAATTTTCTTT